>VDFB02000002.1:178064573-178738373 GCA_007258455.2 Sequoia sempervirens
ATGGCTTAAGGGGATCTATGTCTAGTAAGTTCCTAGGACAAAATGCCATGGCTCAAGTGAATAAAATTTGGTGAAGTTGCCTCGGACCTTAATGAAATTTGGTTGCCTTGGGCATCTTCACCAAAAAAAAATCACTTAAAATCCATGTCATCTTGTACTAGAATCTTACTACATAGATCCCCTTAATCCATCCTATCACCCTAAAACCTAAATCCTAAATCCTAAACTCTAAACCGTAAACCCTATAGCATTCATAAATTGTCCTATATTAATAGTTAATTGTATTTTCATTCAAGTAACATGCCTTAGACATAAATGAGGCTTACATATTTTATCATTTGTATTCAATTAGGCCATTTATATTGAATGGTTTAAGGGTATTTCCTAAACATGTATCTTACATTTTGAAATTACAAATCTAATGCAGGTTCACTCATATCTTAGAGATCACATGGATCGATTCAATAATATTCGCAATCCACCTTCGCGCCATCCATCTCCACCACCTTCACCTCCACCTCCACCCACTCCACCTCATAACCCCCCCACCTCTACCACCTGAAATCAATGGTGCTCGTTTGCAAGCACGAATCAATTCCAATGTTAGAACCATCCAAGATCAAATCAACATTATTCAAAATAAAGAATGTGTCACACCACCTGTGAGGATGATTGCATCTAGGATGCAAACCATTGTTGATGTTGTCAAGGCTATGGATGGAATCTTAGATGAGCATCGACAATGGCTAGAGGAGAGGAGAACTTATGATTCTGAAAAGGAAAATGCAAAGAAATGAAGAGATGCAGTAGAGAGCCACAATAGTTTCTAAATTAAGACAATGATCTTAAATAGTTATGAATTTGTGAATTTTGGTTTGATGGATATTTTGTGTGATGAATTTATAAATTTGGTTGGGTGGATATTTTTAGTGACATGAATTGATGATTTTGGTTCTAGATGGATATTTTTAGTGACATGAATTTATGAATTTGGTGGAATTTATGAACTTATAATGATGAATTTATAATAGTATATATTTTATGACTATCTCCTAGATCATGATTTCTTCTGTTGGAAAATTGTAATGTATATATGCATTAGACATAAAATGAGCTTTTTGTAAATGTTTCAAGTTTATTTTTTAGTATGTACACATGTATTAAAATTGTATATATAGTTCTTAAATTTTTAAATTTGTATGTATGTACATAGTTTAGTTTAATGATGTATGCATGCAAATTATGCATCGTATTTTTTATTTTAAATGTATGTACATGTTAAATTTTGAATTTTGTATGCACATGCTCAAGTTCAATCAATGTATATGTATGTGTATGTATATGTATGCACATCCTATTTAAACAAATTTGCATGTGTGTTTCAAATTTAACTATTTCTTGTAATTGTTTAAGTTTGTATGTTAATTTTGTATAATTTAATGCAGGTGTACACTTATATCTCATATCATGGATGATTTTAACATTGATGATATCATCAATCCACCGCCTCATCCACCTCCACCTCCCCCTCCACCTCCCCCTCCACCCACTCAACCTAATATGTCGCCTCCAGCACCTATTGCATCTAATGAGGATCGCTTGTGAGCACGCATAAATGATCAGGTTGCACCCATACAAAATCAAATCAATTTTATGCAGAGTTAAGCATTGATTCCACCACACATCATACATTTTGCATCTATGATGCAAAATGTTGTGGATGCCATCAGGACCATTGATTTTGATCTAGATAGGCATCAACAAGACAGAGAACAGATGAGATAATTTTATGTTGACGGTCTCTCTTATAACAAATTTTACACCTTAAAATAACAAAATGCCACCTAGCCCCCTACTTTCTCGACACTGTTACTCGACAACCCATTCCTCCCAATAAATCTAGAATATCCATGAGGTGGTGCATACATCCACAAATGAGTGCATATTTTTGGGATCGATGGTATATGGTTTTTGATAGTCCACCACATGCTAATTGGGAGTGCCCATTGTATTTTTTGAGGAAATTGTATGTAGAGTTTGTTATGGGGAAAAAGCTCAATTATTTTGATTTTAAATCATTTCAGGGTGTTGATGGCAGCATGCCACAATAGAGGTTAGGGGAAAGGGTTGATCCCCAACGCCCCGTGCATGCACAACCCCTTGTTGTTGCTCCTGGTCTTCCCATTCCCACATCTATGCATCATCAAGTTGTGGTCTCGACATTAGGATCCCTTAGTACACTCACAGGAGACCTTGATCAGCATGCTTCTACGATAGCAGGTAGGGAGCATAGAGACGATTCTGATGGAGGAGTGTTTTATGTATTTGGTATGAGTACCACTCCAGGAGTATCGAGGCACATCCCACATGTATGTACTAGTTGTCATCAATTATGTTATGGACCTGATCAGGCCACACCTAGTTCAGGTGGACGTGGAGATTCTGATGGTTCATCTAGTCGCATCAATTCACTTGTATAGTTTCTTATAGCAAACCATCACCCTGAGGACACTGCGACATAGGTATAAATATGCATCTACACGTTCATTTTATAAGAATTTTGATGAATGTATATATCAAAGAAAATTTTGCAATACATTTTAACAATCAAACTGTTTGATGTACATATGACACTAACAATGGGGCAATCATCTTCTCCACGAGTACATACATCGACACCAATCCTACTCGGCAACCCTTATGTTGTATTTTGATTTCAATTTTTTAAATTATATATGAAACGATTTTTAACTTGAGTTTTAAATTTATAATTGAATCACATATTTTTAAAATATTTATGTTGGTTTAGGTGAGTTAATCAGCTTCCACATCGATTCCACCTGAGGGGTTGTTGAGCACTCCTCCACTATCAGGCATCGTAGATCAGGGGCAGGTACATTTATATTGTAAATTGTTTAACTTACAAATTAGTATAGTTACAATTATCAATTTTGAATTCACTATATATGAAATGTGCATGTACACTTGTAAATATTATAAGCGTTAAATATCTACATGTATGTCTAGGTTGATACCATAATTAGAATGGGCATTGGGAAAACATTAGATGTTGCAGCTACTCGTGAGGCCTCTGATTTTTAGGTTGTTTAAAAAAAATTCTACACAAAATGTGCAAACTTGAATATATATATTTAAACCTTATTCAAGTATACATGCTTTAAATTTGATCTTGTAGGACTTTGTTAGTGCGACTTTCAGCCCTGACCCAGACATAGTTACACCTCCAGGAGGACATGCAGAGCAGGCTCCAGATATCATGGTAATTTAATTTTTTTATTATATTTAAAGTCAATTATAAATTATATATTTTGAATATAACTTTAATTTTAAATTTCAAATTGAATATATATATAATATGAGCTAATACATGTTTTAAATTCTTCTTCTTTTATAGCATGAGAGGCATCTTGTAGTTGAGCATGTACAAACAAGTCCTAGAGAAGAGGGTGCATAACCTCAAAATATGGTAAAATTAAAATATGATAAATTATAAATTAAATTGAATTAAATAATTTTTAATTATAGACTTACATCTAATTTCAACTTTCTTTGTCTTGTTTATGTAGATTGATTGAGGAGAATTTAGAGGTTGCTTAGGATGCACGGAATCAGGACCAAGTATGATGGTAATTTAGTTTTATGATGAATTATAAATTAAATTTTCATTAAATCATTTTTAATTGTCTTACATATGATTTCATCTTTCTCTTATATAGAGTGTTTCAAGCCATCTGTGTAGTTTGCATGGTTTGAAGAGGTCTCTTGATTATAGAGACAATACATGACCTAGAAACATGATTTTATGGGTTATGTTGTTTATTTCATGGACTGCTTTTTGGTTTCTCATGTACTTTGTTGGACTTTAGTTCATGGGTTGTACTCTGATGGACTTTATTTCATGCACTTAATATATTGGTTTCATGCACTTAATATGTTGTAAATTATGGACTTTATTATTGTTTGAAATTTTAATTTACACATGTACATTTATGCATTTTATGTTCATAGTCAAGACATTAATATAAGACATTAATGTGAAATTAAGTATAAATATGAAATTAAAGTTGAAATTAATAGGACATTTTAATATTTATACTTTACAAATTTAGTGATCTCATACATGATATACATAATATGTACATTCAATAATTAACGATAATTAGTCAATGAACTTATTCAATTCACGTCAATCAATAATTAGTCAATAAATCATAATTTACAAACAAAAGCAATCTGTTTATATACTAGAAAGGATAAAATTTTAAGAAATAAACAATACCATACAAGATTAGAGAACAAAAGCATTAATAAATTCTATAAATAATAGCATCCAACACTAATTTATAAGTTTTCAAAACAAATGATGGCATCCAATGCTAATTTATAAGTTGTCAAAACAAATAATGGCATCCAATACTAATTTATAAGTTGTCAAAACAAATAATGGCATCGAATACTAATTTATAAGTTGTCAAAACAAATAATAGAATCCAACAATAATTATAGGTTGTCTTAATGGGTTCTAATACGACGTCTTAAGGGGATGTCTTAAGGGGATGTCTTAAGGGGTCTTGAGGGGATGTCTTAAGGGGCCCTAAGGGGATGTCTTAAGGGGTCATAATACAATGTCCTAAGGGGTTATAATGAATAGGATATGTGAATCCACCTCCACGTCTTAAGGGGTCATAATACAACATCTTAAGGATATAATTGATTTAGCAATAATTTATGCATGATATTTAGTGATTATACAATTAAATATAAAGTTTCAAAGTAGGAAAACATGCACATTTAACAAACAAAATATATAGAATATCGATTTTGATACATAGAAGTACATAGAGTACATAATTGTGTATGTACATGTATTTGTAATTTGTACAAAATGTTTAATTTTGTAAGTATGTATGTACATATATGTCATCTCAAAACAATATTTACAAAATTTTGATATGCCATCTCAAGAACATCTCAAACTCATGCCCAGAATGTAGTAGGTCTTCACACCTCTTGATATCAAAAAGTTACAAGCAATATCAATGAAATCATCAAAACATACATATTTTAATTTATATAAAACTATCTATATGTACACAACTCAAGTACCTGCATTTAGAAGTATTCCACACATGTGTGTAGGTTGAATCCACGCATCCTCTCCTTTTTGTTTCAAAGTATGAGATCAGTGCAATGATGGCTTAAGGATACAAAAAAGCATAATAAATCAATTTTAACTATTAATGTACAAGAAATATCAATATGTAATCGAAACATGTATTTAAATATAATTTAACTAATAATTACTTATTTTTACCAAGTATTCCATGTTGTCTAGGTTGAATCTGCATGGACTAGATCCTTTTTGTGATTATGGCTTAAGGATCTATAAAAGGACAATTTAAATCAATTTCAACTAATAACACACTTGACCAATATCGAAACATGAATTTAATCTATTTAAAAAGACAATATAAAACTAAAACTATATTTACCTATATTTACTTATTCCATTGTACCATCTGCATCCTCTCTTTTTTGCAATGCATCTATGATTGTCTCATGCTCTTCCATAGAAATTGTCCATAGCACTTTATTTGAAGGTCTTCCATGATACCGATCTAGTTTTATATTTGTTGCCACCACCAAATGTGAATAATGTATAATATTTTTATGTGTTTCATAATATCCGAATGCAGGTAAACCATTCTTCCTTGTTAGGTATTTCCGTAGCCAAGTGCCAACAGCCACCACCGATCCTATTGGAAAATATGAAAACCATCATCAAATAAGTTCTCAAAATTTTCTTAAGGGGATCAAAGACTTGTTCTAAAAAAATGCATTAGGGGATCAAAAACTTGTTATCAAAATTTGCTTAAGGGGATGTCTTAAGGGGATCACCGTACCTGTTGGATAATGATATCCATCATCATCTTCTTGAGGTGCTATTAACTTATGTTTAGTCTCCACACAACGAGCCAACCAATATTTTGTTTGCTCTTAATTCCCCTCAGGTACAACAACAGCATACACATGTCATGCAAACAAAATTTGATTTAATAACTTGCGCATATCCATATAAATAATTTAGTATTATAAAATAACTTAATAAAGTGAAATAAATTGAATTAAATGACCTTCTTGCACAAGGTCTGAAATGCGGTCATAGTCTTTAGATGCAAACACTTGATCATTTTCTTCAATAGTTCTTTCATATTGATCATGTGCTTGTGCAGGTGTCAACGATCTTTGCTCCCACTGTTCAACCCATTCTATATTTTCATGTGCTTCCCAATCTCTTGAGATACAAAATTGGAAAAAACATGCAAGCTCCCTTGTCCAGATAGTCCACGTGCTTGTTGTTGAACTCTTAAATGAATTCCATTTAGTAAATCCGTTGATTTTCTCATAGTCAACTCTAGGAACAATGTTCTCTTCTTCAACCAGCCAAAAGAATCAATGAACTGTAGAGTACTCACTCAAACCACGTGTAGATAATTTTGTATTACACCAATCGACAATCCCACGTGCATCTTTAAATTTTACTGCATCCTCGAATTTTAATTGTTCTCTAGCAAGAATTCTTTTGACACACGCATCAGCTCCATCATGTTCTCCTTTACCATGCCCAGCTTCAAAAAAATTCCATATATGTTGGACATTAAGTTCCTTGTGAACCCTACTTAACCAATAAAACATTTGAGCATTCTTGAACTGCCCCATACAATTATCTGACCATATGAGTTGTTCTTTCATTTGGATTCCTCTTTCTCTTAAATTTCTATAAAATATACTGAAACAGTATTGAACAAAATCTGACGAGTGTAACCGGTTGTCACTCAAATAAAAATGATACTCCCTCAAAAAAATTATATCATCCTCAGTGCTATCATCTGCATGTCTAAACAATATGGACAAACATAGCTACTTGCACTAAATTATAATACTGTGATTGAATTTCCTCTTGCAGAGCTAGAGTATAATTTTCTGCAAAATCAACCACTGAAAGTATAGTACCAATTGGAAATGTGTTTCTACATTCGCAAAATTGGCCATCAAGCCATTGAGCATGTTGAGAGTGCATGACATATTTTGGTACAATCTTATTCTTAAATTCACTCATGAATGCATGCACACTAACTTTTTTGTAACTAAATCACAATGTTTTCCTATTTTTTGATCTTTTAAAGAATAGTGAAATTTCTTAAATCTTTTAACATCTACTAATTGTTGTCCAAAATCATTATCAACACTTTCATTCCTACAAATTCTTAAGAATGAAAGATTTCCACAGTTAATGTATTGTCCAGAAATACAAGAACTTAAATAAAACAATTTACCATTAGATCTTTCACAAAACAAACATGAAATAAACTCCCTTATTGCTTCAGGTGGCATATTAATACCACATTCCTGTATAATCATGTTAGTATGCAAGGTACAACATATATATAGAAAAACATCATAAAAATAACAAAATTGAACATGTGTTTTACGACAAGATATTCGTTGCTTATTAATTTTTACATACCATGGTTTACATTTTTCAAAAGACCTTTGACTTATTTTAATATTACCAGGTAACACTAAATCACCACAAAATTTTCTATAAAATTTAGTTTGTGTTGTATCTAATAGGTGTTTTGGGTGAGGGATCCGCGAACTGGACCCCACCCTTAATTTTTAAATCTCTAGCATTAGATGAAACCTAGTATTATCATGCCAATATTTTTTTCGATCAAAGATTTAATTTCAACATTCAATTTCATATATCAGGACCTCGAAATTCGACCATTGAAATCAACATTGGTTGATAGGATCATTTTCTATACTTTCTCTTCTTTTTTCCACTCTTAGCAATGTTTTAGGATGTATTTTTAAAACTTCACTAATATTGCTTACCATTATTTTATTCAAAGTTGCTTTATTAACTATAGTGGTTGTTATAGCTCTTCTTGCTACATTTTTATCTTTAGATCGACTATTTTTCCCAATAGATTGAATGGCACTAGCAACAATGTTTTAATGATTGATCTTTTCTTTTTGGTTTAACATAAAAGCCTAACATTTTCATTACTTTCCTCATTTTTTGCATTCTCATCAATTGCATCATTAGTTGACATTGAAATGCAATTTTTTTACAATAAAATAATTTGTTGTATATTCTATTCACATGTGTTCTTATTTTCCTCCAAGAAATTTGACTAGGAAGATTATCAAAAACACCACTTTCAATTTTAAAAAAAGTATATTCATTAAATTCAATATCACATTCTAGATTTTCATCTTCATCTTCATTTTCATTTTCAACTTCAAAACGATTTCATTTTCATCTTCATTTTCATCAACAAAACGGTTTTCATTTTCATTTGCATCAACAAAACGGTTTTTGTTTTCATTTTCAACAAAAGGATCATTCTCATTTTCATTTTCAACAAATTCTATAAAAGTTTCATCTCTCTAAATATTATCAATGTCAACATCGTTAAGTCCAGCATCTTGTAAAACTTCTACATACGAATTTACCATTTCACTAACATGTGGATTTGAAGACATACCTAGATTTGTGCCTATTGAAACATTATCCATACCATTGAAAGAGGGATTTGAAGACATAGTAGGACTTGCTTGTATAATCATATTCTTCTCCAAATTGACTTCTTGCAAATTAGCTTCATCTACAACCATGGTCTCCTCAATGTTTTCATCTTCAATAGTTGTGGAATTGGATGCTCCACCATCATTCATTGATTTCATTCCCATTATTCTTTCTCTTTGTCATTGTTTCTCCTCTCTATTTGCTTCAACTTCTTGAGGAGTCAATGTCTTCCTCCTCTTATTATGAGCTTTTGAACCCATGATTATAAAATTCTCAAGCACAAATGAATGTCAATAGTGAAATTCTTCAAAAAATTCAATCCAAATTGGAAGTTGAAGACCTATAAGGACAAAATTCTTCCTCTTTTGTTCCTCAAAACAAGTAGAAAACTAGCACAATTCCACTTTAAAAATTGTTTTCTTCATGCCTCCTTTGAAAAATTCAATCCATATTGCAAGTTGAAGACCTTTTGTTCCTCCAAAAAAGTACAAAACTAACACAATTGCACTTCAAAAATGGTTTACATGATGCCTCCTTTGAAAAAATCAATCAAAAATGCAAGTTCACCACCTATAAAGACAATAGTTGATGAAAAATAGCTCAATTTTACTGCTTTCGGCTGTACATGTGAAGTTGCAGACTTCACAGTAAATTTTGACAATAAATTTAAATAAAATGGTTAAAAACAAACGAGATCTCGTTTATAGAACGAGATCCCATTTATAAAAAACAGGATCTCGTTTTATAATTCGGATCTTGTTCCCCAATATTAAATGTGGGGATCGTTGAAAAAGGAACAGGATCCCGTTTATAAAGCGGGATCTCATTTCCCTGTTAACGGTCACCACATTTAATATTAAGAAACGGGATCCCGATTTACAAAATGGGATCCTGTTTTGTAAACGAGATCTCGTTTCTAAAAATTTGAAATTGGATTTGCTTTGTGGTTGGGTTTTTGGCTTGTATTTTGGTTCGGGAAAAGCATTGGGAATCTGAACCTAGGCCTTCAACCTAGTTTGACCTGCAAGTTGAAGGTCCTAACAATGTCAAAGAAAAATATCAAGTTTGGACATATGGCTGACAACTTTTTTTGTAGAATTTTTTGACGAAATTAAAACCCATTTTAGATGAGACAGTGCAGATTCCAAATATGTAAAAAAAATTATAATTGGATTATTTTTTCTATTTTTCAATTAATTTCTGATGAAACTAGTCCATAAACTTTAAATATCAGTTTTTTTTACTATTTTAATAACTTTTGATCAACATAACATTTTGACGAATGGATTGCAAAAGAACATACTTCAGACAATTATTTTCAATTTTAAAAAAATCAAAAAAAGATAAGTTTAGGTCATCTTATGCGTGTCGTACACGACAATTTTTCAAAATGACAAATATGGCTGATAAAAATTTGACAAAAAAATATATTCAATAAAAAATTACAAAAAAGTATTGAAAACGTGCTTCAGTGAGTCACAAATCTTTTCCCAAAAGGATTTAGAAAAATACAATAATTTAGGTCAAAATATGGATGTCATACACGTGCATGGTATGGTAAAAAAAAGTGACTTTAAAACAGTGGTTTTTAGAAACGCCTATTGAAACTCAATTTGTACCATCTGGGTATTGAAATAAATTACATATTTGGAAACTAGACTCCGAATACTACATTTTATGATTAGTGAATTTTTGAAGATTTCATCTCTAATTGCTTCAAATTTTAAGGTCAATGTGTCAAATTCTGAAAATCAGGGAAAACACTTCCACTTTTTGGCCAAAAAGTGGACTCAACTTCTTGCGGGTGCTTTGGAGTGTGTGGTTTTTCTCCTCAAAGGGTTTTCCCAACATACAATTGTGTTATGGTATATATTGTTTATTTTTTATTTAAATGTGTTTTTATTCTATAATTGTTAAAAGATTAAAATTTGCATAACACTCCTCAAAATATTAGTGTAAGAAGCATTTTCATGTACCTTGTTTCCTTTCAAATTGAAGAGAGGATATGTGTTTGACTTGGAAGTTGTAATGACTTTTGGTTGTAAAATCAAATGTGGGAATCCATCTTAGTAAATTTCACTTGGGTACATTGATTAAGGGTGGCTAGAAACCTTAATATTTTTTTTATTATGTTTTCTTGATCCTCTCTTGCCTATATATAGAGGGTGTGGTATGGAAATTATATGTTCATTCTATGTATACTCATTGTGAGTGGAGCTTAATGTATACACTTAAAGGCCTAAGTAATGAGTATTCATTTGTTGAGATATCCTAAGGATCTTGAAGTGGGATGCATGGTTCTCTAGTTTGGTAAAATTAATCTCATGAGGATCCAACTAGGTTGCTCATAATTATTAAACAAGGATATATCTTGCATGGTAATTTTTTCCTGAATTGAGGGTGTAGATATCTTATGAAGGTTCAAAGCCTAATATTGTGTTGTAAATTATTGTAATAAATATCACTTTTCAACCCTAAAAGATTAGTAAACATTAATAAGAATAAGCAACTTATGCTAACAAATGATTGTACAAATATCAATGCATGTTATATTGCATAAACTTCCATCATGATAAATGATACAAAATACATCCAATGATTACTCCTAATGATTTAACCAGTCATAAATACATGATCCAATGATTACTCCTAATAGCACATCAAGTCAATACTTCAATCCATCTAAATTACCAGTCACATAGGAAAATACTCAATCCATCAGGGTAAACCCACAAAACTGGTCTACAATTCTAGTGAGGAAGGAAAATTGGAAAAAATGCCCCCATGGAGAAAATTTTGGTTTTTGGGGGTTTGAACGAACTCTTGGTTCGAGCGAACCCAAAGGGGGTTCACTCAAACCCCCCTTCGAGCGAACCTATTTAATGTTGGGTCCCACCATATTCCACATTTCCCGAAAAGAAAAACAAAGAAAAACTTAGTGGAAATGGAAAGGGGGGTTCGCTCAAACCTAGGTTCATTCAAACCCCCCTTTTCCCCCCTTCTCCCCCTCTGGCACCAAATTTCTCCAGAATTTTTCCCTTTGAAGCTCAAGTTGAGGATGAAAATGGAGGAGACTTCATAGACCCAACTAGATGATGATAGTCCTTGGAACAAGCTATCCAACGAATATAATTTCAATATTTTTTGGTTTTACTATGTATTTATTTTTTTAGTTTGATTAAACATAGGTTTTTCATCGAAAATCAAGCTCTTTGTTCTGCACATGTGGAAAAATAGCAGATTATCAAAAAAAAATAAAAAAAATATCAATGCACTAGATATTGAAGTCCTTGATCCAACAAAAAAATTTTGAATTTCGATACATACAAAAAAACTTATGTTGTATACAGTTCGCCTATGTCTGAATTGTAATTGGTTTGACTTTGAAATTTGATTAAGGAAAAAATATTCAATAAAACACTATGAAACCAAATGAAAGCGTTAGATATCATAGTTACAAATCTAAATTCAAAAAAAAAAAAAAATCCTTAATGGAAAAAAGTTATGTTATATACAGTGAGCATCACTCCTTAAAAATGGTGTTCTTGAAAAAAAAAAAAAAAAAACTAGTTTTCGAAGGAGATGGAAAAAGAAGTGCAATCTGATTCCAAAAATTTTGAAAAAAATATATTTAGAATCTACAGACAAAATGTCACAAATCATTAGTTTGCATCATCTTCAAATTCTTCACGGTTTAGCTGCTATAGGTGCATGAAAGTGAAGATTTAGTTAGAAAAAATCAATTCAGTGTAGTTTGGCCAAAATTGTAAACAAGTATTGTGGGATCGCCCATCACATATGCACTGGTAGTCTAATACAATAATACAATGTGCGAGAGTAATGCAAATAAACCACAAATAACTCTCTCCAAATGCATGTTATGCATGAGGAAGGCATTTTGAGCACACACATAAAACAAACTATATTCTCCTCATCCATAAATTTATCTTAAAGTGATAAATTGATAACCCAAGAACCATGAAGTATCACACACAATCATTATGATTATCTTATTAGGTTCTCTTCTCTTTTCCTACACATATACAACCATGAACATAATCCAAACAATCTAACCATTTCATTCCACTTTCACAAAACATTTTAATGCCATAAAAGACATCTAAACACACCTCAATCATAAACACAAGTCATTAGAACAATTCATGACACATATGTGTTAAACATTGTATAAGTGATAAAGAGGGAAAGGGCATTTTGTAACCCATCGCCTTGGGGTATCAATATCATTATCGAACAAACAAGGGGAGCTACACCATGGTTTCCTGACTAGATAGTAAGGCCTTTCTATAGTTATCAAAACTATTAAATGATGGGCGAGCGAGAGGGAGATTTATTATCTCAAGAGGTTTCACATCCTAGCATGCTTGAATTTGTGCTCATTTTGATGCTTCTCTTATCTTTTCTCTTTGTTCTACCTTCCTCCATGACTCGATAGGTAGATGCCAACTATAGAAAGGTAGGGTCAATTGTTATAGGAAGGCCCATAATTTTGCTTGTGTTGGATTTCCCTTGTGTTTCCTAGGGCCTCTAACAGCTAGTTAGTAGTTATCATAGCAGATTTCTCTTTAGGAAGAGCATAATGAATCAAGTAGAATGCATAAAATAATGGCCAAGATATAAATAATCAAGGATGATAATCTCTAAGCACCTAAGACCGTATGAAAAAATTCTAGATGACTATCAGTCCCATACCATGATAATAATCATTATTCAATGGCATATATGTTAAATAAATCAAACTAGCTTAAATTGGAATACCATGTATCCCACACTATATGACTTTCTAAATTCCTTAGCATAATATCTCTTACTTTCTCATAGATCCACTTACTAATCAAGTACAATGCATAAACATACAATGGAAATCAAGAACATAAAAACACATCAACTAAGTCATACAAGAATAAAATCAAGGTACAAGATGGCATAGAACATAAAACTACAACATAAACTAGAGACAAACACAAAACTAGAAATATAAGGAAAGACAATATCAAGAACACATCCATTCAATAAGTAAAAAGAAATACCAAACTAGGCACTCCTCAAGATGTACAAGGACACTCCTAGAATAAAATTTGGATGCCCTCACAATACAATAGTCCAACAATACAAAGCATACTTGTAAAACTATCTATCACATCAAAAGGACTCCCATCCTTTTGGATAGGATACTACTCTTTCAAGTTAACACCTTACCTTTTGACAAAAAACCTATTCTCTCAAATAGAGATCCTACTCTTTAATTAGACACCCTACCTTTTGGTAGAGCCCTGTACATTCAAATAAAAAATTCCATAATTTCAAGTAGACACTTTACCTTTTAATAAAATTGTACTTATGAATAAAAACCCTACTCTTTTGAGTAGACATCCAACCTTCTAGTGGAAATTATGAGATAAACCTCTCATGCACCCTATCATTTTAGATATTACTCTTTCGAGTAGAACCATGAGATGGATCTCTCATACACCTTATCCCTTTGGATAGATACCATGGAATAAACCTTTCATATAATTGTGATGCAATAAAAATAACTAGTTAGATGAATAATCTCTCAACCCATTGTATAGTAACATGATACAATAGGTTTCTCAATACAAATAATTTTTTTTACATAGGATTTTCTAAAGAGTAGACTCAACCTATGCCTACAAACCTATCCTAGAATTCACAATATAAGTAGTATTTGTTGAAAATGAAGGTAATATTGTAGCTTAAAACTTGTAAAACTGTGAGAATGTAGATCTAATTAAGTGTTATTTGTTACAATTATTTGTCTATGACTAATCTGTTTAGATCAATTTTACCAATTGTAGAAGAATGAGACAAGAAGATAGAAGTGACACAGCATATATGTGGAGAAACCCTTTCAGGAAAAAACTCCACCTGAATCAATAGTGCTTGTATTATTTAACCTTAAAACAAGATTACAATAATACTATATCAATCCTTGATTGATATGCTTCCTTGCCTTCAACAATCCTTCTTCACAACCTGCAATAAACTATCATAGAACTCTCATACACTTGTTGCAATTACAAGCTATCCATGCATTCCATGTGACTAATAGTCACTCAGATTGTACAAAACAAGAGCATAAAGCTCCTCACAAAAATTTACGCCTAGATTGGGCAAGTAGAGTTCCACCATGTAATCTGAAGTCAAACCAAAGTCTTCCTCAATTTAGGCGCCCCAAACTAAACACTTAACTGAACTTTGGTCAAGAAACTATCTTACAAACTTCACCTCAAAGTTGGCACCCAAGAATGGGCCCACTTGACTGAGCCTTGTAAATATATTCTCATGTAAAAGGTGTTAACTGAAAGATGCCAACTTGGGCGCCCAAGGTGGACCCAAGTCAATCTTAGTTAACTAAAACATATCTCTCCACCAATTCATGCAAACATTATGCATGATTGATCATCCCCACTTAACTGAAAGTATCCACCTATTATCTGTCATGCAACTTAAGTCATTAGTCATGTAACTCAAGTCAACTAGCATTCAACTCAAAATAACTACATGCAACTGAAGATAATTGAACCATAACTGAACTGAACTGAACTGATACTAAACTGAACTGAACTAATACTAAACTGAACTACACTCATGTAAATATCAATCCCTAATTTGTAGGAACAAAATATGCATTATTGAAGTGTTATCAATCCTCCAAACAGTTAACTGAAGCAAGGTGGGTTCCACCTTCCATGTGGGCGCCCCATGTGCTCCTATCTTGTAGGAGCTCTTCTTGGACGTCCCCACATGTTCCTATCATTTAGGAATAATCACAAATGTCAATTTACATGTTCATTTCATTTGAATTTAATCTCTTTCTAATCCTACTATTGGGGAACACTTTCCAAGGACTTAGGAGATACATGAAATATGTTTAGGATTGCAATTAAATGGTATCCTATTCCCAATAGTATTTAGGCATAGGCTCTATAAAAGGAGTCAACTTGACTCATACCTACTCATCCATGCTCAAACACATAACACATACGCATAAATTGGAGTAGCTATAGCTCATGGATTGAGATCCAACTAGGCTCACACACTCACACCTAGTACCAACACATACTATCAAACAAATAGGTACATAAAACTCCATAACTCATGACCAAAAAATGATATCAAGAATCCTTCTTAGGAAAAGATATATCATCTAATATTACATATGATGCATTCAAACATTCAATTATGCTAAAAGAAATATGGTTATTATTAATTTATTCAATCATATTTAATAAATAGTATAATAAAATGTTAAAATATCTTAAATTATGATGTCTAGGCTTAAACTAAAAAAAGTTTTTTCTAGTTAAATTAAGCACACAAAAACCTCTCTAGAATTTATTTTACGAAAATTTTTAGTTTTCTCATAAATTTTGTCATAAACTAGTTAAATTTTGAACATTCTATTTCGTGACACTTGAAAAATGGGTTATAGGGCCACTTAAAATTAATTAGAATTTTATAATGACTGTATTATAACCCATAGAATATTTTTTAAATTTTCATTTGTCTATTGTTAGAATAAATCAAGTTCATATGCTTATAAAACATGAATCCTAAAGCTCGTTAAGGGGCCTGGTTGGGTTAAACCAGCTTCAAATGAGCTAGTGGATGTTGCATGGGAAAAACCAAGGGAAGGCTGGTAGAAAATAAAATTTGATGGTGCTTCGAAAGGGAACCCTGGACCATTAGGTGCATGGTTCATTATTCGAGATTGGAAAGGAAATGTTTTGGCATTGGGGGAAAAGAAGCTGGTGGAAGGAACAAATAATACAACTGAAGCTTCAACAATGTTAGTGGTGGTTAAATTTGGTAAAAAACTGGGAGCTTCAAAAATTCACTTAGAAGGGGACTCACTAATCATTGTTCAAGCAGTGATGAAGGGGAGCATAGGGGCATGGCACCTTCAGAACACAATTGAGAAAATAAGAGAGGAGTTAACTTCATGTGAAAACTTTGTTGTGAGTCACATAAGAAGATTAGGTAATGTCGAAGCTGACGTACTCTCTAAATGGGCATTAACATTTAGAGAAGTTGGAGAATTGAGAGTGGAAGACCTACGGAGTGTGGATTTAGCGGATTGATTTAGTGAAGGTGGCAAGTACGTTTGCATTTAATGGGCATGAAGGTGGGAAGTTTTTAGTAGTTTTGAAATGACCGGTGAAATGGTGAGAAGGTGGTGGTGGCAACCAAGGTATGAGTTGCATTTAAGATGAATTGAGTTTGCCAAGAAGATTAAAATCTCTCGGCCCTCGCATTTCGATGAGTGCATTTGATGTGGCGTGGTGAAGAAGGCATTGTGGAGGTGTAGGTGTAGTGGTGGCACTGTGGTAATAGTGCTCCAATGGAAGCAAATTTCACTCTACTCTCAAAGAGACAATTATGCCCTTTTTATGTTGATGCGTTTGAGAAGAGATTAATGGGAATGTTTCTTTTTAATGATGGGAGACCGGTGCATGTGTGAGGATGATTTTGGGTAGGGAATTTGGTAATTTATGGCATAGATACAGGACAAACATGGATGTGTATTCTCTGATTGTGGCTTGGGGATTGGACCTAAGTGAGAAGGTGGCAACAGTGAGGGAGGTAATAAAAACAATTGTTCATAAAGATTTTTTGGATGGTTTGGAGACAATACTGGAATGGGCAGTACTAGGCGAAGGGCTTGACATCCAGGAAGGAATGGAAAATGTAGAGCTTGAAGGGTCTATGGGTTGCATACCCTTTGTGCATTGGTTGGAGGATGATTTGAAGGCTCATTGCAGAGAAGAAGCAAGACTTGGTTGGGAAGCCTTAAATCTTTTTGTAGAATTGATGTAAGTGGAAGCAGTTATTGCATAGGCGAAGGCGGAGGCGAAGCGAATGGAGGATGGAGAGAATCACCAACAGAAGGAAAAGGTGAAGGAAATCTGTAAGGATGGAATGGATCCGGGTAGTTCTAGCATAAATTAAAAAAATTCTTGTGTTTTTGTATATTTTCTCATGACAGATACTTTACTCCTTTGGTTTTGGTGGGGGTTGAAACGTTTTGGGTTGAAATGTGTATTAATCTGAAGAGTTAGTTGTCTGGTTTTTTGGTAAATGGTGGTGCTCGAAGTTAGTATAAATTTGTCTGAGCTAATTTTAGATGAGAAGAGTTGTAGTGGAAGTTGGCCAACATGTTAATGTCCCTTTCTGTATGAACTCACTACTAGTTGTAGGGGTTTTTTTAGGTGGTTGAAAGAACAACTAAAATCAATGATGTAATCTTATTTTCAAGCAATACAAAATCCTATTACCGACCAAAAAAAAACATGAATCCTAAAGGATATTCAAAACCTAAAAAATTACAATTCTTCTATTTTATCTAGGTAATACTTACCAATCATAAAATATTCAATTTCAAAACCCCAAACCTTTAATTTGATCAAAACATGATTATAGTTTGTCTATATTTTCCTCAAAATGACTCTTTCATGTAATTCCATGAAATTGAACATACATAGGGCATCAAACAACAATTCTAAAATTCTAAATCATCATACAAATATCTTAGATTCATCATTTCAATCAATTTCAATCAATCATTATATATTTATCAAGAACTGTAAATCTAGGTTATGGTGACCTTTCTTGTTTAACAAGAAACCTAAGGATTCATCTTGAAATTAAAGATTAATTTTAGTCATAAATTAAATAAAATAGTGTCCAAATCATTTCAATTTTATTCTCTAAGTCTTTAATTTCATAAATTTGATTCCTACAATAAAAATTAGGGTTTCAACCTATCATAATCTATTTTTATATACTGCAAGACATCTAATTTGGCATAGAATTCAATTGAAATAGCATGGTTTCTCTTACAATTCTAAGCCAATTTTTACTTTCAAATTGAGTGTTTTCTAAAGAAAATAATTTACGAATTTCAATTCTTCAAAAGCACAACCTGAAAGTGACAAAATGCTAAAACTCTTGATGCAAAACCTTTGAAACCTTCAAAAGATAAAAAAAATCTCCAAATCTAATTCATTTCATTATGAGTGTGTGAATAATAAAAACTAATGTGTTCTATTGAATTTTTATTTTTATAAAAATCCCTCTTTTAAAAAGCTCCTAAACCCTTATTAGGAACCCGAAATTGAGAAATAATAAATTATTTCACTAAAAAAAGAATTGCAATTAAAACAATATATTTAACAAGTGTGCATGCCTTCACAAAAGCAATTGCAATAAAAGATAAATTTTCAATTCTATTTTGATAATAAAATCCTTCCAAAACTAATTATATAGTAAGCTTTTATTTTTTAAATAAAGCATTAGCTTTTAATAATTTATTTATTTACAACATACTATGGTCATACTAGTTATGTTTGCATTCTCATGCACATTGACACCTCTAAGGATTTTCTTGGGGATATTCTCCTACTTGTTGGGGACAGACCATGGATCGAGACACTTGACTATGAGGGTCTCCCCTTTCACTACAAGAGATGCCTTGTTAGAGGACACTTGGCTTTGGCGTTCTCTAGATCTCATTACAAGAAAGGCAAGACGACTTGGTGAAAAAATATTCATCATAAGCATTTGATAGTTGGGGATTTTTTTAATTCTAGGGAAGCATTGGAGGACAGGGGCTGCAATAACTTCTAATACTCCTAACAAGTTCTCTTCCATGGTCCCTTTGGTTGCTCCACCTTTAGACTCTTTGAAGTCAAGGGCCAAATCTAGGGATCATATGTCTTTGGATGCTTTGATAAAGTTGACATCTTCTATTTCATTACCTTTGGAGGCAATGGAGGATACCCCTCCACTCTCCCCTCAATCTAAGTCTTTGGAAGATGGTATTCCATGGAAGATTATTCAAATAAGGAAACATGCTCATCATAAACATGCTTGTGCCTGGACCACACTAGGGTTTGGGTGCTCAAAGTATTAGGAGGGTCCAAGGGTTGTGTAGTTGGCCATCCTTTTTAACTTTGTAATGGGATCAACTGTATATGTGTTGTTGGTTGTATTTGGTGTGTGAGCTTGGCTATTGTTTTGCAATAGCCTTTTTTTTGCTACTTTTTTGCAAATCAAAAATAATTTATTTAGTTTAAAATTCTAAAATTATAATTTTACACATGTATAATTAAAATAGACAATAAATCAATTTTAATTTTGTTAATCCATATATTTAAATTAATCATCAGTTAATTCCAAACAAAGACTATTTAATCTTTGAATATAAATATTCTATTTTTCAATTCAAATCAATTAATTTATAATAATTAAATAGGAAAGTATATTTAATGATTAATTCTTGTTAATTACCACATGAAATTGATTTAATTATCTTGATTAATTTATTCAAATAAAAATTATTTCACATTTTAGGTTATAGTTTTGTTAGTTTAACAAACTAAATCTAGTTTTTTCCAAATGCTTTTTTCCTATTAGCACACATCTCAACACATACCTTAGTAATAGTATTAAATAATAATGATAGATCTATTTAACTCAAATTCTTTTATTGACATTTCAAATATATCATTAATATTTATTAAAACCTTTGCATTCAAAGTGTCAAAAATTAAAGAAGTCACAATTGTTGATAAATACATTGGTTTCAATGCTTTGGAGGTTTTTTAAAGGATCCCCCCTCTCTTTCTCTCTCTCTCACGCACACACTCATACTCGCATGTGGTTCAATTATTTCTTTCATCATGTTATTATTTTAGAGTTATTACTGTCAAAATACTATAAAAATTTGTATACCTAGAATAACTTGTAACATCTCTCCTCATCAGATTGAGTGGGGAATCATTTTATATTGCCTTTCAATATTTAAATCCATTCATTTATTCATTTGGAAATAATCTAGGAACCAATTGAACATGTCTAGATTTTGACTTACAAAAGAAATAAAAATGAATTTACCCATAATCAAAGCACATTATCTTAGTCATTGTGTGCTTGCTTTTTGTCTTGGAATCTCCTTTTTATAGTTGAAAATTCAATCCACTAGGGGTCTAACAAAAGATAACATATTGCCCTCATAATTTAATTAGATAAGGTTTATGACTTTAAATTTTAGATCCATGCTTTAGTTTAGGTCAGCACTATTGTTGATCAAGTTTACACTCGTAAAAGTGACCCTTGGATAGTGCACGGTCAAAGTTATAGGTTAGTAGTAAGAGAAAAATTCAAGAACCTTGGTGAATGGTTTTCTCACATCTAAATAGAGACTTATATCAAAATCAAAGATAAGTATCCACATAATTTATTTAATAGTATACATTTGTTTAAGCATTTATATTTTTATAATTTCCAATAATCAACAAGTCCTTTATCTAAGTTAATTTGTGTGATAGTTGGATTCATTTAGTTAATTAATCTAGATAATTAGAGTAAGGCATGATAATTCCTTAACATTTTTTTGAACCTTTCTTGCACCCCTAAGGGTTTCATCCTTTGGAATTTTTCCTTCGGCACTAACATTTTAGATCTAACTATTTTAATGTTACATATTTCTTTCAAATTTTAGTAGGGTTTGAATTCATCCTCTATTGTGCTTTATTATCCTATTTTAGAGTTTGTACATATATTCTTTGTTATCTATTTGATTCCCACTAGACCAACCTTGGATTATGCATTCTTATTTCTTTATTTATCACAGTCCATATTCCTTAGCCTATATACATGCATATCTTACCAAATTCGATGTGTTCCTACACCTTGTTTCACTTAATTCCCTCATCCTTGATTTTCATGTCTTTTTATCCTGTGGATGGGGATGTTTTCTATGTTGGTGTTGTTTCATCATGTTTGTGATCTCTCCTACTTCATAGAGTCGATTCACTTATTTTCTATTTTAGACACACTTCACTTTTCCATGACAATGTGGCCTTTACTCTTCCCATGACTAGTGATGTGCATGAGCATGTATTGTCTTTACCTTTGAATAGCCTTCATCAATCTTACAATCCATGACAATGAGGTTACTCTTCCCATGACTAGTAATAGTGATGTGTAATGTTTTCCCTTTGAGTAACCTTCCTTCAATCCTTTGATTCATGATGATGAGGTAGCCTTACATTCTAGTGATATATCTAGGGATGATGCTATATGTGACAAGGTTACACCTTCCTTTGTTGATGACATTTTCACATCTTGGGATGATATTATGATAATATATTTTAAGAGAATTTCCATTATTTATCTTGCCTTCCTTGTTCACTTATGGTTTCACCTACCCATTCCTTGCTTGCTTCATCCTTTCTCGAGGATCCTAGTTATGTAGACACATGCTTCATCTTCAAATAAGTTATCCCATTTTTCTATATTGTGGTTCATAGTCTATTGATGATATGTTTAATGAGGAGTTTAGTGCTAGTTCTTTATTTTCTCATGATATTATGATGATATATTTTAAGAGAATGCCACCTTTGTTCATAATGATTTGCTTGATGATACGTATTCTTTTAATACACATATGATAAAGGCATTTATTGAACTGTGAAGTTATGTTATATCATTCTTATCCTCATATTATATTTATATACATAACGATGTCTAATTTGTCAAGTAGATAATGGCAATTTGGATAGGTAACCCCTAAAACAACTATAGTTTTAAAGAGAGGGGCAAGTCAAGATAAGATTGATGAAGCCTCGAAATGGTATATTGGTTCAAATTATCGTGGTCATAGCTTCTTCATTCTCTAGCCAATTGAAGAAGTTCCTATAACATCATGGCCAACTTTTGGTGAAACATTAATTGTTAAGAGCTTAACAATGGTTTTATTCATCACTTATTATACATCCTTTCAATAATTGTCATATACTTTTGATAGATTAGTTTATTATAAATCCTAGACCATGTTTTACTCAATTAGTTCTCATTTTCTATCGGGGCCCTTCTTTAGCAGATCCCATAGACTTATGCATTGTAGTAAGATAAGATACTACTTCTGATAAAGACCCTCCTTCACAACCTCTCAATCATTTCCTAATAGTTTACGCCGAAGGCATATCCTATTTGAAAGTGTCGAAGCAAATTTTTATAACCTACGGTGTAAGAGCGCTCGGGAGACGATTACTTTGATCGCACCCGTTCACGTCCTTTGTCCCCGACGCATTAATGCTCTATTGACTTTTCATTTTTTATTCATATATGCTCAGGCGTTCCCTTTCTAAAATAAACCGTGCTGATTTCGTTGATCAACGGCATGAGCTGTTGGAGAACAGATGCAAGACAATGAGATGGATCTCATCTGTTCATACACTAGCAATTGCACCTTGGTGTGTAATGGGTACGCCGAAGAGGTGTAGAAGATCAATTAGGGAAAAAATTGGTCTATTTTTTTGCATACATTTGTGCAGTTCATGAGGTCAATTCTTACATACCAATGCAACAAATTCTCTCTATTTCTGGTCTATTAATCCAAAAATTTGATGTCCATTTGAAATTGTAGACTAAAATCTTGAGAATGTGGGGTAAATTTTGATATCAATTATGGGTTTACATTTCATTTTGATTCATGCTTACAAATTTCAAGAATGTAGGACGAGTTGTAGTGTATTATAAAGTACAGTTTATCATACAATCCACATTCAGAAATTTTTAAGATAGTGGAACATAGTGTATGGTACCAATTCAACTGTATTCCATGTTTAAGAACTTGAGAGTGAGCTATATTTGGCCATGTTCCATGTCAAGAAACCTATGGTCTCTTTCCAAATCCGCCCATTTTAAGAAACAATGGTATCCAGATAAATTTATAAACTTAATTGTTCTTAATAAAAAGACCACATAAAATAAATAAAAATGATTAGAGTTGCCATTCACAAATCTTCACACAATTCATTCAAGCAAGTAGATCAAGAGGCATTAAATTTTGAGTGGAAGATTTTTTATTGGTTTTTAAGCATGAATTCTTGCACAGAATGATGCAGGTTATCTTCATTGACAATCAGAATTAGGGAGGCACAAAAACAATGGTTTGAAGTTCGGTTTGGTAGCATGGATCATGAAATCCTGATTTTAGGATATTAATGTTTCTTGTTGTATGTACATTGTAAAGGAAATATTTCTTCAGAGAGAGATGAAATGAGAAGGAAATGAGAAGAATGAAAGACACCAAAGCAGTTGCTCAAATTACAAGAGCTATTGCTGAGTTAAATAATTAGAATGAACTCTTGGCAGAGACCATTCATGGAGATTATCATTATAAATTGATTATAATTACACAATAGTTAATATGATTTGAATCATCTCAACTTGGCAAACTACCTTCAAATCCCATCCATTCTTCCCATTGATCGAACCCCATGTAATTCTCATCGACATAATACTCCTCTTGATCAGTTGCCTTTGCCAAAGTATGACATCACAGTCTGCACATACATTAAATAATCAGTATTTAATTAGGAAAAAAAAGAATAAAAGAAATTAAACATCAACTCCTTGGCATCCATTTTGTTATAAGGAAGAATGTTGACTGGATAGCATCACTCCTTAGAAGGAAGGACTAAATTATAAAAGATAGCCATTAATGAAAGCAAACTGCTGATCCTAATATGCAAGCATAGACAAGGCACATGAAGTGTTTGACAAGATGCCTCAAAGAGATGCGGTCTCGTGGACTGCAATGATTGCAGGGTATGCACAAAATGGAATTTTTGAAAAGACTTTACATGCTTTTCTATTTTGTAGGTTTTCAATGGAGTACTCATTGTGAGGAGAGTATAAGAATCACTATCCATATTTGTGTGCTTTGAGTGTTTGAAAATTTTACTTTCCATATTAACTATTTTTTAATGCCTTCTTTTTCCCTTATGTTTTGGGCCAACTCTGACTAGGTTATCCTTCATGTATTAATTACAGTACAAATTGGTGTGTTTTGCATGAAAGTTGGAAAATAACCTTATCCTAGCGTATCCCCATTTTGACTTACCCATAGGATCTAGATTTTCCTTTACATCTAACCATTTGCTAACTTGGTTTAGATTCATAGATATAAAATTGACCTAGGTCACTTTCATGCACACAAATCTCAACCTTGAAAATTTAAGTTCAAATTCCTTAAATTGAGCCCATGTTTCTCACTCTCGCTACCTATTTTGAGTCAATATACAAAAACTATTTAAAACTGCATGCTAGGGTTGTGTAAATATGGACACACCCAATCCATTATTATCTACATAGATCCAAGAGCATACATGATGCATATATATAGATCATAACTAGAGCATCAACATTACATCATTTGTTTACATCATCCTAGACATATTACTGCATGCTTGTTTGTTGTCTTCAATATTTATTCATTATTGTAAAATTGATTTGTCTGACAACTTGACCAAAGGAGAATAAATCCTAACCTAACAAGTTGTCAAACAATGTCTCTCAACACTAACCTACTTCATATACATGCATATTGGATCAAGGTGAGTTCTTTCATTCAACAAAGTTTAGATTGATCATTTATGAGGGGAAGTTATGCCAAGTTCACTTCTACAGGACCATATATTAGATATGTAAATGCTATCTCAAATTTAATAATTGATGAAGAATTTTATTATCCCAAGACCATTATTTAACATATCTAGATTTCTTAATACAATTACAAATCCATTTCAAACATTTATCACAACCATTCTTTCATTTAATTTAAAATTAAATATTTTTTTAATCCTTTTAATTATCACATTAATTTCTATATTTATTATGCTAGTAATCGTCCCTGCCCATGCGAAAATGGGAGCTTTGGAACAGTATGTACATCCATTGAAGTATAGAGGATAGAGGAACTTTGTTAGATATTATAGTTGCGATTGCCCTAGTAGACATGTATGCAAAAAGTGGAAGTATTAACAAGGCACGTGAACTGTTTGACAGAAAACCTGAAAAAACTCATCTCATGGACTGTAATGATTGCCAGATATGTACAAAAAGGGTTTATAGAAAGCCTTCATAAACTTTCAAGCTAATGCAATTGGCAGGTGTAAAGCCCAATTCCAGAACCTTCACCAATATCCTTCCTGCCTGTGCCAACATGGGAGCTTTGGAATAGGGTATGGACATCCATCAAAGCAACCATTAATGACATTGCCTACTCACAGCTAAAGGTGTTGCAGAAACTCTCAAACATACACAAGCCAAAATCTGAAGAAATGTATATATTTATGCAATCATAAAATTCATTACGTGGCAATAAGTACTACACATACTATTAGAGAAAGAAACAATATGTCATATACTCAAAAGAGGACAATTTTATTTTCATTCTAAGCTCAGTTATTAATTCATTCAAACAGGGCCGAAACTCACTTCATTTCTTTCTACTTAAATTTAGTCTAATAATTTACTATCAAAAGACTACCAATTTATCAAGGTAAAGCAAACTTTCAACTCCCAAGCCCATAAGGATACAGTGAGAAAAACACAATTAAAAAAGGTTCTGGATTTCACTCTACGTGTCTGTTCATCAAGCCAATAAGTCCTTTAAACTCTGCCCGAACATACACTAATTGTTCAACTCACTGCAAAACTGAAAACACTTAGGTTTTGGCTACTTTTTTTCATTAAAGATATTTTACAGTGTACAGTTTAGTCAAATATTGATTCATACCAAGATCATTTGCATGCATAAAAATAGGGTTTTGTAATGTTCCTGACCATGCTTGTTTAGTCCAATGATACTGAGTTTTGGTTGTATACAAATATTTTTTGTATCTCTTGTCTAATTGTAGCTTTCTAACGGTCGTAAAGATCCATCTCCTTAACAAATGATTCTATTATTTGAAGTTTCAACTATGCAACAGATTAAAAGATTGGAGAAGAAATAGATCACAGACATTCATTTAATAAATTAATTCCTTTCAGACATTCATTGCACTAATAAATAACATGTCAAAACAAGTTTTGAGAATACTTGGCTCAGAATTTGGCTACAAAGGGGCTTTTATTGAATGCACATTACTATACATCAGTCAGGAGTTTTGAAGTCACTAATATCTAACCAAGCTTACCACGATTGATCTCAACATTTTTTGTTATACTGAAGTTTCCTCTGCACATATACCAAATCATGAGGAAAAGCATTGCATCCAGTGTAATATTAGATATGTCATCATTCCCGATTTCAACACAAGCATACAATTTCAAAACCTCAATTTGGTGCATAATTCAACCCATATACAGCAACACAGCACAACAATCACATACATGGATGTTGATCTACTTTTCTTTATCATACATTAAGCTCTAGGCTATTAGAGATATCCATACCATGGCCATCACTATGCTTTGCACCTACACAAGCTTCTAGGTTGGGAAATAAATTGCAAATGCAAGGAGTTGGGGAAGCATCCAAATACAAAATTCTCGATGAGTTATCTATTTGAGAATCTGTTCCAATGATAATGGAAAATAAATTGTAGAAAGGGCAGCGACACAAGTGGAGGTAGATTTTCTGGAGATCATTGTAATGGGTATTTTAACGGTGACGTCTCCATGCAATAATTCTTCACAAATAAGACAAAAGAAAGCAATGAAGAATATATTGTGCTCGTAAAGCAGTATTTCAGAAAGAGGGTAAAATGATATTATAGTTTAATAATGTAATTTTCATAATAACAAACCCCAGACTGTAAAGAACATTTTTTGTATTGAAATTCCTATCATATGGCTGAATAAACATGAACAAAACCCCCAGCCGTTTCAGGATTTACTTCCCGCGAATTTGCACACACCCATGTTGGTAAGCTGTAGAGAGAATGAAATAAAATGTAAGGGATCTCTTCGATGGAGAGAGGATATTCTCTTCCTTGCTTGGGCCCTAAGTATAAGACGCAAGTTTGAAATAAAGGAAGAAACAAAAAAATATAGCAAAAATTATGTAGCCCCAGTTTTAACCCTTATAATATGTCGTGGGCTGTCTTCGACGGTCGACTCGATCTCCATGCAGCTTTAAAATGCCTATAAATATTCAATGCATACAACTTCAAATAACACAAATCTTCAAACGACGGAGGGGCGGAAACCGTTATCGCCTTGCAGCCGCTCCACAAGTTCTGCCTATGCTCTTTCCAATGGCCATCCAAAATTTTCAATCTGTTAGTGAAGCTTTTATGTTTATTTCGTAGCCGACACCAGAAGAATTTGAGGTTTTTGTGCCCCCATTTGCAGCTTCGGCTATTGCTACACAGCTTCAAAATCTGATGCACAATTCTATTTGAATCTAGGGTTTGCAAATTTAAAAGAAATTATTTAGAAAATCATATAAACATAGAGTATGCGGAGTTTAATATGTACCAATACTATATGTAATTAAAATATTAATACAATAATCAAACCATAGGCAAGAATGGATCAACAAACCATGCGCAAGAATTCCCCTATGAGAGAAGATTAAGATACTAGCAATGGCACCTTTGTGTGCAATGGGTACGCCGAAGAGTTGTGGAAGGTGAACTGTATTGAATGGGATGTGAATGTTGTTCTAAAAGTTTGTTTTATGTATGGAAATGCAAGTTAATGTTTATTTTTGTTGAATAAATTAACTTTAAAAATTGTATATAAGTTTGTAAAGATAACTAATTGTAACATGTAATAATGATTTTGGCATTGGAAGAGAAAAAAAGAAAGAACCACAATGAAGTGCAATCTTAGAAACAAGTACTATTAGAACCTTTGCCTATGAAAAATAGGAATCAATTTCTTCTCTCCAAATAGTGAAGTGAGATACCTGAAATGTGTGTATTTCTTTTATGGTGTCAAAAACATCTTACAAACCTTTGCTTGACAAAGTCATTTATACTTGTACTTTTAATACAGAGCATTCATAGATTGTCTTTCATTCGGTACTGAAATTATAGTTAAGGGAAATAGTATTTCATTAAACAACCTATATTTAGGCCTACAAAGGCCACGTATTCTTTCCTTGCTCTCTTTGTTCTTAGTATGGCTTTAGTTGTAATTATTTCTTAGAAGGTACTTATTCCAAACAATTATCTTTGATGAAGAGTAAATAGAGGCTTGCTAGTATAATTAGATAAATTTATTGTTGTAAGTGATGCTTTCCTTGGATACAGTCAATAAAATTCGTAACTATATTAGATAGATTCTATACGAAAATAATGCTCTATATGAAATATTTTACATACTCTAAATTTCTAAAATGCACTTAGAGGTATCTGCTCTGATAAGTAGTAGATATAGAAATTGTTGAAGTTACATGTCATGTGTAGAAAGCATTTTGAATTATATGTCCAAGAAACATAAATTAACAACAGCAAAGGATAGATCAGTCACCTAGTCTGAGGCAGATACAAGGTTTCAATTTGTACAAGATAGAGTTGCCTGTCCAGAACCATATGCCAAAATACACCTTACAAAAAAGAATAGAATTTGAGATAAGTTTCCAGATTAATGGAGGACTTCAAACAAAATTTGAATGAAAATATCCAAATATTCTTGTAGCTGACATACGAAAATATTTGTAGAGAAACCTTGTCATTGAAAGGTTAAGGATTTGTGACATGAGGAAATGGATACATTACCACTAGGTATGGGGTGCATGTCTTTTTGCAAACAGACTTTGTAATGATATACCATAAGATGCCAAACTGTAAAAATAGAGGAACAGCTGTAGCAGGCCTCATATGATACAAATGTAAAAATATTTAACGTAGGAACATCTCTAGCAAGCCTCATATTTTGGTGGGGGCAGGTTGGTAGTGGTTTGAAAATAACCAAAAAAATGCAAGCTTTTTTTTAATGCAATTGCTTGTGATGAACCTGCAACCAGAATGCATGTATTTGATATCCAATTTATGTATTTGTTTATAAAATTTGCATACAATAAAGTCGAAAATCCAGTAGACAAATTGTAGAAAATAGTTAATTAGAAACGTTTGTTTGTAGAAACGGTTGTTTGAACTGTCATAAAAATAAGATTTTACCTGTTATCAAGGTTTTATAGAACAAAATTTGACACAGTTTTTCTTGCTGCTGCACAAAGTTTTACAATATTACAGTCCCCTATTTGCAAGGTTAAAACTGAAAATATTTTATCAAAAATTCATCCCTTGGAAATGTAGTAATGCAGTCTCTAAATAATCAAGCACAGTTAAATAGCTTCAATATATGAAGTAAACATATTAATTTTTGAAAGCTTGAATATGAATTAATAACAACAACAAATTTTTGAAAGCTTGAATATGAATTAATAACAACAACAAGATGCGAGTAGTGAGGAAACTCAGTTAAGAGGAAAGAATAACAAAAAACCAGGTGATAGTTGTAGCCAACATTACAACAAACAGCAGCTGGAAACACATTACAATGACTAATTGTCGCAGCCAATATTACAATAATAACACATGTAATTTTGGTGAAGGGGAAAATTGAATGGCATTGAGAAGAAAAGTGAAACCAACAGATATTATATCATAGTTGCATCAATAGGAACTTTATCTAGGCAAGAAAGTGTTTGATTCGAGTATGTGGGCTCAAACAATTGAAAGAGATATTTCGTAGACTTTTAATAAAAAGAAAATGTAAGGTAAGAAGAGCATCAAACTTTTTTTTCAACTATTGGAAAATAACAAAATGATGACATGTACGGTATGTGGAATGGGGTTGTGCACCTGTCCATGTACTACTGCTGCACCTGTCCACTACTGCTCTTCTAATGTACTTTGATTGTAGTGTTTATATCATTGTATGCAAGGGTGAGACTACAAAGAGAGATTTAAGAGTAATGGAATCACAACAACCGCACAAGCCATTTTGTCCTTAAATACTAAGGCAAGGTTTATATTATATTGGATGATCTCCTACCTCATCAGCCATCTACATAGTCTCTCATCAGTCAATTGGTTTTCTGTGAAAATGGCCGACCTCTCCATTTTTGCAAGTTTAGCAATTCTCTATGCATTTGGTTTCATTGTGTGTTGTTTTGTTTGGTTACACAATACAGCTTATCCCAGCGAATTCTATGGAACTCTATTATGGTTTAGGTGACTAAATCCTGATGTTTCTGCCCTTTCATCAGTTATTGTTCAAAAAAGTAGGTATTTGACTGCTGCCAAGGTTTGATGTTGATGATTTTAGCAGTGAAGGGTAAACACATAAGTATTGCATGTTGTTTTTGCTGTTGGACTTTAGGCAGATATGGCCAAGTCAATTCATTCTTTATGTCATGCTTTTTACTGTATTTTTTGTTCTTTGATTGAAAGTCCGAACACTAAAACTTCAGTACTTGCAGTTTATGGAGCAGTAGAATAAAATTAAGATAACTAAAGACTATTATTAGTTTGTAATGAATGAGAACAAAATGCAGACTCCTGCTTAAAATCTGTTACATCAATAACCTACCAAATTGTTTGTTTCATTTTAGCAGTTTACACTTTCGAGAATATTTACATGTTACCTTGGAGATTCATGTGGACACATAATAAGGGCTAGATTCTCATGCAGCAATGGCAGCGGAGGCAGGTAACAGGCCAAATGTATCATCATCTCTACATAAGTTTGGGAAACAAACAAATGCTTTGCAAACAAAAACTCTGGCAATTCCTATAGATTGATTTTTAGGAGCCTCCAAGAGCGAAGGTTGCTTTTGAATCGACGTTTAGTGAGCCTTTACCAAAAAGTAGGCTTCTCTCCTGTCACTTGGAGCAATGCCCACCAAGCATTAGGAACAGGAGGAAACCCCTATGTGCAGTTTACCTCTCTAATTGAGGAGACTATTGACAAATTAGATTCTAACAAGATTAAAGGCAGAAATGGCCAGTTTTCAAGCTCATTTTCTGACATGTTTGAGAAAAACTGTAAGTTGACCTAGCCGACATAAAATAGTCAGAATGGAGAGCCCACCGGAGGGGCTGGGTTTTTTTTTTAGGGAAGATCAGAGAAGGCAAGCAAACTGTTTGACAGAATGCCTCAAAAAGATGTCAAGTCATGCAAAGCAATGATTGCAAGATATATTACAAATGGGTTTGTTCAAAAGGCTTTAGAAAAGTTTAAGCAAATGCAACTGACGGGTGTTATGCCCAGCTTGCCAACCTTGCTAGCATCCTCCCTGCGTAGCCCCAAATGGGAGCTTTCGAATCAGGTTCAGGACATCCATCAAATGGAATAGAATAAACACGTGAACTATTGAGAAATTCCTTGAAATGGATTTGCTTTAAAAATAAAAGCCTAGAAAATTTGAAGCAGATGGAAATGGTTTCTCTAAAGCAGAAGGTTAAAAAAATACCTATCAATGATGCCAATGTGAGAAAATGGGCAGAGGTCGCAGGAAATTTGCAGGAAACCCCAAGTTCTGTATTGTTCCTGCTTAATCTTGCTACTTCAATCTACACACAGTGAAGGGGCAGAAAGCATTAGCGGCGGGGTAAGTAGTAAAATATGGAGTATCTCCGTTGATGTCGCTGATAAAAGAGAAGGCCACAAAACTAAGGCAGATATTAACAGATAGATATTTTGGAAGCAGAGTTAATGCGACATTAAATGCAGATATTTTGGACACGAACTCCCGTATGGAGAGGATGGAAGGCGGCGAACGAGTTATTGCGTAGCAGTGCCATGACATGAAACGCGACCTACCATGCCAGTGAAACGATCAACGGTTGTTGAGAGATGGAGAACCTTGCCAAGCTCCTCGGTGCTTTCCAACCGTCGATGGTAAAAACGAGCTTCGAAAGCTCAATGAGGGACACGCCTTCGGCGTAATTAATACAATAATCGAACCAACCCTAAGCACCTCGGTATGCTTGCACAGAAGACTTTCAGGCTTGTGAAAAATCTTATTTACCTTAGACTGCGTAGCCGCCATGATCCCCAACAACAGGGGTTACATGCAATACTCTGCTGGGAAGTCACCTCTATCTGCAGGAACCTTCTTGTAGCCAAATACACCCCTGAGCGGCAAAGAATTGCAGAGGGAAGTAAAATGAAAATAAAAGGATGCAGATATTTTAAACGATCAATGGTGAAAGCCCTGGCTATCGTCCACATAAGGATGCGGATATTTGAAACGATCAACAGTTGGTGATCGCCGAACCGTCTTGCAAGCCGTCTCGTTGCTTTTCAGCCTTTGCCAGACAAAATGCTCTCGTGCTTCTCAAATAAGTTAACACCTTCCGCGTAAAGAATTTTTTGTCGACACAACTGGCGTATGGAGAGGAAGGAAAATAGTTATTGCGTAGCTACCTTGCCAGTGAAAGGATCAACGGCTGTGCATAGATGGAGAACCTTGCCGAAAGCCTCCGTGCTTTGCAACCGTCGACTGTAAAAATGAGCTTCGAAAGCTCAGTGAGGGACAGGCCTTCGGCGTAAAAATTTGCACAAAGGAGTCATCGCGGTGAAGCATAGCTGGCAGGAACAATGCGGAGATCAAGCTTAAAGTCAGCGTGAACGAATCCTTTCACTCTCCAGCTTAAGTTCATGTCTAAGAATGCTGTGGATTTGGAGAAGACCTTGAGCGCCCTGAGACTTGAAGAAAAGAAACTTATACGAGCTTCCTTTCAGTTTGTCTACTCTAATATTCTTCTCTTTCCTCAACAACATTGTCTTAATGTTGATGTACCTCCGCATTCATTAGGAGAATTAGTTGAAGATTGCCAAAATACATCGCCAAGCAATTCCATGTCCTTTTCATTGTGCTCGAATTTTTATGGGAAAGGCCATGGCGAAGGATGTTTTGTGCCTAAAGAGGCAGACAGAGTGTGCTCTGCAATTATAGGCAAACAGGAACGACGCCTTGTATTGTCTCTATACAAGTGCGCTGCTAACGGGGTGTTTGAGCCCAGCTAAAGTTCTGCAGCATATATTTGCTTTGTTGTACCCAAAGTTTTGAACCAGATGTCTCTGTAGGTAACATATATTCAGTTATCAGTAATAGATTTTGAAGCTCTGATGTTTTTATCTTCTCTGTATAGATTATATAATTTATAATCTAATATTTTGGTTCATATATTTATCTTCATGTCTGAAGTCTGAGTCTTTCTACTCCACCAATTAGTGATATCATCCAATTTAGCCATGATGAAATCCTAAATTTCATCAATAATAGCAAAGCTACCCAAAAAATTCACACCCATCACATGCAAAAACTCCTTGCTCCTTAACATTTGCTATGATTCTCCCTGGCTGTGCAAAATGGGGGCTTTGGAACAGGGTATGGACATCCATCAAAACATAAAGGATAGAGGACTTTTGTTAGATGTAGTTGCAAGTGCTCTGGGACACATGTATGCAAAATGTGGAAGCATAGACAAGGCACGTGAAGTGTTTGACAAGATGCCTCAAAGAGATGTGGTCTTGTGGACTGCAATGCTTGCAAGATATGCACAAAATGGATTTGTTGAAAAGGCTTTAGAAATTTCCAACCAAATGCAATTGTTAGATTTAAAGCCAAATTCTGCAACTTTTGCTAGCATCCTCCTTGTTCATGCCAAAATGGGAGCTTTGGAACGGTATGTACATCCATCAAAGCATAAAGGATAGAGGAACTTTGTCAGATATTATAGTAGCAATTGCCCTAGTAGACATGCCTGTAAAAAGTGGAAGCATTAACAAGGCACATGAATTGTTTGACAGAATACTTGAAAAATATCTCATGTCATGGAATGAAATGATCGCAGGATACGTACAAAATGGATTTGTTGAGAAGCCTTTAGAAACTTTTAAGCAAATGCAATTGGCAGGTGTAAAGTCAAATTCCACAACCTTCGCCAGTATCCTCCCTGCTTGTGCCAAAATGGGAGCTTTGGAACAAGGTATGGACATCCATCAAAGCATCATGGAAGGAGGATTTTTTTTTAGATATTATAGTTGGAAATGCTCTAGTAGACATAGAAAAGGCACATGAACTGTTTGACAGAATGCCTCAAAGAGAGGTTATCTCATGGAATGCAATGATTGTACGATATGCACAAAATTGATTTTTTTTAAAAGCTTTAGAAACTTTCAACCAAATGCAATTAGCAAGTATAAAGCCACACTCCACAAGTTATTCCAGAATTCTCCCTGCTTGTGCCAAAACAGGAGCATTGGAACAGGGTACGTAGATCCATCAAAGCATAAATAATATAGGCATTTTATTAGATGGTGAATACTTTAAGCTTCCTCTTTGGTAAAATCCCACCTGTGTATACTACCATGCAGAGTGTTGTACAAAATCAAAACAACCATGTCAGTGGTCATGGAGCTATTGTGTCACATATTAACCAGAACCTCTAAGCCCCTGACCCAAGGGGTAAATGATCTTCACATAGGGCTCGTGATGATCAATTCCAAAAAACTTCACTTATGAATAAGTTGGTAAAGTCTTTCCATAATGACATGACTGGATTAACCAAAACCATGGAGATAGAAATGGAAGGACTTTTTAGTAAACAGGGGATATTGGGATAGAGAGGAGAGCAAGTGGAAAAGGTGTAGGAGAGCTACAACAAGAAAATATTTCAATATATTGCAAGGAGAGGGCATCTGCGGGCTAATTGTTGGTCATAAAATTTACATCGGCAACAACCATTTGAAAACTTGGCTTTGTTGGGGCCAAGGTAAAATTAATGTTTATCACAATAATTATTATTCCTATTATATAGATTTCAGATTGCTAACATTTTGCCAATGGTGAATTATAGATCTACCATTGGGCCTGTGGAATATGGAAGGCTCCATATTAGTATATGTAGGAGTAGATACAAAATTTGTAGGAGTATTTGGTGTAGCAGATCGCATCTAGTCCCAAGCAGTAAAAGCAGTTAACAAACTTAAGGTTAGTTGTTAATAATTTTTTTGCTTTTAGGATGCATTCAGTTTTTGAAGTTTGTTTTTCATTTTTTAGTTTGGTGATTTGTTTGTCATTTTTTTTATGTTTTCATGGATTAAGTTTTTTTTGGTTTCTTACTAATTTCAAAAAGTTAGGCGTGATTTATCCATTCCATTTTCTATTATTTCGTGGTTCTGCTTCGTGGCAAGTGATGTCTAAGAGCTCAAATGATAATTTTTTACAATTGAAACTTGCATAAATATGATAAGACACAAACTATGACTTGCAAAATAGATGTAAACTATATAAAAGGTACATAAATAAGATTGAAAATAAAGGATAGTCATTTTTATCACAAAATAAGATCAATCATTTTATGATAATACACAATACATGGTTCTAAAAAAGTAAAAATGGATTTTTTTTAAATAAACAATATGTTCTCTTCAAAATTTATACCCTATTCTATTACATTAGAACCTCTATCTATGAATGATCTCAAGGAATCTTCTTTTTTTATATCTAATATTATGAGGGAATTTAGGGCACGTTCTCTTTAGACTAAATATGAATATATATTTAAACCACTTGTTCATCTCTCTTTGGGTGCTTGGGGAATTAATCTCTTAGTTTGAATCCTTGTACTGCTCTAGCAAGATGTTGAGGGGATGAATCCTTGATAATTCAAGATTCTCCTCCTTTGCATGCTCAAATGATAGTAATGCAAACCCTAGAATGGTGCTTGAGTAGGGATCTGATAGCACATCAGTGTGATTAGGGTCCTACCCCACTTGCGCTTGTGTTCATGCCACTGGGGAATGGGGATTCTTGTCGAGAGGTAGCAGTACCAATAACAAGGGTTATTCCATTGTATACAATCATAAATCATAGAAAATGTATGTCAGCACAAAGAATTCTCAGTTGCAAGATGTAGAATGCTCGCTACAAGGACGTAACTTCATCCCTGGGTATAGTGCTAGGGCAGGGTCAACTACTCAGAGACAAACCAAATATGCTCTAGATTAGTTTCGGGGCTCCCCTATTTTGACCCCAATTATTGATCTTGGAGAGGATATATTAGAAATTTAAAGAGAACATATGAAACTAATCTTAATTTGCAAGTTTCATAATCTCTTGCTAATCTCAACAAATCTAAATTAGTGGATTATGGAGACATGGATGTCTCAATGGAAAGAGGATTTTTTATTTGCTAGTGTGCAGAAGTGCTTTTTATTATTATTTTGCTCCCTGATGTAGATTGTGTTTTTCTACTAGCAATATGCTTCAGCTCATCCACTAAGACTAAAAGGATCAAAGCTTCAAAATAGGCCACATGGTGGACATGGCAGATCTAAGCTATCATTTTATTACTCCTTATCATCTTTGTATACCAATTCTGGCTCTTCTACTGCAAAGGATTAGTCTATTTCAATGGTGGAGATGACCTCTTTGGTTTTAGAGATGAAGGCTCCAAGGAGTTATGTGAGATGGTGCGTTCCTCTACACATAAGGAGGACCCTCGCCCTTCATGAAAAAGAAAATGGCTTCTGCCATCAAGGTTATTGTTTCGAGCTCTATGACCCTTCACTCTCATGGCAATATAGGCTAGCAAGGGCGCAGTCCTGGATAAGGTTGTATGATGTTTTTGGCAGGTTGATTACATATGATTATGGCTAAGTATTATTTTATATAAAGTGCAATTGTCATCTCTTGTTGGTTGGCATTGTTGACGACATTACATTTGACAATTAAATTAATCAAAGTTGTCAAACATTTAAACTATGTATCAATAATGACAGACCAAACAAGGGAAATTTACAATGATAAAATAGTAAAATCAAACAAAATGGACCCATGCATGTAGATATTTATGGTAAAGGAGCTTGATTACTTTCTTGATTCACAAGGTTTGTTTCAATCATGTTTGGATCTTGTAAATGGACGCAAATCACTTCTCCAATAAGACCTTTATTGCACCAATGAACCCAAAAAATATTTTTTCTTTTTTCAAATTGACCTTCCACACCTCTTCGGCGTACCCATTGCACACCAAGGTGCAATTGCTAGTATATTTTTCAATGAAGGAATTGATAAATTTTTCAATGATTGTATAACATATTCTCAATAATTGTGGCATATATTCCTATACTCCACCTATTGAACAAATATATGTTCATACATGCATATACTCGTGTCCTTAATGCTCGCCGCTGCTAGAGTGAATGTAACCGCGACCGAAGATGAGAGTACAACATAGCCAGAGGGGTTACGATAGAATAACAAAGCCATGACGATGGATGAAAAGGGTAGTTTTGTAGGGGTAACGTGTACATGTTGAAGCCACTCGTCATTATTGAAAAATCGACTCCGAGGTTGTTAAACAAGCACCGAACACCTCAAAATTGAATAGAAGGAATATAACCCATTTTGACAAAATGACCCCGAATCAATAATTGCGCCAAGACAAAGCTCTGTAATTCGGCACCTAAAATTGTCAAAGGAAACTAATCAGAAACGTCTGAATTTCTGTAGGCTAATTTCAAAGACAATGAAACAGTTTGCTAGAGATGAATAATATAGTCTTCACAATTATCTCACTGCTCAATCCATTAGAGTAGATGAGTATCTTCTAATGAAAACTGCAATTAGGGGTCTTACATGGATCTACAAATGTAGCGATTAAAGCTGTAAATCGTGTAACTTAACATCAACATATCAGACTTCCCAACGCCTAACGTTCACAAAACATTGTGTTTAAAAATAAAATGAACGGTGTCATAAAATTATATAATATGGATATCCTAAAGTCCGTTTTCTATTCTGATTAAATGGAACTGTGAAATTTACCTAATAGGAAAAATGGGAACCAGAAAAAATGTGTAACACACTAAAAAACTAGAAACTAAAACTAATATCCAACAAGGAAGATAGAAAAAAACATCTGAAACAACTAATGCAATTGAAAAAATAGCAATAGGCAATCACCCAGACATGTTGCCAATGCAACAATGCCACAAAAGTTCCTGTTGCACTAACATCCAACAAGTAAGATAACCAAAACACCTGAAACAACTAATGCAATCGCAAAAATAGTAATAGGCAATCAAGCAGACATGTTGCCAATGCAACAATGCCACAAAGGCATTTAATGCACTAACATGCAACAAGGAAGATAGCCAAAAAACCTGAAACAACTAATGCAGGGATAAACAGGATTGTCAAAAATAATAACACTAATCTTGGATAAATACCACCAAGTCAGAACCCTTTAAACAAACCTAGCATCATCAATAAAGATGTTTTCAATTCAATTTCCTATAACTGCATCTTGGATAACAATAATAACACTGATCTTGGATAAATACAACCGAGTCAGAACCCTAGTAAACAAACCTAGCATCATCAACAAAAATGTTTTCAATTCAATTCCCTATAACTGCCCATTCAGAAATAAATAAGCACTCATTCTTTGACTTCAAAAAGATTCAAACGAATTGCACCCAATGTAACTACAACGGCCCTTGCAAAATCAAATTTGCGATGATAAAAGGGACTCATAAACTGTGAAAGACAAATATAATAAGTCCACCATTACAAAAATGAAATAATTCATACAAACAAATGAACAAGATAATCCTTGTAACACAATTAAAGATTAAAATAATGAATAAGTCAGAAAATAGATCCACATTTGTCCTGGCACAATAACAAGACACTGTCGGTATCTCTGTTTCAACATTAACAATAATTTGAATAAGAATTTCAAATCATTGTTGCTGATTTCATATCCTCTCTTATGTAAGCTATTCACTGAACAAAAATGAAATTATTCTTAAATAAAAATATAAGATTTGCTGCAACAGTTTGTCATACATCCACACTTGGCATATAGTGATGTTAAAAAATGTACAACATAAATTGACATCTTTATTGTAAACGATATCCTAACAGGGTTAGTATAAAGCAGAATTCCATAGCATTTAACCAGAAGTTCAACAAGGTTTTGTTGTACAAATGATTTACTGAAAAAATATTCCTCACAAGGTAAAGAAAAATTAGTTTCTATAGAACACCTACCAGTTGAACAAGGCTTTCGAATAAGTTTCTATAGCATACCTCCAGAGTTGAACAAGGCTTTCTTTGTTGTAGAGTTTATTCTAGTAAAAAATATTTTATAACAGCATAAAGAAAAAGCAAAGTTTCCATAACATTATCTACCAGTTGAACGAAGGTTTCCATAGCTGAGTAACTTTCTTTGCCATAAAGTTGATTTTGCTCTAAAAACTTACAAGTTACTAAAAGAGTATTCAGTCCTCTACTAAAGGGCTGCTAAATTAAATAAAGTTTAGAACATACGAATATTAAACTCATACAAGCAAAGCCGAGCCAAATTTAATAGCATTGGCTAGTTGTCAGCGGAAGGTCCCTGCTAGAACACACATTTGTCTCTTCATTAAGATGACAGTTGTGTACAAAGTTTCCTAACTGTATAAGTCATCGTCATCTTTATTATCTGCTGTAGCAAATACATCCGAAGCCCCAGCAGCAGTACCAGCAGGTCTGTCTGGAAATCGAAACTCGGAACCAAAGCCTCGAGATTGCTGTAGTGTTTGTGCAAAGGCTTGATACTTCCGAATATCAGCATCACTGACACTTCTTCGGGCATATTTCATAGACTCCTCAAAATGAGCAGCTTTTATTTCAGCTACCTCATCGCTATCATCCTCATCCATTGCCTCAGGATTCTCGGCTCTTTTTCGTTCACGTTCAATATCCTGAAAGTGTGGGGGGAAGAGGTTATGGTAAAATTGAAACACATCCTAGTATGATGAATTGAAATAACAAGCTACAAGTTGAGGGAAGTTCAATAGGTAGACTAATGCTCTACCCTAAAAATTAGTAACATGACAGTTAAAATAAAAACCATTAGAAATTCATAAACAGATCTAATTTGCAAAAGACGGCACAATTGAAACTCACCTTCTCAATATTTTCTCTAATAGCATACTTGCAAGCCCTCTGACAAATCTCAGTGATATCGGCTCCACTGAATCCTTGGGTATAACGGGCCAGTGCCATTAGGTCTACATCCTTTGATACGGGTGACTTTCTCAAGCAAGATTTGAAGATTTGATAACGTGAGGACTCATCAGGTAAGGGAATATAAATCAGCTGGTCAAGTCGGCCAGGCCTTAACAATGCAGGATCGATGATATCAGGCCTGTTTGTAGCACCAATAATGAAAACTGTTTTCTTGGCGGTCATACCATCCATCTCCGTCAACAGCTGATTAAGGACTCTGTCTGCAGCACCACCAGCATCCCCAGCACTACTTCCACGCTGCACACATGCAAAACAATTATGCATCACAAGTTAGAGCCTACTTCAAAAAGTTCAAACAAAATTCCTAGTCATTTATAGTAAACCTTAAACTTTTACTTATAAAAAAGCAACACACCTGCGTAGCAATAGAATCAAGCTCATCAAAAAACAGGACACAAGGAGCTGACCCTCTGGCTTTATCAAAAATTTCTCTCACATTAGCCTCACTCTCTCCAAACCACATTGTTAACAATTCGGGGCCCTTCACACTGATGAAATTGGCCTGGCATTCATTAGCAATGGCTTTTGCAAGCAATGTCTTTCCACAACCCGGTGGCCCATAAAATAGCACTCCTTTTGAAGGAGACATTCCAAATTTTTCAAATTTCTCAGGATGCTCCACTGGATATTGAACAGTCTACACCAAACTCATAATGAATTTTGTTAGTTGATATCTCCTTGAAAAGCAGACTTTCGGCATTGAAAGAAAAGCAAAGCACAAATATAGTGAACCACCTATCTCAACTTACCTCTTGAAGCTCCCTCTTGACATTTTCCAACCCTCCAATATCTTGCCAAGTGACATTTGGAACTTCAACCACCTGTCAATGTTTTCCCAATATTCATAAGCAAATTTACCATTATTAAAATCATCAGAAACAAACAAACTTAGAAAATTAAAATTTAGGGGGCCAACAGATCAATAGATTAAAAATACAATCCCAACTTAATCGATATGAGAAAAAATCAACGTCTAGACATGGTTTGAAAAAACTCACAGTTTCACGGAGAGCGGATGGGTTGCTAGAGCCCAATGCAGTCTGGAAGTGCTCATTAGTCACGGCCATTGAATTTAGAATCTCAGCATCTATTGTCTCATCTTCTAAGTCAATGACATCCATTTTTTCCCTAATACACTGAAGTGCAGCCTCAGTGCACAAAGCTGCAAGATCTGCTCCAACATATCCATGAGTATCCTTAGCAATCCTTTCGAGATCAACCTGGACACAAGAAACCTAAAGATTAATAGATACTCTCACCAAGAAAAATAAAGATTAATAAATGCTCTCAAAATCCAAGTACGGCTTGGCATTAGATCTAGAAGTACAAAAAACAATTTAGGTCCTACAAAACGTACATCATCAGAGAGCTTCATATTCTTCGTATGGATACGAAGCACTTCCAACCTGCCTACTTCATCTGGAACCCCAATGTCAATTTCCCTATCGAACCTTCCAAACCTTCTGAGTGCTGGGTCAATACTATTTGGTCGGTTAGTTGCTCCAATCACAATAACATGAGCACGAGACTTAAGTCCATCCATAAGTGTAAGAAGTTGAGAAACAATTCTCCTCTCAACTTCACCGTGGGTTTTTTCCCTCTTGGGAGCTATCGAATCAATTTCATCAATAAATATAATGGAAGGTGCATTCTTCTCAGCCTCCTCAAAAGCCTTCCGGAGATTGCTTTCGCTTTCTCCAGCCAGCTTTGACATGATTTCAGGTCCATTGATACAGAAAAAGAAGGCACCGGTTTCATTTGCAACTGCCCTGGCAATTAAGGTTTTCCCAGAACCAGGTGGCCCATAAAGCAGAATACCCTTTGGGGGTTTCACACCAATTGATTTGAAGAGTTGTGGGTGTCTGAGAGGAAGTTCTACCAATTCACGGATCTGAGCCATTTGTTTCCGTACACCACCAACATCATCATAACCTATTTCATCTAATCTATCTTCATCCTCCCGCTTTACGGGCTCCCCCTCACAGAAAATTTCTGTATCTGGAGAAACAACACAATACTCCCCAGGGTCTGTCTCAATTACCTTGAACTCCACACTACGCATTCCACCTCTTACAAGGAAAAGATCACCTTTTCTCACTGGGCGATAAGCTTCCAAGAAATAGGCTGCAAGTAATAAATCAATAAAGCCTTTTAGCACCTAGACTTCACAGAGGCAAAAAGGCTACCACACATTTGAATCTTACTTGCAATATATTAGACTGTATATTTGACGCTTACAATGAAATGGAATGCAGATAAAACAACATTTTGAATAATTGTCTTCACCCAAGGCACTAACCCTTGCATCAACATATAAAAACAATTGCCTGGTAGGAATGAAAAAAGAACCCAGAAAACAGGAGACCTCCAGGACAGGGTTCAGATTCGAAGAAAAAAAATATGATTCTACAAATTCCCCCAACGTGTGCAATTTATATACGAAAAACAAAAAAATAAATACCAAAAAAAAAGGGTTAGGATGCGTTGCGAAAATAGGGAAAAGAGAAAGCAAAAAGACTCACGCTTTAAATAGGCATCAAACAAATTCCCAGTGACGCCCTCGATGGTATCATCAATGGGAAGAATATGGACGCGCTTGCCGTATTTGACGTCGGGACATTGGTGAACAGAAACAACGTCTCCCAAACGAACCCTCAGATTCGACCGCACGACCTTGTTCATTCTAATCTTGGGCTCCTCGCAGGTCTCGTCTGCCAGAGCAATACAGATCGTATCCTTCCTTTTCTTTCCCTGCAACACAATCCAGATGAGAGATCCAGCGCAAACGAAAAAACCTAAGCATCTAAAGTGCAAAACGAAATACCCTAGTCTCTCAAGGGCAAAGGGCAAAGGAAAATACCTTAATAAGGATTGTGTCTCCACGGAACAATTGCAATTTTTCCATGGTTTCTGGGTGCAGGCAAACAACCGAGTTATCATCGTTAATGGCTTCGTCCACAACCAGCCGATTCGCCGCCTTCTTTCGCTCTAAAATTGCTGTGCTGAAATCCCTTTTCGTTCCTTTCCTGTTATCAACAAAAACACCTATTTACTTACCAATCCATGAAAATACCTAACCAGGCGTAGGCAGAGAATGAGAAAGTCAGTATTGATCTTACGCTTCTGACGATTCTCCCTTGTGAGCCATCGCTGCGGAGTAAATATTGATTGTTTGGAGTACTGCAAACAATGAACGGATTGAGAAGAATGAAGCGAATTGGGGGTTTTATAGGATAAACTGCTTTTCCTAATCGCCTAAATTTACTTGGGGGTGTGTTAAATTAGGAGTGTATTTAATTTAGGAGAATGAATTGTTAAGAAACTGCCTTGGACAACAAGTAAGAAAAAGAATAATCTAATAGATACGGAGAAAGATAAAAGGAGAAAAGGAGAAAGGCTAAAGTAACAAGCCAAGGACTTTAATATGCCGTGAGTGGGCAGGTAAAGCCTCCAACTCCTACTTTTCAAATTATTTAAGCCTTAATTTAATAATACTGCCCTTCACATGTAGTTAACCACTAATAAACTTTTAGAGTTGGAGACTGCATGAATAAATGTTCATTAAATTTAAATAATTTAAATTACTATAAATTTATCTTTAGAAAAATCTATTTAAAGATGTTTGAAGATATTATTATGTATTTATTTATTAAATTTAGTTTAATTAAATTTATTTAATAATAATAAAATTTAATATAAATATATTAAATTTATTTTAATAAAAAAATATTATTAATGAGAATTCTTCAAATAATAGAGTTTTTATTTTGTTGAAGAAAGATTACCAAAGTCAATGTTTGAGTTATAGACTTCTAGTTCCAAATATTTAGAAAATATTTCATTATTTTTTATGATTTTCTATATAAATTTAGAAATTTCAAATATACTCTATTTGATCCATTTCTAGCTATATTTATATACTCTATACATTATTTTATTTATTTAAGAGTTACATTATTTTACTTTTGATTTAAGAATAATTAATATGTTTATTTTATTATATAGTGGAAAAATACTTTGAAAGACAAAAAAAGTTAAACGCTATTTAAAAATTATTTATTATGTATTAAAAACACTTAAAATGGTATTTTTATTATCTTATATATTCTTCTTTTTTTTTAAGAAATATAATAAACATTATATATTTAAATGTAAGTTATTGTTTTATTTGTGAAATAGATTAATACTTATTTATACTATGTACTAAAATATATTTTAAATATTTAAATTTTTAGATGCTATTTTATTTCTATTTAAATTTGAAATAAATTATTTATTATATATTAAACTATATAATTATTTTAAGAGTATTTTTTTTTTATAAATCTACTATTTTGTTTATTGAATAAAGTTCATAGTTATTTACTATTTTATTTGTTAAAGTTATTTTATTCATTACAGGTAAATGAAAATAGTCATACATTTCCTAAAGTTATTAAATATTTATGTGTAGGTCATATATTTTTATTTGTTTTATACTTTTATTATGGTAGTTATGGCTTTCAATACAATAAATTAAATATATTTTTTTGTTTAAATTATAATAGAGGAACATAGTCTGATGATTTGAAGAATATAAATTGATGTCTATAATGTCCATAATTAGGGCCCTAGATAACCCAATATCAAAGACAATGAACAAACATGTAATATGCCTAAGATGATGCATGCTCTAATCATATAATTAAAATATTCAATGATGCTTCCATGATGATGTGCATACAGCTAAGAGCATGTAACATACACATTATTTCAAATGACTAATAAATATCCTTAAATACAAAACCATAGCACACAAATCCACACAAAATGTATGCTAGGTTAGTGCACAATAGTTTTTGATTAGAGGTAAAGAACGGGTTTTGAAGGGGCCCGGAACCCTTTACAAAAGAAAGCAGCCAAAATAAAAGATAAGAGCATTAAACCAAAAAATAGCCCAACAGCAACGACCCATCAGCAAAAAAGCAGCCAAAAAGGAGGCCTAACCAACAACACTACATGCTTTTCAGAATATTTGTCGCCTCCATGTCGCAATCTATAGCTTTTTGTGCATCATCAAAAACATCATAACTATCCTTCCCAGAAGCCCCACCCTGAGCTTTAGTTTTGTTCCTAGTCCTAGCTCCAGGACCATCTGTTTTTACCTCTGAAATCAAAACAATATCTTTCTCACCACCCTTCCCAGCAGCAACTTCCTCCCCCATCTACTTACTAGCAGCAACAACCTCAACATCATGGGCACTATCTTTGTGTTTCTTAGTACTAACCACAGGGGAAGTAACAACAGTAGAGTCATAATTAACAGCAATTTTATGACCCTCCCCACCTCTCATCATAGAATCCCAAATTTTCCCCATTTGATCCTCAAGAATGAGGATTCTTCCTTCCATATTAGGCTTCATTTTAAAGGTTTCCTCCGCAACAATGTCTGCCACAGTATTTAAGGAGTCAAACAACTCATTAATCTAGTTCTGAACAGAAGACCCCTTGGCCTTGTTAACCATTCCCTTGACTCTGACATTCATTTTATTGAGCTCATGGAAAAACCATTTAAAAAGCTTAAATAGAACAATGGACCCCTCATGCGCAGTCCCAAGCACATCAAACAAATCATCTCTATCAATATTAAAAACCCCTTTACCCAGAGCATCCTCCTCCTTAGAGGAACTAACCATATCCTTATCAGCAGGGGATTCCTTACCTTTTTCCACAACAACCAGAGACTTAAGCTTGTGGATGGAGCTCGCAATTTCCTTAGCCACCGCCTTTCTCTTCATAATCCTCTCCAAGTCCACACCCTGGGTTTCCAAAGCAGCAGCATCATCTCCAAACTTCTCTTTCACCTGCATAACTGGCTTGACACTCGGGGAATCATCAACAAAGAGGTCGTTCACAATAGTGAGAGGATGGCCCTGCTCCAGAATTTGGCTTGCAGACAGCAAAACCCTTTTCTTCCCACTCACTTCCCCCAAATCCTTCTTCCTAGCAGCCGAGGGCAACGAGGACGCCTCCCCATATAGGTCATTCTTCACCTTCGGACCCTTACACAGCACAACCGCAGCAGCTTTTTCACTACAAGTTAAATAACCTCCACTAGCACCAGCTTCCCCTTCTCTTCTTTCCCGTAGGAGGGAAATGTGGACCCCCTTCTAGAGAAGTGAGAGAATCAAGAACAAATTCCACATCCTCCTCTGACTCATCCTCTTTTTCCAAAATTAGTTTCCTTCTTTTGACCTTTTTGCTAACAGGTTCATCTTCAAAAACTGTTTCATACCCTTCAACAGGATTGGGTTGTTTACCTTTCGAGGTTACCATGGGTTTGGGAACCTCAAAAGTCTTCGCATAATCAGAGATAAGGAGAATTAACCCAACATGCAATACAAGATTTTTTGGGTTCTTCTTGTGATCCTTGATACTCGAGTCAAGAGACATAAGAAGATAAAAAGGGAAAGAAACCCTCTTCTTATGTCGGAAGTGGTTAAGCAGAATGAAATGATATCCATTCACCACCGAAAAATGACCTTCTAGGGTGATGTAGCACATTAATTCCTCTGCTACATCCCTCCATAAACCCTTAAGGGAGCTACGTTGATATCCACCACTCTTAGCGGGCTTTAAATCTTTCTCTTCATCATCTTTGAAAAAAAAAATCATTGCAGTCTGCTCCTCCTTTTTGTCCCTAAAAAATTTCATACCGTCCATAGCCAGGCCAGTAATACCAGTAATGAATTCATCATTAACCTCAAACTCAGTCCCATAAAGCTTAAGCACTTTGTCATTCCATCCTTTAACAAAAAGGTTTGTTACCTAGGGGTTATTGCCATGAAGTTTCTCCAAATAGGGAGTTAACCCTACCTTCACCAGTACCTGCCAAACCTCCTTCCTTTCCCTTGCAACAACACAAGATTTGGGTTCAACACAATTTCTATCACCACCCATCTCGCCACTAGCACCAAAAACCAGCTTACAGACACCAAGCATAGAAGAGAGAAGGCTCTGGAAAACAATACCGAAATAACCCAAAATCTGTGTGAGGCCAGAATTGGGACAAGGAATAATAAAGACCAAAGCTTTCCATACCATATGACACCCTGCATCTGTACCAATCACTTGATTCAAATCTTGCACACCATACTTTCTCATAACAATCTGCCACGTGATGAAGGGCATGCACACCGCCAACCATAATGAGACGTTAATCCAATTGTAATCAACACTCATGATTTATAGTTGCAATAGCCTCTATAGGAAAAGGGTCATTTATACCCCACTCCCTAAAATCTTTAACACTAATGTTAGCGAAAATATCTGCTAGCCCATTACCTTCTCTTAAGATGTGTGAAATATAAAACTCATCAAAAGAATTCAAAATATCTATCGAATCCCTTATCAAGGACTCAATAGTCCAAGAGGGAGGAGTGCAATTTTTCAAATTATTTATGATATTCAAAGAATCCCCCTCCAGCTAGACTTTTCTATATCCTTTGGTTTGAGCCAATTTGAGACCATGATAGGTTGCAGCATTAGTGCACAATAGTTAGTGAAAAAGGTATGCAAGGTTTAAATTTGAATTTTGAAATTTAAAAGTTTGAGGTCCATATTTGTGATTGTGAAAATGACCTAGTTCAATTTTGCACTTGTGAATCTAATCCAGGGTATTAAATTGGAGATCTAGGGAATGAAAATTATTCCTCCTTGGGATGCTTGATGATGGGATTAGGTTTTTGTCACTTTGATGTGTATGCAAATTATATTATGAGGGTCCATGTTAAAGTAAAACACACAATTATCATGGAAAAGTTAAATGTTTTTCAGACACTCAAAGGATGGGGATATTAATACCAATTATCATATTATCCTCGCGATGAGCACTTTATTAGAAACTTGTAAAATAAAAAAATATGAAATGAGTAGCATTTGTCACACATTTAAAAGGCATCATTGAAAAAATTCTTAAAAATGGTAGAAGTGAAAAATGAGAAGGGTAAGAGGTTTCATCTTAGTGCAAAAAGTGGTAACACTCCAACTAAGTAGAAAAATAGTAGGACTCTAACTAAATGGAATATGTTGACAATGTAGAAAGGTTGAAAAATCTTCATTTAACATGTGAATTATGAGCTTGTAACTAAAAAACATAACTCACAAAAGGAGCATTAGTGACATATGTGTCACCCTCCAATTGGTTGCATAGAAAGGATATGAGGAACTAGAGGTAAGGAGAAAAAGATGTGATTGTGATGACACATGTAAAAGATATCATCATGTGATAAGCATGTAAGAACATAGTTAATCTTTGATAATAGAAGTATGCATAACAAGGAAAAAAGAAATGTGCCCCAATGTTGGGCCTCCAATAAAAGGAACATAAAAAGATATTAATAGTAAAATATATAAAATAAGGATCATTTAAATGTAATATAAATCATACAATATGAGCATCACGAGGATCATAAACATGTAATCATATGATATAAGTAGGATAGGAATTATAAATATGTAAGCATGTGGGAATGAGATAAATATGTAAGCATAAATATGATATTATAAGATGTGAGAGTGATAGCCATAAGGAAACATGTAAATATCATAAACATATAATATGTAAGAAACATAAGATGTAAACAACAAAAGCATATGAGTATGCAACATGATAAGCATGTAAGAATTATATCATAAGCTTGTGTCAGCATTAGGAACATCACAATAAGCATGAAAAATAGATACATAAGAGATAGGTATCATGTAAGCATAGATCATAGGAACATAGGAACATTATGGACATGTGATGTAGGAACACATGAGAAGACAAGGAACATGGGAAGACATTGGTACTGAACATGGAACATGGAGATATGAACTACCCAAATAAATTGAAAACAGTCAAGAGTCCTCTAATAAACATTACATTAGCACTATATAATATTGTGTGTAATTATCACATTTCAAGAAGTGTGATGTGGACTTGATTCTAGTGTTTCATCATTTCCAAACAAGGTCAAAATTTGTGAAGTGAACTCGATTCTAGTGTTTTATAGTTATCAAACAAAGCCAAAATGTTAAAAGTGCATATCTAAAGAAAAATGAGAATAAACAAAGTGCACCATTATAAAGAACAAGAAAAATCTAACACTTTACAAAAATGTTACTCATAACATAGTGTATATAAATAAGAATGGAGACTTAAAAGTTCCTCTAAAAAGAACTACTCAAAAAACATCTAAGAAACTATAAATTATGGAAAATCCATGCACTAAAGCTAAAAAATAGCATCACCACTATATAACCACCAAAAAATATCTAAGATAAAAGTCATGCTAGAATACAGTCTAGATGGTCAAGAATAGAACCTATAAATTTGAAAAAGAAATACAATGATGAAGGTAAAATTGAGAGAAATTTTGATACTAATTTCAAAATGATGTAGGCAAATGTAATATGCTAGAAAACCTCCCATGTAGCTAGTAAATCCTCAAAACTTGATGTAAAATAGCTTACGAGTAACTAAAAATGATATTTGATTGAAAACAACCAATATTTATCTAAATTCTACCATAAATTATAAACCAATTATAGATTCTGTAAAATTAGTTGGGAAGTAGAAAATAGGTTGTCCTAATGGTCAAAATTACACTTAATACCAAAAAATATCACAAACATACATGCAAAGGGAGCATGCAAGTGGTATGAGGGTTGGCAATGTTATTTTGAACCTACAATCGATAGAGAAATAAATTGTTAGGAGTTAGATCTAGGTGTTGTCAGCATAACAAAGGAGCCATTAGTGTTATTCAATGGGGAGTTGCACTAAAAAGCACCTTCTTTGTTAAGTACACGATACAACCCCTATGTAATATTTAGACCTCCACATAATAAGTTCACAAAGATCTATGGATAGGTACCCTAAAAGTAATAAAATTTGACTCAACCCCATATTTGGTGGAAATCATTATAAGACGATGTAGAGATTATATTTATAAAGATGCTCAAACAAGTGATGGTACAGTCTATACAGTAGAAGTAAGGAGAATTTTTTGTAGGAGATCTAGGATTTTTTTTCCAAAATGGACAAATGAATATGTGATCATGAGCTTAAAGGGAACTCTAGACATAATGGAATGGTCAAATTTGACCCAAAATGCTTTAAATATAGTGTGACCTATAGCAATACACAAGTAAATTCCAAATGTAAACCTGTGTAGATTTAACCTCTAATATTTGATTTAGATAAAATGAAAGACAAATTCAACTAGTTTGTATCCTCTGAACACAATGGCGATGTTAGATCTACTATATCATTCACCCAAATAAATTTACAACATAATGCCACTATTGAATCCCTTGATTCTTAATGGAGATGGGAAAGCCTCTAATTTTATTAAAAATATTGGATACCATGTAACATTTATATAAATTCTTATACAATCACCCAATATCTTGATGAAAAAGGAAAGTCATGCTAGTAAGAGACATAAGATAACCAGAGAATAGAGATGCAACACAAATCTATTCCAATATAGCAAAGATACAAATATATTGTAGAATTAATGAATTAGATGGATTGCAAAGAAGATTCCTTTTAGATCCAAGATCCCCTAAGACGTGATTTCAATATACATACACAAGATGTGCTTGGGAGTACTAACTTCCAATATGCAAGATATGTCCACAAGGAGTAAATGAATGCAATGTACAACAATGTGCAAGAGGAGAGAATCAATGTAAAATATGGTTTGTTGATATGAGAGTAATAAGGTAGCATTTATAAGATAGATCATCAACTAATGAGAGACTTGAAACCAATGTGGGATAAATATGCACTCAACCACTTTACTAAAATAACAAGTTACATCCCTAAGTAGATGCATATGTATGTCGAAGATAATACCTAAGTAGGTAATTTTGTAAGTAAGCTTGTTATAATGTGCATAATAATGCAATCAAAACAAACTAAATTCATAAATAAAAAATATGCACTAACACTCATCATATAAAAATGTAATCAATCAAGGACCATGAGAAGAAGAAGATATATCAATTTTGTATCATACCTATAAAATCATATGTATGAGCTTGTGCATGTGAATCAATATAATAATTATCCATAAAATCTCTATCAACATGTGCATGTGTCATGGTAAAAGGATCATGTTTGCAACGTGCACATGGACATTGAACTTGTATGGCTAGGAAATGGATTAGTGTAAATTTTAAAAGTTTGATTAAGGGATGATTCCCCCATCATTCACTACAACACAACAAGCAATTAGCGCCTAAAATAGCACCAAAATTTAGTGTATTTGAGTTTATCAATTGGACACATCTCACGGTGCAAAAGTCGGTGCTAAATGGCATGTTCATTTCGGTGCCGAATTTTGCATCGAATTTTCTGGCAAATTTTGCATCAGAAAAGTGGTGCCAACAATAGCACCTCATTTAGCACCAAGAATAGCGCCAAGAAATAACGTCGAAAATAGCGCCTAAATTAGCGCCCAATTTGGCTTCCAATTTTGCTTCCATGTCTGCTCCCATTTTTGCTTCTAGTTTTGCTCCTAGGTTTGCTTCTAGGCTTGCTTCCAGTTTTTCTTCCAGGTTTGCTTCCAGGTTTGCTTCTGGTTTTGCTTCCGGTTTTGCTTCTAGGTTTGCTTCCAGTTTTGCTTCCATATTTGGTTCCAATTTTGCTTCCAATTTTGCTTCCAGTTTTGCTTCCAAATTTGCTTCCAGGTTTGCTTCGAGTTTTGCTTCCAGGTTTTGCTTCTGGTTTTGCTTCTAGGTTTGCTTTGGTTTTGCTTCCAATTTTGCTTCCAAGTTTTGCTTCTAGTTTTGCTTGCTTGCTTCCAGTTTTGCTTCCAGGTTTTGCTTCCAATTTTTCTTCCAGGTTTGCTTCCAGTTTTGCTTTCGGTTTTGCTTGCAAGTTTTCTTTCGTTTTTGCTTCTAGGCTTGCTTCTGGTTTTGCTTCCAAGATTGCTTTTGGTTTGCTTCTAGTTTGGCTTCCATTGTTGCTTCCTTTTTTGCTTCTAAAAATGCTTCTTGTTTTGCTTCCATTTATTAATTTAATATGTTTTATTTTAATTTAATTAGTTAAATATATCATGCCTCTTAAATAACTCATATGATTATAGAGTAAGTAATTTAATTATTTGACTCATATGATTAAATAACAAGATAATTATTATAACATGATCATCATCTATAATTAAAACAAGTGAGTCAAATATCTATAATTTAATTGAATTTGCCAACATCCATCCTAAGCAGTAAATTAAAATCATCATACATAATAAATATCCATCCAAAAATCATCGACCACTTTTAATATATACACATTGACAAGTCAATACTGATCATCATCATATATAACTAAAACAAGTGAAAGTCAAATATGCTAGTAGATCAATAACATGTCAAAATGATACATGTCCAATAGTTGACACAAGTCAAAATGATACATGTACAAATGATATAAGTAAAAATGATAAATTGTGTAACTCAAATTGATACAATTTAAGATGATATATGTCCAAATGATATAAGTGAAAATGATACATGTCAATATGATACAACTCAATATATGGTACTGTAGGCCGTGAAAATGATACATATGATAGTAACCATGAAAAGAGGCATCATAACGATATATCAGCAATGATCCATGATGCAATCTACATGATCATGAATGTCATTGGCTACTACCAGCAACTGCCTCATCATCATCATCACCATCGTGATCATGATCATCATGATCATCATCGTCGTCATCATCATTGTCATCGGCCTCGGTTTCTTCCGTATCTACGTCATCATCATCCTCTACCATGTGATTTGTACCGATAGAACCAATATTTTTTGGATCTATATCATGATGAGGATCATCTTGATCTTCTGGAAGACCCGTGTTTTGCAACAAAAAAAACATTTAAAATGAAAATTTATTATTTATTTCATGCAATAATTTATTTTTCTATTATAAATAATATTACAACATATGAGACGAAACCATAATCATATTACATCATATCAAAGTGCACATACCATAATAAAATTTCAAAAAAGTTACAGCTAATATGTCATTCCAATGATGTAAAACATGCAATAATTCTAATAAACATTACTAAAGATCATTAAAAAAATTGTTATGCAATTTAACTATCAATTGTAAATTCTATTACATAACCTTAAGTGCCAACCTCTGCATTTTGTGCTATATATGATTATGTTTGCCTCAAAGATCCTTTGAGAGTTAACTGGTCTATATATCTTCTTCTCCTATATTTCAGAATTGGATATTTTTCTAGGAAATTTTGGCACTGTAATATGCTTCAAAGGTTCTTTGAGAATTAACTAGTCTATATGCCCCGTATTTAAGAGTTAACATTTATGGTTTAGTTTTTTGTTTGTAAGCAAGCTATGACATGCAACAATACTTGAGCATACAGAGAATAGCTCTTCAAGACACTTTTTACTTTGATTATACAATTTTTAAGTGACCTTTTCATGTATATAATCATATCATGTTCATGTATGTTAATATAAGGCAACTATGGAGGTAGTGCAAAGAGATGGCCCTAAACTTTTTCCTCATCTTACAAAGTCTGCAAGAACAAGAATATGGATCAAATTTTGAGAGTCTGGTTTAAGTTTGAATTCAAGAAATGACAAAATTGTGAAGGTTGGAATGGCTTTTAATGTATCACTTGGGTTTCAAAATTTGCAGTTCCAGACTAGTAACCCCAAAACACAAAATTATTCATTGCTCCTTGCTAACACTATGGTTGTTAAGGATAAAGGGCCACTGGGGCTAGCTCCAAAGTACACACTGATGTTGCATACTCATTTAACAACGATGATGAAGACGAGGAAGTGAAACAAAAATCCAAGATTGAGGTAAATGGAGGAGAATCAAGCATCTCCAAGGCAACCTTACGATTTGATAATTAGGAGATGACTAAAGAGAGCAACGTCGGCAATACCAAGTGAAACTTGCAAGGAAAAAGAATGAGGAGACCGCAAGAAGATTTGTTGCAGGGGGCATTGGCACAGAAGATGGACATGGCTCTTCCAAGCCATCCACTGAGATGGTTTTGTACAAAAATATGGATGATATCCCCGTTTCTAGAGAGCTCATGATTCAGGTTGATATGAAAAATGATGTTGTTCTGGTACCCACATATGGCATCATTGTTCCATTTCATGTAGCCACCATCAAGAGTGTTACAAGCCAACAAGATGGAGGTAACTCTTATATAAGGATAATTTTCAATGTTTTAGGTACTGGCTTTAATGCCAACTACATGCCAACATTGAAATTCCCTAACAGTATTTATGTTAAGGAATTAGATCCAAGGATTCAAAGCACATCAACCATGTGGTACAAATGATTCAAAGCACATCAACCACAAATGATTAAATCCCACAGATGATCTGTAGCAATGAAAGAGTCTGAAAAGGAAGAGAGAGCTACACTTGTGACTTAGGAGAAACTTCAGCTTTCAAAAACAAAGCCAATTGGCTAGCAGACTTGTGGATCAGGCCAACATTTGGTGGAAGAGGAAGAAAGATGACTGGAACTCTGGAGGCCCACCATAATGGATTTCAATATTCAACCATGAGAGAAGAATAGAGAGTTGATATCATGTATCAAAACATTAAGCATGCATTCTTCCAACCAACGGAGAAGGAGATGATTACTTTGCTTCATTTTCATTTGCATAAGCATATCATGGCATGGGAACCAAGAAGACCAAGGATGTCCAGTTTTATGTGGAGGTAATGGATGTGGTCCAAACTTTAGGAGGGGGAAGAAGGTTAATGTATGATCTTGATGAAATTGAGGAAGAATATCAAGAGAGGGATAGGAAAAATAAAATCAATGCAGAGTTTCAAGGATTTGTCAAGCGAGTAAGAGAGCTATGAGAGCAGCCTCATCTAAAAGATTTTGAACTAGAGTTTGATATACTATTTAGAGAGCTTGGTTTTCATGGAGTTCCTTTCAAAGCCTCTGCTTTTATTGTTCCCACGGTAAATTGTTTGGTAGAGTTGGTGGAATTACCTTTCTTAGTAATCACTATTAGTGAGATTGAGATTGTTAACCTTGAGAGAGTAGGACTTGGGCAAAAGGCATTTGATATGGCTATTGTTTTCAAAGACTTCAAGCGAGATGTACTCCGTATTGATGCCATTCCTCAATCTTTGCTTGATGGCATCAAGGAATCGTTGAACTCCATGGATATAAAGTATTATGAAAGCAAAATGAACTTGAACTGGCAGCCAATTTTGAAGACTATTACTGATGATCTAGATAAATTTATTGAAGATGGTGGTTGGGAATTTTTGAATATGGAAGCTGGTGATTCTGATTCTAATAATTCAGAAGAGTTAGATCAAGGATATGAAACCTTTGATGTAGAAGAGGAATCAAAATCAGATGAGGAAGGTTTAGAAGATGAATCTCTTGTGGAGTTAGATGAGGACAAAGAAGAAGAAGAAGATTCTGAAGAGGAGGAAGGTAAAACATGGGATGAATTAGAAGCTGAAGCCAGAAATGCAGATAAGGAAAAAGGAGACGAGTCTAACAGTGAAGAGGAAAGGTAGAGATGAAAGGTAAAAGCTACAGGGAAGTCTTAGGCACCTGCTATTAGAGATTCAAGAGGAATTCCTGCCAAGAGGCATAAATTCAGATGAATTGAGTTCATCTACATCCTTCTATTATTTATTCATGCACACAAATGGTTCAGTTGTTTATGCAAATGATGCATATATGTTAACTTGATCAGTGTTGTTACTTCGGTAGTTTGACTTCTATGACAACCAACCATTAGGCCATTGTGTGCGGGAGCACTTTTGTGTTTTTAGTTAGCTTTTTTGGATAGATCTACTAGGTGTTAAGGACATTCCATTTATCTTTTGAATGTTAAGAAGTCTACTATTACACGCTTCTCTATGTTGATTAGATCAGGTTGCAGGTTTTTTACTATTGATTTCTTTATTTATGGAGTTTTTTTAACTTGGAAGACATAAATTTATTGCCTTTTTTAAAATTAGATGGAAAAATTAAGTGGTTGGTTAGCTATGCCAAGTGATGTAGACTACAAGTATATGTTAGATCTATAGGATGCCTACCAAGATGCATCAAAACATTCTTACATGTTAAAAGAATGGAAACATCGTGAGGAAGGATGACAAAGATGCATGTGGATCACTTAGTAGAATGACAACATGAATTCAAGGAAGCCAATGCCTCTTTATCTTTTTCAGCCTCATGTCCCTATATATATATAAAATAAATTTCTTTTAAATTTAAAAATAAAAAACTAAAAACTAAAAATGAAAGAAACAATGGAAACATTTACAAATCTATAAATTGACAATGAATTACCTCATTGTGGCCAGAGTCTGCTCCCTTTGCTCTCTTCCCTCTATTGCTTGACATTTTGAGGTGACCTAGGGAAAATTATTTTCGTCTAGTCTGTGGAGGCAAATGAAGTACACACTGTCAAGTATGAAAGTTTTCGTCTAGTTTGTGGTATGAAAGTTTTACCTTGAATGACTCTCTTTCTGGATTTAAATGCCTATGAATCAATTGCTTGTGCACCTATATAGAATATAAATATATTTGAAAGGATATAAATATATGCAAAATGAAACAAATGTATTGTAAAAAAATCAACACTTGCGCACCTATATAGAATGGTAATCTTTGGGGGATAAAAAGGGCGCGAAGTGTGGTTTTATTGAGAGTTAACACAGATAGGTCCCATGCTCGAGTCACATCCACTGATTAGAAAGAAAATGAATGTGTGTACATAATCAATTTGAAACCACAAGCTCATTGTTCTGTAAAAGAATAAGTGAAAATTAGTAATAGTTAATTTAAGCCCGAAGGTCTCACAAATTTGAGGAAATGATCTATTATTCAGCTGCCATCTCAAAAGCCCTATCTCCTCGTATTGTCTCGACCACCTCTATTCCCAAGGGACCTGGCTGCAGTGGGGCAGATGCAATTTAACGACTTGTCTTGAAAGCACTTGACTACATTTTTAGGAAGGAAGCAAGAAAGTTGTCTTTAGAGAAAGGTATGGAAGGAAGGTCCGAGAAATTGAACTAGAATCTGAAAGCTTGGGATGGGAATGATAAGTGAACCGGGGCATTAGGGTTTCAAAAATGTGTTCACTGCTCTCGGATGCAGAGGAAATAATGCAATGTCTACAATTTTAAACTCCTCCTTTGCAACCACATGAGACTTGAATGATTCGCCTGTAAACAAAACAATATTCACAACCCTTTCTTCACAATCCTCTCCATTTAATCCAAACAAAAATATTTGTGGGAATGAAAAAAATAAATTGTAACCTTACCTATGGTGTCGCAAACTAAATCGAATTTTTGATCTACTTGCTTGTAGCCTTGCTTCATGTCATTTTTCCCTTTTTTCTCCTCTCTTCCTTCATGCGGTGTTTTTCTCTTGTCATCTCCTCCTTGACGCAGGAAGTTTTTAATTTTTGTTTTTGATTCAATAGTCAGCACTATATTCAACGTAGTTAATGCCGAATTTTAGCCCTAAATGTGATTTGTTTGGGGTGCCAAAGGCAGCGCAGAGTGTGCCTAATAGTACAAAATGATGTATTTTGCTTGGAAGTTGATAAATAAATTGATCCTAAATTGACTTCATCTTCATATGTTCCAAGGGAGCAATCATGGTTCCCTATTTTATCTATTCCTTATCACATGTCAATTTTGTGGGTGCAAAACTAATAGAGGTTAGATTTGTAAACTCAAAAATGACCCCTAAATTTTTTAATTTAGATTTAAATGGGCCCATGTTCACCCTATACAACTAGATGAGTCATCTAAAGTGTGAAATATTTCAAATTTCATGTTACAGATTTGAATAAAAGGACAAACCCTAATTCATTACTATTATCTTAGGTATAGGGCTTATTGGGGAATTATGAAAAATCATCTATGAGAACTAAATCATTATCATGTGACATTGACATTGCATTAACATCCTATGTGTATTGCATGCTTCCTAGAGAGATTTGAGCTTTAGTTGTCAACATTCTGCGTGTAAACTTTTTGTGAAGAGCAAAATGTTGCAATGTCCTATTTTGTTTTTCATAGTGTGTCTTAATGAAAAGTGAGCGTATTGACAAGATAATTTCAACAATATTCTCTTGGTGCACAGCTGTTATGTGACTATTGTCATTGTTGTGTATTATAGGATCCAGAGGAGGCCATGGAGAGAGGACGTGGACGACGTAGATCTACTAAATTGGAGAGAGGAAAGTGGGTGGAAATAGATATGACAACGGAATCTACAAATACAATAAAGGTAAGAAGAGAAAGCAACCTCAACCACAGGAGGAAGGTGTTTATGAATTCACAAATGCTACAACATAGAGGAGATAAAGTTATTTTTTTGTCCATGAGGCCTCTGAGGTCAAACTTATTGGTTGAAAATGCACAGGAATGGTGATTAATTGTGATTCTATGATCAAGGGAAAAGTTTGAAAATTAGGATGGCCAAAACATGATATCAATATGTCAAATATATGACTAAAGTGAGGTTTTGTGTTGGATAGCATATTCTTTGAAATGATATAATTGGTGTACTAAACATTATTTACTATGGTGTGTATTATAGGGGCGAGACGAGGCCATGGCAATAGATCGTGTCATATCAAATGAGGACACAACGGATGAAGTGGGACATTGGGTACTCAAATTTTGACTTAACTTAGGAAAAAATGATCTGATGGCATTTTGTGATACGTCCATCTTTTTTCACAGTATTATTGAAATTATATAATGTATTATCCAATCTTGACATAAATTAATGCATGTTGATTATTTTAGATGGAGATTGGAGCAAATGTAGAGCCTAAGCGTTCAACTAGAAAAAAGAAGAAGATATGTACGTGGACGTGGACCTAAAACTGTTAAATCATGTAGAGGACAGTGGGTGGAAGAGGATATGACAATGGATCTTGCAGAAAGAACAAATGATTGCACTAAACAAGAGGTTGGCCAGGACTATAGTACATGGGATGAATACTTTGAGAAAATTGGTGTTTGTGGATGTTTTGTATGTCATGGAAAGAAACAATTCAAACAAGCAATTGTACAAAGACATTACATATATGATGAGCTTCCATTTGGTAGTATGCATCCTGCAATCGATTCAAATCCAATAGGAATTGTGGTAAGGAATTTTCCAATTTGATATAAATAACATGTATACTTCGTTCAAACATTGTTTTATATTATTTAAATAACTAATTTTTTTCTTAATGGATACTTGCAGGATAAAGTTATTGGTTTAAAGTTTCCTAGATCATCGACTTCCAGCCTAGAGGGAAATGATCATTTATCAAATGATACATCTAACAAAAATATGTGCCAATATACCAGCTTAGAAGATGAGGAATTGATGAAAACATGTAATAGAACAAGAACCAGTTTAAAGATGCATAATTTGCTTAAAGACAGGGGGAAGGTGGACTACGTACCCTATGAGAATGAATGTGATAGAGATGATGACTTGCCCTTGAGTTTGAGATCAATTATAAAGAGACATTTGATCATTGACTATATTGCGCTTGGCCTAGTGATCAACAACTACCTAGAGTATATGAGGTGTTTCAATTTCGGGGATACAACTACATGATACAACCCTCCAATATTCATGGAGTGAATCTAGGCCTCTTTATTGTCCAAAATGTACATGTGGGATCTAAACATAGAAATAATTCGGAACAAACCACTAGGAGATTAAGGCCATAGTATGGTCCATCATATTATAGTGGTGAATGGAGAAGGCTAGCAAAATATAAGCCTAGCATGTCAGCATATGGTCTAAATTCGAATATGTATACACATTGTCTCCAATTGGAAAGTGGAAAAGAATGAATAGAGGTCATCTTATGTATATAGATGGGTGTGCATACACACACAAAAATATTGTAGGATTTATAAATAGTAGTAAGGGAAGGGACCCTACTGTAAAACCGAATTGTCAATTTGTTGAGGTTATAAATTATAAAGATGGAGATATGGAAAGAGAGGTTGATAGATTGATAATGGTTGAGGCTATTATGGAACTTACCATTGGGGATGAGTTATTGATTGATTACTCCTTCTTAAAACACACTCCTGCGCGAAAGAAAAGGGAAGAACAAGGTCTCCCTAAGGATGTTCTTAAGGGCAGAAAACCAAAGAATAATAAATGAGTGTGGACTGATGTTTTATAAACTATGTTGTCAAAATTGTGTTTTATTTAAATTATTGTATAAAAAAGGCAGTCTATAAAATAATGTTCCATTATTCAATTGATGTATATATGTTCATACAATTTTTATTTTTATTTTTTAAGCCATATTTGATATATTTCTTTGAAATTGATACATTTATGATTTATACAATTGTTGGAAAACATTAAATAATGCTTGTGTTTGTTGATAGGTAGAAGATGTTGATGAAACACATACTAATACCCATGATCCAACTGGGTTATTAAGATTTGGACGGGATGATCCAAACCATCCATTAAACAATACCAGGGTGAAAAGAGCGAGATTGAAGAGAATACTACCAGCTGAGAAATTTGAAGAGCTAATGAGATCCACATACACTGATGACATGCCACCTAGCCTTAATGATGATGATCATGATAGTGAAAATGCAGTGCATGAAGAAGGATTGAATGAAATGCTTACAGGTTTCTTTGGGGATGGAAACAATGATGACAATAATGATCATATGGTTGAAAGTAACAATGATAGCAAGGGTAATGATCATATGGTCAAGGTGAGGATGATGATAATATTAAATACTTGAAAGAACATATGAACATTGAAAATGATACACTGGATGACATTGTAGCAGACAATAATGTTAATGACCAAGACTTCTAAATTTTTAGAATTATTTCCAATCCGTGTTTAAAAAAGGATGATTCTTATGGCCTAAACTTTGAAATGCTTCAGTAATATTAATTCAAGTGTTAAACTATAGAACCACCACTCTCCATTTTGATGGTATATAACTTGTTTATTAGAAATATTCTCTTAACTATAGATTTAGCTTGATATGTATCTCCCAATTTCTTTAAAATAAGTGCTATAATGGTCTCTTCATGTACATTCAACAATATTAAATCAGCCAAATAGAGTCTAATGAGACTCTTATCTTTTTTTCCATTTTTTTGCCTTATTATGATATTCCAATAGGTTTTTATCTAGCTACTATAACCCATATTTCTCTATCCACAATAATATACTCCATCTTAAGCTTCTAAAGCTTAAATTTTGTGCCTAATAACTTCTCCATTTCTACCCTAGATGTGATTGTCATCTCTTCCTATAATAAGATCAAACCCTTCTATGAAATATCACATTTAAATGAATATTAGTAAACAAAATTCTCTACCTAAAACCTATAATTTAAGTTGATAAGAATATTACCAAATGAAAGAAAGTAGGGTACAAAAAATATCTTCATAAACTAATCTTAGCAGAGATTATTATGAAAATTTTAATATATTTACATTTACAAAAAGGAGAAATACATATAAACCATAAACAAAAACATAACACAACACAAGTGTACATGGTAAAAACCCTTTTAGGAGAAAAAATCACACTCAAAAGAGCCCTATTTCATCATTCAAATCAATTTGGTGATAACTATTTCATATTTTGTTGAAGAGACTTTAATCACAACGTCTATATCTTTCTTTGATATATCCTTGACCATCTTTTGAGAAGTGTCTAAGAGACATTTAGATTTCTCTCTTCGATGTTGCAGGGTCTCTTCAAATATTTACATTTCAGTTTCTTCCCTTATGGTCCCCCTTTTGTCGATGAGACTAGCTAATATCTCTTGTCGAGAAGCCTATGTCTCTTTGACATATCCTTATCTCTTCCTTCAGTGGTATTACTTGCTGATGATCTCTATGTGACTTTGTCATGTCAAGGAGACCCATAGTCACCTCTCTCTGATGTCTCTAAGTCTCATCGATAACATGTGTTTACACTTGTGCTAGGATGTCGGTGAGACTTTTGATATTTTCTGCTCGATACTCCTATGTCTCCTCAACATATCCTTGTTAGGATGTCGATGAGACCTTGTCCAATGTTTGTTCGATGTCTCTATGTCTCACCAATATTTTTCTCCTTGAATGTTGAAGAGAATCTCTTACTTCTCTCCTCGATATCCCGATGTCTTTTCAACATTGTCATTTTTCCGTGTTGTTTTACTAGTGACCTATCATTTATTTTATGATAATTTCTCGATGTCCAAGAGATGTTTTTCTATTTCCTGAATGTTGAATGCTCCATATAATTTGTCGGTGATACATGTTAGATTTTCTCCTCAACATGTCCAAGTCTCTTAGACATATCATTCTTTAGGCAGGCAAGAAGACATTTGAAAATGTCTCTTAGACATTCAGGAGTCTCATCTACATTTCACATCTACCCTTTTTGCTCGCGTTGAAGAGACTATGGTGAGACTCTCTTCGATATAGCATTGTCTTGGCAACATGCCATGTGTTGATATGGGAACACTTCAGACATGGAATTCACTTTAGTGTTATGACCAAGGGCCTTATTTGGTAGTTTATATTAGTGCCAGCCATTATGAAATGGAGATGGGACATATGGTGAGTGTGGAAAGATGGGTGAAAACATTAGTGGTACTTACTTAGTTATCAAATTTCATTAAAGGATAAATTTTATTAATTTTAATCATTATGTATGTAAATAATGTTATGAATATTTTAGTCAAATAATGTTGTTCCTATTTTTAGTTAATGACATCAACACATACTCTTCTAGGATATGGGAATTGCTATGGAAATTTTATCTCCTAAGGCTCTCACATTGGTATGAGCTAGTAATATAAATAACATTATGTAATTTGTATTTTATCTAACACCACTTAGTGTAAATAAATTATATTTATTTTTAGTTTGATTGGTTTCTTCATTCTTTCCATAAGAGGAGGCAACTCCCCACTTTGTGAACCTAGCCCAACTAGGTAAATGAAGAGAAGAAAAGGATCATTAATTTATGGCAAGTGATTATTTACTTATTTCATTTTATTCAAGATTTATATACTATTGTATATATAGTTTAATTGCATTAATAGGTGAAGCTAAAAAATATATATTGAGCCTAGGAAGTATATTAATTGGAAAAGGAGAGCTACCAATTATGATATTGATTCTCCATATTCTTAACAAAGAAAGAGTCATTGATCATTTTTTTTTATTCGTAAGAGGAGTATTGTATTAGCTATCAAAAAAATTTACAGTATGTTTGCAAAGAAGGGAAGAACATATCAGAGTGCAACCTAAACCCTGACCATAAAATTATAGAATCTGGCCACCAAGACTAACAGTTGACTCCCACCACAAGCACAGCCAACCAAAAAAAAAAACCCCAAAAAAGAACTGGAAGCACCAAAACAATTTACAGACATATACTTATAAACCACTCAATAGACCACCACGCGTGCCCGCATACCCGACCCATAGAAACAGGCTAAAATCCATTCAACTTTACGAATTGATCAAATTCCACCATCTAGTCCAGACCTTCCACCGTCACCAACCCAAGAAACTTCTTCAGGAAGTTGACCCCATAGGCTGCAATCTGGCAGTGACAAAACAACGCCAAACCCTTAATCTCTAGCAAAAAAGGATAGATGTGGATGACTCCTCCCACCACCTTCACTAAAGGAAAATTGTGAGCCTGCAGTGCACCCCACCCCAACAATGCCGATTTGAGCACCTCGTCCAAACCACCTAGAATCTCGTTCTTGAACAATTTGCAAATGATGGTCTTTGCCTCCACCTTTGGCATTCTCACGTCTAGGAGAGATGTGAGAAAATGGGAGGCAATGTGGGTGTTAACCCTGAACGACTCCTGGTTCTGCACAAAATCTTTCCCTAGCACCATTTTTACTGCCACCACCACATGAGGATCAGTCCTCAACATAATCCACTTCAACCGTTGATCGATAATGTGCTTGAAGGTCGTTTGTCGCATCTTTCAATCTAGCTGAATTGGAGTGTACAGTCCAACACTAACCACATCATCTGTTGAAACCTCCACAATGAATTTAGAACGTTTTTCCATAGCTATTTTGCAGAGCAAGCCGAAGACAAACTTAGACGAAGATGGGTGAAAAGAAACTCGACCAACCTGTATTAATAAAAAGTCAATTGCCAAGAGTTTATTATGTTGTACATTAACCATCATGCCCGGCCGAATTGACTGTCCATCATCCATCTGTCCCACGACCCATTAGCTCTCCTTCGTCCGATGCCAACTGGGGTTATGACCATAATGTGCCCAGTTCTTCGGGTGATATGACATGATTGCTAGTGCCGCTAAACTATGATTTCAATTTCCATCTAACCATTGGGTTGTTGACTCATCCGGGTAGTCCAAGTTGGCCACTAGACGCCAACCCTTGATGACAGTCGTGGTCTCTCCACCCTCTGATGTGGAGAGATGCCCGCCCTTCCACCCATAAGAGTCATTGATCATTTAATGACACTCCATAATTACATATATTTTCACATTTATTGTACGCCTTCATGAAATGTAGATGTAGATTTTTATTTTAATGTATATCATTGTATATATCTATATGGATTTATATGTATGTATTAATATTTTACCAATGTGTACAATTGTATTCCTATATGAATTTATTTAGAAATTCATCAAATGTATATATGACATTGTAGACCTTATAACACTAGATGACATTGTAGACCTTATAACACTATATGACATTTTCAAGACATTATGTATACCTTCATGGCCTTATTGAGATCTATATATATTGCATGTATTCAAGGCTTAAATGGTTTAAAATATTTGAGTGGTTTGAATAATAAGGCTTAATATTACTTGTTAGGAGTGACAATAAATTTTTAAATTGGTTTCAACACTAACTACAAACTTAATATTATTTTTATTGTTGATAGTGATAAAAATGTATAGCGCCATCCCGATAAATAGCACTAACTTTTTCAAGCAATTGGAGAAAAATACATTAAAACAATGGGTGAAAGCAAAAAATGGAGCAAAAAAGGGAGTTAATCACAGGGATTTGTTGTAGTGACCCTCGACCCTAATCCCTCAACCCTTAAACCCTTAAACCCAAGTAAACTCTCTACCCTAATCCCTCAACCCTCAACCCTTAATCCCTCAACCCTTAAACCCTCAACCCTCAAGTACCCTTAAACCCTAATTTGGCCTCAACCCCTATACCCTCTACCCTATACATTGAACTCTCAACACTAATCCTTGAACCATGTACCCTCAACCCTCTACCCTCAACCCTTACACCCTCTACCAACTCTACCCTCTACCCTATACATTAAACCGCTCTCAACCCTCAATTCTGAACCCTCAAACCTTAATCCCTCAACCATTAATCCATCGACCCTCCCTCTCTACCCTAATCCCTCAACCCTATACCCTCAACCCTTAAACCCTTAAAGTAAACTCAACCCCAAACCCTCAACCCTCTACCCTTAAACCCTCTACCCTCTACCCTCAACCCAATACCCTCTACCCTTGACCCTAATCCCTCAACCCTAGTTAAACCCTTAAACCCAATTAGTAAACTCTCAACCCTATCCCTCAACCCTCAACCCTTAATCCCTCAACCCTTAATTAACCTTCAACCCTCTACCCTCTACCCTCTACCCTCAACCCTAGTTAAACCCTAATCCCTCAACCCCTATACCCTCTACCCTATACATTGGACCCTCAACCCTATCCCTCAACCATATACCCTCAACCCTCTACCCTCTACCCTCAATCTTAAACCCTCAAGGCCTCAACCCTTAAATCCTCTACCCTCTTATCTACCTTATACATTAAACCCTCAACCCTCAATTCTCAACTCTCAACCCTTAATCCCTCAACCCTCAACCCTTAAACCCTAAACTCTCAACCCTTATACCCTCTACCCTCTACATTGGAACCTCAACCCTAATCGACCTTCAACCATATACCCTCGAACCTAGCTATACCCTATACCCTAAACCCTCTACCCTCAACCCTTAACGTCCCTCAACCCTAAACCCGTAAACCCTAAACCGACCTTAAACCTTCTACCCTCAACCCTAATCCCTCAACCCAATACCCTAAACCCTAAATCGTTAAACCCTCTACATCCCTCTACCCTCAACTACCCTCTACCCTCTACCTCAACCCTCAAGTACCCTTAAACCCTAATCCCTCAACCCCTATACCCTATACATTGGACCCTCAACCCTAAAACCCTAAACCCTTACACCCTCAACCTTAAACTCTCAACCCTCAACCCTTACACCCTCTACCAGCTCTACCCTCTACCCTATACATTAAACTACCCTCAACCCTCAATTCTCAACCCTCAACCCTTAATCCATCGAACCAGCTCCCTCTCTACCCTAATCCCTCAACCCTTAAACCCTTAAAGTACACTCAACCCTAAACCCTCAACCCTCAAACCTTAAACCCTCTGCCCTCTACCCTCAATCCAATATCCTCTACCCTTGACCCTAATCCCTCAACCCTCAACCCTTATTCCCTCAACCCTTAAACCCTCAACCCTCTACCCTCAAGTACCCTTAAACCCTAATCTCTCAACCCCTATACCCTCTACCCTATACATTGGACCCTCAACCCTCTACCCCCAACCTTAAACCCTCAACCCTCAACCCTTAAACCCTAAACCCTTACACCCTTTGCCCTATACATTAAATTCCCTCAACCCTAAATTCTCAACCCTCAACCCTTAATCCATCCCTCCCTCTCTACCCTAATCCCTCAACCCTATACCCTCAACCCAATACCCTAAACCCTAAACCATTAAACCCTCTATGTCCCTCTACCCTCAACCCAATATCCTCTACCCTAGTCGACCCTAATTCCTCAACCCTTAAACCCAAGTAAACTCTCTACCCTAATCCCTCAACCCTCAACCCTTAATCCCTTAACCCTTAAACTCTCAACCCTCAACCCTCTACCCTCAACCCTCAAGTACCCTTAAACCCTAATCCCTCAACCCCTATACCCTCTACCCTATACATTGGACCCTCAACCCTAATCCTTGAACCATATACCCTCTACCCTCAACCTTAAACCCTCAACCCTCAACCCTTAAACCCTAAACCCTTACACCCTCTACCAACTCTACCCTCTACCCTATACATTAAACTTCCCTCAACTCTCAATTCTCAACCCTCAACCCTTAATCCATCCATCCCTCTCTACCCTAATCCCTCAACGTCCCTATACCCTCAACCCTAATCCCTCAACCCTATACCCTCAACCCACTACCCTAAACCCTAAACCGTTAAACCCTCTACGTCCCTCTACCCTCAACCCTCAAGTACCCTTAAACCCTAATCCCTCAACCCCTATACGCTCTACCCTATACATTGGACCCTCAACCCTAATCCTTGAACCATATACCCTCTACCCTCTACCCTCAACCTTAAACCCTCAACCCTTAAACCCTAAACCCTTACACCCTCTACCAACTCTACCCTCTACCCTATACATTAAACTGCCCTCAACCCTCAATTCTCAACCCTCAACCCTTAATCCATCCCTCCCTCTCTACCCTAATCCCTCAACATCCCTATACCCTCAACCCTAATCCCTCAACCCTATACCCTCAACCCACTACCCTAAACCCTAAACCGTTAAACCCTCTACGTCCCTCTACCCTCTACCCTAGTCGACCCTAATCCCTCAACCCTTAAACCCTTAAACCCAAGTAAACTCTCAACCCTAATCCCTCAACCCTCAATTCTCAACCCTCAACCCTCAACCCTTAATCTGCATAAAGTACTGCGGTAAAGGCGAAACTTGCTTTATTTATGATTATCTGGAGGAATAAATGGGTATATACAAAGGGAATGTTGGTGACAGTATGGATCTTGTCACACAAATTGTTTCATTTCGTGTTAAATACAATGAAAAATCAAAGTCAGTAGATCTTTTGATGCAATTGAAATGTAGGAAAGCAATTGAAGGCCAATGAATATTGGGGAAGGATTTTTTGTTCTAACACCCTTAATCCCTACTAGATCAGAACAATTAGGCACTAAATTAGGTGCTAAATAAGGCACTAAATTAGGTGCTAAATTAGGCGCTAAATTAGGCGCTAAATTAAGCACTAAAATAGGCTCTAAACTAGGTGCTAAAATAGGCTCTAAACTAGACACTAAACTAGGCGTTACATCAGGCGCTAATATGGGCACTAACGTAGACGCTAACCTAGGCGCTAATTTAGGCATTAATCTAGGTGTTACTATAGGCGTTAATTTCGGTGCTAATCTTAGCGCTAATTTCGGCATGAATCTGGGCGCTACTCTAGGCATTAATTTCAACGCTAATCTTGGTGCTAATTTGTGCCTAATTTAGCACCTGCTTGTTTTGGTTGGCACAAAAAACACCAAAAATAGTGCCATCCCGATAAATAGCACTGACTTTTTCAAAAAATTGGAGAAAAATACATTAAAACAGTGGGTGGAAGCAAAAAAGAGAGCTAATCACAAGGATTTGTTGTACTGATTGGAACCTTCTCTAAAAATCATATTATTATCTATCAAATTATGTTGTTGGTGGGATAGGGTCGCACCACTCCTATTAGTTTGAAAAATTGAAAGGACAACCTAATGGAGGTCAATGGTTAAAACCCATAAGGGCACCAAAGGATAGTAGTAAGAGAACATGTCCCCAATTAGGATAGAGTAAGTTGAACTTCACCACAAGCTAAATAAATAATAGTGCAATACCTACTTTTGACATGCAACATGTACATAGAGGAATATTAATGAAGAAACATGAAGAGGGACACATCCCTATATGTATTCATAAGCATACATGTACTACATAGGAATATAAGTTATGAGAGAAGGAAGAGAAGTGAGTTAAGTCAAATATAATGTATATGATGTAAGAGAGGTGTGAATATATGTGTAAAGAGAGATGATAGCATGATATATTGAGAGATTGTAATAGACATATGAGAGATGAATATGTGTTAATGAATTGATGAATATGATCGTATAATGTTATAATAAGTATATGAAGGCTATTGAGATTTGTTATGCATATATGGTGTATGTATGAATGATTTATTTTATTTGATATATGTTGGAATCTACCACACTAATATGTAATAGATTGCATATATTTTTCTCTTTGTCTTATCCACCACACTGGGGTAAAATATGACATTCATGTAGAGACAACTCAAATCTTCAATCTTCACTTTCTTGTCAACATTTAGTTATATTTTTGGGACCCTAGTAGTTGAAGAACTAGAAGAATTTTTTTTGGTAAGAAAAGTTTCAAGGAGAAGTGATTATAAATAGTCTAAAGTAAGCAATTTTGATGTTGTGTGGTAGCACGCAATAGGTGTTAAACCTTTGTGGGGAGTTATGAACCTAGGTAATGATGAATTGAATGGGAGGGATCCTACAAGTGATTCCAAAAATATATGACCATTGAAGTTGGTCTATATTGAGCCATTAGGTATGGATAAGAGGATTAGTGTAATTTCAAATCAAAAACATCCATGGAAAAAGGAAATAGAAATAAATTAAGAGAAATCATTAAGGAGATTGAGATGGCAATAAAAATGAACATGGGGAGAAAAGGTTGAGAGTGATTTGAGAAAGAGAATAGAGATACCATAGAATAATAGAAAAGTCTAAGAAAGCCTCGATAGAGTATACTAGGAGGGCTATTGCCAAAATTTTGGAGAATCTACAATAAAAAAGATAAGTAGATAGAGGGTTAATCAATAACAATGACACATAAGAGCATTCAATCATACTCATTAGAAAATCTAAAAAATATAATGCAAATTATAAATAACTGAAGGAGTATGAAGAAATAAATGAGTTGAATAGGAGAGGGCTTATAATTAGGAGTGCTTAACCAAGCTATAGAAGTAGGGGTGCTCCACCAATTGATTTCCTAACTCAATAATTAAATTCCACTTTAGACCTATCTATACTAAAATTTTCTACTAATGAAGGGTTTAAGGGGCCAAAAACCCCAATTTATAAACCAAACCCCCTAAATTTTAGGATAGATTATTTAGATGATGTGGTAAATAAGAGTGTAATCCTACAAAAGGATAAAATATTGAAATCTCTTGAGGTACAAGAAAGGAAGAAAAGTGTAAGAAATCAAGATACAAAATAAATACTTAATTGCAGAAGACTAGCCATTGATACCGTAGCAGCATTCAAAGTAGGAAGTTATATTTGTATGTCATTCAATTAAATTAACTAATGATGAATTATCAAAAGTTGCATCTCTGAAAACAAAAATATCTTATGGAGAGTTGACCCCTTGAACCAAGACTCATACCTTGTGTCATTTTATTCAAGAAGAGTTTCTCCAAAAGATATATTTAGTGAACCCTTATGGACAAAGGAAGAGGCAAAGAAAAGATAATTTATGGTTGCGTGTGAAAAGATCTTGGGAAAAGAGTTCTTTGATATTGAGTTTCTTAGCAATAAAGGTAGAGTGAGGAATTTAGTAAAATAACAAGAAGTTGTTGAGTGTGATAAGAATATCGAGAATTTTAACAATAAAGGGCCAAAACAACCAAGGATAAGCAACCAAGGTAGAAGAAATAGTGAAGGATAACCATCATCAAATAGTGATTGTTGTCATGTTGGAATGCACTACTTTAGAGGATTGGTTTGGTATTTCTCCTTCTAACTGACACAATGGAAACACTCCTAGGTTGTGGGTGACCTAAAAGTAGAAGTGAATCTCTAGAGAGGGCTAATTCCCCCAGTGTAGCACCTAAAACTAACCTATTCTATTATTGTTGCAAGGAAAAGGGTTAGAAACTAAAGTTGAAACTAAACTTAAAACATAAAAATAAGGTGATACACCAATTTTTTTGATGAATTGTATGTTAGGATAGGTGACATTATAATTGCTATCCTAAGTTGGTTTATGTGCCTCCACATTCTTTGGAAAGTGTTCTAGGGGACATGAGAGACAAAAGATTTATTATTTATTTTCCTATGGTAAATTGTAATTGCATTCAAAGAAGTGGACCCTCTACGATGATGGTTACAAGGCATCCCAGAAGAATATTCCTCTTGGGTGTCCAAATTTGTGAGTGGGGACCACTTTGGTGTGCGTGTCCTTTCATGTTATTTAGACGTGTTTGCATGCTCTTGCATAGTTAGACGCCCAAGTTCACATGTTGGTGCATGCTCTTGCATGAAGCTATCAAAGCCATCAGAGAGTTATGGAGCACTCGGTATTGACCAATTTTGATTAGTTGTGGGTTAGGTGCCCATGTGAAGGCCATGTGATCATTTAATGCCATGTTTATGGGCTGTCCACTAAGGGGGGCATGGGTTTTTCCAAGTGGTTTTGCTTGTTTTTTGGGGATACCATTTGTGGTATTCTCTCCCACAAACTTCTATATATTGGAGCCTTGAGATGGTCCAATTTATAGAGTTTGTTTGTAGGATATTAGAGCGACGAAGTGCTATCAGTTTTCAGAGAGGATTATTGTATTGATGTACTTCTTTGAGGATTAATACAAATAGTGTCTCTTTGGGTGTAGAGTTTTTTTCTTGCAAGGGTTTCTCCACGTATATCTTGTGTCACTTGTGTTTGGAAACTTGTGGTATTGTTGATTTTGTTTTTCGTTGTTAGATTTTTAATCACATATTTTTATGGTAATATTGGATACATAATTTCATATTTGCAAACTCATTATTAAGTTCTATTGTTGTAATTTTCACCTTGATTTTCCAACATTTGGTATCAGAGCTAATGGTTTTGTTGTGAGAGGGACGCCTTTATTTTAAGTGTTAAAGGTTTATTGGTTGTAGTGGGAGCTTGTGCATTGCGTATTTTACAGATTTGTGAATAATTTTGAAAACCATGGCTTCTACCTCTCGTCTAGATATTGAGAAGTTCAATGGCATTGGTTACGAGATGCAAAAGTTGAAGATGGAGGATCTCCTTGAAGAGAGACATTAGTGGTTAGCAATTTCAAGTGAAAAGAAACCAAAATCAACATCTAATGAAGAGACAAGAAGGCATGAGGAACCATTCAGTTGTGTCTTGCAGATTCTGTCTTTCTAAATGTTTCAAAAGAATCTATCACATTCAAGTTGTGGAGGAGGATAGGTGAAATCTACCAAACTAAAAATCCAACTAATAAGTTGTATCTCAAAATATGTTTGTATTCTTTGAAAATGAAGGATGGTGATTCTATTGTAGAACATTTAAATGCTTTTAATATGATTATAATTTAGCTTGCATTTGTAGATGTTAAGATAGAAGAAGATGATAAATGCATTTTGTTGCTTTGTTCCTTACTCGAACCTTGGGAAAATCTAATTGTTGCCATAAGTGGTGGTGGTACAAAACCGAAGATGGATAGTCTCATTTCTATACTTCCTTCAAAAGAGATGAGGAGAAATTTTATGAATGTGGGCTCCCAAGATTCCTTGCATGTGCGAGGAAGGTCCAAAGAAAAAGGAGGGCCTAAAGGGGACAAGAAGAGAGACAAATCTAAAGGACGTTCTAAAACCCCCAAGAAGAGTAGAGTAAAGTGTTGGAATTGTGGTAATAAAGGGAATGTGAAGGAGTGTATAAATAATAAAAAGAGTTCAAATACTTCCATGAAAAATTCCTCAGAAGATGGTGATTCTAATGCTTTGTTTATTTCTGCTAACACTATTAGTGATGATGCTTGGCTTATTGATTCTGATTGCTACTACCATATGACTCCTCACAAAGATTGGTTTACTTCATGTATTCAGATTATGATGGGGGGGAAGTTTTCTTTGGTGATAACATGAAAAAGATTGTTGGAAAGGGAAAGGTAAAGTTGTGTTTCAGTGATGGTAGGGTTGAAACCCTTGATCATGTTTTACATATTACAAGACTTGCAAGAAATTTACTTTCAGTAGCCAAGTTTCAAATGATTTTGGAATGCATGTGACATTTGACAAGTCTAGTTGTAGGTTGGTATGAGGGAATTCGGAGATTGCTGAAGGATCTCAAATAGGGACTTTGTTTAGGCTTAATGCCTCCACTTTTTGTAACTATGCCAATGTAACTGGCACTAAAAATGCATGTATGTTGTGGTACCATAGATTGGGTCACATAAGTGAAAAGGGTATTAAGACCATTTTGAATAAAAATTTGGTTGACAATATTTTTTATTATTTTGTTGGCAAAAATGATTCTTGTGAGCATTGTGTGTTTGGTAAATAGAACAGGTCATTAAATGGGACTGATAAATCTAAGAGATTATTAGAGATCATTCATTCAAATGTGTTTGGACTAGTGGATGTTGACTCTTTTGGAAAATCTCGTTATTATGTTACTTTCATTGATGATGTTTCAAGATACACCTAGATTTATTTTATGCATGCAAAATCTGAGGTTTTTACTAAGTTTAAGGAATTTAAAGCCTTAGTTGAGAAGCAAATAGATTATAAGATAAGGGTGAACATGAGAAATGACAATGTGGGTGAATATTTTTCTAGGGAATTTGATGAGTTTTGTAAGCATGCAAGTATTGTTTGGCAAAAGACTACTCCATATACACCCCCAATAAAATGGGGTAGTAGAAATAATGAATTGAACCGTGATCAAAAGAGCTAGGAGCATGTTGAGTGGTGCTAAGCTTGATAGATGCATTCGGGCTAAAGTTGTAAGTATTGCATGTTATTTGGTTAATAGATCTCCTTGTTCAACTCTTGTTGATAAAACTCCTTATGAAGTGTGGATAGGTAGAAATCCTTTTGTTTCACATTTAAGGGTCTTTGGTTGTGAGGATTTTGTTCATGTTCCTTAAGAGAGGCGTTCTAAATTGGATCCAAAAGCACAAAAAATGTATATTTGTTGGTTATGGTGAGAATGCAAAAGGTTATAAGCTTTTGAATCCCCTAACTCGTAAAATAGTTTTCTCTAAAGATGTGATTTTCAAGGAGTTTAGAGCTTACTCAAGTGAAGAAAAACCAAAGGAAAAAAATAAGACAAAAGTAGTGCACTTTGAGACAAAGATAGAAAAGCAGGAAGATGCACATGTGGAACAACAACCAAATGTATTAGAGGATGGAGAAGAAGAAGAGGGTTTATAAAGTTCAGATGATGTGCAGGATAAGCATGTAGAAGAAGAAGAGCAGCAAGAACCTCTTACTCCTACCTTGAGAAGATCCACAAGATAACATAATCCATTTGACAGGTATAACCCATCCAATTTTTGTTGTGTATTTTCTTTGTTGAGTACTAATGATGAACCTAGATCCTACAAGGAAGCCTTTTCTTCAGAAGAAAGTGATTCTTGGATGTAGGCCATGCAAGAGGATATGATGGCTTTGGATAGTTGTGATACATGGGATCTTGTGAGTTTTCTTAAAGGAAGGAAGCCCATTGGTTGCAAGTGGGTTTTTTAAAGAAATTTGGTGTAGATGGTTGGTTAGAGCGATACAAGGCCAAATTGGTGGCACAGGGCTACTCCTAGAGAGAGGGAGTTGATTTCAATGAAATTTTCTCTCTTGTTGTTAACTTCTATTAGATTCCTATTATCTATTGTTGTTTCTTATGATTTTGAAATAGAAAAAATGTCCTATTAAAATTGTTTTCTTGCATGTGGATCTTGAGGAAGAGATCTATATGTGTCAACCTGATGGTTTTGTTGTGAAAGGAATAGAACACTTGGTTTGTAGGTTAAAGAGATCTTTATATGGTTTGAAATAGTCACCCAAGATGTGGTACCATAAGTTTGATGTTTGCATTGAAGATGGGTTTTGTTAGGAGTGAGGAGGATCATTGTGTTTACATTAAGGTTATTGATGGTTAGACACTAATCAGTGTCTTGTATCTTGATGACATGTTTTTTATGGGTACTAGCAAGGTGATGATTAGGGAGCTTAAGACTCAGTTTTCTAGCACATTTGATATGAAGGATTTGGAGGTTGCAAAATATATCCTTGGGATGGAGATTAGTAGAGATCGGGTTCGCAGAAAGCTTTGGTTAAGTTAAGAGTAAGTATGTTGATACCATTTTGCAGAGGTTTAATATGCATGACTGTAAACTAGTAAATATTCCATTTTCGATTGGTACTAAGTGGAGTTTAGACATGTGTCCTAATTATGATGATGATTTTGAAGATATGTTTAATGTTCCTTATGCTAGTGTTGTTGGTAGTTTGATGTATGCAATGGTTTGCACTAGACCAAATATAGCCCAAGCAGTGGGAGTTTTGAGTAGGTTTGTGTCTAACCTTGGTAGAGAGCATTGGAATTTTGTTAAGAGGGTGTTTAGATATTTGTGTGGTACTTCAAATTATTGTTTGGTTTATCATGGTACTGATGATGTGGTTAATTCATTGGGTATACAGTGTTTTGTTGATGTGGATTGGGCAAGTGACTTGGATAGTGGAAGGTCCACTAGTGGCTTTTTTTTTACTTTGTTTGGAGGTGCAGTGAGTTGGATGAGTAAGAGACAAACTGCATTTACATTGTCCACCACTGAAGCAAAGTATATGGTTGCTACACATGCCTCCAAGGAGGCGGTTTGGTTACAAAGACTTGGTAAAGGTGTTGGTTTTGATTGCAGGATAGTGAGGATTGGATGTGACAGTCATAGTGCCATATGTTCAGCCAAAAATCCCTATGTATCATGCTCGTACTAAGCATGTTGATGTTCAGTATCACTTTGTGCGAGAAATGGTTGAGAATGGTAAGGTCTTGATTGAGAAGGTTGACACTTTGGATAATGTTGCAAATTCTCTCATGAAGCCAATGACCACCGAAAAGTTCTCTTGGTGCAGGAAGGCCATGGGCTTTGATCACTGTACTTAATTATATTATATTTTATCTCATGGATGTAATTGTAATGTATAATGTCAAGTGGGAGAATGTTAGGATAGGTGACATTATAATTACTATCCTAATTTGGTTTATGTGTCTCCACGTTCTTTGGAAAGTGTTCTAGGGGACATGAGGGACAAAAGATTTATTATTTATTTTCCTATGAAAAATTGTAATTGCATTCAAAGAGGTGGACCCTCTACGATGCCGGTTATAGGGCATCCCAAAAGAATATTCCTCTTGGGCATTCAAATTTGTGAGTGGGGACCACCTTGGTGTGCATGTCCTTGCATGGTTTACATGCTCTTGCATAGTTGGATGCCCAAGTTTGCATGTTGGTGCATGCTCTTGTATGAATCCTTCAGAGTCATCAGAGAGTTATGGAGCACTTGATATTGACCAATTTTGATTGGTTGTGGGTTAGGCGTCCATGTGAAGGCCATGTGATCATTCAATATTTTATGTCATGTTTATGGGTTGTCCACTAAGGGGGGTGTGTATTTTTCCTGATGGTTTTGCTTGTTGTTTTGATTTGTGGTATTCTCTCCCACAAACTTCTATATATTGGAGCCTTGAGATGGTGGTTTGTAGAGTTTGTTTGCAGGTTGTCAGAGCAATGAAGTGCTTCCATTTTTTAAAGAGGATTGTTGTATTGATGTACTTCTTTGAGGATTAATATAAATAATGTATCTCTTTGGGTGTGGATTTTTTCCCGCAAGGGTTTCTCCACGTATATCTTTTGTCACTTGTGTTTGGAAATTTGTGGTATTGTTGATTTTACTTTCATTGTTGAACTGTTAGTCACATAATCTCTTTATGGTAATCTTGGATACATACTTTTAGATTTTCAAACTCATTGTTCTATTGCTGTAAGTTTTCACCTTGATTTTCCAACATTGTACTTGCTTGAGCATACACAATGTGATTATAGAGGCCAATACATCACACACAACTCAAATTTTGAAATATTTTTACATAAGTGTTTCATAGAAAGGTTTAATATTCATAACAACGTTCAAGAGGAAGGTTTTTCACAGCAAAAACTTGCATAAGTTTGATACACAAACTATGACCTACAAAATAAATATACTAAAGTAAGAAGGCAAAGAGAATGAGACAAAAAATCAGGGATAGAGAGTTTTATCATAATAAAAGATCTATCATTCCATACTATTGCACAAAATACAACTTAAGAGAAGTCAAATATGACTCTTTATTGATCCAAAATGCATATTACAACAAAGAACAAGTTTGTTTACTATACTTTTTGCAAACAAAATTGAGTTCGAATGCTTCCTTTTCATGAAAATCAAGCTTTTTAATTACAATGCTTGAGAATGATAAAAATCTTGTTAATCAGAAGCTCTATGGATAATAAATGTTATTTTGTATTTACTAGGCATCAAATTTGCATATCTAACAAGAGAGAATATTAGACATGTTCTTTGAAAAATAAATACATTGCTTGCCTTGACTTGCCTAGTCAACCTTCTTTGGGGTGCTTAGAATACTTTCTCTTGATTCCCCACCTTTGAAAACTCCAACCAAGTGTTGAGGAAGGATCTCCTTGGGCTTTTCAACCATGTTGTCCTTTGCATGTTGTTGATATGACTCCTAGATGCTTGAAAGGTGTTGAAAAATACCTATCTAGTGTTGTCTTAACTACTCAAACTAACCTTTATTCTCTATTACATGACTTGCATGATAATAGGGAATGTTATTGATGAGTTGGAAATAGATTGGGTCTTCTTGAGGTCATACGGTAAGGCTCTCTATATTATGGCTTTAAAAGAATGCTTAAAGACTTCTTGATTACTGTTAACTTCACTCTTCTACACTGGACACTTGTAGATAAAATTCGCATCATTCTTGTTTGTTTGTGACCTATGTCACTCATTAACACTTTGTTTGTATTTATGATTGTCCCTTTGTGAGTGTTGATTGTCTTTATAGGGAATATCACCCGTAGATTGCTACTTTTTCTTGTATCATTCATTAGAAACCCCTTAACACTACCTTAGCATTGTCATACTCACTTTTTTTTGTGGTCATATACTATCATTCATGATAAAACAAGTACATGGTTAATGTGAAAACTCCTTTTATGAATCCTTTACAACCTTTGTGGGAAGCCGTTACCATGGATGTGCTTGGAACTTTTGAGTTCAATGGGCGTTCCATGACACTTGCAAAGGCCTTTATACATGCATTTGCATTTAAGAAAAACATACAAGGTCTACTTATAAGACATGAAATATAAATTTACTGCCTTATAGACTATCTTTCATGCATTGTTTATTAACAACTCACTGACTTGTTCAACACTTAATAGACTTCTATTCATGAATCTTTTCACTAGTTATTTTTAATTGTCCTAATAATTGTCATACTAACTTGTGTCAAGTTGAGTAAGTTTGATAATATTATCAACATCTTTCCTTTCACACTCAAAATCAATCTCCAAGTGTGTAGGCCTCTAGAAGCCTTTCCAATGGAATGTCAAAAGATCTTGTTCATTGTATCACTGTGGCATTGATGTCTTTATGGCCTTAGTCACTTGTATACTATCCTTTTGAGGGAATAAAACCTAAAGACATGAATTTCACAGTATATTATTCTTTGTATCCTTATGACTATTGACTATCATTTATGTCTTCTCTTGACTATCATACCTTATTATTTTCACACTATCACTAGAAGTTTGATACCATTGTCATTTGAATTTTTCTCTCTACCATATATCATCACATTATACACCTTTCTATCACATTAGATTGGCCACAAAATGTTTGCATTGTATGTTGTGAATATTATGTAGGTTGCTCACTTGTCTCATTATTATCATTTAAACTTTATCTTTGAAATGGTTGTCCTTGTTCCCATAGGACTGTCTTTATTGTCATATGGTCTTGCAATCATTTAACACTTTCATATTACCTTTTGACTTTCCATACTAAACTCCTAGTCTTATCTCACTATTTCATTATCTTTTGTACCTATACTTGGGTCTTCATCTTGACTTCAAAGAGCTTTGCATCTTCATACATGTCTTGGGATTTAACAACAATAGATAGCTTTACATGACCGACCTTTTCTATTACTATCAAAAGGGAATTGTTATGGTCGTTTGATCATGTATTCAACAAGTCATCCACATACTACCATCAATATTATGTTTCATGGACTATCCTTGTCATTTGTTAAGGATTCACTATTATGACACCTTATGCCACAATAATTTATTGCTATTTTGTGTCTTTACTCTTCAATGCTATGTAAGCTCCTTGAAACACTATCATAGAAGCCTAAAACTACAATCTTCAATAATAAACACCACTATTATAGACTATCCATTGTCACTATTCTATGTGTTATTCTATGGTGTCTGTCTTCTTGATGACTATCAAAAGATGTTGTTTATTATATGATTGTGATAGTCACGTTCTTAAGGTCTTAGTCTCCTATAGTCCCTTATAACCTATTTATTACTATTAATTTATCTCTTTTTAACTTTCATTTTATCCAAGTATGCCCCCTAACACACCATCACTTGTGATTTCATTGCTTATCATTTTAGAATCTCTTTCATTCACAAAGTTTTAACATTGATCATGAAAAAAATTCAAGCCCACTATGAGTTTCTTTCTCCTTGTCATCATATTTTCCACTCCTTTACATACACTTGGGAACCCTCATCATTCTTATATATATATGAAATTTTACATGACTATCATGTGTATTTCTAGGTTGTATGTACTTCATTTGATTATCAGTGTGATAATCTCAACCTCTTGTTGAAAACCTTGAGAGGATTTTATAACATTTCGATAAGGTCTTTAATAGGCACAAAGTTCTAGAAGTTGAAGGTATTTATCCTGAATTATTTGACCCAATCTAAGTAAAGTTAATGCTCTTACATATTTTCTTAATGAAATCTAGGGTTAGAAAAGGTTTCAGGTATGATACTAGTCAATATGTGACTTTCCTTCACCCTTTATGGAAATCGAACTAGTGAATCTGACAACCTTTCATTGATACTATTTGCTACACAGTCTGATGACATTTTCATGCACCTCCAAAACTTTATATAAACTCTTGAATGCCACAAAAATGCTTAACCCTTGGAAATACAAGGCATACCTAGCAAAATGTGAAAGGAACCATGTAACAACTACAACGTGGGTATAAACCCCTGAAACATCTCCAACTTCCATGCTACACAACATGTTCTCTTCTTCGTTTTTCAATATGTCATGAACAAGGAAACAAATGAATCTTCTCACCGAGTATAAAGGATGTCTCCTTCAACTTATTTCACACCCATGCAACATGTTGTAAACCCTAAAAACTTCTCAAAAGTAGAAAAATTAACTCCTCTCCAAACTGGCATGGGGACTTAGTGAATATTTAAAGTTCATTTTTTCTTTTTAGGTGCCTAAGACCTTTTGTAAATAATTTATGCTTTCTATGACATGAACTAAAGACCCCTAAATAACTATACTAAAAAATGGCGAACTTATAAAATATTATAAATCTCCCTAGTGACTATTTGGGCCTAGGTGAAATGAAATATTAACAATGACAAATCAAAGGCACTTGTCCTTCCAACAATGAAATATGACTAAATTAAACTATCCATATTTAGAAAAGTGATCAAGGAAGCTATTGAGAACATATTTTTCCTTGAGTCTACTCAGAGAAGGAGTGCAGTAAGAGAAAAATAGACAAAGCTTTATGATTTTGTTGGTACCTTAAGGGATGAATCTCTTAAGTGTTACATGCAAGTGTGTCCCCAACACAACAAAGAGAGGGATGAGTTGAAAGAGAATTTTTAAATAAATTAAAGTCTCTAGAAGTACCATTAAAGGGTTGGGAAAATGAGATAAATGATCCATAGAAATAGAGAGAAAATAAGGAAATATGATTGATAATTTAAATGAGTGGTGAGAAGAATTGAAGAACCACTAACAAATAAGCAAAGAGTGAAATGGTTTGTGTGTATATAACTTCACAAGATCATAATATACCTAAATGGTGAGAAGAATTTAAGAACCACTAATAGAGAAGCATAGAGTGGAATAGTTTGTGTTTAGATTACTTCATAAGATTAGAATATCTCTAAATGGTAGAATTTATAATAGTCACACGAAGGTAGTAGAGTTGGCTTCTAAGATAAAAGCCTAGCCTTAGAGGAGATAGAATGAGAGAAAATGATAATGGAGAAATAGGAAATTTAAGGGTAAAATTAGAATACTTAAAGATAAAACAAGATATTTTAGCCAATGGAGGAAATCATAAAGAGGTATCACCTATTTGTAAAAAAAAATTGGTCATGTTGCTCAAACAAAGGTCATTTGAGAAATGAATGTACAATATTAGATGGAAAGAAGAGAGTTGTAGCATTAAGACTAGATTTTTGGAGCTTCCCAAGAGGTTGAAGAGTGTATTTTGTGGAGAATTAGAAGACCATAAGACCAATGATTGTCCCTTGTTGTTATTATAGTTAAGATAAGATCATGAACCTTGGTGCAACCACCAATGTGAAGATAATAAGCCATTTTGTAGAGGAATGTATAGATATAAAGGATTGGTTTAAAGACCTTTTCACATTCAATATAATTGATAACATAATCATTTAATTTAGAAATGAATGCATAATAAATATAATAAAAAATATGGTACCCCAAATCTGAAATGGGAGACCCTGAATGATATACCAAGATAATTATCCACAAGGAACTAATAGAAACTATCACAACAAAAATATAGGATGACATGATAGGGGAATGGATCAAGGATAAAGAATAAGAGATGAGATTGCATGCTTAAGGTGTGGTGAATTAGGTCATTATGCTAATGAATGTAGAGGAGATTAAAAGTTTTACAACAAATCTACATATAATTCATTCAGTCATTCAAGAGTGGTACAATATTATAAAATAGTCAAGTTATTAACAAAAGTGAGGAAATATCAACACCAAATGTAGTGAGAGGGGAAAATTTATAATGAAAGTGTTGGATCCTTATTTTATATGCCTCAAAATGTAAAAATCCTAAGTTTTTACCCACCTTGTTGCAACTGTCTTCTTTTAACACACCATTTATAACCAATCTGGGAGAGTCGAAGTGGGTCTCTATTTTTCAAAAAAAATCCTAAGTGTTGTCTTTATTCATCCCCCATGTGCATACCATGTGTTATAAGTTGCAAATTTCCTAAAAAATATGAGTGGGATGTTTTTTGGTAATTTATCTAAGCGTGGATAAGTTGTTGGAGTTTCAAGCTTCCCTTCCTAATATCCCTTTTAGATTTTCCCTTCCTGGTACACCTTTCCTCCGAAGTCTACCTTTTTTCTTTATCTCTACCAAGGTATCAAAATTTTCTATCCAAGCATATCTTTCATCCATTCCCTACCTTCATCCCTTTTTCCTTGTTAGAACTTTTAAAGTTCTCATTCTTGACATTCCCTTTTATGAACCTTTCCTTTGTTCAAGTATCAAACTTTATCTCACCAACACACTTTCCAACCAATCCCTGACTTCCAACTCTTTACACTAAGTTACTTTTCAAAGTCAAAATTTCAACCATCCCTTTACTTGAGTACCTCTTCTTTGACATCTCTAATCCCCAACTACTAATGTTTCCTTACACATATCTTTTTTGGTGTTGGAATTTTGGACATCCCTTACTTGGGTACTTTTTTCCTTTTTATCCCCAATCCCCCACTTTTGACATTTTATTCTATGTACTTTTTTACAATAAAATATGTGGGAATACTTTTAATATGGTACAAGCTAAGAGGTATCTGTGACGCCTAATCCTTGACTCTTTTCACTAAGTTATCTAATTGGGATCATGGGCTTGGATGCATCCTTGTTTGGGTACTTCATAGGAGGTATCCTCAACACCTAATCCCTAACTTCCCAACATGGGTATCAATTATGAGCCAACCCTATTCCTCAATATTTTTATCTGTTCACCTTTTTTAGATCACAATTTTGGACTTACCTCAATTTACATATCTTAAAGGATGATTTCCTTGGTACCTCTGATGACCAATTCCTAATAACTTTCTTTATATGTATTTTAAAGTTGGAGACATGGAGACACACTAACTTGTTTTCTTTAAGCATAATGCATGGTTTACTCCTGATCCTTGATCCTTGATAATGGCATGGGTTATGAGGTATCCTCGATCCCTAATCTCTGAAACTATGAAACTCCCATGTTTTTCCCACCTACCTCATTGCATGACCTAGAATCCCATTAATGACTAGATTTGATATTATAATCACTCCAAAAGGGTTTCTCCTATCAATAAATAGTTATCCATCTTAATTCCACAAATTTAAATGTACTTTCAATGGTGGAGGATGAAGAACACTATGCTTCTTTTAATGTAATGGTTGTGTTTATGATGTGAACAATTTTTATTATTTATGCAAGTTTTCATTGATTCAAAGGAGAAAAGTGGTGTTGTGCCCATGCCCTAATTTATTATAATGGCTAAGATTATTTAACCCAAACATTCACGCCATCTCTAGGTTATTATTTCAACATGTTTCATAGGCAAATTTCCCATCCTAACACTCAAATCCGCAGTCCATTAACACCTATAGGAATGGTGAACGCACAAAGACTAATTTTTTTATATTCCATAGGCATTTTTGGATCCCAAAGGGGCATTTTCTATGCAAATCATTTAACACGATGATGGATAGGGCATGAGGAATATTTGTAACACTAGATCTACATGTTTTCTCATCCATTGCTCATGTGCCCAAGTTGCAAATTTGTATATTCAAGTTTTTTATTAATTTAAAGGGTTGGTGACTTTGCAGTTTCACATAATAGAGCTACAGAGGTTCCTAGGGTTTCCATAGTTGTTAGTATATCTACCATTAGATTTTTCACTCAAAACTTGTTAAAAGGTAGCTACAAAAGTAGGTTTTTATAACCATATATATTCCTAATCAATTGGAGACATTTTGGAATGTTTCGAGAAATAGGGTATGACAAGTTATATATTGTTTAAGATTTTTACTTCACCATTTTTGTTGGTGTGATTGTAACAAAGATTAGATAAGTGGTGTAGCACTTCAAATCAATGCAAACTAGTTTTTTATATTGGTATTTTTGTGTTGCATATGAATGTTTATGAGTTTGACAAAGGAACATTTAGGAGATGTGTTTGCATTATATTATGCCTTTGTTGTAGTTTCTTGTTTATCATTTTAATAGTTGCTTATGACTTTATTACCCAATAAGGCACTAGTTTTGAAGACTCGAACCTTCCACATACATTTCAAATCATTAAAAAAATATTTATCTGTGGTGTAGGAAGGAGAAGTAGATTTATACTTGTTGTTTATGATTCCATATTATAAATTAGGGTTGAGCCTTAAATAAAATAAAGTGTTACATTTTTGTGAATCATTTCTATCATGTTCATGCTTTTCTAATGTCTACAAATTTATGAATGAAACTGTAGATACCCGAAATTGTCCTAGCCTGCGAGTAACATTTTAGCACCAATTATTATCATTTCCTAATGATTAAAAATGTTTCAATTATTTAATTGTTATCACTAATGTATATTTCCACTATTAATTAAATGACTTTATATTACTTAATTACATCTTTAATTATCTTATTCCTCTATATTAATTAAATAATAATAATAATTTATTTAATTAACATTCACCCACATTCTAAATTAAATAATTACTTTAATTATTTAATTATCCTTTAATCTCTCAACATTATCCATTCATTAATGATAAATAAAACATTTAATTTTTTACCTTTATGATGGCACTGGGTGGGAGTAGAAGCGGTGGGCGAGGTTTGAAATCCTCAGAGGCGGGAGAAGAAGAATCTGAAGCGGATGATGGCAATGGAGACAGGGCTCGTAAGGGCATTTTTGGAGGGCTTCCGCTGGTTTGGGGGCTCTCCTCTTCTTCTTGGGACGTGTTGTTGGTTGTTGTGTGTGGGATTTTGGTTGTTTTTGCCAGTGACGGCTCTTGGTATGGTCTTTTCCTCTTTGTGGCCGTGGACGACGATGTTGGCTATGAGGCATGGTCTTTGGTTCTTCTAGATGTGGCTTCTTCTGTGCGTTGTAAGCTATCCAATGTGAGGCTTCCATTTGCTAGGCTTGTTCTTTCAGCCTGCTCCTGTGATGGGGAGGTCTTTCTGGCTTGTGCTGGATGCTTGGGCATTCGTCGTGGCTTGTGGGGTTCAGATGCTTTTGGAACCTCCTTTGTGCTTTAGTCTTGGCTGGTTTGCTCTCTTCTTCCTGTGGTGGCTCCCTATTTTAGGTTTTCTGTTGTGCTCATTTCCTTTAGGGAGTGTTGTCTTTGCTTGTGGTTTGGGCTTTTGTCCTTTGGTGCTATGCTTTTCTTTTGGCATAGGTTGTCCTTTATGGACAGGTGTGGCTTTCACCTAGGTGGGTTGCTTCTTATGTTTTTTAAGTTAACCCTATTGTTCCTAGCGTGGGATGATCCCCTCCTGACTTGTTATAGGGGCTTCTCTTGTTTTAGTATTGTGCCCCTATTGGGTTTTGCTATTGTTCCTATTTGTTCAGGGTTTTGTGAGGCTTGTGCTAGCCTTTGGTGGGGATTTCTCTATTGTCCCTTTTATTTTGGTGGATGTTGTGTTTAAGTTTTTTCTGTGGTTTCGAGCTGTGTCTCTCTTGTCTCCATCTCTTCTGATGCCTAAGGTTGTTGTGAGTGCTCGTTCTACTGGAGTGGCTTCTTTTGGCTGGGTGCTTTTGATGATATCTTCTTTAGAGGTGAAGTTTGCTCTTATGGAGGTAGATCCATCTCCTATTGAGGTGGAGGTGATTGTTGTTGGCCCAGTGAAAAGTTATCTTCCCTCTTGCTTGTTCCTATTGAGGTGGAGTTGATTCCTTTTGAGGTGGAGCTGGTATGAGCAAGGTTGGGGTTGCTTTGATGGTTCGAGTTCTTGCATCTTCCTCTGCAATAGAGGGGGGCCCTATCCTATGGAGGTGGAGTGTGAGATGGTTGTTCAGTTTGGATGGAGTTGCAAGACGGATGTTGCTTTTTAGTCAGCTTTGTTGTTGGGTTTAAGGTCCCTGCCAAAACCTGTTTGTAAAGGGTTCATGGTCCCTTCAAAACCTATCTTGGGTTCATGATTCTTGGTTAATCATGGTTGTTTGGTGCCTGGCGAATTCAGGCAGTTTCTTTATAGATGCTTTGGGGTTAAGTCCCATGTGATTTCCTGGCTGTAAAGGGTTTTCAGTCCCTTCAAAGTTGTTTTCTTGCAGTCTATTTTGTCTTGTACATCTTTTGGTTGACTGCTAATGTTGGGCTGCTGATTGTCTATGTTCCTATCTTTTGCAACTTTCTTTGTTTGTATGGGGTTTCTGGTCCCCGCAAAACCTGTTTATCGCTAATAAAAAACATATATATATTTTTTTTATCTAAATCCCACTTGCACATTTCTTTAATAATTAATTCATTTAGTTAATTATTAAATCTCATGCAAATTCCTTATCTAATCCTTATCTTCAAGATTAAATAATTTATTATTTAATTAATTTCCACTTCTTAAATCAAGTAATTATTTTAATTATTTAATTTAATTCCTTAACATTATATTCTTCTAAAAAAATTATTTATTTTATTAATTCAATCTTGCACATGTAAATAATAATTAAATTTATTTAATCATTAAATACTCATGCAAGTTCTCGGTTCTAAATTAAATCATTGTCTTTAATTATTTAATTTATTTCTCAAATATTATCTTCTTCCAAAATAAATAAAATAATTTATTTTATTTATTTAATAAATTTAATATTGCACATTCCTCTAATAATTAATTATTATCTCATGCATTTTCCACCTTGTTTGTAACAAACACTCTCTCCTAGTCAATTGGATAATCAATTCCACTTCATTGATCAATCAAGTCAGTTCACTCCCACTCAATGAGAGTTAACTCTTCAATCAATTCTCCATGCAAATAGTTAACTGAAATCCTGCAACCAGTTATAGTTAGTTAACTCTTTCATCGATTCCTCTCAAGGATTCTTGACCCTTGATCTTGATCATCCACCTCTTAATCAAGATCGCCATTCAAATCAATCATTTCTATAAAAAATAACCCTCATACCTCTTTGATGATTAACCATATTCTTTGAGATTTTGCTATCTTACATTTACATTGATTTTTTTTACAGATTGTGCACACTTAATGTCTGAGAGAAAACAAGCGAAATTGAGAAAAGCAATGGAGGGGAATCAAATTTGACATTAGAAGTTGAGGTATATTTGATTTATCATTTGATTCTATTATCATATTGTACTTCATTGTTAGATTAGGGTCTCTATGGCTTGAATTATATAATTTTGTAGTTGCTATCGATGATTATTGTCTTCCTAATTTTTCCTATCAACAAATTTCACCATGCTATCCCATCGTCACTAGGGCATATCGAGGTAGGTCCTAAACATGACTTTTTCACAATGCTATAAAATTACATTATATCAAAGAGGGGGGAAGTAGATACCTAAAATTGCCCTAGCCTCCAAGTAACATTTTCACACCAACTATTGTTATTTCCTAATGATTAAATAATGTTTCAATTATTTAATTATTATCACTAATACATATTCCCACTATTAATTAAATGACTTTATGTTATTTAATTAATTCACTTATCATTAATCTTTCTGATTAATTAAATAAATCCTATTTATTTAATTACGTCTTTAATTAATTGGGGTTGGGGCCCTAGCTCGGTTGGCTAAATCTTTCCTGTTGTAGGAGGTTGGTCATGAGGTCTAGTCTCCCCCACCCCCGTGGTACCGGAGGGCGTGTCGCGCCAGCGCCGCCGGTCACGTTAAAAAGTTTACCAGGCGCACTGCAGTTTATAGGGGGTCGTGCTACCCGATTCCTACAGTCTAATAAATAAAATAAAATAAAAAATAAAAAATTACGTCTTTAATTATCTTATTCCCCTAAATTAATTAAATTATTATTATTAGTTATTTAATTAAAATTCACCCACATTCCTTGCCCACTTTCTAAATTAAATAATTATTTAATTATCATTTAATCTCTCAATTTTATCCATTCATTAATGATAAATAAAACATTAAATTTATTTATCTAAATCTCACTTGCATATTTCTTTAATAATTAATTCATTTAATTAGGGGGTGACCCTTTGGTGAAATGGTGGGGCTTCTTGTTTGTAGTGCCAACAACCAAGGTTCAAACCTCACAAGGTCACTCTCTACCGTGTTAACAATTGAGAGTGGGGGAGACCCTATGGTGAAATGGTGGGGCTTCTTTCCTGTAGTTCCAACAACCAAGGTTCATCCTCACAGGGTCGCTCTCTACCGTGTCAACAATTGAGATTGCTTACCCTCAATTTTTTATAAAACAGTGGAGAGAGGTTGTATGGGAAAAGATGGAGTGTGAAGGGGTAGGTGTAGATCAAAGGCAGATCGAGGGTTTGCGGAAAGGAATATTGGTTGGAGGAAAAGGCCTCGGGTTGTGACAGAGGCGATCAAAGGTCAAGGGCACTGGGCTAGAGACACTGAAGCAGAATTCTCCCCAGAGGACATCAAAAATTGAGCAAATGGTGAAAAATGGAAGAAGGCTGATTATTAGAAAGACCTAGGAGAAAGCAGTAGAGTCCTAGCTGGGAGAAATTGGCAAAGGTATCTCGGTTTTGTCCCGCAAAATTGGTCGCATCGGAATGGATCCAAAAATTAAAGAAGGCAGAGGGGAGGGAATTTTTGAAGCGGTCAAAACCCTAATTGGGTTTGGAATCCAGGGATTGAGAGGAAATGGAAAAGAAACTTGGATTGCGGCCCCATGATTGATGGATTTCCCCCAAAATGTGACCTTAACTATGGAGTAGATGCAAGAAGCAAGGCTGAATTGGGGAATCACCAAAGGAAAGTAGTAACGATAGCCACAAACAAGTTGCGGTTGGAGAGAGAGTGGCTAGATTGGCTAGGATTAATTGCCAAATGGCTAGGGTAGGATTTTAAATGGGAAATTTTGGTGTGTTGGTGGCAAGGAAAGTGGGGTTTAGAGTTCTAATTGAAAAGACTAGCCAATGGTACTTTGTGGTAATCTACCTGTCGGTAGAAATCAGGGTACAAATTGAATCTGGTGTTTGGCTTTTGGATAGATACGGTTTTTATATTAGGAGATGGATCACCGACTTTAACCCTCAACTACACAAAATGGAAGTAGTTCAAGAATGGTGGAGATTGCTTGATCTGCCATTAGAATTTTGGAACCTAGAGATTTTGGAAGAAATTGGAAACAGTCTAGGGTCGTATGTGTGCACAGAGGAAAGGAAGAATCTAGATGGAATAATCCCTTCGGTAAGGTTGTGTGTGAAATATAAACTAGGGCAGGACAAGTGGGATGAAATTGAATTGGTGACGGAATGGGGGGTTTGGAGGCAGAAGATTTACCCAAATCAGACCCCTAATTCAGAGCTCATCAAGTCTTTGGGGAGAAGGGAATCTTGGAAACCCCCCTGTAAAGATATTTGTGAAAGTTCAAAGGCATCGTAGGATTTGAATCCCTCCTCTAAACAACCACAAAAGGAGGCCATAGGAAATATGGAAGTGGAAGTCGATGAGGAATTGGCGTCCCCTTCAGTTAAGGTTGTGGAGGATGTGGATGCACGCTCGGGTGACATTGAGAGTGAATTTAAAGGAAAAAGTGGCATAAGCTATTGATTTGTTAGGAAACAAGTGCAGGCAAGAGGACCTGGACTCATTGATTGAGGTTGGGAATGAGATGGTCGAACTTGCCAAGGCGGCGAAGAGCAGATCTCTAAGGGTGGAAGATGAGGACGACTTTGATGACTGGATGAACTGCCCAGGACTAGAGGACGATGATTTTCCCTTTGAAGAGAGGCCCATTCTATCTTTGGGAAAGAAACGAAAACTCACGGTGGTGAATCATGGTGAGACTGGGAAACTAGGCATCAGTTAAAAGGAAATGTAAAAAACTTCCCTAGATTGTGGGGAAAGCAGGAGGGAAAGAATTTTGAACCAGAAGAAACTCAAATGGGATAGGGAGGCAAGCAGCCAGAAGAAGATAAATGAGATTTTGAAAGTAGGGAAGAGTGATGCTCTTTTTGAACAGCCATGAAAATCCTAACGTGGAATGTTAGGGGCTTAAACACCCCTAACAAACGATGCCTAATCAGGTGTCAGCTAGAAGGGTTTCAAGTAGATGTAGGTTTGTTGCAGGAAACAAAATTGGATGAAGAGGAGAGGGAAAGGTTAGTAAGTAAGTTGAAATCTTGGCAATGTGTTGGGGTCAACACAAATGGGGCCTCTGGTGGCTTTTTGATTGTTTGGAATCCACAATCGGTGTTAGTTGAGGAAGTCAACAGTAGCAGACACTAGCTCACCTGTCGGGTAAGAAGTCTCATATCAAATTTATGATTCTTACTCATTAATGTTTATGGTCCTAATTCATGCATTTAGAAAAGGCTAGTTTGGAAAGAATTAGATTTAGTTTTGAATCATTCAGTGCAAGATTTTTTTGTTTTGGGGGGGATTTCAATGCTATACTGAGATCAGAAGATAAAAGAGGGGGTGTGGGAAGAGCATTTCAATCCCAGGTTGATTTCAAAAACTTTGTAGACCATAATATGTTATTGGAAGCTCAAATGGGGAATGACAATTACACTTGGAAAAACAGGAGAAAAGGCTTTAGTAGCATAGTAGAAAAACTTGACATATTCCTCTTTAAAGGGGATTTAGGTAGGTTCCCCTTCACTTTGGAATGCAACATCCTCCCTAGGGTGGGGTCGGATCATTTTCTGATTCAATTGGAAATTTGTGGAGAAAGAAGCCCAGTAAGATGTCCCTTCAAGTTCGAATCTATGTGGCTCAAAGACCTGAACCTTGGGAAATTGGTCAAATAGTCATGGTTGGGCTGTAATCTAGGGGGCTCCAAAATGTTCAATGTAGTGACGAAGCTAAAAAATTTCAAGCAAAATCTAAAGCAATGGAACAAAGCAAGCTTCAAGAACATCTTTGAAGAAAGAAGGCAGATTAAAGAAGTCCTGGAAGTGGTAGAGAGGAAGGTGATAGTAGAGGGTATGGATGTAAACAACTTTGAGGAGGAGAAATATTTGCTCAGAAGGTTGAATGAAATTATGGCAAAGGAGGAGATTTTTTGGAGACATAAATCTAGAGAAGTGTGGCTGAAGGTTGGTGACAGGAATACAATTTTTTTTCATAACTCAACAAAGGCAAGGAGAGAAGTAAATAGAATCTCTACCATTAAAGGGTTGAATGGGAGAATGGTGGATGACCCTATTGAAATAAGGAAAACTGTGGTGGATTTCTTTCAAGCACTCTTGAACGATTATGAAGGTTCTAATCTGAGGGCTCAAAATGAGTTGTTGAGGAACATTCCTAGGGTGGTGACTGAGGCTCTGAATAAGCAGCTTTTCAACAAATTCACTGAAGAAGAAATAAAGTTGGCCTTGTTCCAATTGCATCTAGAAAAGGCTCTGGGGCTCGATGGTTTTCCTACGATCTTTGTCCAAAAATATTGGGATATTGTGGGGCATGATGTTTTTGAGGCGATTGAAGATTCAAGAGAGTCACATTGTGTGCTAAAAGAAATAAACAACATATTCATTGTTCTCATCCCCAAGAAGGAGAAACCCGAATCAATGGAGGAATTTTGACCAATTTCTTTATGCAATACACTATATAAAATTTTGGCAAAAGCAGTGGAAAATTGGGTAAAACAAATTATGCCCTTCATTATCTCGGAGGCGCAGACAAAGTTCATCCCTAGAAGGTTGATCTTTGATGGAGTGATCATAGCCCAAGAATTAATTCATTTTGTGCAGAAATTGAAGAAGCCCGCAATGCTCCTAAAGCTCAACATCAGGAAGGCATATAACAAGGTCAATTGGTGCTTCCTTTTTAAGATCATGGAGGCCTTTGACTTTCAGAAGGAGTGGTTGGATTGGATTTTTGGGTGGATTGAAAGCCCTAGATATTTTGTTTTGGTGAATGACTCACCTAAAGGATTTTTCAACACCTCTAGGGGTCTAAGGCAAGGAGATCCCCTCTCCCCTTTTCTTTTTATCATTATGGTCGAAGCCCTTAGGAAGAGTGATCGAAGGAGCAAAAAGGAGTGGTTCTGTGAGCGGTTTGCAAGTTACAAGTAACCAAAGTGCAGTTACTCATCACCAGTTTGCTGATGACACTTTTTTGTTTGGGATAGCAATGGAAAGGGAAGCCAACAGGTTAAAAGGAATTCTTGACAAGTATTCTCTGGCCTCCGCGCAAGAGATTAGTATCATGAAGTCTGAAGTTTTCTTTTTGAACACTCCTATAGCAAGAGAGATTTAGATCATGAGGATTCTAGGATTTAAAAAGGGGAAGCTTCCCTACAGGTATCTCGGCCTCCCACTGGATAAGGGAGTGAATAAAGGAAACCTATGGAGTGCACTAATAGAAAAAGTGAAGGATAGAATGACATCGTGGAAAAGAAGATGGTTGTCTTGGGCTGGGCGACTGACGATGCTGAAATTCGTCATTTCAACCTTACCAACATATATGATGTCTTGCCTCCCTTTATTAGCTGGGGCTTGCAAATCACTTAATATGCAGATGAAATATTTCTTTTGGAAATGCAATTTAGGGAAACACAAGTTCCCCCTGATAAAATGGAAAAAAGTGTGTGAGAAGAAAGAGGCTGATGGGGGTGGAATGAAAAACCTACTGCTTCAAAATAAAGCTTTGGGGGAAAAATTGGTTTGGACCCTCCACTCAAATCAAAACTTGAAGTGGGTAAAATTTCTCAGGGAAAAATACCTCGATGAGGGCGAGCATTCCATGTTAATTGCTAGTCATCTTCCAAAAGGTTCCCAAATTTGGAACTTCATTTGCGGCTTGAGGGATTTAGTTATGGACTATTTTACTTGGGAAGTCAGGGATGGTCAGACAACTTTTTTTTGGGAAGATTCTTGTGAAGGTTTTGAGAAATTAGCAGACTTCGAGGACCTGGCTCAAGTAAGGTTAGTAACTAAACAGGCATGGGGAGATAGGGTAAGAGATTATCTAGAGGCTCTGTCTCAATAGGGAAAAATATATAACAAATGGAAGAGCATCAGGTTGTTGGGTTTTTAGGGGAACGTGGTGGAGTTGTATGAGAAGATTTTGAAGGATTGAAAAATATGCTTAAGGCAAGGAAATGTAAAATCAGATGGAATGCCTCTCAAAATGAGGAATATAAGGTGAAGGATGGCTACAATGCTCTAGCAAGTGAAGGTGCTTTTGACTCCAACTTACCGATTAGCCTATGTTGGAACAAACTTTGCCTTCCAAAGGCGGGAATCTTCACCTGGGCCACATCTCAAGGAAAAGCTCTAATTGCGGATAGGTTTACTAAGTTTGGGTATCAGGGACCATCGAGGTGCCCCTTGTGCAAAATGGAGGAGGAAACAGGGGATCATTTATTCTTGAATTACAAGTACACACAACGTTGTTGGAATTGGCTTTGCGCCAAGCTCTTCTGGTACTCAACATTTCCAACCAGATTGATAGAATTACTTAGGTGTTGGCCAATCCATTATAAACAAGCAATGTTTGGAAGTCGATGGATTGTAAGCCCTTCAATCATCATTTGGAAGATATGGAAGGAGCAAAACCGTCAAATCTTCCAAGATGAGGAGATGTCAGAACTGAGGTTGAAAAGAAAAATTGAGGCTAGTATTATGGAAGTGGTCAATTCCATATTGGAAGAGCTTAATCTGAGGAAGGTGAACTTCACAGTTTGGGATGCAATGGTTCGAAGGAGCTGGAATGGTCTAAAGGTCCCTGCTTTTGTGGGTGACGAAGGTGAAGCTACGGTAGTTGACAGAAGTAAGGTGATTTGGGTACCACCTAAAGAAGGGTGGGCCAAGTTAAATTTTGATGGGGCTTCCAAGAGCAATCTGAGGGTCTCCGGAGCTGGCTGCATAATAAAAAACTATGAGGGTCGTACACTGGGCAAATTGGCGTCACCCCTTCCTGAAGGAACCAATAATGCTACTGAGTTGCAAGCTTTGATTCTGGGGTTAGGGTTATGTTTTGATCTTGGTATTAGGAAAGTTGTTATTGAAGGTGACTTGTCCCCAGTGATCAACGCTTTGAGGATGAGGACAGTTCAAAACTGGAAGTTGGGGGCTAATTTGGAAATAGCACTAAGTTGGGGGAATAGGTTTGAACATGTAATGTTCAATCACATTTTTAGAGAAGGCAACACGAAAGTGTATCACTTATCCAACTTGGGGGCTGACGAGATAGTGATGAAAGAATTGAACACCTAACAATGGTATTAATAGTGGGCAGTTGGGCGGCGTCTCTCCACAACAAGGATGTGGAAAGACTGCATCTATCAACATCCAACCTGTGGAAGGAATACATACATTTGAATTGCTTGGTCTCTGATGTAATTCCCTTTTGACGGGCAGGGGATTGCGTGGTGGCTGAGGTGGTCTCCTACTTGTGCGGATTCGAGTTGGTGTCTGACAATGGTTCAATGATGTACCTTCGTACAGTGTTTGTGCCTATTGCGACAACTTGAAGGATGATAATTAAAAAAGTTTAATTAAGCTGTGTGCCTTGGGATTTGGCAGCCTAGTGTAATCATGATTACTTCTCGTTGATTTGGGTTTGATATGGTTCGTCACCCAGTTGGCAAATGATGATAGTGCATTTTGCATGATCTGGGACAAGTGGACGAAGTGTAGGAAATATGGCAGAGCACGATGGCATATGCACAACGTGATAAACTTGGTGGAAGTGATTCATTAAATAGCTTCGGTTGGGCAGGTTATTGTCATCTTTGGCTTGTTTTATGGTTTTCTATGAGTGTTGGCCATGGTGGAATGCTCCAAATTCATAGTGGAGATTTCTTCTGAGGCTGTGGTTAACATTGGCCAGGACACCCTATTCAACTTGATTGCAAGGTGTGACATATGACTTTTAAGCACATAACCGACCAACGGTTGAAGCGGATTTTACTAAGGATAGATCCTCATGTGGTGGTTGTTGTCAAGATGATTATGGGTAAGGACTTCTTGAAAAACTTTGCGACTTTCAAGGTCAATACCCATATCATCTCCCATTTTTTTGCGTCGGTGCTGGATGTGAGGACTCCTAAGGTTGAGGCAAAGGCACTTGTCTGCAAGCTCTTCAAAAGCGATCTTCTGGGCGGCTTGGACAAGGTTATGAAATTTGCACTTCTGGGTCGTGGCGTGCCTCGGCCCCGCAACTTGCCGCTGGTAAAGGTGACGTGCAAGGTCATTAAAATATATCCCCTACTTTTGGGGCTCAAAGGTATGTCGCTGGTTAGACATCGTCAAATAGCAACCTATGGCGTAAGTTTTCTGAAGAAGTTGCTTTCAATGGAGCCGGTTGACAGTTTTGAATGGGTGACATAATTCAACTAGTTTTCCAAAATGAATGGCTTCTAACCAGTGCTTGTGGTGTCGAGTCTGTTGGTGTTTAGGGAATTGGGTAAATGTCATGTATCTATATTTGCTTTAGTAGTCTTTCAATTATAGTTAAAGGATGGTTTCTCTCATGGCGTTCGGCGGTGGTATAGTTTGGTGTCAATATGGTCAATCTTGGGAGGTAGCTCTCCTTTTTTATGTTACTTGGTCTGCAAATTTTGGGCAGCTGCATGTGGCCTTTCAAGGGTAGGTGTCTATGAGGGCTTGAAGGGGAATTCTGCAACTCAAACCCTGCTATGCAGACGTATTGTATATTTTTTTGGCATCTAAATATAATCTCTCTTATGCATCAATTTTTTTTTTAATTCATTTAATTAATTATTAAATCTTATGCAAATTCCTTATCTTCAAGATTAAATAATTTATTATTTAATTAATTCTCACTTCTTAAATTAAGTAATTATTTTCATTATTTAATTTAATTCCTCAACATTATCATCTTCTAAAAATATTTATTTATTTTATTTAATTAATTCAATCTTGCATGTGTGAATAATAGTTAAATTTATTTAATTATTAAATACTCATACAAGTTCTCACTTCCCGAATTAAATTTTAATTATTTAATTTATTTCTCAAATATTATATTTTTCCAAAATAAATAAAATCGTTTATTTTATTTATTTAATAAATTTAATCTTGCACATTCCTCTAATAATTAATGATTTAATTAATTATTATCTTGTGCATTTTCCACCTCATTCATAATGAACACTCTCTCCCAGTCAACTGGATAATCAATTCCACTTCACTGATCAATCAAGTCAGTTCACTCCCACTCAGTGAGAGTTAAATCTTCAATCAATTCTGCATGCAAAGAGTTAATTGAAATCCTGCAGTTAGTTAACTCGTTCATCAATTCCTCTTAAGGATTCTTAACCCTTGATCTTGATCATCCACCTCTTAATCCGGATCATCCATTTAAATCAATCATTTCTATAAAAGCAACCTTCCTTCTCAAGGGCTAACCACAAATCTTTGAGATTTTTCTATCTTACATCTACATTGAGCTTTTTGCAAATTGTGAACACTTAATATCTAAGAGTAAACAAGAAAAATTGAGAAGAGCAATGGAGAGGAATCAACTTTGACATAGAAGTCGAGGTATATATGATTTATCATTTGATTTCCATTGTCATCTTGTACTTCATTGTTAGATTAGGGCCTTTATGGCTTAAATTAGATAGTTTTGTGGTTGCTATCGATGATTATTGTCTTCCTCCTGATTTTCCCTATCGACAGATACTATCTCATGGAAGTGTTATATTGTTATTATATGTTGATGCATGTAAAAAGTATTTAATAGTTATAAAAGAGAATCTAGTCAATCTTGACCTAGTGAAATAAATAAGGGTTAAGTATGCAACTTGGGTGTAGATGCATTTGATTATATTAGTTGTTTATTTTCTTTGATTTAAATAAATTTTAAGGTATACCTCTAGGAACACCCTCGTGGGTTTAAGTTAAGCCTAAAGTGAAAGAGAGCTTACCTGATGCAATATAAAGAGGAAGAAAATCACAAACTCAATCTTACTTGACAAAATTCCAACAAATCTTTCATGTCCTTGCAACTAGGACTCGTTCTTCTTCACAAAAATAATATAAATATTATCCAAAATAAATGAAACCAATGGGAAATCAATCATAACCTTTAAACAAGCCTTCATACAAATTTTTACCAATTTCTAATGGTTAAAATGAAAGATATGCAATTTTTATTGCTTGCTACCCTGTCAAATCTGAACATACCCGCCTGGAGCAAAATTGTCATAACTTCTTCATACCTATATGAATTTCAATGAAACCAATTGCATTTGAAATTATATTCACAGAAATTTAACATCCAATCACTTTTCTATCATAATATTTCCATACAATTATGTACAAGGCCAAGAAACAACAAAAAAACACTTTAGAAATAACATAAATTCATGGTGAAACTTATGATTTTTCATTCAATTATTACCACCACCCCTCCAAACTATGGATGGATGTAAAAATGGCTTTTAAAAATGTATTTTAATCAGTTTCAACCACCTACAATGACCTTTTACATGACTTGACCCTTAGTATTCCCATATTTGCATTTTTTGCAATTTTTGACAATTTTCCACCTACTTGACTCTTGAACTTCCAAATCCTGCAATTACAACTTGAAATTTTTTCAACAATATTACAAAATATTATTTTAAAGACTCCAAATTACCAAACACCCCTAAAACATTTAAAATGGTCAATTAGACCTTATTACATGACTCAAACACCTTACAAAGATTTTTTTTACAATTTGGCCTCATGGAGGCAAGAAATCAAATAGGTGCTCCTGCACCATTACCCAATCTCATTGTTATCCTTTAACCATCTTTGGTCTATTGATGAACCTCTATTTACCTTCTCGAATATAACCCCTTGCCTTGAAATGGAGAAAAAATCTAAAATTTGGGAGAGTGATTTTGGGACCTAAAATTATGGCGATGTTGTCAGGGATACACTAATCAAAAGAGTACTTCTAAGATCCTGGTGATAATATAAGAGAAATTTTGTAGTTGCATTGTTTTTAGCTATGTGTATTCAAATTTAAGTCTCCTATAGTAAGAGGAGTGGTGACTTTATTATGAATCTAACCTAGAAATAATAAACAAACATGAGGATATAAACAATAGAAAGAGGACAGGGATCTGGAAGTCAAGGATAAATTGATATAATTCCAATTGAATTAAGGAGAAGGCAATCCAAATGGAGATACAAAAAGGTATTTCATATTTTCATTATCCCTGAAGCACTAAATCAACTAGAAAAAATGTTGTGAATTTAAGAGACCAATATCAATATACTTCAGGGCAGCGGGCCTAGCTCGATTGGCTAAAGCATCCTGATGTAGGCAAGAGGTCACAAGGTCTAGTCTCCCCACTATCCTCATGGTACCAGAGGGTGTGTTGCGCCAGTTTTTCCAGTCACGTGATTTTTTTTTACCAGGCGCACTGCAGTTTATAGGGGGACGAATACCTGATCGATTCCTGCAGTCTAAAAAAAATATCAGTATACTTCAAAATCACTTTTGATAATATGGTTAGAACTAGTAGGAGAAACTTAAAATATAACTATGTCATGCCACAAAATTTACAAAAATAAGTGAGTAAGAAATTTAAAAAAATCTCAATAGTTGGATACTTAGAGTGTGAATCCTCAATTTCCCCCACCCCCACATGTGAAAAATTTGAGGGACACCTCTCATCCTTCTACCACTATCTTTTCTAAAGCTGAAATTGAATAGGAACAAAATCTCCCATTTTTCAATGTCAGTGCAACTGTATAGTACAAAATATAATGTAGTGAGAGAAGAACTAATCATCATGAAGACCTAATTGATTATCTTGTATAAACACAACATGAAATGTACATAGATTTTAAGATAAAACATGCTAAAATTGCTCTGAATGCCAAATTGTTAAATAAAAAATGGCATTGCTCAAAGTGCTCAACCATTGAATAAAAATATACGGGTCTAGAATACTCAACAATAGAATCTTCATGTCAACAATTGGATTGTCCCTAATGTTCAACATCAAAACATCCCTAACCAATAAGTAGTGTTCCAAGGAAACAATATTTTGAATGTGGGGTAGATCATTAGAGTGAACCCTAGGAGAATGGCTTAGAGATTTCCTTCAATCAGATAGTCTCCTGGGAATCATAAGTATGAACAATTGGATTTATTTGGTATATCGTGTTATCCTAACCCTATTCCAAATGAGACCAAAGTAAAAATCCCAAGGTTCCAAGGAAACAATGCAATCATAGGTGAGGAACATCTTAGGCACTTCATCAATATCACTGATAAATACGAAGTTGAAGATGAAGATGAAGTAATGAAGTTATTTGTATAGTCTCTAGAGGAGAGTTCAAAGGAATGGTATAGGACTCCTTGATAAGAGTATTGACACATGGGAATAATTCATGCATTTTTTTTATTATTATCATAGTATGGTGATAGGGTTGACCTAAATTGTTCCATTCATAAGTTCACCACCATGAAGAAGGGGATAAATGAAATAGTAGTTGATATTAATAGTAGGTCCATCATGACAATGAGAAAGGTGCCAAAAAACGTAGAACTAATGATTACATGTTCCTTGTGCTATATTGTGGTTCATTTGATGTGAAGATTGAGTATTTCTTTGGAGATACAATTCCACAAACTCTCAGAGAAGCATATGATACAACTATCAACATTGAGAGTAACACGAGAGCTTTCCAGGTAAACATATAAATAGAGGTGATGTTAGGCTATCTCAACCTAACAAAAGAACCCCTCTTAAACATTTAATTACTAATGAGAAGTTAGAAAGGTTGATGGGTGTTGTATAAGACCTATCTTACAAAGTTGCAAGAAATGTGCCTCCTAATTTTATAATTCATTACAATGAAGGGAAACACTTACAAAACATGCCTTATGACTATGATTGGTTTAAAATACCTCAAAAATATGATATGCAAAGAGAATTCAAGCATCATGGTAAAGGAACACTAAAACCACTTAGAAGAGATAATATGTATTATCAAGATTCTCCTCTATTGTGTGAGGTTTTCTACCTTCCTCATGATCCTGTAGGTTGTATGGCTACCATTGCTAATAATAAAGATGAAAATTTTATTTATGAAGATGAAAATTCACAATAATATGATGAAGATATTGATCAATTAGATGCATTTTAGTATCAATTAAGTGATGAGTTAAATGATTACTCTGAAAATGAAGGTGAAGATAATATATTTAAAAATGATCATGATACTATCCTAGGAAAATATGAGCTGCCACTTTATTATTTTGAATATTTGAGGGAGACGATGAGACAAAAATATCAAGGAAGAACGCCCTTAGATGAAGACAAGAAAATCCTTGTTAAGGCTGTATTCATACATGTACAAAATGGTTACCAACTAAGGAACATGAATGTCCATCCAAAAGAGAGATAATGGTGTAGTGCAAAGGGTAGAATAACCTAGTTCAAAAAATAAATTTATCGTTCTACATGGAGAAACATCAATAATGATAGCCCCAAAAAGATGAAAATGAAAAAGGCTGAAGATCTAATACAATAACTAATGGACACGAGGATATTTATCCATAAAAGTAGCAAAAGTGAGACACTTGTAACTATAAAGGACACTTCAAAAGGAAATAATCCTATTGTGAATTAGCAACTCATTCCTTCTTTGTTCTGAGATAGAGTTGTAGACGAAGGGAAGAAGGAAAATGCAATAGCTAGTGATTTTGTATCTTGTTATGTTCCAATGCATTTCATTCCTCGAGATAGTGATATAATAATTCCTCAAGATACTCCATTGCATATGTATGGCCTTATAGATATGGTGTAGGTGCTAAGAAAATTTATAATCACTATCCTTGTTACTGACATATGTAGAATCTTTAAACATAGAGATAGGGTTTTATCATATTTTTAGCAATAAAATAAACAAGCCAGTCTATTGTAAACCATGTTTCTAGTATCGTTAATAGAGAAAAGAAAGAGACAATTGAGGTGTAATTAGGGAATTATTTGTTAAAAATCATGCACGTATTGATCCATTTTACACCACACTAGTGATCAATTCTTGGTTAGTCTATAACTACATGCTAGTGTTTAGGGTTAAAGGTGTCCAAGTCCTATGGAAAGGGTTTTTCCATGGATTCTCATGAAGTTAATGTTGTAGGCATTGTCAATAATTTAGAAGTATAATTGGTCATGTATTATAAGAAGTCATTCATAATGGATATAATTATTGTTGATTGACCACCTAAGTGGGGAATTTTGGTATCAAGAAAGTGGGCCACTTTAATGGGTGGTAGTATCCAAATGGATTTATCCTATGCTACTTTTCTATTGGAGGGTGAGATTGTTAAACTACATGGGAAAATAAGGTGTATAATATAGTAGAATATCAATACAAAATAGTTGATGAAGTGCACTACATAGACATAAAACCTGACCACTTCATCAATTTTTTTGATGAAGAAAGAAATGACATTGCATTGCCTCTTTTAGTTCGTAGACCTAATAAAAATACTAACGGTTTATGGACAATGTAATTTGATAGATTGTTCTGGAGAAGGTTGATAGGCTAGAGTTATCCTTCTTTCCTCTAATGACAACATTTAAATATGATTTCAAGTTGAAATTCAAGTGTACAAATATTATTGTTGAATATAAAGCACTAATGCTTGGATTGAACATTACACACATACATGGAATAAAATGCATCAAAGCCATATGAGACTCAAAGCTCATTACACTACAAATAAAGAACATTTATGCAATAAAAGGATGATACTTTTAAAAGATATAGGAATGGTGTTTGAGACATAATCAAGCTGTTTGATGCATTTAGTATTGAATGAGTTGACATAACAAGAAATGAAATGATAGATGTTATAGCCATCAAGGCATCAACATTTGACTAAGGTTTCTACTATCATCTCAATTCCATTTCAATATTGAGGTATTGACAATAATTAATGTGACTATCAATGTGTACAAATGACAAGTATTTAATGACAACTAATAAATTTATAGATTCATAAACTACATGGAAGAGTTTGATGGTCATGTAATTGATTGTAAATATATGGATGTAGTTAGAGAATGAAAAATATATGTTGCTATGGAATTAAATAGTGTAAGTAAAAATCAACAAGATCTCTAAAGGGCTAGTTGAGCTAAAGAGAATGTTTGATAGTACGAACCACTATAAAAATAGAGGTTAGCTAATAGATGAAGCAATATAGAAAGTGTAAGCTTGGGTACAAATGTGATCCATAAATAGTCTACATTGGTAAAAGGTGTTGATGGGTGTTTTTGCACACTTTCTCAACACGGGCAGTACACGAATGCACTACCTCTCTTGAAAGGAAATCTCCCACGACGAGTTGCTGAAAATCTCCCCAAGGTCTCTCGGGTGTCAGGTCATGACTTGCATGGAATTCCTTAGTTGATTTTGATGTGATTTTGTTGGTAATCATAGGGCGGACTTACATAGCTGGATGTGAGGTGGATCTTCAAATACGAAGTTTCTGAGATGGAGGTCGAGTTTCACCTTGCTGTACATTTGGACAACAATCCAAAACTTCGATGTTTCTTCAAATTTGGCTTTACAATGTGCAATGATCCTTGGTACAGGTTATTTCTAAAAAAAGGGGAAAAAGAGCGGGGAAGATGGAAGGTTCCTGGATCTGCAACTAACTGTGAACAGTAATCATGGAGTTCCTGCAATGGACAGCTTCCTGGAAACAATATTCCACTTAACCAGAAATCTCACAGTCTCATGGAATTTGTGCTATCTTCTAAGGTCTGCAAATATTTCACCTTTCATTCACCATTTGCATGCATGAACAAAGATGAAAGTGTGGAGCAGCTTTGAATTTAAGCCCAGACTAACTTTACACAACCATCTACCAGCAATAAACAACAAAAAGTATGGACTAAGAAGGCATCTACATAGCAGGAATTTTCACAACTACAGAACAACATTTCTAAAATCTATCAAAGCAAGAATACAACTAACTAGAACAACAATACAAATCTAAGTAAAGCATCTAACAATGGAAGTTGAATCAAGTAACATGTGAAAAACTCAGAAAATGCACCAAGTCAATGTATTTTCATTATAAATTTCTGCAGCATGTCTTTACAACAACTCAACTCCCTTTACAAATGAGAGGAGACCCCTATTTATAGTGCCCCAAAAGTAAAATGAATGGCCAAGATTAATTCTCATTGTATGGCCAAGATTCATTACAAAATAGGGTTTCACCAACCCCCAATATTTTACAATTTAAAAATTACATTTTGTCTTCTTCCCTATTTTGTCTTCTAGTGACAACATTGTAGCATTCTTGTCTTTTGCTGATTGTTGTTTTACTGTAGCTACTCCTTGGGGAGATCTTCATTTTCAACAGGGTTGTCCTCCTACTTCTTCAATGCTGTGTACTCCATGAATTTTAGAATGACCGGCTGGAGTTTTTCTACCTCAATGATCTCGTACCGCAACATTTGGTAGCTCCATTCCTTTGCATTATCCTCAAGATTTTTCCAGTCTTCATCGTACTTTGTGCCCTGATCCCTGAACAACTCTGATTGGTCGAAGGCACGGGTGACAAAACTCATGAATTCCACCGTTATTTCACTAGACATCCTGTCCTCCATCTTCTTCTGAAAGTAAGGTTTTACCTTTTCCGGATCCATCTGTACTACGAGCATGTCATACTCCGTCATCAACTTAAGATAACGAGCGCATTTCGCTCTATTTTCCTTGATCCACTCGATGTTCGGATCCACTTTACTCATTATCTGTTCCAGCCTTTCTTTCCTGTTGTCAAAATCCTGCCTCCACACATCCATTAGCCAGTGGTCGTCCCTTTTGAATGCAAGCTCCTTTTCCCATGCAGCCTTTGGTAACTGGAGGATGGCCTCGATCTTTGGATAGGTAGAGTCGTACGTTGCAGGGAAGTCAGTGCAGAGCTTCCTCGTGCCTTTGAGAGACTGTTGTAGGTCCAAGAACTTGTTGGCTGTTCGAACAGCCCGGCTTGTCGGAACCAACTCTCTGTAGTCTTGTCCAAGTTCTTTCTTCTCTCCAACTTGTCAATTTGTTCTTTGGACAACAGTTGGGGTGGAGCCGCAGATGTGGTGGGTAGGTCATCAATTAAGGACCACTGTTGGATGTAATCCGTCAAGGCGACCACCTATGCCTTGAGCTCATCCTTTGAAACTTTATCCTGCTTTATCAGGTGCACCACTGTAGCCACTGATTCCTCAAGATGCCCCACCTTCTGCTCTCTGGTAGCAGTTCCTAAATCAAGGGTGGAGATGTTGTAGCTCACACCAGCCTGGCCTACCACAGGCGTTGCTATCTACACAACTCGAGACCCAGAAGCATCCATTGTTACCTTGGATCTGATCTTAGGCTTCTTCTCTTTTCTAGTTGTGATTTGTGCTCGGGCTAGGATAGCCTCCAGCCTCGCTCTTGGGTCCTTCAACACGAGGGTCTTCCTTTCAAGCTGTCTCTCCAACCACTTAGGCATGGTAGACTTTTCCTTAGGTGATTCACGACCACCCTCGCCCTTCTCGGCCAAGACGTCTATTTCCTTATCTCTAGGGGCCCTTTCTTTCATTTTAGCAGCATCTCCTTCTTCTTCATCGGAGTCTTGGACGAACACAAGGTGCTTAATAGGAGGCTTGGTAGATAATTGTTGCTGGGGACTTTCTTCCTTTTCCATTTCCTTCCCCTTCTTTTCCTCAGTTTACTCAACCTCGTGCACGTGCTCTCTGGGCTGCTCAATTTCGAGGCTCTTGATAGCTTGAGCCTCACCCTCAGGTTTATCTTCTCCTAGATTGTCCTCTTATTGCTGTTCTTCTTCTCCAAGAGGTGACCTTTATGCCTCTTCTTCAGTACCCTTCGGCTGCCGAGCCATTTCTTCTTCAAGATCATCGTCAAAGGCCTGCACGATGACCCTACCACCGACATCCTCCTCCTCATCCCTACTTTCAGAAGATCCCGTTCCTTCTTCCTTGTAAGCCACCCTGTCGATTGTGCGGTGTTCATACTCCGGGTGCTTGTGATATTCGTCGGCTTCCTCCTCAAATGACTTCGAGGCTTCTTGCTCCCGTCTCTCCCATTCCTCAGAAATCAACATGGTGGCCTCCATCACCGGTGGTCCTGCCAAAGGCTGCGAAGGTTTAGCGGTAGCGAGGACCTGCACTAGGGCTGCTTGAAGAGTGGGGTCCATTAAGATCTGGGAGAGCTCGGAGGGGAGACTCTGCATATGCCTCGAGAGGGCCTCAAGCAGGGCGGAAACGGGTATTGGTGCCGCTATAGTAGCTAATGGGAGCGATGTGGTAGGTGACATTGCAGCGGAGGAAGGAGGAGTAGTTACGACAGAGGAAGAATCAATTACTATTACTGGCTCGGTCGGAGGCGAAGGGGCAAGATGGACAGAGATGTCCAATGCCGGCGGGGATGTGGTGACCATGGCTAGGGAGGTAGATGATGGGGCAGTCGACACAGGGAGAGCCAAAAGCAACTTTAATTGGTCTGCACCTTTTGCTTCTTCCTCCTGGATTATGGGCTGATCTATGGTGCCCCTTGTTTGCTTGAGCCTTTTGGAAGGTGAGCCTCATGTGTCCTTCCTTATGTAAACCTTGGGATCCGGAGACTGCTATGTCTTTGTTTCCTTCCTCTTCCTAGATCTGGTGATCGGAGGGGAAGTGGATATCCCGCCCATCGAAGTTGTGGCAGCAACCTCCTCTGTGGCACTTGGCTCGCTTTTGAGCCCTTCATACGTCAAGATTACCCCCTGTTGTTTCAATCGGGCTACCTGTCCATCAACCCATTCCCTGGTGCGGGCCAAAATTGGCTTGGTTATAATATTGAGGTCATCGACCTCCTGTTCATCCCAGTCTATCGTTGGTATCGACAAGTTTGCGAGTGCGGGGTATCTGGGGTCCATTACGGTGCTTTCGTCCTCCTCAACCTGATCGGATATGGGAAATGGTTGCACCCTTCGTATGAAGCATGCAGTCATTCGCATGTAATTCCTTGCACACACTTCCTTGTCGTCCAGACAATTGGCCCAAAAATCCTTGACATTGTGCAAATGGGCGTATTTTGGCCCCAGTGCTTTCCTTACATGCCCATACGGGTCCATCCGTGGGCGAGGAGTGTGCAATTGGAAGTGGTACTCCACTAGCTCCTTTTTTGAATTCCCAGCGCACTGGGAAGTTTGCAATTTGTACATGCCCTGACCAAGGGTCAAGGGATAGGAGATTCCTGCCAAGTGCTTGCCGCTGAAGACTGATTGTATGTGCTGGAGCTGCCAGGAAAGTTCCAATAGGACGATCCGGTCATTGGGGTATCGGGGAAGCTTATTCGGCCTTTCTGTGAAGCCCTGGGTGCAAATGTATGTGAACTTTGGATATTGAAGGAACAGGGAGGCGTATTGCTTCAAAAACGCCCGCGCACTGTGAGAGACTTTTCTCTCAAAATCCCCTCCAAGCAGTCGGATGACGTGACCAATGAAGGCGTCGTTTACTCTGCAATACTCCCTTTTGAAATTTTGGTACTGGAGCTGGGGTTACTTGTCATAAACCTTCAATCTTCGACCCTTCTCTTCATCGGGTGCCACAAACAACCTGTTGTACTGCCTCTGGTCTGCTAAGGAGTAGATGAGATATGAGGTTATGTAAAACTTGGAACTCTTCTTCACATTGACGAACTACTCATGGAAGCAGTCGCTTATTATACCTCCCCAGTAGAACGAGGACTTTGTGGTGATGTCCTCATTCCCGCGGAGGATCTGTTTGACAAAGTATACCATCCACTCCTGAAAGAAGGCAGCAGTAGGAAGACCCATCACCCTACTTAGCATCGTGACCAAGTCATGGTAATCTTCATGGAAATCACTGTGGAAGAGTTCATGAGGACCTTCGTAGCGCTGCCCCATTTTTCTTTAAGCCAATGTTGATTTATTAACTTTTTGTAGCCCGTCAGGTTGTCATCCCATGCTGCCTGGCATTCCTCTATGGTAGGCGTTTCCATTTCTTGAAAAGTGGGAATATGGAAGGTCTTTGTAATGCCTTCGGCTGACATATCTGCTAGAATATTACCATCCCTGTCAACAATTGTCTTTGTATCTGGTTGATATGCCTGCCGACAAGCCATGAGGGATGGAGGGAAGCCTGCAACTTTTGCAATTCCACTTTGTCTGATAAGCCTCGCATTCTTGGTCGTCGGGTTGATTCTGACCCTTAGTGTAAACTCATCAATAACAACTTGGCCGATATTGGTGTCTATTATTTCTTTCCAGTTTGTGGTGATTTTTGATCATAGAGGTTCACCCTGGAACTAGAACTTCATCTGGTCCTTGTCCTCTTTTCTGCAGGGAGTTTTGCCCGATTTCTTTCCTGTCTTTCTCCGCGACTGCCCCCGAGGGTCCTACAGCTAATTCCATATATCCTGCAAGCAAATACATAGTTAGGGCAACTGATCATGAAATCTTTGACATTAGTTGAAATCCCGTAGACGAAATTAACTTTAGACATTTTATCATTCATAAAATCATACCTTTGCTTCCAGATGTTATTAGTCTTTTAATCGAGGGCTTTCGGACAATCCGAGCCCAGAGGGCCGAACTTTCCTGCCAGGAATGTTGTCTTGGAAGGGAAATCGGGGTAGAGCGATCCGGGAGACTTCTCCTGACCGAATTTCAATGATTCAAAAAGATCGTAGCAAAGAGGGCTGAATTTGAGCACATGGGTCAAGATCGGATTTCAAATTTGAGGTCATTTGGATCGATTTAGGAGCATCCAGAGGTAAAAGGCTAGAAAGCCGCCCGGGGTTGGCCGTTTGGAACGGTCGAGCAAAAACAGACTTTAGGGGGTGGAACTCCGGGGTCCGGAACCCGGAGGGTCCAAGGATGGCAGACAATTTTGTAATTTTAAAGTGTTCGGGCCTGAGGAGCCGGGAAGCTGTCATGCCTTTGTCGTTTGGGACGACGATCGTCGGACGAAAGTCCAGAGGGGGTGGCCTGGCGGATCGGACCCATCACTTAGGTTGGACATCAAATTTTCATGTTAAGTTCCCATGGTGAGCAGGAAGGCGAAGCCCGGAGCTCGGAAGGGCGGGCGCAATTTTCTCTTTCAGAATGGCGGAGATGGGACGAAGTCCCAGATGGCGGAGCTCGATGTGGTCAAGGACGCCGAAGTCTGATGTTTGGAACCATCGCGGCAAAAGGGAGTCCGGGACCCGAGAGGCGGGAGGATGCTGCGCGTTCACTGTTTAGAACGACAAAGACTCTGTGGAACTCCGCAGATGGAAGTCTGCGGATCGGGACCCGGCAAGGTGCCAAAGGGTGAATTTGAGCGTAGAGACAAATGCCAAAAGGAGGCTCGGGACTCAGGACTTGGGCAGACAAGGCAGGTTCGCAGTTCAGAACGACGAGGACTCCATGGAAGTCCGGGGATGGAAGTCTGCGAACCGGGACTCGGGTTCATGACAGGCGGGCGATTTGCGGCAAGTGCCTAGCGGTGAACTACAAGGCAGGCTCCGGGTTTCAGGCAGATGGGGACCTTCCGCCATCGGGAATGGCGGGAGCTTGGCGGAATCCCGGACGCAGAAGTCCGGGGTCATAGGCCCGAGAGGCCTAAATGGAGGTCATTTTCAAAACTTAAGTTTGCGACGCCAGATGACGAACCGATGGCGGAGATTCGATGGTCCGAGCCCAAAGGATGGTGCAGCCATTTGAAAATTATGGTTATTTTATTAAGTCCCTGCCGGTAAAGGAAAAGTCTAAGCTCGAAAAAAGGCGAATGCCCCTGCACGAAGAACAGCCGCGCGAGGGCCAAATTCTGGATCGATCCCATGGGGTACAAGAAGATTTCTAACAGATTCTACCTCATGGGTTTTGTACGTTGCCCTATGTTTTATCTTTTAAATGTATTTTAACATGGGTTGTTTGTCACTTTAGGTTTTAAAATCATGAAAAATTGCTCGAGAGGGCAAATGGTAAACCTACCTCGGACACCCGATGTGGAAAGGCATGAAATCCACTCACAATCGACAAGTGACGGCAACGGGTGCGAGGGTGACGATTGACGAAGACTGGGATCCTCTCTGGCAAGCACTTTGACCTCTCTCTGCAACACTAACAAGTGAGAATGACATGTTGCTCAAGATATTTATAGTCCCATTGCCATTAATGGCCTCATTAAATGCAAGTACGCCATAGCAGATGGTTGGTGAATTTGAATTTGCGGACGGCGGCGGGAGGTTTGGGGTCCGAGGTCCGGGAGGACGTGGGATGACGGTCGTTTGGAATTCATTTTGCATACCGACGGCCAAGAGGATCCCAAGACTCAGAGGGCGGAATGCCGCCGCAAGTTCGCCGTTTGGAAAATTATGTTCGGAAATCACCGGCAGTGAAAGGGAAGTTGAGGCCTAGAGGGCGGAGTTCCGTCAAATGTTTGTCGTCGGGAATGGCGAAGTCCTCACAGAATTCTGGAGGGTCGGGTCTGAAAGGGGCGAAAGCAGCCGAAAGTGTTCTGCAATTTCACCGAATGAAAAACAGGGATCCAGGACCTGGGACCCAAGGCCTGGGAAGGTGGAAGCCTTCCCGCCATTCAGGATGGTGGACACGAAGGGGAAACCTGGCCACAGAAACCCGGCGGGGCGGGCCTAGTAGGCCACAAGGCCGCTGGCAGAGGCAAACTGCCAAGGGGACCTCGCAAGGCACCAGAACTTGACAAAATTGAAGGGGTGAAACATGGTCAACTTAAGATGAGACTTCGAAGGTATGCTGACACCTAGGACACCAAAACGGGGCACACAAAATGAGGCAGCGACAAAAACAACCCGGCAAGGTGAAAGAAAGAGGGTCCCCCTTCCGAACGGGGCGTGTGTGCTGAGGGCACAACAAAAGGCTCAAACCAATAAAGAATAAGATGTTGATAGCACTATTGAAGAATTTAAAAAGGTATTTTTTCTTGGTCATATGATGAGGTAAAGGTGTACATGAAGACTTTTTTTTAACACACAATTCCTCTTTAGTTAGATGCCAAGCCATTTTGTAAGAAATAGACCTATTAATCCCACTCTTTCCTCCAAGTTGCAACAAGAATTGATGAAGTTGAAAGTGATGAGCACACACTTATATTGAGAGGGGGGGTGAATCAAATGTTACAATACTATTTTTACTTTTAAAAATTAATAACACCAATAACTTCAAATATGCATCATCAACAAATAAGAACACGTGATTTATGTGGAAACCCTTTTGGGAGAAAACCACAAAATAAGGATTGCTTGGATCTACTATCCAATACATTCACCAAAAAAGGTGAGATTTCCCTTACCTGGTCTTGTCTTGGAACATGCTTGTTTTAGGGTTAGGGTTGGCCAAATGGGACACTCTAAGATGGGGTATTCTAGGATGATCACCTGCATCCAAAAAATGAGCAATATTCCCCCATATACACATGTTCATTAGGATTAATATCTAGGCATCCAAATATAAATATAATCATAAATGCAATCATTAAGACACATGAGGATTGGCATGGATGGATCCGCCCGAAGCCCTTTTGCCTAGTCCAAAGGTTGTAAACTACAACCCTCCCTTCTTAGCGACTTGTACTTGCTTTCTCCACCCATATGGGTAGATCCGCCCAAATTCCTTGGCTAAGTTCAAGGGGTTGTAACCTACAACCTTACCCTCTACGTGGCTTGTACTTGCTTTCTCCACCCATGACATTGTTGAAGTTGAGAAATACAACCTCACGGAACTAAGTGAACACTTGCAAGCAAATAACCTATCACGTAGAAGAGATAAAAACAACACAAAGATATTGCTTTGCAAACCAAGAGAGTATAATTGCATAAACAAGAAGTGAATAATTACAAAGAGATCAATCCTTAAGAAAGGAGATAAAAAACCTAAAGTGAACCCTAAGATTTAATTAAGTAATTATTAAAGGGCCTAAGTTTAGCTTAAGTGAAAATAAAGTAAAAGGTGACTTAATTAATTAATCAATATGATTAAATTAATTAAGTAATTAGCCTATTACTCTAACACCCCCTTAAGATGAACTTAGGGAGAAGCTAAAAAACTAAGGACAAAATGCATGAAAGCAAAGATGGGTCCTGACAACTAGGCTTGATGAGGTACCCATGTATAAATATAAAATATCTCTCACAATAGGAGAAAAGGAGAAAACCTCGTGGGAAAAACTCCTCTCCAAAAAAGAGAAATACATGTGAAGGACTAAGAAGCCTCCAAACAAGAATCTCCTAAAAAGAATAGGAACAAGTGAAGGACTAAAGAAGCCACCAAACAAGAGTGAAGGATTAAAGAAGCCTCCAACAAGAGTGAAGGATGAAGAAGCCTCCAACCAAGAATAAATTATCCCAAAAGATAGGAACAAAGGATGAACATGAAAAACACCACTGAAGCATGAAGAAGCTACAAACACTGTCATAGAATAACTGTTGAAATGCTGAAAGAAGAACCTCTGCTAAAACATATGATGATCAAGATCAAGAACACAATAATTTGTATGAGTGCCCCCAATGATACTACTCGAATCTGATGGAAAACCAAGGCATACATCAAGAACTAAAAGATACAGATGGCACAAGTACCAATAGTCTGAAGAACTGATCAAGTGAAAAATGGAAGGTCGCCTCCAAAAATAGGAATGCAAGAGTGTCCAATATGGTTAGTGCTCCATCTTACTGAAATGCATGGGTAACTAGTTATTGCATCCACCTAGTACATAGGAACAAATATTGTATACATAGCTCACTCCACGTGAAACCAAGGAAGCATTAGTACCAACAAAAGAAACCCCCCCATAATGCTGACAAGGCAGAGGTATGATAGGTACACTGAAATTGAATGCCTGAATGTAGTGCATGATAAAGAACCAAGAATATTTGAATGTGCAGACATGAAAGTACAAGTAGATATAAAGGGTGCACAAATCAAAGCACACATGCATGAGAAATGTATGAAGGAAGAACAAAGGCAAAAATCAACCCCCATGACACTTTATATCATAGTGTGAGTACAATAAGGCATAAAGTGATGTGCAAGATTCCATAATATAGGTGCAATACAGAGACACTTTATCTCAGTGCATTTACAAAATAATAAGTGCTTACAATGGAAGCTCATAATGTCAACGAAAGACACAAGACTGGAAATTCATGTAGAACAACCAAAAATAATCCATCCCACACAAACGAGAAGTTTCCAGGAGCTAAGATGTCCAAGTAATTCACCAGAATGTGAAAGCACAAAAAACTGAATAAAATGTACTTGGTGATTTTATGATGAAAAAATCTACAGATTTGGAAAGAGCACTAGAAGACCTTTCCAATGCCTATTCGTTTTCGAAAAATAGAGTCCATATGCAAAAGTTATGCCCCCAGAAGCGCAAAAATAAATATCTGACTTTGACTAGAAATAAATATAGCAAAATGCAAAATCAGGAAAAATCACCTACACCACTAGATCGGTCTTGGAACTAGTTGGCCGGCGATATTTCGTTTTCAAAAATTTGAGTTTAGACGCAAACGTTATGGCCAAAATACCAAAACTTCTCCAAAAGGGGTTTGGTGGTTAAGTCTGGCAGTTAAGCTAGCATTAACCAAAAAAAAAATCAAATTGCGTGCCTACCAGGCCGTATGACCCATAAATGAAAAACATTTGCCTCCCAGAGTCACTATCTTTGATTTCGACGATTTGACAGTGATTTTGGGGTTTTTGGGTGCTCTAAATGTGATGGTGAGGTCCGTTTGGGCTGAAAATGCTCCACAATTGTAAGTTCCCTCTGGATTTGGAAACCCGTTGAAACTTCAAACCCTCGTAGATCGAGCACCATATAACCAAAATTGATGAAACAAAGGTCAATCTTGACTATTTTGAACCTTCTGGACGTAATGGCAAGGTCCAAATTGACTCAAAATACACTAAAATTCTTTTCCAAGGCTTGAAATCTCTCAAAAGACGAACATGAAACTGCAAATTTGAAGCTCTGATACCATGTTGAAGTTGAGAAATCCAACATCATAGAACCTAGTGAAAACCTACAAGCAAATAACCTGCCACATAGAAGAGATACAGACAACACAAAGATATTGCTCTACAAACCAAGAGAGTAAAATTGCATAAACAATAAGTGAATAATTACAAAGAAATCAATCCTTAAGAAAGGAGATCAAAACCCTAAAGTGAACCCTAGGATTTAATAAAGCAATTATTAAAGGGCCTAAGTTTAGCTTAAGTGAAAATAAAGTAAAAGGTGACTTAATTAATTAATCAATATGATTAAATTAATTAAGTAATTAACCTATTACTCTAACATAAATCACCTCGGAAAACACGTGACCTACTGGGGGAAGCCAGCGAAGCTTACAAGTGGCCTAGGCCTACCACCCCTCCATGGCCACATTGGATCTTAGGTGGGACCCCCACCCCTCCATGGCCCAACCCATGCCTTGGGACTAGGCGGAACCTTAAGTGGTCTCGCCACCCCTCCATGGCCCATTCTTGCCTTGGGTCCTAGGGGCAGACTTGAGTGGGATTTTTAGGCACCACTTTTCTCAGGCCCTTCCTCCCTAGTAGGCTTACAAGCACTTAGAAGACAATATTTGATCACATACAATGCATACACTTATTGATTCATGATAATTTATCTCATAGATCATTATAAATGCAATAATCGTAATGAATGAACTATAATCTAATTACTAGATTAATGTTATCAATGATATTAAAGAACTTGAGTATTAGTAGAAAAAGTATCCACATCAAAGTAATGAAACACATAAATATATTTGCAACATAACATATGGGAATAAACAATCGCATTGACGCAATGCAAGGCTCTCAGTATAGATGAAGTTCGCAGTTGTCCATGGAGATAAGTAATAGTATGGAGGCAAGATAAGGTCTTCGAAATAAATGGAGTTTGCAACTAGATTCAATGTTTGGTTTCTTTAGTTTCGGTTGATAAGTCAGATCGGGTTTCTATTTGGCATGAAGGAATGACAGTTTAGACACAGTCATGGTAATTATCTTGATCAACCTCTAAAGAGCATTCATCATACAGGTGGAAGCGATTTGCAAAATATAATTCAAATATGTGTATTAATCATTGTTGGGAGATTATTTGATCTATTATTTGGAGCACTAAATATTAATGGCTAAGTTGAGATATACTCAACTGTTTTTTGTATCTCCCATGTTACCTCCTTCCTACTTGTTTGTCCTCTTGTCAATACCATGATGGTGTTCTTATCTCTACCTCATAGCTATATCTTACTGCTTGAGCTGGAAGGAAATGTCTCTTTGAAGAGAGGCGACCTTTAGTTAATCGACTACTATTATTATTTGGTCACTGGGAATACTTAATTGCTTGCCCTCTAAATATGTTTGTTGCCTCCCTAAAGTTAAAGATAATTTAAGTAAATGTCTTTGATAGTTTATAATCGGAAGACCCGATAAGAGTATGTGGTCCTAAGGCAACATTCTGATATTAGCATTTAAGGTGAATCGTGACGGTCATGAGACTCAAATCTTGGCTTTCCCAATGACGTTGATGTTTGCCCAATACTCATTTAAATGAGGAGGTTGCTTCATCTTTGGTTGGATTATGTATGACAGTCGATTCAATTCCTTCGATGGATTGGCATCTCTTGATTACACATGAACATAGGGAATGTATCATCTCTGTGAATGATAGATGTAGGTTTCCAGTGGTAATATAGAATTGCTTCACGCCTATTAATAGATATTATATTTAATATTGTTTTATGTTTAATATTTATATGTTTCTTATTTATAATTATACATAAATTGGTTTTATTGTTTTTATTAGCTATCTCGATAATTTAAATAATATCGGTGGAATAATATATTATTGCAATATTATCAGTGATAATTGCAATAATATTTAAAATGAAATTTTATAAATTGGATGTCTACTTTATTTGGTTGATTAGTTATAATGTTGGGGACATGACAAAGGGTCTTTTACAACAATTTATAGGCACCAACCTCTTGATAGATAAAGTATTTTCTTCTTGATAATTCTCCTTCAAAAGTCTACCTTTGAATAATCTATATATTCTCTTCACACAAATCTGTTGGTGTATATATGATATATCTATTTATCTTCCACACTCTTCTCTATATTCCACACACTTCATTTATATCTTCACCAAGATAGGTGACTTGATGGAGGGATACAATGCTTGACAAAGGAGACAAATCTTCACTCTTTTACAACCTTTCATTGCACCTTTTAATAACAAACTTGGGCACTCACCGTAAGGGGTCGGCCCATATAAAAATTATAAATTTATTTTAAAAATGGGTACTAAAGATGAGGGTTGATCCAAATAGAAAAATATTAATTTAATTTTACTTATCAATTCCAAAGGAAGGGTGCCAATATAGGGAGGGTCAACCAACATAAAATGAAGCCTTTTGATCACCATGAATTCATCCTTGACATGGTGTGATTTACTCTAAAAATTCCAATCTATTTTTGGGAAATAATATAATTGTGTTGGCAATGATTTCTTGGACATAGATTAGGCTTTGACATCAATGGCAACATCTTTCATCACTAGTGACAATATTTGCAACAATCTCCCCCTTTGTCATTGATGACAACCTTGCAAATAATTTTTTTATGAATGTAGTAGGAACACAATACTCCCCTTGTCTCTATTTTTCCCCCTTTCTCTACTTCTCTCCCTTTGACATCAATGGAAAAGTAAACTTCAAAGCTGTAAGATAGTGTAGTGATGAGCTCCCCCTAAATAATGTATCTCATTAATGATTAGATGAAAAGGATATCACCCTTAATTTCTATCTGGGTGAACTCACAATATTGTGTCTCAATTTTTGGCCAAGATGGATATTTATATCAACATTTTTAATTGAATCTTCACCTTCTGAAACCTATAGCAGCTAAATCGTTAAGGATTTGAAGATGATGCGAACTAGTGATTTGTGACAATTTGTGTGTAGATTCTAAATATATATTTTTTAAATTCTTCTAAAATAAATCATGAATCTTTCAACATCTCCTTTAATAACTAGTTTTAAACAGTAAACAACATTTTTAGAAAGTAACATTTGTGTCGTCAAACATAACTTTTTTTTATAAAGGATGAAATTCTATTTTTTTAAATATAGATTTTCAACATCAATATCTAGGGCAAGGATATTTTTTCATAAAATTTTTTACATATTTTTTAATTAATTTTTGAAGTCATTGTAACTATAATTTGGACACAGGTGTGTGTCATCAAACATATATAACTTGTTATGTATATGTCGAAATCCAATTTTTTTTGGTGAAACAAGGACATCAATACTTAGGGAAAAGGTATTTTTTGAATTATTTTTACAATGGTTTACTATTTTTCCACCTCTGTAGAACGAAGAGCTTGATGTTCAATTATAAACCTATGTTCAGTAAAAAATGAAAATTAAATGCATGATAAAATGAAAGCATATCAAACTATACTTGTTGGAAAGCTTGTTTTGAGGACTACAATATTACAAAATATCTTGTCAAGTTAAGTTCATATGAAGGGACAACCCAGGGTTTGAAACTAGATTTTTTGAGGAAAATCTAAACCAAAGGCCAAAGTTGTCATGTTTGACCCCTTCGTTCGAAGGACCTTCACTCAAAGGTACCTTCGTTCGAAGCCTAATAGGAATCTCTGATTGAAGGTATGGCTTTGCTTAAATGTATAAAGTTATATACCTTCGCTTGAAGGTCCTTCAAGAGAATATTTTACTTCGCTTGAATGTGCATTTTAAAAATGTCCATCCTCCCCCAAAAATTTCATTGTCCCAAAAGTGACACAATATTGTGATTTCACCCATCTAAGATACTTAAAAGTCTCTTTTGGAAGAGGCTTTGTAAAGATGTCTGCAATTTGTTCCTATGTGGCAATATACTCTAACTTCACCTGCTGATCGACCACCTACTCTCTTAAGAAATGATGTTTGATTAGAATGTGTTTAGTTCGAGAGTGCATCATAAGATTCTTTGAGATATTAATTACACTGGTGTTATCACAAAATATTGATATTGGATGATTATATTCTATCTTAATATCCTTTAGAGCTTGCTTCGTATAGAGAACTTGAGTGCAAATGTTGCTGCTATATATATTTTTCCTATGCTATGGAAGAAGAAATCGAAGCTTGTTTCTTACTCAACCAAGATACAAGACTATTGCTGAGAAAGAATGCACCTCCACTAGTACTCTTTTTTATCATCAATGCTACCATACCAATTTTCATTAGTGTATGTTGTTAGGGTTGATGAGTCTTGAAATTATCCTCTTTTCCTTGTTTAAGTTTTATAATTTTCATAATATTTTTGATGGTTTCAAAGACATTATCCAGACCTTCCTACTTATTTTAAGTATTAAAGCATTAAGGATGACATATGACATTGTTGAATGATTGTGTGAATCTATGAATGTCTACAAAATTTAATAGAGTTTTATGTTGATTATGGTTATTAATGATGAAGAGATGACTTTAAAATAAACTAACCCTACAACAAAGGATCTTTCAACCTGTAACAAAGGATGACTATCAACCCGCAACCAAGGGGATGATCACCTATAACATGTGTAGTCTTTTATAGCTAATGGAGGCAATGGTTGAAGATTATGGAAATGATTTATTTATAAATCATTCTATTTTTACTGATGTTGTCACCAGATAGAGATAGTCATGGAGGAAAGAAGATATTTGTGATACAGTGGTCATGGATCCCAAATAGCTATGTCATGTTGAGCATGTTTTCAATTATAATTATCTTCTTTATGATGTAGAGTCTTGATGTGATTATGACACTCTCACCTTCGTGTGATTATTTTTCCATTACTATTTAGAATAATATTGAGTTTCCTATGTTTTGGGGGGATTTGAAAATTGTTTCAAGTCCAAGAATAATTAGACTCTCAAGATCCTATATATGTTAGATCTTGTGAGAGGTCAAGGATCTAGTATTCTAGTGTTATTAGATTTGGATACAAGCACTTTTCCTATCAAATTGATACTTTGTTCTCAATTTGTGTTATCTATTCGAATTGCAATAAAGATAGATTCAATCATTATATGAAATTTTGAGTTAAGATTTAAGAGAGATACTATGGGATTGGAAATACTCAAGCAAGGGCCACTTGATGTAACTACAATGCTACTTGTAGTTTAGGTTATTACCAATAGTAGAATAAATTGCTAAGCCATATTTCTTGATTTAAAGTTGAATGAAATTATTGAGAAGTAATTAATTTTTATCACAATTATTTTAAGTAGTTGTAGCATAGTTGAGTCATTAATCACTATCCTCACAAGAGAATTTACCCATAATAATTGTTATGTAGTTAGGTTTGCTTCTGTATAAAGTTGTTTTCAGTTAAGTTTTCTTTCAAATAAAGTTGATTTTGTTAACACTTGTATACACATTTGATAAGGACAAATTAGAATTCATAATTTCACATATAGTGCCAACATCATCCAAGCAATTATGATTCCCTGGTTGATAAATTAATTGTAGCACAACTAGGTCAGTGAATTACTTAACAAGGAATTTGTTAGTCTGTTGAGTTGAGTGCATGCATCTTCTATATAAATTTATTGAACATAGATGGAGCTAGAAAAGGGTAAAATATTCACCTCTTTGATACCACAAGATAAAATCCAAAGTGCCCTTTAGACTTTAAAAAAAATTTCTAACCGCTTGTACATGGGTTTCTTTTGGAGTTGCCTAAAATCATACCACCATACCTACTTCCTGCATAATATCAGCTCTTGAAGTTATCCTATATAATAAACTCCCAAATATTGACCTGTAGAGAGTTTGATTGGCTTCAGGGGATTCATCATCCATACTCAATTTGCATCTTGTGACCATGGGTGTTTGCAATACTCCATCCTGAACTTCTTCAACATCTCCTTGATATACTTGGTCTATGAAATAAATATCCCTTTATTAGATTGAGAGATTTGAGGGCCATGGAAGAAAGACAACTCACTACATATGGACATCTCAAACATCTTTTGCATGTCTTGGAAAACTCAACACATTTGATCACTAGTTCCACAAAAAATGATATCATATGTAGACATAGACTACAACAATCAACTTATGATCACCTTTGGTTTTGATATATAGATTGTTGTCAACAATACCCTTTTTGAAGCCCTTATATTGTGGATACTTGTATAGTATTGAGTACCAAGCCCTAGGGGCTTGTTTCAATCCATAAAGTGTTTTCTTTAACCTATATATATATAGTCATTATTTTTATAAGATGAACCCTTCAGTCTATTCAATATACACCTCTTCTAATTTTTTGCTCAAAAAGGTTGATTTGACATCCATCTAGTAGACTTTGAAGTTTTTAAAACAAGCAAATTCCAATAACATCCTTACAACTTCTTGACGTATAATAGGGGAAAATGATTCTTTGAAATCAATTCTTTCTACTTGAGCATATCCCTTTCATACTAACCTTGCTTTGTTCTTCACAACTTGGTCATCCTCATTCAATTTGTTTTTAAACACCCACTTAGTACCAATTACATTTTTATCCTTAGGTCTTGGGACAATTTCCCAAGTTTCATTCTTTTCAATTTGGTTCAACTCCTCTTCCATGACACTCATCTAATGTTTGTCTTTACTTTCTTTTGTAATTTTTTTAGGTTCTATTTTAGAAAGCAAGGATATATTTGCATGTTCTGATGTATTTTCCAATCTTCTTCTTGTCTGAATTTCTATATCTTTGTTACCAATGATTAGATCTTCTGGATGATTCCTTCTTACAAATTTTGATGGGGTTTTTGTGTCCTTTCATTCAATTATCCCATCTTCAATTTCTTCCTCTACTTACTCTTTTTTGCAACTTTCTTCCTTTTGATAATCATCTTCATGTGTTTTTTTCTTTTTTATTCCTTTCCTCATCCACTCTTACACTTGTGCTTTCAACAATTTTGTGCAATCATTTATTATAGCACATGTAGGCTTTTCTCCTTGAAGAGTAACCAAAGAAGATACCTTCATCAGACCCAAAGTCAATTTTTCTCAAATCTTCCCCATCTCTTCCTATGTAACATTTTCTCCTAAATAATTTAAAATACTTCACTATTGTAGGACTACCCTTCCATAGTTCATATGGTGTTTTATTATTATTTACTTTGATTTACCCTCATTTCAGAATGTAGATTGTAGTGTGAATTACTTTTCTCCATAATGTGTTTGATAGCTTAGACTCATTTAACATGGTTCTTTCCATTTCTTGGATTATAACTCTATTATTTATTTCCACAACTCCATTTGTTGTGGAGTCCTTATAGTAGAAAGATGTTTCCTTATACCATGTTGTTCACATAATTCTTCAAATTCATTTGAAGTGAACTCATCTCCTCTATTTGATCTTAGACACTTAATTTTCAACCCAGTTTCATTTTCAACTAAGGCCTTGAATGTCTTGAACTTTTCAAATGCTTCAAAATTTTCTTTTAAAAATGTCACCCAATTCATCTTAGAATAATAATCTATCAACAACATGAAATAGCTCTCACCTTGTAAACTTTTTGTTCTTGTTAATCCACATAGATCTATATGGACAAGTTCCAAGGGTTTAAACGTTAATACTCATTCAATTTTAAACTCATCCTTGTTTTCTTTCAATGTTGACATTATTTGTAGACAATATTAGAAGGATTTGCAATCTTCAACATGTCTCTCATGGCTTGCTTAGTGGTAATTTTTACAAGATTATCAAATTTTATACGCCCCATTCTTCTATGCCATAAGAAACTCTCATCTTCTTTCCCCATATAACATTTTTCACCTTTGATTTCTGTTGGAAGCCAAATCTACACCCTGCTTGCCAAGCTTTCAATGAGAGCTCAACAGATTTGGGCCAACATGGGACTGCTCTCAGGTTGTGGGTAACCTATTCGAAAGCAAACCTTTGGATTATGGGCCGACTTCCCCTTTTGATGGTGTCACCTAAACTATTCTTTGCTAGGAAAAGGGGAAAAAGAAGCATGAAAAGAAAATTAACCCCTATGGTGATGGACCTAATGATATTTCCCAGACCAATACAGCTGCTTCCACACATAAGAGTGGTCAATAACTTAACAGTGGTTTACACAGCTCAAAAATCCATATGTCTTTGCATCAGTGTTTCATAACAAGGCTGAAAATGCCATGGACAACATCTAGAAGGAAGAAAATTGCATCCTCACAACTCAAACTTTATCCTAAACTAACTCAACACATGTTATGACCTGCAAATTCATACTAACTGCATAAAGGAAAAGAAAAACAAGACAAAATCAAAGGAAAAAATAAAATTTTGCCATAGATTTCATCAACCATTTATAAGCTTTCATAATGATAAGGTAAAGTATATTAAATTATTCATCAAAAGGTGTTACACTATTGCATAAATCTGCCAATCTGAGTTACAATACTATCCTCTACCATGAAAAGGGCTCCAAAAGCCACAATGCCTGCAAGAAGGAAGAAAAGAACCCCTACAAAACTCAAGTATCAAGATACTTAAGCAAAACTAAAAACCAAAAACCCACACAAGTGTTTCTAGAAACCCTAAGTCGGATGAAACACACCAGCCAAAATAGAAGCTTCCAAAACACTCCAAAAGGTCCTCCAAATGGTCCAAAGTCAAGCCCAATCCAAGATCATATTGAAGGTGTGATAAAACAGCCCCCAAAATGGCACATGTCTCTTCAAAATAGTCAAACACTGCTCTCACAATTTCCACATGTCTGTCAGCTGTTTGACTCATGCTTTTGTGTGTTTTGAAAACACAAGGGTCCAAAAGGCATTACAAATAATAACCTTAATTAAGTGATTCATAAAACATCACTTAATCAAGTCATTTTACAGTTCAAGCACAAAATAAAGGGGCCCCACCATTTAAAATGTATTACATTTGCATTTGAAAATGATTTTCAAATCACTTATAGCTATTTCAAAAAACTGACAACAAATGTAACATACAATGCCATAACTAAAAGCCTTCAAAAAGCTTCTAAGGCATTTGACTATACCATCCTACCTTACTCAACATTCTTGGACACACATGGTAAGATACATGTTTTGCAAAGGCACATAGTATCAATATTACTTGGCTAATAAGGCCGACCTCCAAGACTCTTGGAAAGAATATTCCAAGTCACATGATGCATCACATATGGTATACTCCATATTGCATTGCACACTCCATGGCAATTTGATCACTTAGCAAAATTTTGAAAAAAAGGGAAAAAGTTCCTAAGGCATAAAATGCCTAAGGGAGAACACATGTATGTTTCAACCCACATCACATTTAACATGTGTTTTATTTTTAAAACAAGGGATAAAAATCCCATTGAATGGAAAATAGGGGTCAAACCCTAATCATCAAAATACCAAAATAATGAGGAAACACCATCATTCGGTTGTGAAACATTCTGGAACCAAGATGCAGCCGCCATGAGGGTTTGGGAAAAACACAAAAAAATGATGCTCTCACTGGTTTTCGGTTGATTCTTGACATTTTTTGCATGAAAATGGCATTGGAATGCAGGTAAATGTGATTATTGCTCAAAATATGCCTTTTATTTAATTTTCTGAAGGTCATTTCATGAGTAAGGGCCACGACCTTAAGTGCCTTTTCTGATCAAATTATGTTGCCCCATTTTTGGTTTGTTGTGGTTTCTTTGTCCTTCATCCGCCATGGTAGAGCTTGTTTGAAGCTAAAGCGAAGGCTTTCTGGAAACATCCTCCACGGGTAAGCTTTCCTTGCATGAAATCACGCATTTTTCCTCATTTTCCTGTGAACAAAAAAGGCTATTTCGAGCTCAAATTTTTTTGCTCACAGAGCAAACGGAAGGCTATATAAATTGTTTCCTTTACAATGCCCATTTGTTTTGATTCAATTTCTTGTTGTAGAAAAGATGAATTTTTTTTTGCACAATAGCCTTTATCCTTATATGCTTAGTCTATACTTTCCATTCCTTCATGAAAATCATCTTTTCATTGATTATAGGGTTTCCATCCTGAGTGCCAAAAGATAGAGCCCTTCACTCATGCACATGACTCATAGACATGTTGTTGAATACCGATGATGGAACCTTCATTGCAGCTGGATCATCCTTTCTTAAGCACATGCCGCAGCTAGATAAGAAAGTAAAGTGTAATGTTTCTCAATGCAATGTATTGAGTCTTTAATATCAGCCAACTCTCTATTATGGGTTGCATGGTATTTAGCATCTAGAATTTCTCCTCCCTCTAGCAAAATGCATGGCCTTTGAGATATTCTGTCAAACAATTGATGTGTATGGAAAGTCATCTAGATTATCATTTATGAGGTGATGCCTTTTAATTTCTGTGGTCAAGTAGTCATTATCCTCATGATCAGACCTGTGAACTATCCTATATTTTTCCACAGAAACTGTACTAACAGAAGCATGTAGAAAATACCTCAGCCTTCTTTGTAACATTTAAACCTTCAGTTGTCCTCTCATTAGCAACTTCATTATCAAGTGCCCTTATTTTTGCACAAACACTCCAAGATGCTGGGAGCATCAGCAGAGTCTGTAGGAATGGAAGATAAATTACAAGAGACAGTCTTACTTTCTGAGTATGATTGATGAAGTGCATCTACTGTCAAATTAATTAATATTTCATTTCCAGCCAATTGTGCCATTTTGGTCTCTTCAGCTCCTCCATCTCTAGAATGAAAATTATTTTTACTGCGTTCTAAAGGTGTTTCCTTTGATTGTATACCTTCTGATACATGACTTGTTGCCTTCTTTTCATCTGCTTCATATTTATGTCTGAAGGGTGTTTTGAATCATTTTGAACAACACTGGAAAGGAATTCCAAGTCCTTGGAGAGATTAGAGACATCCCTCTAATAAACAAACATTCCAATTGTTGAGGAATTGGTATGCTCATAGTGAACTCTGCTTTCATCTTCCATTCTCAAAGACTGTCAGACAATGGCACTTGATTAATCATGGGGACTAACATATTCATCCCTGCTACTCCTGAGAGTAACCTCAACACAAGATCCTGTGATTCTATTTGCACTGTACTGATTGTTTGGATGAGAACTAAAGGACATCAATGAATTCTATCTTAATGAGTACCCTACAAAACTGGTTTTGTAGGTCCTTCATCACTTGTGATGTGTGAAAAGACAAATTTCTACAATCAAAACATCTATCCATGACCATTTGTGAGAAATTCCTACAACTATCATAAGCTCTTATTTTACATATTGAAACCTTAAACATTTGAAGATCCTTTTTGTTAATTTCATAATCATTTCTTGTTGTCCTTGAGACTGTGTTGCCCCTGCCACTATGATAGTCATGACAATCTTCTCCAAACCATTGGCCACCCTCCAATGAAAGAACTCCAACAGTAGTGATCTACCCTTGCATACGCTCTTGGTTTCTTGCCCTTCACATGTGATACAGTCCCTTATGATTGTGACATGCTTATTTTTACCACCATTTGCAAATCTTGATATCACTGTCCTCCTTGAAGTCTCCTTCTCAGTGACTGTCCTCAACATTCTCAATGCTCTTGTCAGTGATGACCATGATTGTAACTGATTCAAAGCTTGGTGACATGATTAGGATGAATACTTATAACAGCCTCTAGATTGATACTCCTATCTAGACAAATGATCTTGTGGCTCTGTCCTCGACTTGAGTAAAGATATGCTTGTTGTTCTCATTTCAAATTGCATGGTTATGACAGTCCCATGACTGTGATGCCTTCCTAGCATCCTGTAACAAGAAATTTCATTCTTATGGCGGCCCATGTGGCCATCCTGCAACCCTGTCTTTGAAGATATTGTTCTTACTTCACTCTGTGAGAACCCTTGGGCCTATTGCCATTGATTTGAAGACTCCACATAGGCTGTCCCTGTGACTTGACAATGAAAGGCACTGCCTTATGCTTCAATTCATGAAATGAAGGGTATATTGGGCTTGCCCTTTACATTTTCTATATTTTTCCATTTTCTCCTTAAACAACCCTTCATAAAATGCACCAGCAATATGCTTTATTTGTATTATTTGTTCCACCAATGCACTATGCTGCCCTCAAGGTTGCCATAATAGTTGACTGTCCTCTTGGCATTTTGTCCATGTTGCTTCACTGCAATCATCAAGGGACTGTCCTATCCCAACCTTTATAACAAGGCTTCTTGGAGATAAAAGACATGACCTCCATGTTGTTATCCATAACAACCCTCTAGCATTTGTGACTGTCACTTCCATTGACTACCTTTTACTCCCTTTGACAGTGACTATCTTGCCACCCTAGAGACTGTGTATTCTTCCTTGATCATGACACTTTGTTGACTAAAATTACTTCATCCATGTTCCACTATCCTCCTTGGAATCTCCTCTTGATTGCTAGTGTCTCTTCTTACTATAGTACTTGATATGTGCATTAAGAAACAACTTCTTCCTTTATCACCATTATGTAGTGATTGCTTGTTGTGGCATGGTGGCTGCTATTTCAATTGACTGCCTTCTTGTCAACTTGATTGTCCCCCTGTAGACCTGTAGCATACTTTACTTGTTGTTGTCCTATAGCATGAGATCATTGCATTGTTGCTGTCCTATATGAATCTGCTGCCAGATTCCACCACACTTGCCTCCTGTAGCTCATGCAAAGGTGTTGTCCTCGTACTTGTATCATGACCTTGACTCAGCCATTGTTCTTGCTTTTGTCATGTGTAATAAATACACACAATTTCCTCATTGTAACCTTATTGGACAACCACCTGTCACGTATGTGGGTGACCTAATAGCTCACTTTCCTATGTGATGAGTGACTGCCTAATAGGGTTGAGATGGGAGGGGCTTGATGACAACCTGAAATGCTTCCTCATTATTTAATAGATGCATAATTGAACTTGATGCATCTTTTGAATATGATAATGAAAGTTGATCAACTGTATGATTCCATATTGATTTAATGCATTGATAAGAGATAAATCTTTGATCAAGTTGCTCAATTTCCTTTTCTTTCAAAGCATGCTAAGCTCTACCCTTGTGGGAGCCACATTTACCCCACATGTTGCATTTGATCTAATAATGAAACAATAGTCAGACTTGTCCTAAATCTACACATGAAGCAAACAGTTAGAAAATAAATGCATATGTTGAATGTTTCTGTTTAATGCACTTATGGATCAGTTTATACATGCATAGGTAGGTGTGTATGCAAGGATTGAATCATTCATTGCTTAGAGCCTCGCTCTAACACCATGTTTTCTTCAGATGCAAGGTGAGGAGCACTACGGAGCTGAGAGGGACACAAGTGGTTCGGGGCAGCAGCAGAGCATTCAAGCAACCTGCAACCAGTCATTCTCAGGCAATGACTAGTTCCATTCTTATATGCATATTTTCCTTTCTTTCTTCTACTTATTCATGTATGAATTGCTTCATATGTTCATCGAATAAGAGAGTTAGTCCCTTGGCTTGTGAGGGACATGTATATTTCAAGATTATCAATAAAAGACTACATTTGTTTATCTATGGTTCTCTTTCTCATTTGTTGTAATACAACATTGAAATGACAACATGTAATCTACTTCATTTTACAATCACTCTTTCATGCATATTGAAACTAGCAGTTTAATGGTTTGTCTTTTAAATGTTTAAACAACCTGAAAAGAGCAAACACTAAGTTACCTGATTTCAGCTGAAAGCTAAAAATCAGGTAACAATTTCACTAAGAATGTAAAGGTTATTGGTTTTTCTACTCATTTCTGCAATCAATTTCCTTGCCTTGTTAATTTCACATCCTTCAACATGAAATGTGAGAGTGTGTCCTTGGTCACACATTTGAATCACACATAGGAGATTATGCTCCAACCCTTCAACATATAGAACATTCTCAATATTCATTTTTTCATTATCCAAGGTAAGAGTACCTTTTCCTATTATCTTCGTCGTAGTATTATCCCCAAATTTCACTATCCCTCCATTTACTTCCTTCCAAGTGAGAAATTTTCTCTTGTCTCCAGTTATGTGGCTTGAGAAACGACTATCAATATACCATTGGTCTCCCTCATTTTGAGCATGTAGGATAATTTGCACGAGAATGGATCTCTCCCTTTCTTTCTCTTGCTTTTCGTTCCATATTTTTTATTTTCCTCCTTTTTCTCAACCATAGTATCCTTCTTGTTCTTTTTGGGAGGTTCTACAAAACCACTTCTACAAAAATGTGTTGTGTGCCCAAAGTTGTTGCACTTATAAAATATCATTTTAGTCTATTAGAGGGGAAAAAGTGTTATAATTCCTATTTGTGAAACCATAAGGACATCTATTCTTATTCCAACCAAAATTTCTTGCATGAGTCCTACAATCTATTGCTTTATGACCAAATTGATTACAAAAAATCCAATAACCAAAGAAAGAGTGTTGAAACCTAGTCATGTGCGTTTTCCTTGGAGGAAAGGACTTTCTAAATTTTTCCTTGTTAATTTTTGGAGGAGTGCTTGATTTTTGTGAAACTTGACTCTCTTTCTTCTTGTCGCATCGATTTTTCCTCATTTGTCTTTTTTGGTGGCTCTTTGGAATCTTCTTTGTTGGCCATCTGATTTTCCTTATATATCAAAAACCAATCTTTATAAGTGGCGACCTTTGCCCATTTATAATATCATCCAAGATCTTGGTACTCTTTTCAAACTTGAGGCTCTTATTTAGCTTAGCATTTTTCCCTCCAATTCTTTCCTTAAGGAAACAAGTTCAGACTCAAGCCTCTTACAATTTTCTTCTTTTGCCTTTAATTGAATTCTTACCTCTTCCTCAATTATTTTTTCCTCTTTAATTGGAATCTTTAGATTGATGATCATTTTCTTCGACTCCTCAAGACTTTGTGACATTTTCACCTTAGATGCATAGTCCTCTTGAAGCTATAATTTTTCCTTCAAATTTTTCTTCTTGAGTTTCTTGATTTCATTTAGGGCACAAATAAGTTCCTCTTCCAAATCTACTTCCCCATCCATTTCAAAATTATCTTCCCATTCAGTCTCCTTCTCTACCTTTTCTTCACTTTCCAAGATATCATATTTTATTTATATCCTCATGAATAGAATCTCTTCTCTATCATTGGCAGAGAAACTCTCTTTAGATGAACTACTTTCCTCCCTGGAATATAATATTTTCTTGTTCTTGTAAAAGCTTTTCTTTTTCTCAAATTTTCCATGTTTGTGGTCATTTTTATGTTGATAATGTTTGCCACCTTTCTTTATATTATTCTCATCTTATTCTTCACTATTTTTTAGTTTGTTCATATGGGTATTTGGCTACAAAATGTCTTACCTTTCCACAATTAAAGCATTTAAAAGACAACTTACCTTTGTACTTTCTATATCCTTTCTTTAGCTTCCTTGCAAAATGAGCTTCTTCTTTTCCTAAATCATCATTGGAGATATCACTTAAAGATTGGACTCTTTACTCTTCATTTTCTTTGAGGCTTTGAAGGTTGCCTCTAGTTTAGACAATTTCTCCTTTTCGGTCCTCATCTCATATGTAGTGAGGATCCAACGCAACTCATCCATTGCTAGAGTATCTAAATCTTTCATTTATTTGATGGAAGAGACTTTGGCATCAAATCTCAAAGGAAGACACCTTAATACTTTCTGCACAATTATTGCATCATCAATTTTTTCTCCAAGGCCTCTGATAGTGTTAACAATTTCATCCATGCAAAGTAGATAGGTTGTTATGTTTTCTCCATCCTTTTTTTTTTAACTTTTGAATTGTATTCCATGTGTTTGAAGCTTAGCTTTCTTTACCTTGTTGTTTCCTTCATAATTTTTTTGAAGTTTGTCCCACATTTATTTTGTCGATACATAATGCATCACTTTGACAAATTTTGATTTCGATAGACCACACAAAATTGCATTCATAGCTTCTACACTATTTTCACTTTCCCTCTTTTCCATTGGATCCATTGGTGGATGTGATGGAGCTACATATCTTCTCACCACTGATTGCCAAATATCAAATCCAAGAGCCATTAAGTAAGTGTGCATCCTTATGCTCCAAAAAGCATAGCTTTTTCCATCAAACAATGGAGCCCTGTTGGAGGATAATCCTTCTTGCCAGGCCATGTGTGCTCTTGAGATCTTCCTTCTAGTGATTAAACTATACTTTGAAGGAACTTGCTTTGATACCAATTGATGAGCACACACTTAACTGAGAGGGGTTGAGTCAATATAAGACTACCTTTTACTTTTTCAAATTAATAACCACAATAACTTCAAATACACAACATATACAAATAAAAACATAAGAACACAAGATTTACATGGAAATCTAGAAAATCATAGAATAAGGACTACTTGGATCTACTATCCAAATCCAATCACAAAAAAGGTCTTTTATAACAATTTGTAGACACTAACCCACTAGAGACACCAATCCCCACCATTGAGCACCAACTTAATAATATACACCAATCTCTTTAATGTGAGGCACCAACCTCTTGATAGATAAATTATTTTTCTTCTTGATAATTCTCCTTCAAAAATCTACTTTTGAATAATCTTCTATATATCCTCTTCACATAAAATCTGTTGGTGTATATATGATATATCTATTTATCTTCCACACTCATCCATATTCCACACACTTCATTTATATCTTCACCAAGATAGGTGACTTTATGGAGGGATAAAATACTTTAAAAAGGAGACAACTCTTCACTCTTTCACAACCTTTCATTGCACCTTTTAATAGCAAACTCAGGCACTCACCATAAGGGCTCAACCCATATAAAATTTATATTTATTTAATTTTAATTTAATTTAAAAATAGGCACCAAAGATGGGTTTGACCCAAATAAAAAAAATATTAATTTAATTTTACTTATCAATTCCCAAGGAGGGGTGCCAATAAAGGGAGGGTTGACCAACATAAAATGAAGTCTTTCGATAAACATGGATTCATCCTTGATATTGTGCAATTTGCTCTAAAAATCTATCTATTTTTGGAAAATAATATAATTGCATCGGTAGTGATTTCTTGGAAATAAATTAGGCTTTGACATCAATGACAACATCTTTAATCATCAATGAAAAATATTTGCAGCAGAAAGAGGAGGCATCATCAAACCTATTTAGCACTCAAAAAGAGTGTCAAACCTTGTCCTATTAAGGAAAAAGAATGAGGACATGAGATTGTGTATTGAATTAAAAAATTTGAATGTCAAATCTCTTAAGGATGATTATCCTCTCCCTAGTATGGATCATTTGCTATAGAAAGTAACTAGTTTTGAGTTCCATAATGAACAATTTATTAGTGTACAACCAGGTTATGGTTAAGGGGTCTAAGCAACATAAGATAGCCTTTACAACTCCTCGGGACACATGTATACATGAGAATGTCATTTGAATAAAAATGTAGGGTCAACATTTCAAAGAGCCATGGGTGTTGCATTTATTAGTCTAATCGATGAGATAATGGTTGTCTTTCAAGAAATATTAGAAATGAGAATGCAATATTAGAAGTTTCAACATAATATTCACCCGTTGTAGGGAAAATTAGAAATTCAACACCATTTTTATCCCTTATGAATGCCTAAATAGTTATTAACGCCTCTTTTGAAATGTTAAATCTATTCACCCTTTTTTTTTACTTGAAATTCTTTTATTTATCAAGAAAAACTCTAAAAAGTGAATATGGAAATATGTTGTTCACATAGAAAAAAAACCAATGGAAAATTTGATACACCTTCAACAAAATTTGTTGCATACCACATCCTTAAACACAAACATAGTTTTACTATAAATTGAATGCCCCCACTCACATAAATGATTAATATTTTTCTTTATTATGACCTGCATAAATAAATTTGAATCTAAATACCACATGTTTGATTTCTTGAACAATGGTTTTAGAAAGACTAGGAATCACTTCACCCAATTTTACTATACTTCACCCATCTTCCATGATTTTAACTATGAAGCTCTTATATCATTTTGAAACATTGTAGGGTCACAAATATTGTACAAGATTGTTGGCACCCAACACCACGTTACATAGAGCTATGAGATGCAACCTGTTGAAAATCATTGCCAACATACTCTTGGGGATGTGCAAGCCAAGATGAAGCGCACACATGCAGAGCATGGAGTGCCCCTATGTCATCAAGTGATAATTGTGTGTTGGCACTCACATGAAGGTGCTTGTCACTGCGACGCTACATTTGGCTACCATGGTGGGGATGAAAATCAAGGCATTGAATGCAAAAAGATGCAAATGGGTCATGACCATTAAAAGGGGAGCACCTGTTTTGTTGTTCAATCTTTCCCACTCACAAGGCTTTCACCAAGACTATTATTATCCATGCTTTTGTAAAGTAGCTTGAGCTTATGATGTATGGTTGTGCATACTATTTGGTTAGTATGTATAGTTGTGAACATGGTTTGATAGTTATATTGAGGAAGGTTTGGATGATGAAGTATTTAGCTTTGTAGTTGTGTGTGTTTGTAAACTCAACCTATAGCTACACAGGAGGATGATTCTAATTTATAAATGAAGTATTTACATATTGTTTTCATCATTGTTTACTATGTCTATCTTTGAACATGATTTATTATTTATATATTTATAACTATGATTTAATAATTGTATATTTGTGTATACTCAAAAAGTATTAAAAGGTGAGGTGAGTTTTTATAATTTTGTGGTTGTTTATAGAGGTTCCACGTTATGACATGATGATATATGAGTTATGTTTTGAACTTGCGATTTTTATCTGTATATTTTAGTGGTTCAATTATTATTTCAAATATAATTGTTAGTCATACCTTAAATCAACACAGGTTAATTTTACAAAAGTAAAGACAACCAATAATTTAAATTGGAATTTTAAAAGTTAAGATAATATTTCCACATGTATAAAAGAAAAAAGAAAAGTTTTAATGTCCATGAGGCCAAATATAGCCTATGGGATAGTAGACCTTGTCTTTATAGCTTTTAAACTTGTTTATTGATTGCTAAGAAGCCTAATTATGAGGTCCCCTATTTTCCCAATCTTATCCTCTTCAAACAAATATTTTAGCAAAGTAGTTGCTAAAGTGTTTGTCTAGTTGGGTCGAATATCATTGTGAGCTTCAAACTCTACAATAAATGCTTCTCAGAGTCAACTACCCCTACCATGTAAAAGATACAAACTCTTTCCTCCCATTCTTCTTTAGGCATTTTCCATCTACCTGTTTCACATAGAAGATGGTGAGCTAGTTCTTAATTGAGCTATAAAACATATAAATATGCTTCTTCTTTATCACCCCAAAAATTTTAAATGATGTGTAAAAGATACAATAAATGCTTCTAAAACCCAATTTCCCTTTTTCTCTCTTACCTTTCTCTTTTACCCACTTAGTGATCTTATGCTTGATTGTGCTTTTGAACAATTTAGCAAACAAGGGATTCATCGTGATAGTCCAATAATTGGAGGGATTTTTTATATCATCACTCTTAAAGAGAGTATTGCAAGGTTAGTTGTCTAATCTCTTGAAGACCCAAGGTTGATGATGTTGAAAATGTTCCTAATATGGGGAGCAAGAATGTTATTTCCCCATTTTAAATACTTTTCTTGTAACTCAACCATGTTGCAAGGCTTCCTTGTGCTCAAATTCTTAATACCTTCTTTAACCTCTTGAAAATTAAATAGTTGCATTATTGTATTGATTGTGGGAGGTACCTTTGTTTTGAGGTTTGTGCTCATACAAGTACCTTGCATAAGTAATCCATTGATCGATTGTGATGCTATTCTCTATGTTTTGTTTCCTTTGTTGAATATCCCACAATTTTTTTTGGGTTATTCTTTACCTGGCTCTTTGAGATATTTTTTTGTTGTGTTGTACTCCTAATAAAACCAACCATTTGTCAGAAAATAACTTGTTTTCTTTTCAAGTATTTTTTCCCTTACACATATTTTAAGAGCCTCTTGTATTATGCTTGTTAATTCATGGCTTATGAACCCTTGCTTACTCTTTTCCTTCTTTTGCATTATTTATTTCAAAGCTTCTATGAAGGTAGAACAATTTTTTTGGGTTATTATTTTTTTTTCTTTTATCAAGTGTTGATGATTATGATGCTTCAAGTTATTGTAGGTTGATTATTTTTGGCCAAAGCAACATTATACAAATTGGATTGTGATACAATTTTAGCTCTATAGGAGGATCTTCTATCACTATCTTTGTTACTATCCATGCTTTGAAAGCAAATGATGTAATCAACTACACTCACACCATTATAGGTTTTATACATGTAATTCCCAAAGTTCTTCCACCTACCGATACCATTACAGATAAACAAGCCACAAGGATCACATAAGGTTAGTAGTTCTTTGAAAAAATGATTAATGCCCCCACTATCTTCTAAACATTTGACCTGATTTAATGACAAAGGATCATTATTCTCCTTGTTGCTCAAAATTTTGGTTTCCTCATTTATAGTCCGAGAATTGAAGTCTCCCATAATAATGACTTCATCATGTTGAGAGTACATTGATATATCTTTTTTAAGGTTGTACAACGATCCTTGTCATCCATACTACTATTTTTTAGGTTTTTAAAGTCTATGAAGCAAAATAAAAAGCTAAAATTTTGATGTGCCTTTTATTTCATGTTATTCTATCCCAAATATATTTGATTATTTGTATTTATTTTTAATTGAATGCTCCTCCCCTAAATTTCCCTTGCCAACATCATTATTCCTCCATAACATTTGTCATTTCATATTGCTTCTTTCCAAATGATCCTTTTCATATAACCTTCAAAGAAAGGAGTCTTGCAACCATCATTCTCATGAGTTGATGTGAGATAAATCATTTCCTTTCCATTTGCAACAGACCCTAACCTAGGACCCCTTACAATTCCAACACACTAACTCTAAGTGCTCATGAGTGAGACCTAATTGCTATTTATCTCGAGGATGGTGACTCATGAGAGTATCCTCACTTCTTTTTATCTCTTTCTTGGCATTATTTCACTACCCTCCCTTTGTTGCCTTCTTATTGTGCTATGTTGTTTAGGGCATGAAATTGGTAATGATAGATTTACTATTTTATAATTACACCCATTCACCCTCATTCCATACCAGTCTTACTTTATCCAATTCTCCCCTTTGAACCTCTTCATTCATTGGTGTTAGGTCCTTGACTAGGAAGAAACATGAACCTTTTGAAAGACCTCTTTTTCTTAAAACTTATTTCTTGTCATCTATTATCATCAAGACAACTTTGATATACCTATTGCATTTTTCCTTCATCTTTCCCAATCTCCTTGCTTGATAAATTTTCCCTTTCTATTGCATTTTGTCTCTAAGAAATTCATTAGTAAGATTGAGTGTGCTTTCAATTTCTCCATGGTCTTTCACTCTAATAATTATACTCTTTAACCTATCAATCCTTGCTGTGTGTTCTCTTTCTTGTGATTTGTGGAGTTTTGTGTTTGCTTCCATTTTCTTATCTATTGGCCTTTGCCCTTGACTTTGTTTCCTTTAAGAAGTTATTTATGATAGTTTCTTTCATCTTCACGCATACGTGTTTGCTTGTTGTGGTATTTGTATTTGAACTCTTGCACCTTTCAAATTTTCCATGTCTATGTCTATATTTGTTGGTTCTTAAATGTGTTGTCAAGCTTGTCTCATGGTTTGAGGCTCATGTTTCCCTACCCTTAATGTTTCTTGGAGCATTTCTACCTACTCTTTTAATGATTTTTAATCCTCTAAAGATTGAATTGTTGTTATGATACCTCAAAGCTTGAATATGATGTCTTGCTCCCTAACCTCCATACTTTGCAACCTTCCCTTGAAATTCAATAGCTCCTCCATCTTACCTTTGATGTTTAATAGCTCTTGAACATATAAGTTTTTTGATCATGCAAGAGGTGTTGACGTGGGCCTATATAGTTCTTCTATTTCCCCTTAGCCTTCATTCTTGTTTATCTCCAAACTTTGTAACATAATTTTGCTTTTTTGAAAAAAAATCAATAGATTATTTCCTTTGAGCCAATTTTTTTTATTGTATGTTCTATTTTAACCTAAGAAAGACCATGTTTTATTATTCTTTTGTACTAATTTGCATTGACTAAAGCCCACTTTCCATTTTTACCTTGTAATAGTTTTTCCCTTAGCGATGTGAGCCTTGCCAATCTATATACCTATTTGTGTTTATCTCATGAGTTTCTTGATGCTTTATTTTTGATATTGTATTTGTCAATGTGTTGTCTTCCATTGCCCAAACTCTTGCATAAAATGGTGTTGAATAGACAAATTCAAATAACTAAAGATACACATAAGTAGAAGTAAACTCACATTTTGTTTGTCCAAAACCCTACATTCGACCCCACTTTCAACTAGATCCACCTTCTCCTTTATTAAAAATCAATATTTCAATGTCGGATTTGTGACATTTTGATTCTATCAAACAAAACCCTTATCTATTCGAAACCTTTATCTACACTCAAATACTATGAAAATCTTTAAATTTAATTTTTTTATCTATTGAATCAAGCTAATAGACAATCTTATGATGATTTGAAATAATTGGAATACTTTGAAAATCTTTAAATTTAATTTTTTTATTTATTGAATCAAGCTAATAGACATTGATAGAATAATGCAAAATTGACTTTATGATATTTAAAAAAGGTGACTAAATAGTGTAAAGTATATATAAGAAGAGATAAAGTTTTTGAGTTAGGTATATAAAGATTAACCTAACCAAAGTGATTTCGAAACAAACTGGAAAAGTGAGAGAAACGAGAATTCGGGGTTCGAGGCTTCCGTGGAATGAGAATAATAAGTGTTCCGCAGGTTACAAAACTATGGCCTAACATTAAAAATTAAAAAACAGGGCACAGACTGTCAAATTCGTGGCGGATATGATCAATTCCCAGCTATTTTATTGTTTTTTTAAGATTCTTTGATATTCAAATGGCATGTAGGGGGGATGAAGGTCGCCAAAATTGTCGAGCCCACGTGCCTTGTAAGAAAAGCACTGCTGCCATTGGCATTCCTGTCATCGTCCTATGACGTCATCGTTGGCTCCTACGCTTTGCCTTTGCCTTTGGTCAGTTAACTAACTACAGCTATGTTTCTGTTTCTGTTTCTGTTTAGCCAAATCAACAACTATGGAGCACCCAGATGTAGCAGAGGAGAACATCAGGTGAGTTTACCCCGTTTCAGCTTGCATTTTTTTGCAATTCTCTGTTTTTACTGGGTCGCTTCCAGATATGTATACAGGATTTGGGTGGACAGACTATGCATATATACCCACATATTACTCCAGATTTCTTGTTTCATTATTCGAAGTGTATAGTGATTCGTGAGAAATCATCAAATTTTCGCTTAATATGCACATATACATTCAAACCATAGCCTTTCCATGCCGTTTTCGGAAATCATTACAGCTGACGGAGTGAAAATTGTTTGGTGCTGACTGAACTGGTAGCTTAGGATGGTTCTCTGTTTCGTTTTCTAGGGAACAGCATTCACTGATAACCTATTGAGTGAATCTGTGGTCTTCTGTTACACTAATTTAGAGCCTATGCCCGATTTTAATTTCATTTTGGAAACTAGGAAGACATATCCTAAGGGTTTATATATGTAGGATGAGGGAGGGAGGCGGGGGAGGGAAAGGGAGTCTATGAAATATATTAAGCCCATTTACTACACTGACTGATTGCAAATTTGTATCTAACTTGTGCTTTGTCAATGGTTTGAAACCCAAAGAGTTACAAATCTGAACAATATGTACTTGGAAAATTGTGAAGTATCCCTATTCATAAGGGCATCAGGTACACACATGAAGCGTGTTGGCTAGGATGTTAAGTAAAATAATATCTTATAGATTTCTAAATTGAGAGTTTAGATTTGTTAGTTTTTACACAAAGATACGTAGAGAAAGTAGTGGAAAGATGAGTGTCAATCAAGTAGTTTGTTGATATCTCAGCTTAATATTGACACTGTAGATGGCAGTAGGATCGGACTCTCTAGACGTATCTTAAGCTCAGAGGTGTCAATCATGTCAAGCCAGTTTAGGTTATACGCTGAAAGTCTTGATGGTAAATTGAATTAGACTAATCCGAGGTTTCAGCTTTTGACACCCGACATAAGTTTCAAATAACTGGCCGAAAAGTGTGAGCGAAATCTTCAATTTTTTAAAATGCTAATCCTTACAACAATTGTGTCCTAGGAGGGCTATTAAGTATTATCAAAAATTAAATCATGCGATGCATCCCTGCATTTTAGGAATTGTTCACCGAGTAATTTAAGTCAAATATGCAATAAGATAGATTATTTTATTTTGATTCTAAAAGTGTGAGCGAAATCTTCAATTTTGTCCTCTGATCTCTCTTTAGGGACACTTAGATAAGTGTGACCTAACCCTTACAACAATTGTGTCCTCTGATCTCTCTTTAGGGACAATTAGATAACCAGGGATTGTAAAACTCTTTGATGTACAATTTGTCTGTTTGGTGTTTGTTTCATATGGATGGCAAGATGTGAAGTTATCTTTCATGAGGGCAGTCCCTCACACAGCTGAGGAGAGTTGAGGCTTTTTAAGCGGCAGTCAGCTGTAAAGCTGAAAAACATTGTTTCTGTAAGGATGTTGAGTCACTACCTCTTGGGGTAAAGACTTAGATAGCTTTTTTGGAAATTACAAGGGGAGACTTTTCATGCAATCATGTTGTTAAGCCTATGTAATTAATAAATTATTAATCTGATTAATCTTCATGGTTAAAATTATGTAATAAATAAATTATTTATCTTGTTAAGCTACGCTTCATTGTTAATATGGCTTGTTATTCTATCCTGGCAAGATGGGTTATATCCATGTTAAGATGTTTGAGCTTTTGATTGTTATTTCACTGTTCTTATGGAACAACATGAGCTAACATGCACTAGCCGGGAATGCTTCAGACATTTTTATGCTGGCCTTGCCTGGGGCATGCTGCTGTTTTTGTCATGTAGTAGCAGCAGTTGATTGTGTGAGCCTGGTAGATAACCACATCAACTGAGTTCATGTTGAATGTGATCCCATCGTGGGCTCATTGGCTCAGGAGGTTTTATGGGTGAAGTTTGTATTCCCCATGTTATTTGAAATAAATTTTTAATGTATATTTTCCATCTGGTTATTTTTACTAGCCTAGTGACATGATAATGTTAGGTAGAAGAATTTTAATGGCCAAGGTTGTTTCAGAAGGTGTTCCTGTTGTAATGGCATCTTTAGAAAGGTTGTTATTGCAAACTTTGTTTCAGGAAGAATGAGAGTTGGTCTGATAAATGTATGCCCATCCACAAATTGAGAATATGTATTTCAAGGAGGCAGGAGATGCAATGGCAGCATTCTAGGCTGGGAATTTGTAAGATTTAATCAAAAAATAATGGCAAGGAAGTGCTATAAAGTTGTGCAGATTATGGTAGAAATTGTTGTGTATAGGCCAAAGAGAACTCAGCCAATGCAATTTGTGGGCATCATGTTATAAAAGCATTGGCATTTAAGCTGAGTGTGAAAATGTATCTTTTAAAGGGGAGGGCTTTCAAATCTTTTAACCATGCTTAAGTGTTATTGAGTGGTGCTGATAATCATCTTGCATGCTGTTCACATGCTTATCAGGATGGGATTTGCTGCACAACAGAAAGCCTTGGAGATGTCTTATGTAATCTTTGGAGAGGTTAAGAAGCCTCCAAAGAAGAAAGGAAAACCAAAAGAAGAGCTGGAAATGCAGTTTGAATTGAAAGATGGAGAATTTTTATTTGAATCTGAATGAAGAGAGGTGAACCAGAAGAATAAGAACTGCAGACCCCGTCTTGTGTTTTGAGAATGAAAGCAACTACAAAGGTATAGTCCACCTGATTGTTTTGTTTTTCTTTTGTTTTATCTGTTACTAATGATGATCCTAGAACTGTTGAGGAGGCACCTGATTCAAAGTAAGGTAGATTTTGGAAGGCCATGAATAAAGAGATGGAGGTCTTAGATAATATGGCAAGATTTGGTTTAATTGCTTGCTGCAAAATAATCCTTGGGTTGGAAATGGGCGTTCAATGCAAAAGGTAAAGGTGAGAAGTACAAAGCTCACATATTAGCGAAGAGATATGCTTATGTGGAAGGAATTGACTTTAGTGAGACTTTCTCTCATGTGCCTATTGCTTTTATTTTTAAGCATAATAGACGGATGTGAAAACAACACTCTTTCATTGGGATTTTGAAAATAAGTTTGTGTGACAACAAAGAAAATTTCACGAGTAAAGGAAAGGAAGACTTAGTTTGCAGGTTGAAAAAGTCCCTTTATGGCCTAGAACAATCGCTAAGGATGTGGTATTAGAAGTTTGAAACTTATGTATAGGACTTGAATTTGTATGAAGCAAAGTTGATTAGTCATTAGTGTGTAAATTTCAAACAAGTTGGTGACCATTTGTTAGTGTGGTATTAAATGTTAATGATATGTTGCTAAATTGAAAACAAGGAAATGATCAAGGATGTTAAATCTCAAGTCTCATCTCGTTTGATATGAAAGCTCTTGGTGTTACAAACTTTTTTTTGGGCATGGCAATTAAATGGGATCATTTAAAATGAAAATTTGGTAGAATCAAAGGAAATATCTTGAGATGATATTGTATTGGTTTAGACTGTAGGTATATAAACTTTTAATATTTTTTTCCCTGTTGGTTTAAAGTTATCTATAGAATAGTGTTCCAAGACACAAGGATATTGAGGACATGTCTCATGTTCCTTATGCTAATATTGATGGAACTATAGAATAGTGTTCCAAGATACAAGGATAGTGAGGACGTGTCTCATGTTCCTTATGCTAGTATTGATGGAAGTCTAATTTCTTATGCTCCTCATGGTCTATAGTAGACTAGACATGACTCATGTAGTGGGATTTCTGAGCAGATATATATCGAACCCAGGAAAGGGACATTGAACTATTGTAAATGGGATTTTTAGATATTTTTGTGGAAGATTATGCAATTTGCTACAAGGGAAGACTTGAACTGAATAGAGTGGTAGATGTACAAGGTTTTGTTGATGTTGATTAGGCTGGAGATCTTGATTCGTAAAGTTCGACAAGTGGTTATTATGCCGAGAGGCGTAACTGAAGTGGCAGCAAGGGGTGGAGTGTAATGGTGCAAGTGTGTTAACAATTTTTTTAAAGAACTGATATATATTGAAAAAAAGAACTATTAAATAAATAAAAATGACTTTTCATCTAAAAATAAAATAAACAATGTAAAATAGTCTTAAAAAAAAAACTTTGACATCTCTTGGAATTTTTTAGACATATGTATTCAAGATATTATTTACTATACTTTTCAAAGTAAAAACAAAACAAAAGAATTACCGAAATAATGAATGGTGGCATTTTCAAAAATAAAAATAAAATTTACTTACAAAAGGAAAATAACTCTTCAAATAAAAACTTAACATAAAATAATTCTAAAGTAAAATAACCCTTAAAGTCTTAAATATTTCTAAAGTAAAATAAAATAACTCAAGTAAATAAAAATAAAGTAAACAATGTAAAAAAAATAAATTCTTAAATAATTTTAGATAAAATAACTCTAAAGTAAATAAAATAAAATAACTCTTTAAAACCTATGTCAAAGACACCATGACATATCATTCCAGGAGGTGCCTATTCCACTTAAATCACAAATCGACTTAGAAATAGGCATCTTGAAAATGATCTCTTGATGTCTTTTACATAGATATTTCTAAATATAGGTATGCTAGTGTGCATAATTTGGTTGGTTGAGTAGTCAATTTGATCAGCAAGAGGTAAGAAATTGTTGCATTGTCAACTACAAAAGCTGAGTACATGATAGCTACTTATGTAAGCACAAAAGTTGTATGGTTAGAAGGTTGGGTTTAGATGTTGGTTTGTTACAAAAAATTATATAAATAGATTAAGATATTTAAAGTATAATTTGTTTGGCAATGAACCATACTTATTGTGCTCAAACAAAGCATATAGATGTATAGTATCATTTTGTTAGACATGATTGGAGACAAAAATGTGTCGTTACAAAAGGTTTGTACCTAGGATAATGTTGTTGACTTTTCAATCAAGTTTGTTAGTATTGAGAAGTTTTCTTGGTGCAAGAAGTCAATGGGCATAGCTGCCCCTAGTAGCTGATTTTATGTATGTGAGGCCCTCTATGCAAAGAATTCAACACGTGGGAGATTGTTGGATATGTGTTGTATGCTTTGCATGTTTGACATCCCTTGTAAATTGTAATTTTTTAGGGTCCTAAATGGTGATTTCATACTTTGGGGTCTTATATTGATGTGCCCAAAAATACTTTACATGGATTAGGGTTAAGCACAAGTACAAAATGCCTTATTGTATTTTGAATGGGTGAGTTAATATAGTGAGTGAAAAACCTTCATTGGTTGGGCTTGCTGTTATTTATTTTTGCTACATTTAAGGTTCTATTTGTATTGCTTCTTGCTTCTCCTAATAGGTTTATTGGTATCTTTTGTCTCTTCATTTGATGTATAAGTGCCATGTAGAGAGGAGCATGAGGGATGTGTATGAGTTCCTTGTAGAAAGGAGCACGAGAAGAGATGCACATGATTTATGGTGGGATAGCATACTAGTTGTAGAGTTGGGTGTTGGATATGCTTTGAGGATGTGCATGGGTTCCTCGTAGGGAGGAGTGTGAGAAGGGATGTGCATGATTTGAAGTGGGATGGGACCTTAGTTGTAGAGGTGTGTGATGGATGCCTTTATGCAACAAGGATGAAATATTTATTAATTTATTTATTTTTCGGGGGGAGGTAGGGTGGGGTGAAAACTTTGGAATGGAAACATCATAAAATGTATTTTGTACCTTGCATTATTAATTATAATAGGGGTCCATAGGGTAATTAACATGCTAAATTATGAAATGTAGTGATGTGCATATAATTGTGATTGTTGGTTAAATATATAGATATACTTATTCATAGCATTAGTTATCTTTTGAGTGTAAGTGGGAGAAATGTAATATCCCATTTGTTTTTTAATATCTTGGAGGGAATATTTTGTAATATCTAATCAAATTTAATTTTTAATTTCTATAGAATGATACATTTGTAGGAAACTATACTTTTTCAATTGATATTTTTGATAATTAGTCAAATTTTCACAGTGGTGATTTTTGTGTGAAATCACTCTATGGAATTGTGGGTTTTTGTCCTCCAATTCTAGGCTTAGAGGGGTTTCATCCACATGTTAATTGAATCGTAGTTCCATGCTCCACAAAGATTCAAATAAAATAATAAAATGTCTTCTTAATGATCCCTCTCCATTGCTTGGTCTCTCCTAAATACTTTTTTCCTCCAATAGATACATCTCTTCTCATGCCCCTTGTTATTTATTAAAAATAAACTTTAATTATAGTTTTCATTTTTATAATATTAAATAATCCCTTTTTGGAATCTCTTTTGTTTATTAGCAGCGATATATTTTGACAATGTTTTCTCCTTTACAAGTGAAAATATTAATCCTTAGTAGGGACTAAGTTTCTTTCTTCTGTGGCTGCATATACTTTTGGCTTGTAGATCAGCTATTTCATTTTTTTTGACCTTTAGTGATGCCAAAATTACAATTTTGCAATTTTCTTATTCTTTGGTGGCAATTTAACAAATGTGGCGATTTTCCTTTCCTTAGATCGACACTTTGACATGCACTACTCCCTTTATTGGTGGATATAATATGAGCTACTAAAAATAAACCATGATCACCTTTTCTTGGTGGTGGTTAAACAAAATGGATGGCTTACTTTGATAAAAAGAGACATTATAGTCTGCCCTTCGCAAGATTTCTTATCCCTAAGCAATTGCGACTAGAAGGCTTCAAAAAAATTTCTCCACTTGATTGAGTCTCTTTGGAGTTACTTGGATCCCAAATCAACCTTGGAGATTTGCAATTCCCAATCCTTGATCCTCCTTGTGATGTAGTTAGCTTCTATTGTACTACTATGATATACTTAGGAATTGGAAACTTTTCTTGCCTCTAGCATCTCCTCAACAATATTTTCAATCTCACTTTTTTGTATATATGGGTACTTGTAAGGCCTGATGTTGGGTGGCTAGCTCCTTGGATTTAGTTGTATGAAATGATCATGATCCCTCTTATGAGGAAGTTCTTTAGGCATATCTCCTAAAACCATTGAGTGACGATCAATAATTACTTGTAAATCTGGATGGGTGGGAGCATTAGTTTGATAAGCTTCTAATAAACATAATTGGGCCACAAATCCATCAACTCCTTTCTTAAGCAACTTTTGCATTTGATGAGCGCTTACCATTTGTGGGGACTTTGCCTTCAACCCTCTTAGCTCTACTGTCTTTCCTTTTGATTGACATCTCATGAATAGTTCATGAAAGTTCATCTCAATTGTTTCCAATGTAGTAAGCCATTGTACTCCCAAAACAATATTTGTTGCACCCATGGAAATAGCATACATTGGGCAATCAAGGTGATGATCTCCCATGGATAATTTAACGCCGTGGCATTTTCTAGAACAACTAGCAGTACCACCATTTGCACTCTGTTATCCTGAATTTTTAACTTGTTTTAAAATTTGGATAACCAATCAAAATTTTCATAAAACTTGAAACTTTTCTTCTCTAAGGCACGCATTACGAGGTGCAAAAAGTGACAAATCTCGGTTTTAGGTTTATTAACCTTTGGGCTACTCTTTTTCCCCCTTTCGTTTCCGTTTTCGTCAATTTCTGAGTCATTTTTAGTGTCTTTTTGACCAAATTCGGGTTTTTGAAATAACTCAGCAAATAGGGAAATTTTAACTTGGAAGCAAAATTGTCATATGGCTTTAAAAACCCGAATTTGTTTGAAGTCTTCATTTTTGACAAAAATGAAAATTGCTAAGTCATCTCAAAAGTCCAAATTTGTTTTAAGCTTCATTTTTGACAAAAAGCAAAATTGTCATAAGGCTTCGAAAGTCCGAATTGCTTTATGCAAAGTTGCTATTTGATCAAAAAGGTCCGACTTCATTTAAAACATTTGTAAAAACTTTAAAAAAGTGTGAATTTGTTTAAAATGAAATTGCGTTGGTTCCTTAAAACCCCGATTTTAGTTTTTATTGACATTTTATGTTGCAAAAGACTTCAAAAAGTCCGACGCCATTCTGGTTTGAACTATTTGAATCCTTTTTGGCTTTGACTTCCCTGTTTCAAGGAGATTTCATCGACCTTAATGCTTGAAGTTCGGATTTTTATCAGTAAATAGTCATCACTCTTTCATTCTCTGAATCGCGCCTAGGGTTTCTCCATTGTTACTCTTATTTGCGAACTTGCTTCAGGTATGTTATATGTTTCTCCATCTCTTTTCAACGTTTTTCTGTTATTTATTTCTTTACATTAACATCATTGTCATTCATGTATTGCGTTCCAGTTTTTAAACGTCTTTTTCCAAAACGCGTTTTTATTTTTACACGTTTTTTCTGTCTTTTTGGATTATATATAATTGTTGATATTTGTTTTGGTTTTATAAAAACGCGTTTTCTACGTCATTATTTACCTTTATAAAATGCGTTTCCATTCATTTTTTAATCCGCCTTTACTAAATATGCATTTCTCATTTATTATATTCCCTTCATTTATCATACGTCCTCCGTTTTCATTCATTCTCAGTTTGCTTATCATACCCCACGCGCCCTCTACTTTCCTTCATTCCATTCAACTCGCCTTTCATATCCCTCCACACTTCCATCCTTAAACTTCATACATAACGCATTTTCCATTCTTAAAATGCCTTATATAATGAAAACGCGTTTTTCATCATTTTGCCATTTCAGCAATAAGCTTCAAATTCATTCCGTTTTCATTTATTCATTAATCTATTTTTACCGTTTCATTTACATCCATCCACCTCAAATCCTCCATTATCATTTTCCACAAATAATTCACTTTGTGTTATATTTCGGGTTTTTATTGCAAGAATGCAAGTCGGGATTTATAACTGGAATTGCAATTTTCAAAATTGCAAAATTGTAAAATTGCTAAACTTCCAAAAAATCCCGATTGCCTTTATAAAAATTGCTATAATCATTTAAAAACCCGAAATGCCTTAAAAAGCACAAAAGTTGACCTTTTTTTTGGACGAAATTCCAAATCCAAGCCAAAAAACAACCTCTTCGTTTTGCTGTTTCAAGAAGACAAGATGTTGTTTTTGACTGTCATCATCCCATCAAGTTCCGAATTCGTCTTCATCCGCCTTCCATCATTCTTCCAAAGACTATTCCATTGTCTTAGGGTTTGAGTCTCACCATGTCCACTCACGTTGATGCTGATGATGTTCTGACCTTATGGGGTTTTCACCGCAGTCTTGCAGATTCCTGTTCAATGACAGACGAACCAACTTCTCCTAAAAGCAAGAAGATGAAATACAAGTTTGATAAATATCAGAATGAGATTTCCCCATCTCACGTGGTTTCGAATATTGACGAAATCAAGGACACAGAAATTGGGCATATTGATATGTCCGAGTTTCTTGGCAGAGCTGAGAAATCTACTTCTTCTGATATGCAAAAATTGCTGAGGAGTCATATTCATCTGGTGTCTTCTTTTCCTGTTGCTGCCCTAGAACTTGAATTCGTCCTTGTGTGTGCAGCACACTTTGATAAAGAATCCAGAACTATCAAGGACGATGACGGCAACGTGGTTATCAAACTTGATGCTGAAACAATCAACAGAGTTTTCAGAGTTCCTGATGCTACTACATATTCAGAGATCTCGTTGAAGAGTGCTCACAAACATTTTGAGCAGAAAAAGAGTGATTGTATTAGACATATCAATTCTAAGTGGCTTCTCAAACCACGGCCTTGTGTGACCCGGATACCTAAGTTGTATCGGTCTGATTTTAAAGAGGAAATTAATGATATGATCACTCTTCTGAGCAGAATAGCAGGGTTGAAGGTTTCTAGTGTGTTTGAAAACTGGATGTATAAGTTCATGGTGGTTATTAGAAAAGCAAAGCATCCAATATTCTGGGGAGAAATAATCAGTGACAGTTTGTGTGAACAGCTTGCACAAGTCCCTACCACTCTTACCTTCTATATGAACTCATATTTGGTTTATATAGCAGCTTCGTTAAGGCATTTTCCAGGCCTATCTCCTAAAGGTGACAGATCTTTAGTGCCTGTATGGGAATATTATGATCAGCTGACTTTTATTCCAAGTCGAGCGCATTATAGAAGAGTTCAAGATGCTTTCTTTGGTTATTTTATGTGTTTATTTGACAAAGCATTAGCAAATAACAGGGTATCTGAGGCGGCTTGGAACAAAGTAAATGAGTATGGCTGCTTGTTTCTTCAATTCCCTACCTTCACTTATATGAGAGTCGGCTACTTTGAAGACCAACCTTATATGCTTCCAAGGTATCCGACTGATAAGATTATTCTGATGGAGCTAGGAAGGCAGCTGATGGTAGTGCATGCACGTCAAGTTTCACAACATAAGACTGGAGTCAGTATTTCGTCACATAATCCATTGATAATTGGGAGGTATTCTTTAACAACTTCTTCAAGAGCCAAAGCAATGGAAATTGAACTTCAGGAAATAACATTGAAGAGATTTCAGGCAAGAGTGGATTTTGATTATAGAAGGATGAAAGATAAAATAAAAAGAGCCTTCACTCATGTCCACCGCATTGAAGACATTTGGGTAGACCTCCGAACAAAAAAGGATATATACAGAATGGATTATTGCAGGCTTACAGTGGAGCAAATTATTGATCTAAATCTGACCTTGATTCCAGAAGGTGTAATTGATGATAGGCAGGTTTTAGATCCTGAATACAAAGAACAAGGAGTTGCTAATGCTCCCATTCCTGCAATCCAGTGGTCTCAAAAGGAATCTGTCTCTATCTTTGATAGATTTCAATCAGTCTTGGCAAACACCAACGCTTGGCTAAAAAGCATAGATGTTAAGACTGTTAAAATCAAAGTTAGGGCTGAAGATGATCCAGCTGGTCCTAAAGGTTTGAAGTCAGAAATTAGAGAGCAATCAAAAGAAGGAGCTTCCTCTTCAGGTACCAGAATTAAGTTGAAGGTAAGCCGAGCTGCAGAACAACCATTGGAAAGGGAAACACTAAAGGGAAAAGAAGTCAATGAAATGCAGATTCAGGTATTAGATCAGCAAGAAGAAAACGAGGTTCTTGAGACCTCTACCATTCTAAGTGAGATAACTCCTCACATTGAACCTCAGATACCAGAATCAGCCATATCTCCTATGTCCCCTATCGACAGTGATGTTGATTCCTTCTCCACCGTATTTGTTCCTTCTATCCCACTTCAAGAGACTAGTCATCAATCTTCATCAATAGTGAATACTCCCATGAGAAGCTTGCCCAATAACTTCAAGAGTATTTTTGATATAAATCCAATCTTTCCTGCCATGTCAGAAATAACTCTCCCAGAGATTGATACATCAGTAACAAGCTTTGATTCTTTCATGGCCAATCCTAGTTGTAATTTGTCTTCTGAGCAAAACATAGTTGCTGTACAAACCGTGGCACCCCCTAGAATTTCTGTTGTAACTCAAACTGAATCTATTTCTACGGGGACTGCAGTTGCTATTTCAGATGTGACAACCTTGGATCTTCCTCCATGGTTGAATTCAGTTGCTCCCAAAAGAAAGAAACAAGCAGTGTCTCCTGATATTTTTGATTTCCAAAAATTGAAGAAATCAAAACCAATGGTTGCAAAGAAAGCAAAAACAGTCTCACAAGTGTTTGTTGACAGCAATAGAATGAAATATGCTGAGATTGCAGAGCCTCTTGTTGATAAACCACATGAAGAGATGCAAGTGTCTGATTACAGATTTACTAGGGTGGAATTGGGCAAGCAGACTCATGCTAATATGATGCAAGATGCTCAGAGTTCAGTAACAATTCTGACACAAAGCTATAATGAACTTCTAGCCAAAAAGGAAAAGCTCAAAGAAGACAATGCTCAGCTGGTTTCAGTTATTCAAAGGATTACAGGATCATCAGAAGCAGTTGATTCTCTATCTACAGCTTCTCCTAATGAATCAGTTAGGCAATTAGAAAGAATTGCACAAAAGGCCAAAGCAGTTGATTCATGGATAATTCAGCTGATTGATCAAAGTATTCCAATGATTGAAAAGACCTTGCAAGTTCTCAAAAATGTCAGGATAGCCAAAATAAAGCTAAATCAGACTTTAGAAGCTTTCAAACAGAGTTTGGAATCGCTTGAAAAGGATTTAAAAATCTGGCATGAGATAGATCAAATCAAGTTACAAATTCTATGCAACAACTCAATTCTACCAAATAGAGAAAAGTACATAGAATTTGAAGAACTTATGACAAACAAGTCATTGGTCATTCAAGATCTTATCAAAGATATCCAGGCCACTTTAGAAATGAATGATGAAGTTCAGCAGGATATTCTTTCAAGTTTTGAGAAAATCTCTTGTACAGTTTTGAATCAAGAAGATGAATTACTTGCAGCTGATTTAGTTACTACAGAAATGGCAGCCAATCTTCGTCAACAAATGGAATCAGAGCAGTTTTCTATGGATTCAATTCATAAGCTTGTTAATCATCAGATAATCCTTGAGAAAATGCAAACTTCTTATGAAGAACATAGACTGGCAACAATCAGATATTTTGATGTAATCTTGAAGACAGTTGCAGTAGCCAAGAACACATTGGGCCCAGATCCGAATGAATTGCAGACCATCATCAGCAAATTCTTATCTTTCAAAGATAGGAATGATACAAATTAAAATTTTAGGTTGTTTTATTTATTTTACTTTCGACAAAATATATGTAAAAACAAATTTTGCAATTGCAAGTGTTCTTTCCTTGCAGTTTTGAAAAAAGTAATTACATGTAAAATCTTACAAAACAAATCACAATTTGGATTGTAATTTTGAATAAGTCAATTGCAGTTAGTTATCGGTTGAGAGATTTTCTCAAGTTTGTTGAGATCCTCCCACCTTTTTCTCCAGACCTCCCTCCTATAAATACTTGAGGGGTCTATTGTAATTTGATATCTTTTTAGCAAGCAAGAAAACTCTGCAGAATTTTGTACTCATAAAGTCTTTGAGCTTTATAGTTGAATATTGTAAATTTTCAAGTAATATCAAGAAGCTGGAATTTCAGACTTTGAGCTGAATTCTCGTTTTGCATCCTTCATGTTCTTATGTCATTTTGGAGCATTATTTTGTGACTACTTGAAAATTGTGGAACATTGCTGAAGAGAGATTCGATTTAAATATCTGCAGTCTTTGTGCTGTAAATGTGAAGATTGAATTTATAGTTAGTATTAGAAATTGAGAACAATTACAAGTCTTTGTGCTAGTATTAATTCTCATCTAGAATAGTTAATAGATACTTCATAGTTACAGACTTTGCGCTGTTTTATGTTGTATATTTTCATAAAGTAATCGTTCTGAAAAGGGTTGATAGGATTTCATTCTTCAAGACTTTGTGCTTATTGAATTGTTTTCCCGTCCCGGAGGAAATAACGGAAGTCTTTGCGCTTTCAGGAAACTTTATCTCCTCTTTCTTTATTCCACTGCATAGCTACCGTATTAAGTTTTATCAACATATACTGTTTCTTTTCTTTGAAGAGAAGAGAATATAATCTTTCCTGAAATAAGAGGAACGATTGCTGTCCTATCCATTTAATTTTATTTAGTTAAAGGGGGAGCCTTCCCTTAATTAGGAGAGTTTAATCTCATGTGCTGTGGTTGAAATCATTATTTTGTATACTTTCACAAGAATACAAAATTTCCAACCAACACACTCAAGGCCTAAAACTTTGGAGCTGGATATATAAAACAATTTAGACGAGTAGCCAACTTTTTATTGATGAAATTATGAGTACTACCCAAGTCAATCAACATTGTTACTTTCTGCTTCTTTAAGAAACCCACTACCTTCAGTGTTTGTGGGGTGCTAAAACTTGAGAGTGAATGACAAGAAATGATTGGTTGAGAATCATGTGATTCCTCATTTGACTCCCTATCACCCTCTAATATTGGTTCCTCCTCTTCTTCCTCACTTGATCCTTCAATATAGAACAATTTCTTTTCATTGCATTTATGTCCTCGATTGTATTTGTTGTCACAATTGAAACACAACCCTTTTGTTTGCTTCTCCTTAATTTGTTGTGGAGTCAACCTAGTAGGTTGAGGTAATGAATGTATAGGAGAGTTCCTTTCTCTTACGTTTACAATCCCTTGTCGCCTATTGGCCAAAAACTTCTCCTCAACTTGTCTTTCCATAAGTATCACTTGTGATAAGGATTGTAGTTGGAACAAACGTACCTCATATTTTATATGGTCCTTTAAACCTCTTAGAAATATTTCCTTCAAATTTTCTTCTGTCACATTCTCCACTCTTAGAAAAAGGGCTTCAAATTTTTGAGTATATTCCTTGACCGTATCTGTTTGCTTTAATTCAGTGAGTTGGCAGAAGTAGCTATCCATAAAGTTATCTCCATAATGGGTAGCAAGTTCCTCCTGAAAAATTGACCATGTGACCACACAACCCTTCTTTTTCTTCTCATCACATAACCAAGGATACCAAATAAATTGAACTAGTTCCAAGTATAATGATGCCATAGCCACCTACAGTTGACTAGGAACATGATGAAGATCAAAAAACTGCTCCATTTGGCAAAAGCCAATTAGTTGGATCCTTGTCATCAAACTTTCTCATATCCAACTTGGGTATGAATTGCTGAGGCATATGATTACTAAAGGGATGGTCATTCTTGAGATATGAGTCAAGCCCAGAAAAATAATGTCCAACAAAAGCATTATCTTCCACCTTACTAGGTGAATCTTCTCCCTTATACTTAATAACATGAATAAGTGATTTTAGTTCACTTATATTCTTTTGCATGTGCCTTTTTATTGACGAAATCTCTTTAGTCATCTCCTTCTTCAATGATGATTTTTCACCCATGACTTTGTTGATTTCATCATTAAGGTTAATATCCTCAATTTCTACAGCCTTGAGAACAAATTTGTTGGGAATCTAATTCTGCAATATATCACTTAATTATGCTCCAATTACTCTAAATTTTTTACTGTAGTCTCCTCTCTTCTTAAAAACCCAATAAAAATCAAGAAGAAACTCAACAGGATTTGGAAGATATGCGCTTTCCAAATAAATTGGGCAGAAACCCTAATTCTGCAATAGATCGCTCAATTCTGCTCCAAATCCTTTGAAATCTGGATTGTAGCTTCTTGAATATGCTGCTCAAACATCCTTTAAAAATCAGACAAAAAATCACTAAAATTTGGGAGATATGCGTTTCACAAAATGACCTCCAAAATTGAAAAAAATGCCTTGCAGCCACAGTGCCAAGATCATGCTCTAATTCTGCTTGTTATGAAATAACTTGCACAATAGAAGAATATGATAGGAAATATGCTGCAAATACTTGAAAATAACTAAGAATAACAAGCCACTTTGAGGGGGCAAACCTCCAAATATCTCCAATGAGAACACAATTCACAATTTGATGTAGAAATAAGACTCACTACCTCCTATATATACACTACTTATGCCTAGGATATCACCCAGGCTAACTTAGATAACCCTATATAAGCCTTAGGACAACTTAATTAACTAAATAACAAAAAAATAATGATAATATGACTTAATTAAGAGTTAGGATAACCACGAGCTGAGTATTCATAACCCTATGTACTCTAATATTGAGGGCGTAGCAGGTAGAGGGTATGGTCCTCGCACTCAAGTGTGGCTCCCTGTCCACCTTGCTGGTAGATGGAAATGACTCCTCCACCATAAAATAATTTGAAGTTGTGTTGGTATGTGAAGTCAGTTTTGTTTATACAACTTAATAAAAAAAATTGGGACAATATTTTTGGCAATTTTCGGCCATTCAACATGTTAAACATGTAAAGACTCCTATGTTCCACGACGTTACGGGGACGGGGACGGGGACGAGGGGATGACAGGGGATGCGTTTCTGGGACGTTTCCTAAGGGGCAATTTTTAGGGGACGGCAGGGGATGACGACATACAAAATACATATATATATATATGATTTTTTCAAAATTTATTAATATATTAGAGAGAGAGAGGGAAAGAGAGATAGATATGTCAATAAATTAATAATTGATAACAACAATATCAATATGTGAATAAATCGCGAGAGTAGTACTATAACAACATAAGAAATGTTATTAAAGCATTATAATATTTATCACAGCAGTATCAAACATCAATAAAACCATGGTCTATCAATATCCAAATGTCTCAAACATGTATCTAGAAGACTCAAAGTTCAAACATGAAAATCAAAATTTAATAAAATTTCTCATCACAATGCTGTTCGTCTTTCTTGTTCCTGGAAACTTTAAATTTTTGCAGTTGCCAAGGGTTCGATTCAAGATTGTGAATAAATTCGCCTGAGAGTGTCGTGTGCGTGAGAATGAGCTAAGCATGTGCCGTGAGAATTAGCATAAAATAAAAATGTTAATATTATGTTTGCTTTGGACTTTAGGGAAAAAATTTAACATTGGGAGAGATGTGGGCCCCACATGATTATGAAAGGAGGAATAAAAATTTAAAAAATCAATTTTTTTATTGTTTTTTTAACCCCAGGAACCTCCCAGCCCACAGGGGACAGCTAGCCGTCCTCGATACGATGGGGGACGTTCTGTACCGGGGATGGGGAACCGTCCCCAAATGGCCGGGGACGTTTCCTGGTGTTTCCTACTGATTGGGCTGTTTCGGGGACGGCAGGGGGACGTCCCCTTTGCTTCTCCCTGTCCCGGGGATGGCAGGGGATGGGGATTGTGGGTTTTGGGGCAGGGGATGCGTCCCCGTGTAACCTTGAAAGACTCCCATTGTAAAAAAACTCGGGAGCTAAAATTGTAAAAACTCGCACTATAAAAAAACCCGCGAGAGTCCTCAACAACTTGGCCAGTACTCAAAAGAGTTTGCGAACTATGGAATGATCTATTTGCAGGAAATTGTACATTTTCAATTGATATTTCTGATAATTAATCAAATTTGCACAGTGGTGATTTTTGTGTGAAATCACTTTATGGAATTGTGGGTTTTCGTCCTCCAATTCCTGACCTAGAGAGGTTTCGTCCTCAAGTTAATTGAATTGTAGTTCCATGCTCCACAAAGAGTAGAAATACATTAATAAAATGTGTTCTTAATGATCCCTTCTCCATTGGTTGGTCTCTCGTAAATACCTTTTTCCTCTAACTAATCTTCACATGCTCCTTGTTATTTATTAAAAATAAACTTTAATTATAGTTTTCATTTTGTAATATTAATTAATCCCTTTTTGGAATCTCTTTTGTTCCTTAGTGGTGATATATTTTGATAGCATCTTCTCATATTCCCCTTTGTAGGCATAAATATTAATCCTTGGTAGGGACTAAGTTACTTCCTTTTGTGGCTGCGTATACTTTTGGCTTGTGGATTGGCACTTTCATTTTCTGCGACCCTTAGAGATTTCAAATCCACAATTTCATATTCTCTGGCAGCGGTTTAACAAATGCAGTGATTTGCCTTTCATCAGACCGATACTTTGACATCCACTATCTCCCTTTATTGGTGGATATAATATGAGCTGCTAAAAATTAGCCACAATCACCTTTTCTTGGCAGCGGTTAAACAAAATGGATGGCTCACTTTGAAGGACATTACAAGAAAGTAATTAGTGAGGTGTCGTGGGGATGGCATGCATCACCATATAAAGATGTAAATGGTTCTTTGTTCTTTGTAGAAGCTAGATTTTGTCATTAACAAATACCATTTTATTATGTTATAGAGCAGCTGTAGAATTACTATACTACAGGTTGCTTTGGATGCACTTTGTATGTAGTTGTTTGATCTTGATTTATTAATAATGGAGTTCATTTTCTATATTTCCTCTAGTATGTTAGTTTTGTACTTGCATGCTTTAATGCTTGTACCACTCTTCAATGGAGCATATAGAGAGTTTCTGTATAAATCTGGTTTATTGTTCTGAATTGGCAACTATGGGCTAAATCTGTGGTAGGATTTTTGAGAATTTCATGATTATTTTAATGGTTCAATGTAATAAATTGAGCTAACAAGTCTTACTGGTGACGTTCTTCTGTTGAGATTTACCAGTTACATGGACTGCATCTAGTCATGAATGGCCCATGAATGCCTGACATCCCCTATAACATGTAAAGATAGTATATCTTGTTGGAAAATATTTTCATTGATGTCAAAGGCGTCTTGGTAATAATAGTGGTCCCAAATAAAATTAATTTTGATCACCCCCTTTGGAGTGTTGAAGCTAATTAATTAAAAATAAAATTAAATGCTGTGGGCCGACCTTCCCTGATTGTGGCACCCATTTCTAGAGGGTTTGAAAATTAAAATTAAATTAATTTTATATTTTTAAAGAAGGCCATCCCCCTTGGAGAGGTGCGCCTCACCTTGGAGAATAAAAATAAAATAAATAAATTTATCTCTTAAATGTGGTCGACCCTCTTTATGCAAGCGCCACTTTGGGAGAGTAAAAGGAAATTATTAAATTAAAATCAATTTTTTATGAGGCTGACCTAAGTTGTGAAAAGGCACTTGATGGCATATAAATAGAAGGTGTTTGGAGGTCTTTCAAAATGAAATTCAATGCAAATCATTCTCTCACTCAGAGCAGACCTAAGGAGAAGAAGAGCAGAAATACAATGATAAATCAAATCATTTAGAGCAGTCCTCAAAGCTGATTTGGAGCAGACCTGGTGAAGATTTGGAGCAGACCTGAGTGCAGTTTTGGAGCAGACCTGAGATCCGATTTGGAGCAGAATATTGCATCATTTTGGAGCAGACTTTATTGCAGACCTTGAGCAGAGATATAAGGTAGATTTGGAGCAGAATTTGTGAATGTATGGCAAATTTGTGAGAGGGGAGATCTGAGAAGTTGCAAATAATATTCTTATTTTATTCTTGTGGAGGTTGGAGCCTCCTATTTAAGGAGATCAAGAGGTTGGAGCCTCTTATTGGAAGAAATTAGAGTCTCTTGCTGAGTTGGTGCTCAGTGGTGGGGATTGGAGTCTCTAGTGGGTTGGTGCCTACAAATTTTGTAAAAAGATTTTTACAAGCAATATTTTGCCATGGTTTTCTCCCGTAAGGGTTTCCATGTAAAATCATGTGTCTGTTATGTGTGTTCTTAATTGATAAATCTTGCAGATACGGTATTGCTATGGATAATTGAGGTTTGAAGTAATATTGCTATGTTTGATTTAGTTGAAGTAAAGTTTTGACTTACTGATTCACCCCCCTCTTAGTATAAGTTGTGTTTCATCATATCTTGCCATCAAAATCCTTACAATTCAAGTTGATGTCTTGCATGCAGGAAAGATGTTTTATCTGAAACTCAACATGATTTCTTGTAAGAAAGTACTGAATTGATTATCCATACCCTGTTAGAGAAAATGTTTAGCCTTTTTAAATTGAAATCTTTGTCCACGCCTCTCCAATAATTTTGGGATAGAGATATAATCTATGTTCCATGGTGTTTCGGGGACAAGGATGGCCAGTTGTAGGGACATGCCTTGGGGATGGTGGGGGGATGACAGTATTATATATATATATACACACACACTCAAAATTCTACAAGTTTAATTATACACGACATAAAAAAAAAAGACAGTGACAGCAGTATAGCAGCAATAAAAATTATCAGCAATAGATATACCATGACAGCAGTAACTGCATCAGATAAAAATTTAAAAATAAGGCAGTGACAGTAGTATGACAGCAATAAATATACCATAATTCAGATTCACAGCTAAGTTTATATCACTGACACTGACAACTGTATAGTGGCAATAAAAAATTAAGAAAAATTTCTGATTTAATTGTTCAAACTTCAAAGTTTCAAAACTAGAGTAGTACTACGAAGTACAATAATGTTTCATCTAGACTGTCTATTATTAAAAGAGCTCTTGAATTTGGGTCAGTTTGTGGCTAAAGTTTTGTCTCCTCCAATGGAAGTCCGATCAATCCCGGCTGCACCTCCTCCTTGTCAATCTGCCTAACATCTTTAGGATCAACATCTTAACATGTGGTTGGAGTTTGTTGATACTTAGGAGTCTACTAACTAGAAGTTTCTAAGCATTATGAATTGCAACTAGTTTCTCTGTTTTCCTAGAGGTAAGTTCCTTTCCCTTAATTGAGTGGATGAAGCTATAGATAGACCAATTCCTCTATGCAACAAAGGAACTAGCATGCTATGGGAGTAGGTGAATTGTAATGTCCCCTTATTAGTGACATAAAAATGCACAAATTAAATTTTTGATTTTTAAGATTGTTTGATAAAGATCAATGAAAGATTGATGGAATAAGATAAATGAAATGCATAATTATCAACTAGTGCATAACTAACATGATCTGATATTACTCTCGATTGGAATAGATCTTCGCCTCATTCCTTTTCCTAACCTCGTTGGATGGTAGATTTACTGTGCCAAGGGCGCGTGCACCATCTCAAGTTGGACACCCTCAAGGTTGGTTACCCATCTTGGGCTCCGTCCAACATTGGGTGGATTTACCCGCCTTTCCCTTCCACACACTCCCTATCCTTATCGAGTGTTAGCGAAAGGGGATTGGGGTCCGAAGACTATTCTTCAAGGTAATAGTAAAGTCATAATAGCATTCACTTATCTTATTCAATTCACAAATCATCTCAGATTAGAACATTCACTGATATTGATTCTAAAAAGATATAAGTTAGGTACTACATTGTAACCCACTGTTAGAGGAACTGGAATTTGATTATATAAACCTCAATGTTATATCAGTTGGTTGAGGGTACTTACCTCTGATTGACATACTCACTGGACCTCTTTCAGACATATTTCTTTGAGCCCGATCTTGATGCGATGATGTATCTTCCTAAGATTCAATTGTTCTTGTTTCTTTGCACTCAAAAGATATCGTTAGTGTAACTCAACAACTAAGAACCTATCATCCGTAATTATATTAAGCATCATAATTATTTATAAGGCTCAATACTTGCTGCAAGCACCATTATCTAGATAAGTATATGTCAATGTTTCTAAATAACTCAATTTATATATATATCTTTATTTCTATATGAATATGTGTACATGTATTCTATTCCAATATCATTATATAGGTAGCATATGTATTCTTCCCCATATCATTGTTCATATATATATATATATATATTACTCGTATCGTATATTTCATAAACAAACTTATCTATATCTGTATATAAATAGTCATCATAATCTATATATCTGAATATATATATACTTATTACATATTATCATAAATTAGAATGTGATTATATACTATTTATATTCTTATGTGTAAATTGTATTTTGCCATATTGTAATTTAATCTCATGAAATATATATATATTAATCTTGACTATCCATATTCCTAATGTATTTATCAATATCTTTGTTTAAATATATTTATCAATCCTTAATTGTATATTTATCAATCATAAATATATTTAAATATATTTGACCCACATAATATATTAAATATATTTATAAAGCATCAATTGTTATTACATATTTGTTAATCAGCAATAACTAAAATTCACATCTGTAGTTAACAATTCTTATTTTTCTACATATATAAATAAGTTGTCCACCCTTATTTATCATGTAATAGCACTTACCTTGCTGTATCGAGCAGCAGAGACATCTGCCTTTTTTTCTTCTCCCTCCAGCCACGAATGTTGATGTTTTCTTCCATCCCATATTTAAAATTTGTAAAATGCTTACCACTGCTTGGCCTGCAAATATTTCCTCTTCTTCACTTGCCACGATGTCATTTATTTTCAGACCTCTTCCCTTAAATATCCAATATGCTGTGAGGAAACGTGTCCATTTAAATGGATGTATCCTTCCAAAACCAATCGCTACCTTCTATCTTTGTAAGTGCTGGCTTTAGTTAATTAATTAATTGCTGCACTTAATCTATTCATAGATCGCTGCCCTTTGGAAAAATAGATTGCCGCCTTTAACATATATGGGTCGCTGCTTTTTTTTTTTGTTAATGTTATTTGCCGGTCTTAGAAAATGTGCCTCTTAGAGGTTCGATGGTCTTGGTCAACATTATTAATACTAAAGTCTTTAACATTTATAATTATGTTTTATTATTTTTTGATAATAACAATATTACAATAGATCCCTTTTAAATTGATAATTATGTTTATGATTTTTGTATTGGTTTTCTTCTTTTATCTTTTTAGTAATTACATATTATAATGATTGTGATTACCATGATATTCAATATTCATGTTGTATTATCAATTTTATCTTTATTAATAATTAGTAGTTTATCCATTATGATAATGGCATTATGATTATAATATAATCTAGGATAGTTATAATAATAATATTTAGATTGTAATTTTCTTATATTTATATTTTGATATTTAGGTTTTGTTATTCATATTTTAATGTTTCATATTACAATTTTGGGGGGCATGATAGTCCTCCCCGTCCAAGATTGCTTGTCCTCAAGCAATCACAATTCCAAACTCAAGAAGTAGTTAGGCAGACAAAATTTTAATTAATATTTAAGCATAAGACAGCATGGAGTAATCTTGTTTGAAGACACATCAAGAATGAAGTGGACACAATGAAGCATACACATAAACACACGCAGTATATGCTGGAACACATGTGGGTTACAAAGTATACCCATAAACACAAATAGGTTGCAAAGTGTGAATGCACGCAAGTCGCAAGATATACACATGAATACAAGTAAGACACATGAATACTAGTCACAGAGTATACACATGATCATATGTAAATCATAAAGTAAGCCACAGAAGTCATAGTAGGCACTGGGATATATTTGAATACACATAGATGACGCGGTATACATTTGAATGCATTAGAATACATAAGTCACTTAAATACATTTGAATTCATAAGTCATGAGCCATAATTGAATATACTTAGGGTATGAATCATAGTCATACAATATACTTAATAATGTACACATAAGACATGAAGCAATTACTCAAGGCATGGATCATATACTTGAATACAAAGACAAGTGCCACAAACATCTATACACGCAGGTCTTGAATTGTATTTGAATACGCATGAGACATGAATCAAACACCGACATACAATGATAAGAGTATTTTTGGAGTAAATATGTTGAAAACATTTAATACATTAGCAAACATCTAAATATATAGAAGAAGTGAAGCATATCATAAGCTCATGGAACATATACATGGAGTGTACGCATGGAGTATTTGTAAGACACTTGTTGTAAGCAGTAGTACCCAACTTCACAGAGTCATGAAGTATACATGTGTAAGCATGAATCATTCACATGAGGACATATGACTACTTATAAGTCATAGAAATACATGTAGGGATACACGCAAGACAAAGTAATACACGTTGGCAAGACCATATACATGAATACACATGAGATATGTAGATCATAACGCAAGGTACATAAGGCATACATGCATTCGAAGTAGATGAAGTATTCATATTAGCACACATGAAGCATACATATAGGAATTACACACATAGAGTGAGAAGCATTTAGCCATTGCATAAGGCATGAATATGTAGAGCATTCAAGTACACTCATTTACTTCTATACATGGAATATAAGCATATAATGCATTCAATAAATGGAAAATACACATGAGATACACGAAGTGTAATCATGGGGCATGAATTTCAGAAGACAATTAAGTACACTCAAGCATACACATAAATACACAATATGAAGCATTCATTTGAATACACATACATGCAGAGCATAGGTGCAAGAATGCCCATAGATACACTCAACAAATACACATAAGGCATGAATTATGCAACACAAAGTATACATTTAAGAACAAAGTAGTCATGTATTAGAGTCCATCAGTTATGAAGTGGACAAGTAAGATGCTAAGCATGTCCATATATACCATGGAACAAAACATCATAAGATCATTAAGTATATGCACGAGTGCATGAAGTCACAAAACATACGTATGAATACATGTATGTCATAAAGTACACACTTAAATACAAGTCACAACAAATACAAGATCATGGAGTACACACTTGAATACATCGTCATGAAGTACATACTTGAATTTAGGGTCACAAAGTATACAAATGCATCATGGAGTATACACTTGAATACATTTGCAAGTCATGGAGTATACACTCGAATACATATACAAGTCATAGAGTATGCACTCAAATACAATTACAAGACATAAGGTATACACTCAAATATGAGTAAAATCGAATGAAATATACCGTCAAACAATGGGGAAGGGGATTCGGTGCATCCCATACTACACCGTTATCCCCTTTACCATCCCAAGGTCATTAAGTATACACATGAGTATGAAGCATACACGTGAATACACATAATACGCAAAGTATTCTCATGAACATATATTACAAAGCATACACAAGAGTCACAAAGTAGTCCTTGAATACATGTAAGGCACACATAGTATACACAGGATGGCAGGAACATGCTTTGATACCACTTGTAATGTCCCCTTATTAGTGACATAAAAATGCACAAATTAAATTTTTGATTTTTAAGATTGTTTGATAAAGATCAATGAAAGATTGATGGAATAAGATAAATGAAATGCATTATTATCAACTAGTGCACAACTAACATGATTTGATATTACTCTCGATCGGAATAGATCTTCGCCTCATTCCTTTTCCTAACCTCGTTGGATGGTAGATTTACTGTGCCAAGGGCACGTGCACCATCTCGAGTTGGACACCGTCAAGGTTGGTTACCCGTCTTGGGCTCCATCCAACCTTGGGTGGATTTACCCGCCTTTCCCTTCCACACACTCCCTAGCCTTATCGAGTGTTAGTGAAAGGGGATTGGGGTCCGAAGACTACTCTTCAAGGTATTAGTAAAGTCATAATAGCATTCACTTATCCTATTCAATTCACAAATCATCTCAGATTAGAACATTCATTGATATTGATTCTAAAAAGATATAAGTTAGGTACTACACTGTAACCCACTGTTAGAGGAACTAGAATTTGATTATATAAACCTCAATGTTATATCAGTTGGTTGAGGGTACTTACCTTTGATTGACGTACTCACTGGACCTCTTTCAGACATATTTCTTTGAGCCCGATCTTGATGCGATGATGTGTCTTCCTAAGATTCAATTGTTCTTGTTTCTTTGCACTCAAAAGATATCGTTAGTGTAACTCAACAACTAATAACCTATCATCTGTAATTATATTAAGCATCATAATTATTTATAAGGCTCAATACTTGCTGCAAGCACCATTATCTAGATAAGTACATGTCAATGTTTCTAAATAACTCAATTTATATATATCTTTATTTCTATATGAATATGTGTACATGTATTCTATTCCAATGTATATATATATATATTACTCGTATCGTATATTTCATAATCAAACTTATCTATATCTGTATATAAATAGTCATCATAATCTATATATCTGAATATATATATATTTATTACATATTATCATAAATTAGAATGTGATTATATACTATTTATATTCTTATGTGTTAATTGTATTTTGCCATATTGTAATTTAATCTCATGAAATATATATATATTAATCTTGACTATCTATATTCCTAATGTATTTATCAATATCTTTGTTTAAATATATTTATCAATCCTTAATTGTATATTTATCAATCATAAATATATTTAAATATATTTGACCCACATAATATATTAAATATATTTATAAAGCATCAATTGTTATTACATATTTGTTAATCAGCAAGAACTAAAATTCACATCTGTAGTTAACAATTCTTATTTTTCTACGTATATAAATAAGTTTTTCCACCCTTATTTATCATGTAATAGCACTTACCTTGCTGTATCGAGCAGCAGAGATATCTGCCTTTCTTTCTTCTCTCTCCAGCCACGAATGTTGATGTTTTCTTCCATCCCATATTTAAAATTTATAAAATGCTTACCACTGCTTGGCCTGCAAATATTTCCTCTTCTTCACCTGCCACGATGCCATTTATTTTCAGACCTCTTCCCTTAAATATCTAATATGCTGTGAGGAAACGTGTCCATTTAAATGGATGTATCCTTCCAAAACCAATCGCTACCTTCTATCTTTGTAAGTGCTGGCTTTAGTTAATTAATTAATTGCTGCACTTAATCTATTCATAGATCGCTGCCCTTTGGAAAAATAGATTGCTGCCTTTAACATATATGGGTCGCTGCTTTTTTTTTGTTAATGTTATTTGCTGGTCTTAGAAAATGTGCCTCTTAGAGGTTCGAGGTCTTGGTCATCGTTATTAATACTAAAGTCTTTAACATTTATAATTATGTTTTATTATTTTTTGATAATAACAATATTACAATAGATCCCTTTTAAATTGATAATTATGTTTATGATTTTTGTATTGGTTTTCTTCTTTTATCTTTTTAGTAATTACATATTATAATGATTGTGATTACCATGATATTCAATATTCATGTTGTATTATCAATTTTATCTTTATTAATAATTAGTAGTTTATCCATTATGATAATGGCATTATGATTATAATATAATCTAGGATAGTTATAATAATAATATTTAGATTGTAACTTATATTTATATTTTGATATTTAGGTTTTGTTATTCATATTTTAATGTTTCATATTACAATTTCGGGGGACATGACATGAATGGCAAGTTGCTTTAGCTCTCGTGTTTTTCCCATAAAATTTCCACCATCCAACTAGTTTTTTTAAGTAATACTGAGCCTATTTGTCCTAGCCTTTGGTTTGCTAAACGTAGGACCTTGAGATCTATTGTTCTTGGAGTATAGTTTCATCCTCAGCACTATACATCTTATGAAGGGCCTTTGTAAACCCCTCCATTACCTTGTTATCCTTAGGAGGAGGAACTTAGCCAGCTCTAGCAGCATACCATTTGGGATGAAGAACATAGATAGATGAAGAGGGGTGTTCGTTGTGTTCCGCCTCTTTGTGACAATAGGCTTAATACACTCCTCATAGAATTGTAAATCAAGATCCTTGTCATGAATTGCTTGCTTTATTTGATCAGCATGCTATCAAAAGTCTTATAAATCTCTCCAAGGCTAGGAGAGTTTCTAACCACATACTTGATTACCCCCACAACATGTGATATGATAGAGCAAATATATTTGCAAGCAACATTTAAAAAATTAAAAAAATTAACAATATTAAAGTAAAAAATAAAAACAAAAACAAAGTATAAATCTATTAAATAAAATTTTCTTATTTGATAGTGGACCACCAAGTGTCATCAAGCACACTTTGTCTCACCTTATTTTCTTATTTTGCTTTTGATTCAATCCACTTTTTCCACTCACCACAAACTGCCATGAATTGTATAGTATCTTGCATCTTCAATATTCTTTCCAGTAAAGTAAAATAGCTGGCATATCTAGTCTCAACTAGTTTGAGGAATTTAAAAAAAAAAAAATGGAATAATGCAAGTTATCTCTAGTGGTTACATATGAACATTTGTATGTCTCTAGCTTTGGTCACTCTTCACCCAACCTATTTTTTTAATGCTTTTCAAAGCCCTGTTCAAAGTATATATATAGCATGGATTGCAAAAAAAAGTGTTTGTAAGTGCTTCCAACCATCAATTAGCTAACTTCCAAACATTAGTTGAATCTGTCACAAGTTGCATAACATTAGAAGCTCCAATCTTCTCCATGGCTAAACTGGTAATGAACATCCTTAGGTTTCCAAAAACAAATCAACAACTCTAAGAAAGAGTGAACCAACATGACATATAACAATGATATTAATGAGTGGTAAATGTAAAAAGTCAATCCACCCATCCATGACAATGGAACAACAATTTCTAATCCATGTTTGCCTTATCTCCTCCATCAATATGTTCATTTTTGAATATTGTTTGTCAAGGAAGGAGATAAGCAATTTGTATTCTCCAGGGGCTGCATAAGAGTGTTTAATTGCAGTTGTATTTCTCAACATCTCTTTGAAACAATGAGATCTTGCCGCATGAAATTGGATGGCATGGGCACAAAAAAATTTGGCCATTGAATCATCGCCCTATTCATGTTGTTGCAAATTCAACAACTCTACCACTGTTATTTTCCCACTTGCAATAGAAGTGGTCTTCCTCTTTCCTTTATCATGATCCTCTCTAGTTAATATATTGGAATACTTGTAAAGAGATGGCAATGGTGTGGATGCATGTCTACTCAGTGGTTTTTGCTTCATTCTCCCCAACTAACTTTTCCATTTCAACCCATTGTTCCAACATTATATCCCGACAAACTTTAACTCCATATCCACTCTCACTTAATAAATGGTGTCTAACTATGTTACACGGGGACGCATTCCCTGCCCCAAAACCCACTGTCCTCGCCCCCTGCCGTTCCCAGGATGGGGGGACGCAAAGGGGACGTCCCCCAGCTGTCCCTGAAACAGCCCAACTAGCAAGAAACGGGAGGAAACGTCCCCTGCCCTTTGGGGACGTTTCCCCGTCCTTGGTACAGATGGGGGACGTTGGAAACGGCCCTTGACGTACCGGAGACAACTAGCCGTCCCCCACGGACAGGGAGCTTCCTGGGTTAAAAAAAATATAAAAATTTGACTTTTTAAATATTTCGTCCTCCTTTCTAAGGTGATTTTTTGAGTTTGGGCTGTTTGACATTTTTGGCAAGCAAAGTGACTGAGTTCTGATTTCTGTATGTTTATGCTTGTGTTTGATTGAATTTTAATGCCAAATCATTTGCATAAAACATAGAAATGATAACTGCTATCATAACATCAACAAATATGAAACATTCAACCTCAGATCTGATTTTATTTGCACTATATCAAGTCTGATTACATTGCATTACAGGTCTGATATAAGTCTGATTTGATTACAGCAGCAGACATTTCTTTCAAAATCTAATTTATATTGATTCCCAATGAAATACAAACATACCTGGATCATTGGCTACAATAATAAGTTTAATGACATTTATTATGCTGTTATACTACTGCTCTCGCGATTTATTTACATATTGATATTGTTGTTATCAATTATTAATTTATTGACATATCTCTCTCTTTCCCCCTCTCTTTCTATAATATATTAATAAATTTTGAAAAAATCATATATATATATATGTATTTTGTATGTTGCCGTCCCCTAAAAATGCCCCCCTAGGAAACATCCCGGAAATGCGTCCCCTGCCGTCCCCCCGTCCCCGAAACGTCGTGGAACATATATATATATATATATATATGTATGTATTTTGTATGTCGCCGTCCCCTGCCATCCCCTAAAATTGGCCCCCTAGGAAACATCCCGGAAACGCGTCCCCTGCCGTCCCCCTATCCCCGTCCCCGAAACGTCGTGGAACATAGGTGTCTAACTCTACTACGGCTCCCATGAAAGTCGCTTTTGCAAATATGACACAATCAATGCTTGCTGCTCCTTGCATTTTTAGCTTGATTATTGCTCAAAATGATGACATATTGTAGCAAGGGTTTTGTGGAGTTGAAAAGGGTATTTTGCAAATTTCTAAAAAGAGGGTGAAGGGCATGCAAAACAGTTTGTTGGTGTTGCAACGGCACTTGTGTTTGGATTCACAGATGAATGGGAACCCCCAACACTGCCTTCAACTTCCCTTGGGTTTACTTCTTCACTGTCCATTTCATTGTCATCACTATTGCTCATTTATATTGTCAAAGATGAAAGATTAAATAAACGTTTCATAGGCTCTGTGTGCTGTAGAACTGTGGTTTTGTGATAGCAAACTGAAAAACAAAAGACAGTCACTAAGTTAATGAATTAAAACAAAAGAAGAAAAGTAAAATTGACTATTATAGTATGACTAGTAGTGTGGAGCTTATCTTAATGGTCGGAAATGTCTTGCAAATTGTAGTCTCATCTTTCTAAAACACTGCTGCTAAAATCAAAATATGAAAAAAGTGTGAATGTCCTCAAGTTGCTGACCTGGGAACTCAGAATGAGAAAATCTGAAGGCAGAAAGTGAAACGTCTTAACCTGCAGCAGGCACAAAGGAACATAAATGTTTATGTTTTACTTTTCAGGCATTTAGGGTTGGACAAGGGGCATGGGAGGGTTTGTGAGACCCCTAGGTGCTTTTTAAAACTTAGTGGGGATGTCTTGGAAATGTCGTGGGGGTCGAGGATGTGTCCCTGTGGAACACAGGATATAATATTTGTCTAAAATTTGACTGCTTTACAAATCTGCCTAACTTACTTTATCTAATGAATAAAGTTGTTTAAATTGCTATTATGCCATCTGCCATAATAACAAGAGCACACTGCTGATTACTCTGTGCATGTATGCCCTTCTTACTGCTTATATTCTTCCGTTAAGATGTACAACTCATATACATATGTTGTTAATTATCCTTGAATATCATAGGGTTACTGCATTTTGCTCATTTCCTCGTTGCTTTTCAGGCATCAGGACAAACCGGTCAATTTCATTTGCAGAGAATTAAGTAAGAAGCGCAAGTTAGAAGAGCAATTAAACTTACCATTACCAAAATACAAATTCAAAACAAAGCTAGGTGATTCTGAGAGAGAATACCCTTTGCTTGATGCTTGTAGTGCGTGCAGTGATTCCTCCAGAAGTTTGGACTTTGTCGCACTGCCTGAAACTGAAGGTGCCGTGTCAGAAGTCACTTTTGTGAATGAGAGCACTGTGTTGGCATCAAATGCAGGAAAATTAGACACTAATACAGATCTTAAAGTGTCTGACAGCGTTGGGCACAGGATTATCAGAGAAAACAGAGATGGAAATGTTATGTTTCTGAGTTCTGTCAATGGTGCAAAATCTAGTTCTTTACTACAATTCAGTTTGGATCCTGCGAATGAAAGACTAGTATCTTATTCAACAGGACATTCTTGCATTTCTGAATCATCCAAACATATAGCCTGTGAGGCTTCATGTAGTTACAATCAATTATGTCATCCAACTGTCAATCAATCTAATAACATGCCTAGTAACCAATCTTGCATTTCTCCATACGGTTCTACAACCTTTGTTGGAGTAGAGCTTTCTGAGCATTCTATGAATTCATTAGGCATAAAAGCAACTAAAAAGAGAATGCCTACAGATTTGGATTGTCTGCATGTAAATTTACAGGATTGCACACACAAAGAGGACAAACTATATACTCATCAATCATATTTGGAACATGATCAGTTTAATAGATGTCTCACCATAGATGGTACACTGGGAGCAGAGGAAAATGATGTAAATTCACTGGCAATAGATAAAGCTGAAACAAATTTTGTAGGCTCTTCAGTCTCTACAATCAAGCCTGCCATCGGTAAAAGGCACAAGTCTGTTAATACAACAAGCGGCACATGGGAATTTGGTTCTGGAAGTACAAAGGGTGGCCACATAAGGGCAGAGTCCGAGTTATTAGCATCAACTGACAATAATTCCTCAGTTGAATGTGGAAGTAGTCAAGATTCTATAGTCTGCAGGCACATTGGGGGTTCAATCACATCAAATGAAACTTATAAAGAACTAGATGCTAATGATGAACAGTATACAGAAAGACAAACCCTAAGCACCGAAATTAGTGCTGACATCACTGAGACATTGCCGTCATATGTTCTTTCTTCTGGACGCGTAAGCCGTAAGGAAGGTAAAGCTTTTTATTCTTTTTTTTGGGATATTTGTAAATGTACGCAAGTTGACCTGTTTTCTAATCCAATGTAGTATTTGGACCATCGTTCTTTGACGCTAGTTGTTATATCAACATTTAAACTTTAGATATTAATCTCCAACATTCTTTCCCTGTGCAGAAGAGCGTACGGCTTCAAGACCCCTAACAATTGATCAAGACTTCGAACAGTATTTTTCTATGTTAATGCTCTGACCATAGCTTTGAAGTTATTTGTACATTAGAACTAGATTTGTTCATACGCATATCTCTTTCTGGGTTTTTTAACAGAAGGTTTTTTTAACTTTCGACGCCCCTACTATCGTGCAAATGTTTACTTATGAGAGAAATAGGGAAATTTCTTACAATTTTTCCCGGCAATAGCATTTCTGGTGCAGAAGGTAAGAACTCTGAAAAAGGCATGTAATAAAGACAGCTTTGAGATTTGTTGTAGAAAGGGTTACATGTACACACTTCTTTTGTAAATGACAATTAGTGAGTTATGAGAATTGCGCCTCCTTTGAGTTTTGTCAAATGCTTTTGTTTTGTCTTCAGTAATATAATAACCACCGGCTACGAAAGAAATCTAGGGATCAGGTACTTCAGTGCGGATAATGAGTCAAGCAGTTTGCTTATCTCGTAAACTCATCTGCAACCTTCATTAGACAGTTTGAAAATATGTCCAAATAGCTTTAGAGCACTTAAAGCATCTCACAGTGCAATGTGAAATTTTTACCTGTACATGTTTGATATGGTATTTGATATTGATGATGGGTGTAACAGTTTCAGTTACATAGTTGAAAAAAATGGCCGAAAAACTCGCCGACCTTGCAAATTGAAAAGGCTCGCGAGTTGCTCGCTTAAATACTCAGTGCCGAGTTTTTCACTAAAACTCGGGAAATCGCAGCAAAAAATTGCATTTTCCGTTCGAAAACTCAGCGGGCGAATCGGTAGAAGAGCCGTCGCCCTGGTCGACAGCTTCCCATCTTTGCCAAAACAATCAGAGTGGGTTTCTCTTGACCAGGGTGAACAAAACGCAGAATCCTGGTAGTTTGCTTCCATGTCCAACCGAAACATTTATCTCCATTTTTCTTCCTTCTGCCACATCAATGCATATCACGAGCGCTTCTAGTCTTGCAAGAAGCGTCATGAAATCCTGCTTTTTACCCCGAAACGAATACGACTTATAGGACGATGCAACCTGTCTTGCGCAGGAAGCGTGGCTAACTTTTATCCAGACGTGTAAACAAAATTGCAGAAAAATCTCCATTGTTTCTTTTACGCGGAAACAAGCATGGAGGCATAAATGGGAGCATTTAATTTGGGAAGGCCAGAATTAGATGATGTTAGATTGGGTGGGCAATTGTGCATGGTGTAATGCCCTTCAATTTTGTGTTATGAATTGACTAGATAAATCGAGATAATGTTTGATTATTAGGCTTATAATCAATTGATGAATTCTAGGCTTATAATCAGTTGATTAGATTTAATGGGTATATAGATAGTTGAGAGACTATTTTAATGGGTTGAATTTAATTGTAGTTAATGCTATGGTGATATGTTAAATTATGAACATATGATTTAAACATCTATAACGTATATCACAGTTGTTTATAATGGGTTTGGATAAGGGAAATTACAACTATTGTGTGCAAAAGGCAAAGATAAATAATTATGTTGTAATTTAAAAAAATTATATTTTATAACTTTTTTTGAGAAAAATAAAATTTTATTGAAAGAAGGTTAATTACATACATATTAGATGGATTTCCAGATAGCTATAGCTATCAAGATAGATCGAAGAAGAATAACCACTACTCATGAAATATGGGTCAATGAGTTTGCCTTGTAAAACTACACGGTTGAATCTTGATAGCAATATCATAATTTGACACGTGGAAAATACCTCCTACTTATCAAGAATAATCCACTTTCTGCAGTACTAATCAATCTTACTACCAATTACATAAAATCTCCCAACTATATTGGCCTTTCCTTGGCCAACATACAACAATTATTCCAGCTAATCATTTTGTATGAGTTGAAGAATCTGTTGGGTTTCATCTCGGCCGAACCCTCCCCAATCTACGACATTCTAGTTACCCATCTCCTCTGAAGCCCATTTAGCTAGAGAATCAACAACCTTATTACGCTCCCTAAGGATGTGGACAAGCAATATAGAATCAAAATTGTGACCTAAAGAAGAATTTGCCTAGTTGTCTAAGCCAATCTCCATGAGGATTCTTGTAGATTCCATTTATTCAATAAGGAAACCAAAATCATAGATCCATTTTACATATTACCTTTTTCCACCCTAGTTCACTCGCCTTCTCTAAAGCCCTGAGAATTGCCCAAGCTTCCATTTGATTATTTGTATGCAATCCCATATAAATAGAGAAAAAAAATAGACATATTCTTCACTATCTCTACCAATTCCATCAATTCCTCGTACACTTGAATTTCCTCAAGCAAATCCATTTGTGTTAGTCTTGAAGAAACCATTAGGAGGAGAAGACCACTTACTTGACCTATTCACCTTCTGAGAAGGTTGCATTCTATGACTAAGCTTAGTTTGAGTAGCACCAAATAGTTCCAAATCCAGAGTTTAGCAAAACAACCATTTGAAGAAGATAAAGACTTGTCCATACACTTAGCCTCAATAATTCCTCTTAGTGTGCCTTTGATCTTATGCCAAACTTGCATAGCTATACTCTGGCATCCTTGGAAAATGCTTTAATTTCACTCTAGTTGGATTTTCCAAAGAATGTTGAAGTAGGGGGTTGGCCAAAATTATCTCAAAAATTTGGCAAAGAGGTAGGTGAATATCTAGATTTGTTTTAGGTTTTCCACCAAAGACTCTAAATCATTGTAGAGAAAGAACATTGGAAGAAAAGGTGCTCAGTGGGTTCTTCACTATTACCACAAAGGACACACATAGAAGGTCCTTGGAATTCTCTTTTCCTTGTATTCACCCAAGTTAGGCATTTATTCTGATTTAGTAGCCACATGAACATATTACATTTTGGCCAGATGATTTTGTTCCAAATTCTCCTCCACCAAGGAGAGACACAATTCCCTCCTTTCTGTTGTTGTAAAGACTAATAATTAAGAGTTATAGAATAAAGTCCTTTATTATCATGGCCCCAAGATATAATTTTTGAATCCTCTAGAGAGCAACAAGGATGATTTGCAAGAACAGTTGCTAGAATATTTCCATCCTCTACAAAGCCTTCCCTACACCAATTCTCGAGCTCTTTCCACTTGTAGGTCAAAGATCTCCCAAGAGGAACAACATACTTGAAATCAACTACTCTTGACCATTCTGCCTCGAAAAGGATTTCACTTAAGGAATGAAGATGGGGAAAAGAGTAGAGAATTAGAGGGTTGTTAACCCATGAATATGTTTATAATAAAGCACTATCACCCTTATTAATAATCCAAAAAACCCTTATTAATAATCCTAAAAACTCCTCCCATAATGAGAGAGGCCCTTCTCTTTATCATGCTCCAAATCATGAATCCTTTTCTTGTCAAGACCATTTGTGGAATATCCTTATCCTCCACTCCTCCCAAATACTTATAATTGAGAATTCTTACCCAAGGTTGATTTGTGTTTTTGAGCCATTGCCAAAATAATTTAACAACTAAGTCTTGACTATTGAGTTTAGATAATCTAAGACAAATTCCTCCATTTTCCTTTGGTTTGCATACTTGGTGCTAGCTCACAAGGCTCCGTTTATGGTGGTCTAACCTTCTTGTTGCCAAAATAATTTGACAACTAAGTCTTGACTATTGAGTTCAGATAATCTAAGACAAATTCCTCATTTTCCTTTGGTTTGCATACTTGGTGCTAGCTCACAAGGTTCTGTTTATGGTGGTCTAACCTTCTTGCCTTTAAGAACTGTATGGAGAGAGCATCAAACTCCTTAAGAAAGCTTTTGGTAGCATAAAGGATTAAATACTTGTAAATAGAAAGGGCATGTAGGATATATTTTAGAAGAGTCACTCTTCCAGCAAAGGATAACTACCTAGAGGTCCAATGATTGACCCTTACTTGGAATATGTCCAAAACCTTTCTCCAATGAATCTTATTGAGCATTCTTGAGGATAGGGGGATTCCTAAATAATCCATTGGAAGCTGTCCAATCTAAAAGTGAAGGATATTAATAATTCTATGTTAAATAGGCTTAGGCATGTTGAAGAACAAAATTCTAGATTTATCTTCATTTATTTGTTGCCCATAAGTAGACAAGTATATATCCAAAGTGTTCCTAAAATTGGAAGCCTTTCTAACTTTAGCCAATCCCATCAAAGTCATGTCATCCACAAATTGAAGGTGGGTTTGGGATTCCATATTTTGAGTTCATTGCCAACCTTGAATAAGACCATTTTCTCTCTAATGTTTCAACAATTTGACACAAGAAACTTGTCTAGTTTTTAAGAAATAGCTTCAACCCCACACCCTCTATTACTCCAAATGAACATACTATTATTTGATTTACATCCACTAAATTGAGAAAGGAATTATCTCTCAAAAAGGAAGAAGGGCCAAGATGACCTATTCCCCCTAATTTTTCATCCAAACTACAAATATCATTGATATCCTCTGTAAGAATCCAAGCGATAGATGAAACTAAAGAACAAATATATATAATTTAGAACTGGAATGGACCCTTACTAGGGAGATCAATAGTTACATAAACATTTGTAAATGAGTGTATTACTCCTTAATAAAAGGAAGATGCCATCAATGAGATTGAGTATCTACTTGCCATCTACCATATTGGTGTGAGCTTACTAGGATCCCATAAGCAATCAATTCCACTAGTTGAGTCTTGGGCCCCGACACACTGACATTGGCCCCTTGTCCAAATATTAGAAGAAAGATTGATCATATCCTCCACTAGAAGCTTAGTCTCTTAAATAAAGATAATATCCAGTGTGTTCACAAATCAAATCTCGAGTAGCCTTTTGTTGAGGGTGCTACTTAGAACCCTAACATTCCATGATATCACAATCATTTTTGAGGGTTACTAAAATAAGTATCCAATTTTTTAATAACACTAGATTCAACCAATGACTTTGCTATCAATTTCACCTTTCTTGATCTTTTTTCCTACCTGAATTTGACCTTTTATCATTTCCTCCTTTCTTAATGTTTTTTTGTTGGAGGCCTAATAAGGTAGGGACTTTTCTTTTTCCATCTTTTGACCCATATTTATGCACAATATCTTTAATATCTCAAACTTCATTTGAATCCATATGAGCTTCTACCACCTAGGTGGAATCAATTTCTACTAAAGGTAATCCTTATCCTTCATGTGGTTTATCCATTTGCATCGTGTTCTTGGTAGAAAGATCACACTGCTTCAATAAACTATGCTTTTCTAAGTCTTGATGAATGTCCTTTGAAATAGAGAGAGTACTTGTTTCCATAGGTTTTATCTCTTCACTAGATGGAACTTTTTCATGCTCCATTGCTTCCACCTCCTTAAAGCTTTCTAGCACATCAAATTGGTTATTAAAAATTGCTCTAGGAATGTCCTTTTGTTGACGATTCCCTACCTTCCCTTTGGTGCGAGATTTTATAGGGATAAATTTGTTAGCATTTGGTTCTTCTAAAAGGATTGGGTTCTTTCCTTTCACCTTAGAGTTGATTGCCTATGTCTATAGAGTGTTGAGGGGTCCTAGATCATATTTTTGGATAATTTCTTTGAATATGACCACATCCATGGCATACTTGACAACATAAAGACAATGCTTCATAATCATTTTTTGGGATCCAATTCATACTACCTAATCTAATTTCTAAGGAATTTGGTAGTGGATTATTCAAGTTAACTTCAACACATAGGTGAGGAGAAGTAGCTATATTTCAATCCATCGTATGACAAGATGGTCCTGAGGGTTTCCTAATAGCATCTGCAATTGATTTAAGGATGTCCTATCTCCAAAAATCCATAAAAAACCTAGGAAGATGAATCCAAATAGGGATCCTGGTTGGGAGTTCTTCCACTAGATCTGTTGGCACCTCGTTTTGATGTGTCATTTTGCTTCGTTATTCTCTATAATTGTGCATTTGACCCTATTTTTCCCATTGCTAATAATTGACCTGGGAAATATTCTAATTTGGGTTCCCATGTTAAATTATTTCTCAAGAGGGATAGGCAATGTTCAATTTTTTTGTTAAAATGAGTTAAAATGAGTAAGATTTTGGATTGTGGGTTTCACTTACCCAACTGGATCAGGCCCAATTCATTTGGATTTTCTCACAAGGTCTTGTTCTCTAGAAAATCCCTACAAAAGGAAAAAAGCACAAAGAAATATAGTTGTAAGATTTTTACAGAAACCCAACCTCCATCTAAACTTCCGCTTTTAAAAGTAAAGGTTTGGTGTAACTTGCCAACCATTCACTGAAGTAAATTTTTCCTAAGTTTTCACTTTGCGAGTAAATAAACTATGTATCAAGCTATTGCAATAAAAAAATTTCTTTTCTTTATTTAGAACAAATGAACATAGATGCCATAACAATTTACAACAAGGATTTTATTTCAATATAATAATTCACAAATTACAATAATCCAAGAATGTGCACAATTACATACATAGCTCAACCGAGCTTCAAAGCAATAGAAATAGTTGGTCCAGGATCCGCCTTTCAAAACCTTGTTCTTTTGTTGCCTATTGAGGAGGAGAAGCATCACTCAAGCGCTTTTCCGCCAACCATAGATTCATATGCGGTCCCTCACACATCTATCGTAGGATAGATGGCCCTACCCTTCAATGAAGAGATTGGTTGAGTAACCCTGTATGAAAACCACACTGAGCTTAGTGTTGTGCCCTACATGACTAGAACTTGTAACCCTACAATATGCAACTAGCATGTACTACATGGACACAGTGAACTGATAGTGGAGCCAAAGGCAATCACACTACTTTGGCCAAAGTGTTCTCACTTAGTACTTCGAGTGATGGTCATTTATTCACTTACACTTACTTAAGATAATTTTGAATTAAGGCCACTATAATCTAAGCATAGGTAATCCCTCCCATGGGAAATCTTTAATCCCAAAATTAGCCTATCACCTTTATACAAACTCTAGGGTATTTCTACTCATAAAGCAAATGTACAAATTCCCTCCCTTCAATGGACAACATTCCCAGGAATAACCCACTAGCTATCTAGTATAATCAAATAACTTAACTATGAGTAACCCTTAAGCTACCCTTGTTTATTCATATCTAGTATGTTAATACCTATGACAAACAATTCCTCTTATTATGGAGTATTTACAAGCACTTCACAACCAGTATAAATAGCTTCTACTTTCTTTCAAAGCAAATACTATTTTTCCCTAAATGCAAGTATTCACAATATACTAAATAAAGAAATCATGAAACAATCTTTCATAAGCTAAGACAAATAAAGATTATCCTTATGCCTGTAAACGCTTATCTAATCGATAGGGCTACAACTTAGCTTCCCAAGACAACAACTAGCTTAGCTTTGATCTCTCAAGCAATGCCACAATTAACCTCTATCTCACAAGTTGATAATATTCTTCTCTCAATATGATAAAATACTCTCACAAATACTCAAAACTCTCTCTCAAATTATAGCAGAATAATGTAGATAAGAAGTGTAAATAGAATGCACAAGAATGCTTATGGAATGTGTAGCAAAAGCCATTCCAAATGAGAGCTCAACCTCACTATTTATACAACAGGTTGGAGACTTCTCATCCTACAGAAAAGGCATGAGTATTGACAACAAACTCCACCTTAGTCGACTCACTTAACTTGGCAATAAGGTGGCAGCAAGTTGAGAGTGTACTCAACAAAATAAAGCTACAAATGGCCCTCTAAAATTGACAGTAGCATAAGACCATTTCAAAACAACACATGGTAAAAAGATGGCATTCAAATTGCTCTTAGAAGACACTTCTACAACAATTAGAATTCATAGGTGGCGACAAAGCAAGCAACTATCCTTCTACAGTTGTTGTGATTTTTCTCTTGTTGAACCAGTCAATAACTAAAATGCAACACTTAGCATAAGTCGACTTAGTCTATGTTGAGTTGCCATGTCTCTTAAATCTGTTTTGACCAATTCATCGACTTGCAAAAACCTTTCCTATCATTCAACATTTACATTTACTTTACAGTATACTATTCGATTCATGATAAGGTGTCCAAGGTAAATGTAGTTTACTAAGTCAAAAGTATTTCATCACAATCCATCGACTAAGTCAAACTTCTCAAATTGACTTACTTGCCGCACTTTATATTGCATAAAGTTCGCTCTATATTCATTGCTAATATGTATTATATTTGGCCTTATAAGATGCTTTGTATATGATATATGCAATCAGCCTCAAAGCATTGTTTAAAGTAATCGCCCCCAAAGCATATAGTCACATTTAAATATATATATCATATATTTACACATACATACATACATACATACATACATACATACATACATACATACATACATATATATATATGTATATCAACACACATATATATATGTATATGTATATATATATGTTAATATATATTTATATATATCATATGCCAATAAAGTATGTATACATTTGATATACAAATGAATACAAACAGGCTAGCAATCACATAGTAATAACAATATATCGATTGGGTACATATAATATATATTTATATATGCCTCAATGTACATGTATACGTATGTATACATATATCGATACATTCATATGGGAAATGTCCATTTGTCATCGCACACATGTATATGTATCACACACACACACACACACACATATATATACACACACACACACATTTGATTACACACCAAAGTCATACACAATTATTATTGTATTTATAAGCCCCTATGTGTGTTATATCTATACATATACATATACATGTCGTTAGGTCCATTTGATAGTTCCAAGTGCATAAGCAACCCGTGCATAGGTACGTCTACCTATGTACCCTCATGTACTCTTTCCTTCATGTGTATGGTCTATCATCGACACACATATGTGTACATATACATATTCCATGTATGTACAACTCATCAATACAAGCACAACAATCAAGGAAAGAACTCATAAACTCCAAACATATAAACATCATCCAATACTGCACTCAATAGTACTTATGGCCCTTACAATGCAGACACATCAAACTAAGGATGACTTACCAATTCCCCACATAATAACTTGACTCAATCATTTTACTGTGAGTGTGTGTAAGCTCAGATATGTTACATTACTGGTTACCTGACCAAGGCCTTCTCCTGAGTGATACTTCCCCTCCGCTTGGAGGATTGAACATATACCTGCTTCCACTAACATATGCCCAAGGTAGTTAGCTATTCAACAAAATATGCATTACACATAATACATCTCCATAGTTAGAATAAAAATTCAATAATCATCCATTTTACATATATGCATTCCTTCACATAACATTAAATGAAATAAAATTCATTCATAATGCATTGATAACAAAGTACAGCACAATTTATTCATCATCAGAATGCAAATCACATTCACCTTTTACCCTACATAGTAATAGTAAATAGTAATTACATAACTGGGGTGTAACATTTGGTTCATATGAATTTTCTCACATGTCCGGTTTAGTTGAATTCACCCTCCACATGCAAACTTCCCCATTCATAAGTGATGAGGCTGGTTCACTAGGCTTTTCCCATATCTCTGATTTGGTTGAACTTTCATGCATACTTATGCTTTTGCAGGATCTTGCTGCCCATCTAAATTGCATCGAACAAAAGTGCAGTATCCGATTGACTTGACTTTCCTCAAACTTGACCATTTATAAGATAAAGTCAAATAATTATGGAAGTTTGATGCCTACTTGAACCTGATCATTAACATCTAAACATGAGTTCGATTCACTATAAAAATTTCGTGAGCCATATCATTGTGACATCATCTTTCTATCATTGTTGCATCATCAACCTTTTTGTGGAGATTCCTTGGCCAATTGAATTGAATCTTTTAAAAGTTGAATTTTTATTTGGTTCCATTGGACTTCCCTACAAAACTAGTGTAGTTACATTTTCCTACAATCCATACTCTGTTGGCATCACCATGTCCTTTTGCTAACATAATCTCACCTTTTAATGTCATTATGACATCATCCCACTCAAGCACTCCTAGTCCATGAGAACATCATGCTTACATCATGATGACATCATATTTCCCTTCGTTGATGTCATCATCAAAACTTTTCATTTGAACCAAACACCTAAACAATGAGAAGTTAGTAGGTTCAATTAGTGTGGTTTTCTCCAAAAATATGATTTAGTGGCTAACTCATGCAAAGTTTGGTTGCACACTAGAATCGTGCAAACCTTCTTCCTAACAAGCAAAATATTCTACAAGGTGCTAGAAGATTCAAAATTAGCCTCACCTAATATACAACCCTTCAGGGTGCCATTAATACATTTTTAATGTCTATCAACCACCAGATATGATTGGATTGGCACTCATCCATGCCTCAGTTATGGTTGTAGGACTCGAAGATTGAAACATCATCTCCAAGTTGTTTTAGTAGATTTTTCAATCGATTTCCTCGCCCATGTACATAAATATTCATAACAATGATCAGAGGTGACACTAGTTGAAGATCGAAGGCCTCTCATACTTCCTAGGAATGCTAAAATATAGTTCAAGGTGGATTCAAGTTTAAAATATGATAAAAACATTGACAAGAGGTATGACCCCCCTACAATAGCTAAAATTGTAGATTTCCATGATTCCTTGGTAGGTGTGCATGCTTCCTTGTAGGATCTAACCCATATTTGGTATAAGAGCTTCATTTTTATTATTTAAAAGAGAAGGATGACAATGGACTAGAGAAGAGGCTAGTAGAGAGAAAAACTTACGTAGTAGAACCCGAGGGTTCATAGGGGTATTGTATTTTATTATTGTAATGATCTGGGTTCATCCAAAATTTGTAATAAGCACTTGTAACTTTTTTAGATCGAATGATTAATGACATAATCAATCTTCATTGAGTCTCTCCATGTGTATGGTGAGCATTTTTGGATGTGTGTTGTTTAGTTGACCAACCAGACGACTGTAAAATCCTTGCAAATATTTTGTAAGGTATCTTTTCATAACAATAAAGAAAATCTATGGGTACGCGCATGGATTACTAAGTATATTCACTTAATATTCTACAACTATCAATTATTTTTTTAATGTATGTGTAGAGCTTAGCTTGCTTGTGCATTTTGAAAGGCACAGTATTTTGTGGTGTCTTGGTTAAGGTATCACCTTAGTTTCAATTAATGCATATTTTGTATGAATTCAAAGACTCTGTTGCCCAAATGAATAAAGGCACTAGTTTGTTATTAACTCCTCTCCATCATCCTCTACACACTCAAAACAAATCAATATAAACACATTTTTAATTTTTTCTTTTCTAGTGTGTTCCAATTGCCATGTATGAATGTATGTAACATTATAAAGGGTTATTATAAAACACATACATTGACCTTTATGTGGTAGATCATATGTTTTAATAAGATGTTTAACCTTGAGTCTCCCAAACCAACATATAGGAAAAAAGTGACAATCATAATAGGGGTGCATTATGCAATGAGTAAGGTTTGTGTAATGATGAATGTTCTTCTTCCATGGTGATATCTATTGCAACACCTTAGGGAAACACCCCTTGGTTTAGTAGAGTAAAAAATGAAGGAGTTCTTACCCATCAAGTAATTGGTCCTAAGTTGCCCAACTTGAACATAGGTTTTGTGACACTCTTCACATGTTTGACACTCTTAGCACTTGGGAGACTATCTAGCCTTAGGGATTTGAGGTCTGCAACTCAAATCACCAACAAAATCAAACCCTACATGCCAAGGTTCGATAAATAAACTTATTTGGTTTTGGAAATATGGTCCTCCATCAAAAACCATGTTCTGATATATCATTCTAGTAAATACTACAAAAAAAACCCATTCGCTACTAGAATTATTTCCATCTCCCTTCGAGTTCTAGTACCTTCAAGCCCAGGTTTCTAAAAATGGAAAAGAGATGAAAAATTCCCATAAAATTGCAGATTAATGCATGCTTAGATAAGTAGAGGACATCATCCACAATAGATTGTAGATTGACGACCATAATCAATTTGTCTTTACTTTTCTTAAGACACTCTTTATAATTTGGATGATTCATTATTTTTTGTTTAGACTTAACCTCTTGCATTGCATGCAAGAGACAATGTACAACCTTTTCATGTCTAATAGAGAAGGAATTAGTCATATTGAGAATAACTTTAAAATAGAGGTTTGGGGGGTCTCTCATACCTCCATCTGTCGCCATGAAAATCTCTTAAAATAGAGCCAAAAGAAAGAAAAATGAGCCAATTTTTTTTAGGAAAAACAAAAAATAGAACCACTTAATATAGCACCAACCTATACCTATCAAAGATCGCCCAACAATGTTGAAGATAAGGAAATATGACCTTAGAGCAAGAGACCACAACTTCACAAGATTGCTTGCAAAGCAAGGGTGCCATGATTTTCACCCATTTGTGCCATTGCCCATAGTTCGCCATTGCTCATGTAGTTTCATTTCTTAGTTTTCATTTGATAACATTTGTATCATCTATAAAAATTACTCAAGATCAACCATGAAGAATACCTACAACAATAAAATTATACCTTCTATAAAGACTACTATAACTTATATTTTATAATTAATAATATTATAATATTACAATTTTTATTTTGATGCCTATAATTATAATATTTCAATATTATTAACAAATAATTTGTTATGTCTATATATTGAAAACAATATTATCACTATAAAAGTGATATCATAAATAATATTCACGTTGTCAAAAATTGAATATTAAATAATAGGTAAATGATACTAGCAATTTTAACAAAGTAGTAAATAATAAATTTGGAAATATAAAAAGATACGAGGATATTTGGTAAAAGAAAATAAAGATACACATTTAAAAGCTAAGATATAAAGGATTTTGTTTGGAGTAAGATAAAGATACCAAGTATATGAATTTATAGAGAGCTATTTGACATTAGAGATGAGAAGAAATGAAATCATATTTAAAGAGGAAAAATGTAATGGCTCTGTTGTAGAGTTGGGATTTTTTTTCTTAAAAATAGAAGAATTGTAAGATGAGAATCACATAGAAGAGAAGGTGGAAGAGGAAATGGAGGATGAACCAAAAACAAATTAAAAAGTGAGTGAATTTCTGTTTTTGTATTACATGTTCATTTTGTTTAGTTATTGATTAAAATCATGGTGTTTGAGGTTGCTTGAAATTATTTTTCAGTTTTAAAAAAATATTAAACTTTTGCAGAAATTTGGAAAGTTACAATAAACTTTCATACTTTTGTGAACTCTCATTTGTTTATCATAGTTAGAATAAAATATCTTGTAATTTTTTGTTAATTCATTCATATTCAACTATATATTGTTTGTTTGTTGGCTTGTGAGTGGTTATTAGGAGTTAATTGTTAGTATTTATTGATGGTTGTGTTTTGCATCAAGTACTTTAATATGCTTTTGGTGATTAAAGAAACTAGTTTAATCCTTAGCTAATCGTCCCTAGTCTACTTCTGTGTAAGAACTTTACATGAATAGACATACTATTGCTACTCTATTTGTAATGTATTATTATTTGTATTCATTTATGTAAGCATTAGTTTTATTAGATATATGAGTAGACATTGACATTGTTGCCTTAAACAAATTAGGTCTAATTTAAGAATTAATGTCATTAGATCCCAACAAAGGTGGAAAGAGACCACAATGTGGTCATGACCAAGATATTAGATGGTCTTTGAGAGTTAAGGAAAGAGAATGAAGAATACTATGTGAACAATATCCATTAATGCAATTATATCATTGAAACTTAAATAGAAGTTGTCACCAAACATAAGAAGTAGAGCATGAGTCATAAGCATAGTTGGAAATGAATACATGTGAACATTTAGTTGATCATGAATATTTGAGTGTACTTAGGAAGAGTGGGTAGAGGTTACAAGGAAACTCCCCTTCATGAAGAAGTGTGCTAATCTTGTAGATCAAATTTGATTGGAGGGAACACAAAAATCTCTCAAGAATATAATTTTAAATGTCCCCTCCAAATCCCTTCGTGCCTTCACATGCTCACACGAGCACCATTATAGGACTTTTTTTTTCTGTCCCTCTGCATCTCACGTTCACAAAAATGTCATTGCAAGGTTCATTTTTTCATCTTGTTCTTGTGGTGAGATGTCAATGTATTGCAGATTGGTTGACACTTTTGTTACTTGTAGTGGGCAACTAGTTGTCACTTTGCTTGCTCGTTGTGTACTTTCTGTCACCTCTATTGCTTGTCACTCGAAGACACCTCTTTCACTCGCTTCCCTTGTCATTGGTGGTGGGAATTTAGATGATTTTTTCCATCCCTTGCTGCCTCTCCTTGATATGATAGTGGAGGTCATTGGTGTTTCCCTCGTTGAAACAAATAATAGTGCTTCTCTATCATTGGGTCAATGCAAATGCCAGGTCTGTTGCATTGTGGTCACTTCACCAATCCTATGTGAATATTGTTTGTAAAGGGTCTTTTTCTTACCCCCCACAAGAAAAATTTCAACCTCTCCCTTGTTTATTATCTTCCCTAATGGTGGTGTGTGGGTAGGATGTGCTAGAGAATGAGGGTTTTTACTTGCGTAGGGTCTTGGTTTGTAGATTTAATAGTTTACGATCTTCCCTTCTAGATTTACACGTTTGGGTATTGGATTCACCAAATATTCTTATTGAGGGAAATATTGAGCTCTTCCCTTGTGTCAGGCCCATTTCTTCATTGTGTATTTTGACTCTTCAAAGGATAGGGATTTGGTGCTTGATGGGGGATTGTGGTTGTGGGGTGAGCACACTCTTTTAGTCAAGCCTTGGTCCACCTTCTTCAATCCCCTTTCCAAACCTCTCAATGTTAGACTTGTGTGGGTTCACTTTCCAAAACTCCCCCTCCACTTTTGGGAAGATTCTTACTATGAGGACATGGGAAAATCTATTGGACACTTCTTGAAGGTTGAATCTATCACTTCTTACATGGGCCACTCTACTTTTGTTTGTATTTTGGTGGATATTGATATCCCCAAGCCTTTTCACACAAATGTTGTTTTGATGGTGGGGGTAGGCCTTGGAATCAACCTCTACACTATGAGGGTTTCCCCTTTAGATGTAGACGATGCTTTACCATCAACCACCTAGTTGTTGCTTGTCATCTCTCTTGATACAAGGGCACAACGATGTGGTGGAAGAATGCTTGTGAAGATCACTTTACTATTTATCTGTTTTACTCTTCAATTGATGAATCCTCTTGGGAAGAAGGATTTTTTCAAGATGTTGGTTCTTTTGTGCTTGGTGTGACTTTATAGTGTCCAACCCCTATTGCTCCATCAACTCCCATTGTAGAGTCCCAAACATCACTTTCTTTGGTCACTTAGCTTGCTACACCTTCAACCTTGGTTTTGTGTTAGGCTACTCATATGGTGGTCGTTCAATAGTTGTCTTCTCTATCTCATCATTTTGTGGTTCCTTTTGCACACATTGATAGGCCCTTTGTGGAGGAATTCCCCAATTCTTGTTTTGAGGACTTGGATGACAATATTTCATGGATTTTTGTACAAAGGTGGAAGAAAGACCTTCCTAAATGCATCTCCCAACTCATACTAGAGTGAAGGGGTGAGACTAAACATGGTTGGCACATGGATTGCCTAAGTTGGGCCTTTGCCTCCAAACTATTTATTTTTTGGCTAATTTTATTTGTGGTAGCTTAGTTGTAGTTTTATCTTTGTGCTTTTCTTGAAATGTTTTTATTTTCCCATACCTCATGATACTTGTTTTGTTTACTAATTTGATAGTTTTTTTGTACAAGGGTTCAAGCCCTTTCAATCTCGCTTTTACCAATATCAAAATAAAATATATTGAGAGTGAAACCAAGTCTAAGCACTTCTAGAAAAATGAAGAGTGGGAATAATATTTGAGGCATCGAAAACGTACTAATCAAAGATGAACTTGAGCCTAAGACACTTAGATTGAGGGTTGTAGTGGGAATAAGAGAGCTTCAAAGTGGAATTAGTTGTGTTTAAATTATCAAGGTCCCTAGAAAAGTCAATTGTTTGGACATGTCTAGAAGTGTCTAAGGAGAAAAGGAATATCTTGGCTAGATCTTCCTAAGGAAATTTTTTTAGACTCTACAATTACATTAAATTATGGCAACCCCTCTAGCAAATCTAAATGTTCAAAGGAAATAAGTTCCAAAGTTTAGTAGAGATGGGTTTAAATACATGGTAATTTATTCCAAAATCTGCATTACCATATGGATTACACATAGGAAAAGATTCTAAAGCTATTGGTTGAGATGTTTTATAGTCAAATTATGGGGTGTGGTGAAAAACTCATAAATAGATATACCTAATATTGAGAAAGTAACATACGTGGGAATCCAAAAGAAGGGATTTGAATGAGAGTTCAAAATATTGGGGGATGCTAATGAGATTCTTGTAGAAATTTGTAAGATTTGATAGCAGAAGCATGAGAATGTTTAAGCTTATGATAGGAGGCTCAAGGAGTTACTAATTAGATTGGGAAAGGAACCAATGGATGGGTTAAAGAAGATATGGTTTATTGAATGGTTAATACTCTCACTTTGGAAGAAGATGAAGATGGTACTTCCCTCATTATATGTGGAAGCATACAATTGGGTCATGGACATAGAGAGTGAAAACAAGACACACGGTCATTCAAAGAAAAATAAAGATGGATTTGATTCAAGTGATAATGAATTATGATTAGTACATGCTCTTCATAGAGATATGTTGAGAATGATGAAAGAGTTGAAGGACACATAAGAAGGTAAAAATTTTTGGTGTATAAATTATTCACACCAAGATGTGTAAAAAATATATAAAAAAATTATCCATTATTTATTTCATGTTGAAACATGCATGGAAGGATAAATGGGAGCATTTAATTTGGGCTTGATTTGGGAAGGCCATAACTAGATGATGTTAGATTCAATGGGAAATTGAGAATTGTGTAAATCCCTTCAATTTTGTGTTATTAATTGACTAGATAAATCAAGATAATATTTGATTATTAGGCTTATAATTAATTAATTAACGTATAATACATGTATATAGATGGTTGATAAGAGACTATTTTAATGGGTTCCATATAATTGTAGTATTTTATCTTTTGGAAAAAAATTATTCAAGATATTTAAGAGCTATGATTACAATGAAATTTCCAAATGACGTTTGCCATCTCTATTTTCAAGAGAAGGATGATCCACTTGTGGATCCTACAAACCTAACTAGAGATAATATCCATGGAAGACATTGAGGTTGTAGACAATCTCATCCAAACCCAACTCAACCATCTAACCTCCCACCCTTTGATAATCTTGAATAATCCCAAGGAGTTACTACATCTTTTCATGATCCAAATTGACCCATTCAACATGACATTCCAACCCTGTACCCATTTTGAAGCGCACTTGGTGAGACAATCAACAAATCTATTCCATTCTCTAGGAACATGCAAGAAGAATATCAAGTCAAAGTTAGTCACCAAACCAAGAATTTTATTAACCACCCTAGCGAGTCTCCATGAAGCCTCTTGGTCATTTCCTTTATTAACAGTGAAACAAAAATCATAGAGTTAGTTTCACAAATAACTCCTCTAACCCTTGGTATAGGAAATTTCAAGGGCTTTCAAAATTTCCCAAACTTCCATGAAATTATTTGAGTGCACACACATATGCATAGAGAAGATGAATTGAATCGAACCTTTACAATCTCTACTAATCCCCGATATTGACTATACCAGGGTTACCTCTAGAAGAATCATCCATATTAATTTTAAGAGGCCCACTGGGAGGAGGCTTCCAATTCCTATATCTATTAACCTTCTTGAAAAATTGAGGATTACTTTTCTATCTAACAAAAGAGGAAGTTGAGAAAGATAAGTCCAGAAGATTGACCAAACAAAGATCATTAGAGATGAGAACCCTCAAGAGTAAATTTAGCCTCGACAACTTCCTTAATTATTCTTTTGATTTTAAACCATATATGTAAGGCTCTGCTCTAACAATCTTGAAATATATGACAATTTCGCTCCAACCAAATATGCCAAAGAGTAAAAGAGGGATAAATGTCCCAAGCATCCTGAACAAAGGAAGCAGATGTAGGAGGTCGACCCAAGCTATTCTAGAAATCATGCAAGGACGTTGAATGAAAGGTCTATTCAAAATATTCCATAATTCAGGTTAGAAAAGGGACACAAAAATAAAATATGGTATGTGCTTTCCTTGTCACATCTACAAAGAAAGCATAGAGACAACTTATACAAGCCTCTCTTCCTAATATTTTCCCAAGTTAGGCATTTATTGTGAGATAGTAATGATAAAAAGAAGTTATATTTGGGGCATTCAACCTTGTTCTGGATTTTTCTCCACCAGGGAAAGTCCCTCATATTTGTTCACTGAGCTTGAAGAGCTTGATACCCATGAGCAATAGTGTAGACTCCTTTTGAATCAAGACTGCAAGCAAGGGCATTGTGTTCCCTAGAAGTTCAAAAAAAGGTCGGTGAATCAAACTGGAAGCTAAAGTAACACTGTCTTCCAAATATCATCCCTTTGGACATATGCAAGGCTCTTTCCATTGAAGAATTAAAAAATCCCCAAGAGGAATGAAGTAGATAAGTAGGACGTATTTTCCACATCGTGTCAAATTATGATATTGCTATCAGGATTCAACCAGGTAATTTTTGGAGTCAAACTCATTGATCCTTGCTTCATGAGTAATGGTTTACGAGAACCTATTTTTCATGATGATGAATGGTCATTTTAGAACTCATCGCATCTAGGTGATGCACACAGAGGTGAAGCATTGGGGCTTCCCGGGAGGTCACCAATCCAAGTACTACTCCAACTAAAATGTGCATAACCATGGAGTTTTCCCCAAGGTTAAGCCCACTTAGCTTGCAACCCCATTTGAAAAACCTTTAGAAACTATTGTGCCTTATGAACCATTCATTATAGAGCCCCTTTAGCTCATCAATTGATAAGTAGGAGGTATTTTCCATGTGTCAAATTATGATATTTCTATCATGATTCAATCGTGTAGTTTTTTGAGTCAAACTCATTGACCCATGTTTCATGAGTAGTGGTTCACAAAAAACTACACAGTTGAATCCTAGTAGCGATATCATAAGGAATGAAGTACTTATAGTTAGCCACTTCAGTCTAGCTAATGCCATGAAAACTATTGCAAATATGTTGAAGCTAGGGAAATGAAGAAATGATAAAAGGATGATTATCCCAATAATCATCCCAAAAAAAGGAATTATTACCATTGTTAATAATCCAGAAGAGACCATTATTAATGAGCAAAGCCCCATTTTTTAACATATTCCAGATTGAGGACCCAACCCTCTTCAACTCCATCAGTGGAATATCAAAAAAATGAACCCGTTGGAATATTTGAGATTGAGAATCTTTTCCCAGGGTTGGTCTAAATTTTTGCACCATCCCCATTAAAGTTTAGCAACTAGAGATTGACAATTAAGCTCTAATTTATAAAGGCCAAGGCCAAGGCCACCTGCTTCCTTGGGGCTATAAAATAATTCCCAATTAACCAAACTCCATTTTTTAAGGTCTCAATATTTCCAACTCATAATTATTTTTGTGAAAGAGCATCAAATTATTTGAGAACACATCTTGGAGTTGTTAAGATTGAAATTCAGTAAATGTGAAGAGAATGAAGATTATTTTTAAGAGAGTCAACCAACCAACAAAGGAAAGCCAACGAAGATTCCAATGACTATCTCTCAAATGAAGTCTGTCCAAAATTTTCTTCCAAAGGAATCTTCTAAAGCTGCAAGTAGAGAGAGGAATACCCAAATACTCCACTGGCAAAGTCCCAATTTGAAAGTGAAGAATATCTACAATTCTATACTGAATGGTTTAAAGCGTATTGAAAGAAGATGCTATGCTAGATTTTTATTTATTGATTTTTTGACCCGAGGAAAAAGATAAATGCCTAATACTCTCTTGAAATTTAAATCCTCCTCAATCTTGGCAAGCCCCATCAAAGCAGCATCATCCACAAATTGGAGGTGAGTTTGAGAGCCTAATTTTCCACCCCAAGACCATCCTTGAATAAGACATGTTCCTTGAAATTTATTTAACAAATGACCTAAACCTTTTTCCAACAAGAGAAACTTGAGTAAGGGGAAAGGGGATCCCCTTGTCTAAGATCCCTGGAGGTAGAGAAGCTAGATGAGGGAATGCCATTGATAAGCATAGAAAATTAAGTTGAAGACACAAAACTCATAGTACATTCAATCCATACAGAATAGAACCCAAAAGCATGTAAACGACAATGAAGGAAACACCAACTAACCTTGTCATAAGCCTTTGAAATATCAAGTTTAATGAACATGACCTTAGTTTTTGAGCATGACATGGAGTTGATGACTTCAACAATGACTATGCCATCCAATATTTGGAAACCTTCAAAAATCCACCTTGCTCAAGGGATATCAACATGGCTAAACATTTCTTCAATCACTTAACAATGATCTCAATGACTATCTTGTAGGTCACATTACTGAGAGCAATGGGGTGAAACAAATCCAAGGAAGAAGCACCATATTTTTTGGGGATTAAGGCCAAAAAAGTAGAATAATAGCCTTCAACATCTACTTACTATTTTGGGATTCCCTAATAACTACCAATAGGTCATCTTTTAAAATTTCCCAAAACTCCTAAAATAACTCAATTGGGAAGCCATTAGGTCCAGGAGCCTTACCTTTACTCATCTGAAAAATAATGGTCTTTGATTCCTCTTGTTGGTGTAAATAGGTACATTTCCTATCTAGTTACTTAGTAGGGTCCTATTTACATATTAAGTCCACTTAGGTCCTAGGCTATTTAATGCATAGATAAGATTTTATATTTTTATCTTTTATTAAATATTAGTGTCGTAGGGTCATTTAATGTTGAGTCATGTCATTTAATTATGACACACTCATTTAATGCTAGTACTACATCACACCTTGTCTATATAAGCAAGGTTATTATACACTGCGTAAATACCTCATCATCATATTTCATAGATCTTAATATCAAGAAAGCTCATATTCTTGCATACTCTCTTGTAGAAGGTTGTAATTATTTTTGTAGGTAATCTTGGGCTAGAGATAAATTTCAGATCCTACATGGTATCAGAGAAAGCCTTGCAAATTTCTTCTCAGATTTGAGGGTTGAGCTATTTCCATTGAGAGATATTGGTGAATTTTAGTAAGGTTGAGTATGCTCTTCCCTTGCAACCGATGGTGATATGGGGAATCAAAACAACTTGAAAAAAAAAATCTAGTTGAGGAGGGTTCCATTTTGTGGGTTTTCATTGTAGGTGAATTTTGGTGCATGTTGGGGGTAATTTGAACTCACCATTGACTCAAGGGCATCTGAGAAAGTCAAGATTGGATTTTGTTTCATCAAAATCTAACATTTTTTGCCAAATTTATGAGGGTTTCAAGTTGGGAGGCGATTACCAAATTTGAGAGGTAGCTAATTTTTTGAAGCATTTTGGGCCGAAACCGACCTTGCCATTGCGTATAGAATGCCCAAAAACCTCAAAAATGCCTTTCAAATTGTTGAAATTAGAGATTTTTTCCTCGAGCCCTCAGAGGTTTTTCCTGCCCAATCACTATTATTCCATACAGTCGTATAGTCCATTGGCATCATCATTTTGCAGTCTGCAATCGCAAGGAATATTCCTTGGCATTGACACTTTGGTGAAATATTCCACATACTACATTAGTCTATGTCATCCTTGCTTTGACGTACTTGTCTGCGTAATCGCCTGCATCATTTGCGTACTGTGTAGGTGTCACTGGTACAAAGTCGACGAGTTTTAAATTTAATATATTTTAATATATTATCTGGTGGATTTTTTTGGTGCTTGGTTCTTGTTTGCACAATCCCAAGTTTTATTACCATAGGGCGGGGGCTAATCTCCCTGGTGGCACGCAGAGCCGCCATTTGCCTCCACCGCCGAGCTCCGCCCTGCCACCACTTATAGGCAACACTTTCTTTTTTGCACTCGTAGTTGACAGGGTCACATCAGTGACTAGGAGCTAGCTGCAGGGGGCTATTTTTTGCACCTGTTTAGTCTAACATTGCTTTTTTTCTTTGGAGCATATCTTTTTGCCAAGGTATCCAAATTTTCCAAATGAGATATCGACGAAAAGCTGGTTCCATGTACTTTGTAGTGGTGTAGGTCATTGTGCTAAATTTTTCTATAGGTACATTTTATTGACAATTAAAGTACCTTTTCCCCTTTGGACCTCTGAGCTCATAAATTTTTGCCAGTATATCCGACTTTCGTGATTCCAACGACAATTGAAAGGTATTAAGAAGCTCTATCATTTGGTTCATGAAATTTTTCCAAATTCAGCTATAGGTATAAATTCTTCATTTTTTGTATATTCAGGATTTGAGTTCCTAACTCCTCATAATTATCATACATGGAAGGAAAGAATGAGGAAATTTCTTTGGTCCAGGGGTTTGTGGTCCACATTGGATGATGAACAACTTGATTTTTCTAGAGAATATGAAATATTTGCTCACATGAACAAATGTCATGAGGCTATGGGTTTGATTTCTATGCATGTTTTTGACAATTTTTTCTTCCATATTGAGGAGTGTGCTACTCCTAGACGGGTTTGGGATAAGTACAAGGAATTATTTGGTTCTATTAGTGAGACTCGTGCTATGTAATTGGAGGTAGAATTGGCATCACTTTCCATATATTCTTTCAACATCATTGAGGACTATTTGGTAACATTTAAATCATTAATGTCACAATTGGTTGGTTGTGGTACAAATAAAACTGATAAAGAATGTATAGTCCTTATTTTGTCTAAGTTGAAAGGTTCATTTGCATACTTCTCTACTTCCTTTTATGCTACAATAGATGGGTTAGGTGATTCACTTGTCATGCCTTCTTTTGAGACATTTTGTGATAGGTTGACTAGGGAACAAGCTAAACTTAGTCAATATGATACACACTCTAAGAATCATACTTTGATTGCATCATCACCTAAAGGTAAAGGAAATAAGAAGTCAAAATCTGACAAAATCTAGTGATACACCCACCTCTCTTGGAGAGGATAAAAATAAGGAGAAACCCAAGTGTGGTTATTGTAACATGCCTAGACATGGTGAAAAAACTTGCTATAAAAAAGAGTTAGATGACATGAGGAAAATTCTAAAAGAAGATAACATTTCTTTGCCTTCTAAATCTACAAGTTCACCTTCTTCTTCTTCTTCACAACCATATGTACCACAAGAAATGCTCATGAGAGTGATAAGGTAAAGGATCATAAAATGAAGGGTCGTACTCTTGTTATAACACATGTTGAATAGTCTAGGAATTGAATTCTTGACTCTAGAGCTTCATATCATATATTAGAACAACTTGATAGGTTTTCATCCTTGAAGCATACTTCAATCATGAAGATCTCGATGGCTAATGGTGTTTATTTGGATGTATTTGGTAAGGGATTTGTTGATGTTCCCAATGGTAGTTTTCATGACATTCTTTGTATTCTTGATATTCAACATAATCTTCTTTCAATATATTAGATAACACCAATTGTTAAATCCATTGAGTTCACTTCAGATTCAGTTTTTATTCATGATTTGCATACTAGAAAACTTGTTGCAGTGGGTAGGGTTGATCGTGAGGCAAAGATCTATAAGTTTTCTCATTTTATTCTTGATGGTGAATGTTCTAAGGACCACTCTCCTAGATCAAGTGTGGGTAGTTGTTCAGATGGTGGTTTTGGTGGCTGTTGAACCTGTCTATTCATCAACCATTTGATGAGGTTCTATCATCTCCTACTTCTTTAGGTTTGAGTGTTGACTTGGTTTCAAAGACTTTAGATGAGCAAGATAGTTTATTTTTCTAAATTTGCCTCTACAAGATGGTTTCATGATAAGTATATTAGATTTGGTTTGTCATTCCTCTTTTGTAGATTTGGAAGACATTTTTGAGGGTATCACTCTTCTCTTTTATCATACATCTTTGGAGGTTTCTCTTGAGTTTCCATATCCCTTGTCTTCTTCCTTGATTGGGGTCACACCTAGTTTTTTTGAGACATATTCAGAGACACTTGTTACATCTTCAGAGATATCATTCTTGAGGCTTCTTCCCTCTTGCTTCGTCATGGAGGAGACTTCTTCAACATCGACCATTGGATTTCTTTCTTCCCAAGGGGAGACATGTTTGTTGGCATTTGATTCTCTTTTGTCTTCATACTTTCTTTAGTGGTTGTTGAGCTACTTCATTATGGGGGCTATGTGGTCTCTTTCTTTCCCTCTTATGGGTGGAATTTCTAATGTATATGTGTGATGGATGTTGTAATTGGGGGGTGTGATGATTTCCTACATCTTTCAATCACTTGATTGTATTTCATCTCTTTTTTGGGGAGGAGTTTTTCCCACTGGGTTTTTTCCTTTTCTCCATTTGTGAGAGATTGTATTTGCATTTGTACATGGGTACCTAACACAACCTCATTGTTGAACCCATCATTGCATCATTGCATCATTTGCATAATAATTGCTTCTCCCTAAGTTGCACTTAGGGGGGTGCTAGTGTAAATACGTGCATTTCCTATCTACTTACTTAGTGGGGTCATATTTACATATTAAGTCCACTTAGGTCCTAGGCTATTTAATGCTTAGATAAAATTTTATCTTTTTATATTTTATTAAATATTAGTGTCATAGCCCAGTCATTTAATGTTGAGTCATGTCATTTAATTATAATACACTCATTTAATGTTGATACTACATCACACCTTGTCTATATAATCAAGGTTATTGTACACTTTGTAAATACCTCAAAATCACGTTTCATAGATTTGAATATCAAGCAAGCTCATATTCTTGTATACTCTCTTGTAGAAGGTTGTAATTGTTTTTGTAGGTAATCTTGGGCTAGAGCTAAATTTCAACTCCTACACCTACACCTCTATTGTGATAGGATCAGTGATTTGTTTATTCATGTCCTTAGATACAAAGGAAGGAAAAAAAATGAGAATGATTCTTTGACTTACTTCATCTTGGGTACCTTGATTTGAAAATAATGAGGAAAAGTGACTAACAACTTCTTTGGAGATATCAATAAACGAAGAAAGTTGAATCACTTGAGAAAAAGTTAGAGTCACTAAGGCATTACCACCTCTGTGATCCTGTATTTTTGTTTCCAAAAGATCTCCTCCTTGAGTTCCCATTTTTATAACTTCGTGGCAAAGAGAGATTCCTCTTGAAGGAAATCCTTAGTCATACCCTTTTATTTAATTTAAAAAGTAATTTTTTTCAAATTTTCTTGGATATTCTTTTTTCTTTAGAAAATATACCTAAAGAAAACTTGTTCCAAATCTTAAGCTTATACTTAACAAAATGAAGGAAATTGTAGGAGTATATGGTTGTTCCAAACTACGGTTTACCCTCTCTCCACCATCCTTCCATAAGATAGAACAAGTCAGAGTATCGAAAACACATCAATTGGAATTTAAAAGGGGGATTTTTTGGGCTTGATATCACAAATGAATGGAACATTATACGCAAATAACCCGAACCCTTGAATCTTGGAATCTTCGAAAAGGAATACCATTATCGCCAATCCAAAAATCAGAGATAATAAATCTATCAAGCCTTTCAAAGATGGATTCATCTCCACATATATGATTACTCCATGTGAAGGTACCATTTCTAGGCCTTGTGTCCACAAGGTTAAGGAAGGATATATTGTCTTTCATAAAAGAAGAAGCTGGACCCAAATGATCTACCCCCTCTCTTTTCTCATCAAGAATATTGCTATCACTAAAATCACCTCCTAGAATCCAAGGAAGAGCAATAATAGAAGAGATGAGTCAAATATGAGACTAAAGTGCTATCTTATATGGAAAATCCGTAGGAGCATAAGCATTCATAAGAAGAATATGTTTTCTAGAGTCAAAGTAAGAAACCCCCAAGGAAATTGAGTTTTTTCTCCCAACCCATAAGGACAAAATGAATTTATGTGGATTGCAAAGGAAATCTGCCTTGAGAATCCCTGAGCTCCTATAGCAATGCACTATCCACCTTTCTAGATTTTGGATGATATTTTGACCATATCCTCATGTGTGAGTTTTATTTCTTAGATGAAAACAATATTAGAACTATATTCCCTTAATAAGATCTTGAGTAGCCTTATTTCTAGGGATACTACTTAGACCCCTTGCATTCCAAGATATAATGACCATTTTGGGGGTTAGAGAAATGAGAGTCTAACGTCCTTATAACACTAGATTCCACTAGTGATTCCCCTATCAATTTCACTTTCTCTTTGTCTTTTTTCCTCCCTACCTTTGGTATCTTATCTTTGTGATTTGTGCATTTGTGTGAGTGTTGGAAAGCAGAGAGATTCCCTCTACGTCAAATGGTATCAAAGGTAGTGATCTTGAGTGTGTGGACAGATCACCAAACGTGAGGCAGTCTACACTAGGACCTGAGGGTGGAGTTTTGTGAATAGATTGTCGACCGTGAGGCAGTTTCACCTAAAAGTAAGTGTGAAGTGGTAGAGTTGTCCAAAAATCTTGAGAGAATTGTTGCAGGTGTGCGAGGAGTCCTGTGCAATTGAGAGTTGAGAGGGACAAGTCATGGAAAAAAGAGTTGATTATGTTGCAAGTTGGAATTGTATGTGAAGATGAAAAAGAGGAAGAGTTTTGGTTTTGTTTTGGGAAATCCTTTGGGGATCTCAGTTCTTGTCAAAAGAGCAAGACAGTATAAGACTGAAATGAAGAGGATGTTGAGAGGTTTGAGAGAAATCAGAGTAGTAGTGGAGCAAAGGGAAGAAGAGGACATGGGTTTGGTTGTTGATGAACTTGTGTGTGTAAGGAAAGATGAAGAGGTTGCACAATATGCTTGGATGAGAGCATGGAAGAAGAGGAGAAAAGTGAAGAATATAAATTTGTTGCAAGATTGGATGAAGATGGAGAGGTTTCAGAAGTGTGCGACAAAGAGATTGTCCAAAATATAGAAGATGCAGTGGTGAGTGAAGTTGCATAAGTTGAGGGTGTTGCAGTTGAAACAAAATATTCAATGATGTATGAGGATCCAATGTTCGATGAAGAACCTGAAGAAGAGCAAGTGTTGCTTGAGGAGGAGATTACAAAGATAGAGAAGTTGTGTAGTGCAACATCAGAGGAAGTTATGATAGAGGAAGTTGCGGAGGTAGAGGCTCTAAAGGATGTGATAGGAGATATTTGGTGGAGGTGGTTGATCAGTGGCAAGTTGAATCCCACGAAAGAGGAGAGCAGAAAAGTTAGTGGTTGGAGGAAGAGAGGAGAGAGTCTTTTGGTGGAGGAGTACGATACATGGTGGATGCAAGGCCATGAAAAGGAAGAAGAATGTAGAGTAGAGTTGTGAGAAGAGGATGATAGTTGTTCCGACAAGATGCTGGAAGAGGAGGCCAAATAAAGAATTTGGTGCACTTGTTACAACAATGGAGTTTGGTACAAATTGTTCACAATCTCAAAGGGTGATTCTATCACTCAACTCCACTTTTGTGAGCTATGCTCACAAACTTCTTACTTGGCATGTCTGATGCAAGAGCATTTGGGTCCACAAGCAATCCTACATCGTCCAAAAAAAAAAAAAAAAAAAAAATTCTTCAATTTTGGTGTGTGTGTGGCTTTCTTGGTATCTCTCATCTTTTGGAATGCTTGGCACGATCAAATTTGCAAGATTTCAATTTTTGCCAGATTTCGATTTTGACACTTGCAGGGTAGTTTCATGGAAACAACTATTTATGGAGATTCTTGAGGTTTGGTTTGAAATCCTTTGACAAGCATGTTCTTGAAGGTATTTTTCTAAATGTACAAAAAAAATCGTCACCAAATTTCTCACTGTTTGAGATAATTTAATGCCAAAAGTTTATGTTAGCAATTTAATGGGAAATTTAACTTCTAGAGTTTTGTGATAGCTAGGGAAAAATACTTTTGTGGGAAGCTTCATAGGGTCACTCTCATAATAATCACCAATTTTCGCATGAAGATGAGCTCCTGGGTAAAAGATATGCAAAAAGCCAGTTTTCTTGACATTCTGACACATCCTGTCATAGTTGCACGATTGGATTTTTTTTAAAATTGATTTATGCAGCTTCATGAGAAATGAAAATGGAGGATGAGGAGTTTAAGATCTGATGTTTTAGATTATCTCCAGCAGATAAAATGCACCTCTTAGCTGTTTGGTTGAAAACAGAAAATGCAACACCATATTAAGGGAGTAGAGTGCCACGTAGAAGGAAGGCATGGCAAAGTGGTGGCATGGTATTTACTCCTTTTGCTGGTAGTTTAGAAGGATACATTTTAATGCCTCTTTAGAGGCATAAAATTAAATAATTTTGAGCCAAATTTGGTGCGTGACAGGGCACCCAATTTGGCTTTTGAGTTGTTGATAAGTAAACGTCTCTTGGGAGGCAAATAAAAACATGGAAACTTTTCTTTTGGAGGGTTATGTAGAAGGAAAAAGAAATGGGAAACATGGAGTTATATGGACATTCTTTTGGGCTTTAAAACATTTAAACAACAGTTCTAAATATTATTATGCAGAGTAGGAATTAGGAGAGAATGGGAAGAGAAAAAACTTCAAATTAAAGATTGGAAGGCCATATAAGAGAGGGAAGGCATTAGAGAGTGGGTGTTCAACCCCAGACAAAGAAAGAAGGTTGACCAAGAGAAAAGGCAGTATTGAGGTGAAGGAAAGACTACAGATTGTTCAACAAAGAGTGCAAATTTGAAGAACAAAGACAACAAGAAAGAGAAGGTGCAGATTTGTGGAAGATAAGATGGCAGATCATAATGGAATGAGAGGCCATTGAATGCCAAAGAGAAATTTTTTGTAATGCAGATGTATTTTTAATTTGATTTGAATAAACTTTGTATTTGTGCAAGTTATTTATTTGAATGGAGAAAATATTCTTATCTCTGTAATCTTGCATTTGTGTGAGTGTTGGAAAGCGGAGGGAGTCCCTCTGTATCATAGTATGATCCTTTGTTGATCATCACTAGTTTACTTTTGTATAGAAGAGCTTTACATGAATAAATATGTATTTTTATTACTATATCTAACATGTATTATTATTAATTATTTATGTACTTGTACTAATCTTATCAAACATAGGAGTAAACATTTAAACTCCATAGGAAACTTTTAGATAATCGTAGAAATTCTAGATTGATTTTTTAAATTTAAAATCTATATTATATTGCATTTCTTTGTGTAACTCCCTTTGAATTAATATATTTCTCTTATAAAATTAATTTTATAATGTTGTTGTGAGTTATTGAAAAAATATGTATATATATATGATTACAAAAGTAATAATAAGTAAATATACAAAATGAAGAAAAGGGAGAGTGTTGATTTTAGGGTTGCTTATGGTTGTGCCAATCAAGACATGCTTAGTGAAAGGGCATGGCCTTATACACAAGGTGAAACCATTTTAGGTCATGCAAACTATATATTGTATTGTGCCTTCATAGACTACTGCATTATAATAGATCACATACTTAAAAAAGGATATGAGATATTATTTTTTATGCCCTTTAAAATTCTCTTATATTTGCATATTTTTATATAAAAATAAAATATTATATATAATATATACTAATTATATATATTTATATAATATAATAATTATAAATATTTATATAATATAATAATTATAAATATATAATATTTTATAAATAAAAATAAATAAGTTATATGTATACACAAAATCTCATCAAATAGTTTTAAAGAAGTTATTTAACTAATTTTAAAAAATGAATCCTAATTAAATATAAGTGTTCACATTAAGAGTAAACAAATTAGTACATTTAAGAAAATATTAAAAAAAGTATTAAATAATTGCATTTATTTAGCATATATTTAATTACCGAGATTATTGTTTGAAAATACAATTACTATTAAGAACAAACATATGGATTGGTGAAAGATTTGTAATTAGTTGTAAATAGGATGTGATGACTCTACTATCAAATTCATGTTTAGAGATGAAGTCTAGGATACTGAGCTACAAATGACATCATGATAAACATCTCCTAACTGAAGATCATCTATGGCCCCAACACAATCAAAGAACTCAACACAAAGAGATCCCAAAGGAAAGAGTAAAACCATGATCTCCAATCCAAGAAAACACAACACCACCAAACCATATTTATTAAAAGCTCCCACTAAAGAGTGTAATCAACTTATCCATGAATTCATGATAACAATCTCCTCAATGAAGATAATCTAAAGTGCCTCGCACAATCAAAGAACTCAATTGCACCAAGATCTCCCAAAAGGAAAAGTAAAACCACGATCCTCAAACCAAGAAGATACACCACAACCAACAAATAATAACCTATCCAACACCTCCAACGATGCACTTGCATAAAAAATCATATAATGTATCAAAGTCCCAAAGGCACAAGGAACATCCATGATACCATGATCACCAGCAAATGTACTAACATCAAACTCCCATTGTGTCACACATGTCTGCATCACATAGTCAACAAGCATAGGTCCCACATCATTACTATCCCTGGTAACACCATCTCTACACCTCTTAATGACAATCAAACCAATGAAACATGTGACTAAAAAAGCCACAAATTAGAATATGCATTGACACTAAAACATCTATGGGTACAAACAACCCATATCCGAGTCATATATGTAACATGTAAGTATAGAAAACCTACAATGCTACATAACTTGTAGATCTCACAATGCAACATAAAAATTCAATAATATATTGGTAGTCATGTCAAATAAAGATAATCAAAGATGTGCATGTAAGTATCCAATGACTCAAATACCAAATTGCCTAGATTCAATTTTCTATCAACTCACAAAAGTACCATAGTCATAAGAACCCATAAACAATTCAGATAAAATAAAATCACGTCAAAATATCTCCCAACTTGATCCACTATGTAGTGCTATGAACAAACTTTTCGTTGATTATAAAACTTTAAAATTTGATTTTGTATGCATAAGTGATGACCTCTTTAAGTATGGAAAGAACATCCAACTTCCAATAATCATTTCTCTATCAAAACAAAAAATCTAAAAAACCCATTAATACCATATTGTAGTGCTCAAAACCACCTTTCCAATGACTATAAGAAGTCAAAAATCCAGCACTCGAGGTGAAATTTATGCCCTTCAAGAAAATTTGCACAATTAGACTAATAGAGGTGGTTGGTTGGTGGTCCACGAGTGGCCCACAAGGAGCGACAACACTCAAGTTGAGCACAAGTGGCGGATCCAAAAAACATTAAAATTGGATTTTATACTTTTGTTTTAAAAACAAATTGGCATTTAAATTTTAAAATCCAAAGGGTTGGGGGCTAGTCCCCCATGGGATCAAGGCTCAAGAGTCGAGGGCCTAAGATGGTTAGTCCTAGTTGTTGACTTGAGGGCTGATGTCGACTAATAGCGCTAGTGGCACTGACATGCAATGCCTGAACTATCTAGTTAGGCTAACATAGGGGGTACAGGGTGGTCTATAGATCCCTTCCACCCCTCTGCCCCCCCTTCCAAATATATATATTTTTCCTTTGCAGATGAATTGTATGGTTGTACGGTTGTACGATAGGGCAAGGGGGGCAATTTTTAAAAACTTTTTTACAGTGATCAAAATAGTTTGAATTTTATGTCAATCTTCATCTCTCGGGCCTCTTCGATTCAATGATGAGGTTAGTTTTGTCCCAAGGGGTTATATGTGAATCTTCTCCTACAACTCCCTCATGGTGAACACCCAAGAAAACCTATTTTTCCAACTCATATTCATAACCCCAGATTTGCAAAAAACAACCACAAATCTACAACCCCAAAACCCAAAATCTACAAAATAAAACTTGCAAAAAACCCTCATACCTTGCAATATATTCATGCTTTAATGCAAAGTATTTGATTCAACTATGCACCAAATCTGCTCATACAAGGGTATGAGGGTTGCACCAAATCCTTTTATCTAGATGGCTTATTTCTTATTCTTGTTCTCTGTCAGCCCTGACTAGGTTGGGGTATGACCATTTTCCTCTTTCTTTATCGGTGGATCTGCTGGGGAGGAGAAATTTTTTTTCTTTCAAGTTTGAAAAGATGTGGACCCATCATCCTGACTTGAAAGATTTGGTTCAAGCCTGGTGGAACATTCAAGTGGATGGTTCGGCTATATATAGGGTTGCTAAGAAACTTGCTAATGTGAAGAGCAATGTTAGGAGGTGGAATCAATCCTCCTTTGGGCACATTTTTGCTGAGAAGGAAGATGTCAACCAGGAGCTTTTCATAGTGCAACAATCTATTCAAGTGTCTGGCTATGATCAAGCTCTTGATCCCATTACAATCTTGAAAATTATCTTGTCAATTCAATTACATTTGAAGGTCCAACTTGAGGTTTGAAATTGATATTTCAAAAGAAATTTTGAAGCATACTCTAAAAGTGTCTTGCTAAGGCCCTTTGTTTGAAGGTCCTTCAAATGCAGGCACCTTTGAACAAAGATAGTTTTGGTAAAAAAAAATGATATTATTTAAGGACCTTCGAATGAAGGTTTTCTAAATAAATAATATTAAAAAAATTTAGTACTCAACCTTCAAACGAAGGCTAATTTTAGCTGACCTTTTGCAATTAAATGTTTATTCGAATTATGTATATACAAGGTCATTTTTTGTGTTTTTAATATCAAAAATAAAGAAAACTTTACTTTTTGGTTTTTTTTTGCAAGTGCAATTTATATTTGGAATGTGGAATTGGTAGAGGAATTATTGAGATCATATTTTACAAAGAAGGAGATGGGAAATAAAAGGACAAGGCAAAATAAGATTGCACAATCATTTTCAGCAGAAAAGGATCAAAAAAATGTGTGAAGAAAGGATGTGAAGATATTACGATCAAAGAGAAGGTATGTATTTTATATAAATTATGATTTTTTTAATTAAATCATATTCTAGATAAGATTAGGATCAATAAGATCAAATTATTTTCAATTGAAGTAATTTTTCAATTCAAGTATATTTTAAATATATTCATATTTTTGTTGTAGATCCCATTGCCATTCCTAAGTCCTCTACTAAAACCATTATGTTCCCTACTACTTAACTAATACCCTAAACCATAAACCCTATTTACTTTAGAAACCCTAAATCCTAAAGGTCCTAAACCCTAAATATTATTGAGCTAAATCTATGATTAGATGTCTTGGTTGAATTCTCTCCCACTAAATTAACTAATCAAATTGCTTTCTACTAGAGTTTGGTAACCTACTCACCTTGCATTTATGATAAACCCTAGGTCCTATCTAGGACCCTCCCCTAATGGAAATCCCCCTTGTGAGATCTTTATATACCTATTCTAAACACTAGATAATCATGTCCAAAAAAATATGATGAAAGATCTTAGATATATATATCTCATTGTTCCCATCTTCAAAAGATCCTAGAGGAATGTAATTTGGCTATCCTCAAAACATCCCTAGTCCTAAACCCTAAACCCTAAACCTTAAATATTATTGAGTTAAATCTACATGTATGACTATTTCTTGGTCGAATTCTCTCTGACTAAATTAACTAATACACACATACAAGTTAGGAATTTAGACATATTGTATGTACATAAATAAATAATAATTAAGTATTAAAGTTGCAATAAAAAATAAATTATAATAAATTAAAGACTTGTGAGAGTTTCCTATACCCTAGTCCTAAACCCTAAACCCTAAACCGTAACTTTATTAGAGTTAAATCTACATGTATGATTATTTCTTGGTTGAATTCTCTTTGAATAAATTAACTAATACACACACATAAATTATGAATCTAGATATATTGTATGCACATAAATAAATAATAATTTAGTATTAAAGTTGTAATGAAAAATAAATAATACTAAATTAAAGACCTCTAGAGTTTCATTAGAGTTGTGGAAAATTTTAGGATAACTCTAAGCACATGATTTTATAAATTTTTGAAATGATTTTGAATTAGAACTAGCCTAAATTCAAGATAATCCCAAGTAATTTATGGAGAGAATTCAAATTTTCATCCAAATATTGGCACATTTCTATTAGTATTTTTTCCAAATGTATATTGTTTGACCTATCACGATCTTGTAAATACCAACCTTTTCCCCTTAGATTAAAAGTAATATTATAATTCCTTATGTATATGCCTTAAAAACATTTAATGTCTTCTACTCAGATTATAAATCAAAGATTAAAATATCATGATATAATAGTGAATTTTGGTATTTCCTATGTTGTGTGATAGATATTTATAGTTTTTTTCACAAAATAAATAAAGAACTCCCAAAATAAATACAAGTATCAAGTAGGGAATAAAACCATATAAAACATGGGCTTCAGCCCGAGCCCGCACAAATAGCAGAGGAGGCTTAAGTCTTGGGTATGCTCCCCGAGGTCTTGGATTCAATTTTGAGGTCTAGGTTAAACTGATGCACGTGGCTTGTGGGCTACTGCTTATATCCCTAGGGGACTAGTATCGCCTTAGCTTGCCCCTTGATGCCCCAAGGTAAAGTGGGTTGGGCATTGGGCTGGGTCACAGGGATACCCCTGGGTTATAAAAAAAAAGAGCCATATAAAACATGGCTATAGTTAAGCTTGTTAGGAATAATTTGGAAAGTAAGTGATCCTCATGAAAATAAGTAAAGAATGTCTAGTATTAAAAGCCCTTATAGGAAGTAATAAATCACCTTTACTATCTAACTTTATAAAATAAGGTATCACCAATCCACTCAATTAAGGATATTTCAAATTTTCGTATTATTTAGAATTGTGAAATATTTTTCTCATATCAAATTTGTAGTTTATTTATTGTTGCATATAATATCAACATACATTTTTTTAATCCTAGTGATGAATTATGCACGTAAGGTGAAATATTATTTTCAACATGTCAGACATATATTTTAGATTTCTATGTATCACATGTATGTGCAGTAGTTGAAGAGGATGCAAAAGATGTATCATCAACTAGTGGTACATTATCCCCACATTTAACAAGAAATAATTATGAAATGACATCATATTGTTCATCCTTAGTTATGTCTACAACGCATTTTTTTAGTTCTAGGAGATGTATGATAATGTTATCCCATTCAATCATAGAAGTGGAAGAATGAGAATCAAGAGTAAAATATATGGTCTAGGTCCTAAAATTTAAAGTAATATATGAAAACACATGACAAATTGGATGGAATGATGTATGATAATCATGACATGAATCAAACCATTTTTAGTGTTATCAACCAAGGTATCATCAAATGCATGTATAGAAGAATAATATGAATATAATGATCTAAATGTTCAATTTTACTAGCTTGTACCAAGTACTCTTGGTTTTGGCTATACTCCTTAAATGATAAGTTCAATCCCATTTTCTTAGTGAAACCTTTCCCCAATGGATCCCCCTTGTGACCTTTATAAGAAAATGCATGTGAATTTAGATTTAATCGAGTTTACAAGAATTAAACTAGAACTTAGATTAAGTTCAATGTTTTGATGCCAACTTATATTCCCTTAAAAATATATATAAAATATTCTTTTTTATATGATATGTGTAGGGGCTTAACATACAAAAATTGGAGTAGAGGTCAAGAAAAATTTAATTACTAGAGCAGAGGAGGCCAAATCACACATAGTTGATGCCAGGGAGGAGACCTAAGCACAAACAATTGATGTTAGAGAGAAGACCCATCCACACTTTGATATTGGACAAGGGTTAGGATCACTTCCTTCTATTGATATTCATACTATGAATCTAATTAAATAGGTGAAGAGAAAAATTTCTTATAGAAATATATATCATTTACTTGAAATGGATATAGAGAAATTAAAATTTTATGTTGAACAACCTAGTCAAACTACTAAGAGGCCATTGAATGGAACTTGGAAGGAAATACTTGAGGCTTATTTCAAAAATTATGATACACTTGGTCAAGCCTAATTGTTATCAAAATTTCTTCTTCGTGATGAGCTAAAGAGCCATTATAATTATTGGATGTATATTTCACCAAAAAGAGGAAAAGATGCCTAGAAAAAGATATTGTTGAAAATGTTAAAAAGGTTTGGGTTTAATTGGGAAACAATCTTGATTAGCGGATAAAAGAATTTCAAGAAGAGTGATGTTGAAATCTATTGCAAGTCCACAAATTCCAATAAAGCATCAAATCTCTTTACTTTCAACTGAAATTGGCTTAAGTAGAAAGACACTAACAAGATATGTGAAAAGGAGAAAGGTTTTGAATGATACTATTGCATAAGGCAATTGGGAAATGATGTGTGGGGCTCCTCATTCTGACAAGATTGAATATGGTGTTAGGACCTTGATCTCAAGTTTTTGGCATGATCATACTCATCCTTCATCAAATAAAAGAGATGTTCTCAAACACAAGATCATGTCAAACAATTTTGAACTGCATACAAACCATTGGCTAGACATAACACAACATGAGATGTATGTGATGTTTTGCAATGCAAATCCTCATATAAATATTCGGAAAACAATGTTTAAAATGTTAAGGCCACATTATGTGAGTAAAAACAAGGTTTTTGAAACTTCTTGTCATTATCATATTGAATTTGATCTTTACTATCACGTGTTTCAAAAGATTAGAGAAGAAAGTGATGGTTCTCAAAATGCACCTCCTAAATGGGTAATTCAATTAATAACATCCATATTATGTGATAAACCTAATGATGATGTAGATAGTCCAATAAATTACATACGAGGATTTTGTGAAACATGAGGAAATTTGGCTAAAATTCCTTTGAGAAATGAAGGTACTGACATGATGAAGATGGTAAATTGCAATAGTTACAAATATATAAAGTTTGAAACAAAAATTGGAAAAGAATCCACAAGGTTAGATTATGTAGAAGAGGAGGTACCTATTGGAACATTTATGAATTTTTTTCATAAATTGATACAACTGTACATACATCATGCATTTTTTGCTAAGTAGCAAGCAAAACAATTTCAATTGTTAAGAGATACTTTTCCACTTCGAACAATTTTATCAGTAGTTGACTTTGCAAAAAGTTACTCTTTTACCCATCAAAATGAGATTCAAACACAATATTACTATTTAGAGTAGGTCACTATTATGATGCATGTGTGTTATCGACATGCACAATTGGATTTGGATGGTGTTGAGAATACATATGAAGAGAAAGTCATTAAGAAAGAATATCACTTTTATATTATTGATGATAAGAGCATGACACACATTTTGTGCAACATTCTTCTAAGAAGTTTTTTGAAGATTTGGCAAGAAAAGGTTTGAATATTGAAAAGCATTTTGTATGGTTTGGCGAGTGCGCCACAATTCAAATCAAGGCATTTTATGCACTATATAGATATCATCGACATGACAATATACCACATGTTTGGAGTTTCTTTGAGAGTAAGCATGTAAAGGGTGAACATGATGGCACAAGAGCTTGCATCGAACACACTCTAAAAAAACATCAAATGAATTATGATGGAGATCGTATAAATGATGTATATGATGTTGTTGAATGGTGTAAGAAACACTTTGCATGTGATGTCCACACATCTTCAGGGAGGAACCCATGTCCAAATAGAGTAATTTGGGAGATATCAGGTATGTAATTTATTGTTTGAAAAGAGTTTCACTTATTTTCAAAAATTTAAGAACTCTCTCTCTATATATATATAATTTGTGGTGTGGATAGAAGAATAATGCATGGATGCAAGAGAGTAGAGAAAACACGATCTTTGCATTGTGTCATGAGTACAGATAGTCACACATGGAAATTATGCACTAGGGATTACTCTTTTTTTTGTTATGATTGCATTTTAGGAGATTATGATATTTGCAACAACCAACAACATAGATATGTCGGTGAATGGAATTTTGTGCCACTAGTTGTTACTGACACATACAATGAAAATGAAGACGAAAGCTTTAAATACATTCCTTTGATTTCAATTGATTATGACCACATTTTAGCATTGATTAAAAAAGGTACATATATATCGTGCAAAGTTTGTAACTTTCTTGATTTTTAAATTATAATATTTGTTAATTTAGATAAAATTTAATCGTAATTTGTATATTAATTTTTTCTAGAATTAAAGATTGGTTCTATTTTTTTCAAATTGAACATTTTATGTCTTGTACAAGATATATTTTTGCAATCATAATAGAAGCTAGAAACATATAAGGTGTTATTATTTATTACGTTGTACAAAGGAGAGGATGAAGCTAACAAAACCAGAAACAAGCGATGGAATGTTGTTTTCCACCACAATAGTTTATTTTCAAACAAACCACTACAATATCTTAATTTGTACAAGCCTAAATCTATCATATATGTATTTGTCCATCTCCCTATATGACCATCATGTTATATCCTATGGAATCAAATAGTCAAAAACATGTCACCAACCTAATAATATACTCACTTTATTCCATATGTTAATGTGGCTTATGTCCCATTGAAAGACTAATGGCCTATCAATATTTGCTACAATTGATAACCCTGGGTTGTGTAATACCCATATACATTGATATGTCAAGGGTTGTAAGAAGTTTCTCTAATACTTATACCACCACTATTCATAAATATATGCAAATTATCATATAAATGAGCCAAAACATGACCCCACATAAATATTAATATAATGCTCCTTTATCTCACATGCAATTTAAACTAATCTATAAGAGATCACGAAGCTCTTTCCTTTCAGAAAGACCAAAATACCACTAATAACAAGCAATGACTTATGACCTTGAGATGCCTCTCCAACCACAATATATAACTATGGTACTGTTATCAACAAGAGTGCACCTACATGTGAAAGCAAAGATGCTTTGCAATCCTGTGTAACATGGGAAAACTTTCAGGTTGTGGGTACCCTATGTTGAAAGTTAACCTTCAGATTATAGGTCGGCTTCCTTTATGTTTTTCTAATGATGGACTGTAAATTTTGATGGAAAAGGGCAGAAGACTTTAAATGAATGCATGAATTGAACCTTAAAATGGAAGGTGATACACCTAACGATGAAAAACTTAATCTGCAACCTGACTCACAAATGACTTTTTAGTATTTCTACTTGCACAACCAAATCTGACAACTTAATCACCTGAATGTTTCATACAGAGGCCTTGACAGAATATCTCTTTCAAAGGAAAACTCTGCTTTCACAACTAAAATGATAAAGTAATCACATGCACAATGTATAACCTATGAATTTAAGTATTACTGCATACATACACTTATGAAAGATATAAAAAATTAGAGGTTTCGAAATTGAAACACAATAATCCTCTAATCAGATCCAACACAATGATGATGCTTGAAATCTTGAAGGCAAAACTTGATGATACTGAAAATCAAAAGGAATTCATTTGCTAATAACAAAGCTAAAATAACCTGTAAAGAGCTGTTGTATATTAAACTGTAAAATATTTGAGTTACAAAATCAATTTCTTCTTTGCGGAAATGCAAATGCAAAACTATCAAGAACTAAGAAAAAGACTAAGTCTTTTCTCAATATATACAAAAAATGATAACTCCAATGTCGAGAGGTGGAAGAAATAGTCAACTGAAAGTGTAAAATATCTTGAAAATATCCTCTCACGAGCAAAGAAGAAAAGCCTCAAAAAGAGGGCCCACAACTGAAGTAAACTAAACTGTGAATGTTGCAAACTTCTCCTCATGTTGTGCATGATCAAAATATCTCGAGAACTGATGTAGAAATGAGGTTATGTCTCAAGAATCTCCATAATTTGCATGATTTAAGTCTTTGCATGGATTTGACCTTGAGTTGGCTTTCACTTATCTTCCTTTGTATGGATTTTGGAGAAGGTGACCATTTAATTAAATATTAAAGGTAATCATTCAATGATTATCTTAATATTTAATATTAGATAGCTCACTTTTATTCACTATATGTTAAATATCAAGGTAATTAATGAAATATTACCTCAATATTTAATTACATTGCTTGTTTTAATCTAACTCCATGCAAAAAATAAATAAGTGAAGTGCTCCTTAGTTTAACTCCAAATGATAATTTGAACTTGATTTACACGTTCTCCTTCAAAACACATGGGCTCCATTAATCACTAGGTCGATTGACTATGAAATCAAGACCATAGTAATAATGTGAAATGATTTTAAGTTGAAACAATAGTCAAAATACCCTATCATTCGGATTAGGGTAAGTAAAAGATACTTGAACCCTAAAATCATTTCATTCTTTCAATTTGCATATTCTATCTTCTGGAAAAACATTCTTGTGTCGCCATGCTTGCTAGGGTTTGGGGTTGACCTGCACCATTTGAGTCGATTTTTTGTGACATTTTGAAGATTCTAAAGGAGAAAAATACAAAGTTAAGTTTACTTCATGGTAACAGTGAGTATCAACCTCCATTTTGAGCATTTTTTTGGCCTTTGGCCACGACCATGAGCAAATTTCTGATGCATTTTTTTGTGTAACTCTTCTTTGTTGATATTTTGCTTGCCTTGGCCGCCATCATTGAATCTTTTGAGGCACATTTCTGAAGGTATTCGGGTGTATCTTCCTCACAGCAAGAGGAGGTAAGCTTTCACCACTTTTTGAACATTGCACTATCGTTTTAATTTATGCAAAAATGACTGATTTGGACTCAATAGATACAAATGTATGGATATTTTGTTTCTACCATGCATCCTTATTTTGAAACCCTTCTATCTTGGCTCAGCTCCTCTGGATGAAACAAGTCATACTCTTTGCATTTTATTCTGATCAAACGATGAAAGGATTTATTTCTACGCTTTCTTACTTTCCTGGTGATAGCTTGGTTGTGGCCTCAATTCAATGGCATTCTGGGTTTGTCTTTGATCTGGGGTTTTTTGAAAAAAAACCAAACATTTATTTAGGCTTTTGAAGAGCTTCTTTCATTTGTAGGCCACCATGCTTTTACAGGTTTAAGCTTGATCTTACAACCATGGCTTGTATTTTCTCCACCTGGGTATTAATTTTTCTTTGATACTCTCTATTCCTCTATGAGCTCGAAGTCCCTCTATTGTGAAGAAACAAAGCATTATTTCTTCTTATATTTCTGTGTCTTCTTCGAATGGCTTTATGGAAATGAAGAAAATGAATGTTCTTTCCCTCATTGTACTGATGAAAGGCACAAAAATAAATGTTGTCTTGGACTGTTATCTCTTCAAAACCCTAGGGTTTGACGAACTTTCCTTTGTAACTTCACTCAGACAGCGAAATTTCATCTTTGAGATAGTGATGGCGATAAGAACGTATAATATTCTGTGAAAAATTACTCATAATGGTTCTATATCTATAAGAGGGGGACCACCATGTGCAAGGCCCCAAGTCACGAAGGGCCAAGATGCGGAAGGCTGCCCTAACTTACCTTAGCTTAACAGGGTGTTAGGATATGCAGGATGAGAATGATGGGGACTATAAGATCCTTCAATCACTCTACTAACCTGAAATATAGGATGGGGCTAGGCGACCCAGTTTTCAGGTTCAACACTATGCCTCAAGAAGCTCTCTACCTGAGGATGGAAGAATAGTCCTTGGACGACAGTGCGGCGTGCTAGCGTCTCTAAAGTGCGTTGGCATCAGTACGACCTAGACAACTATAGAGACAAGGTCAAACCTAAGAAAACAAGCTAACGGCCCGGGTAACTATTACTAAAGGGCCAAAAAAACATGATTAAGTAAATGAAATACTCTCTAATGTGATAAATTAAAGATGCAAGAGTTAGGGTGGCAAGAAGGATCTAACAAAGAAACTCATTTGCCGACTAGCTCCTTGAGAACACGTTCACCTACACACAAAGAGGAAAATGTTGGGTGGTTGTATAGGGGCCTGCCTTAGTCAGACCCCCGTTTAGGTGTTTCCACCTCCACGAATAGCCAAGAAAGCAAGTATGATAAAGAAAGTAATACAATAAAGAACACCAAAACACTACAATACAGTAAATGTGCTTACTCAACCAAGTAATAGAGAAGAGGAAAGGGAAGCTTACCACCTCCACCAAGAGCACTCAAGGCTGCTTGGGGGAGAAAATGAGAGTACTCGAGTCTCTGCTGCAATGGAGTGCAAGGGTGCTACTTGAAAGCTTGAGAGTGAGTGCAAGAGTATGAAAGTGAGCTTGTGAATGAAGTGAAGAAGCTAGAATGAATTCTTAGAAGATGAAATGCTTGTTGAAGGAGAGAATTTGAAGAGGAGATGAAGAAAATGGCCATATTCGGGTCGGTCGACCAAAGAGGGCGTTACAACTTGACTCCCAATGAGAAGTGTAATGCCTCTGCAGGTTCAGTCACAGGAATCTACCAAGGACGTAAGCGTGTTGCGCAGATGTCTACGCGCGTGTGGGCATCCCCGACATAAATGCCTCCATTGATGCTCAAAATAGGGGCCAAGTGGGATGAAAGGAACGCGCTTAGATGTAATTAAGCCTCCAAACTTGGTTTTCTAAGGTGGATGGATAAAGGCAAAAAGGGTGCAAATTCACTCTTATACATTTTTCTCCCACTTTAGCAAGCACGAGTATTGATGAGTGCTCGGTAAAGTAGATCAAGGAAGGAGTAAGGTTAGAAATGTATACCTGAACCGTTGAGGAAGCAAACCACGATCTGGTGAACTTGAAGGTACAAGGCAAGCAAAGGACTTCATAGCTTCTTGAAACTATGAAGTTGAAGAAAGAAAGCATCTTATAGGCCCGCAGACTTGCAAGGAGGCAACCCCCAAGATCTCTCACATGAAGGAAGCCCCGTGAAGTAAGCACCTTACAAGCCCACAAACCTACAAGGAAGGTGTCCCCAAAGAACTCTAGCATGGAGGAAACCCAAAGGAAGCACCCTACAGGTTCTCAGGCCTATAGGGAGGTATCCCCCAAGATCTCTCACATGGAGGAAACCCAAGAAAGCGGACTCCGCAGAGTCAGGAAGCGGCCATGTAGGAAAGTAAGCGAACACTCGTGCGAACCATCGATAATTTGGAAGTATTTCAAAGGGGTCCCTTGGGAACCCTTCAAAAGAAGAGGGGTCCACTCAAGGGATACGCTATTTGAAAAGCGAGGTCTAGTCAGGCTATCCCCAAGCTAGACACGAATGATTTCACTCAAGATAAGATTTTTCAAAGGGGGTCCCTCGAGAACCCGTCGTGAAGAAGGGGGTCCACTCAAGGGACACACAGTTCGAAAGCAAATTTTTTCTTTCTCAGAGTGATCCATCATGAAGGGATCTTTTTGAAAGATGTTCACCTCATCAAGGAATTCAAAAGGAAGAATATGCCCCACGCGAGGGGAAGGTCAAAGTTGTTCCCGCTTTAGAGGAAGGTTTTCAAGTCCTTTCTTTACGAACCCGTGATGAAGGAAACATGTTCCGTTAGGGTTCCAAGTTGTGAATGTGATTCTAAATAAAGGTTTGTGAGTATTTTCAAGAAAAGATCCATTGGCAACAAATGCATTTTATGAAAATCAAAAAGTTGAAGAAAGGGAGTTGTCACACATGAGAGGGACAACCCAAGCAAAGAAAATAAAGAGAAAGCAAAAGAGAAAAGGGAAAATGAAGGGCACAAGGGGATCTGGTTTAGCGGGGTCATATCTGTCCAAGCTCATAATAGGTAACCACGGTACAAGGCAAAAAATCATCAATCCCCAACCAGATCAGAAAGAATGCACATAAAACAAAGTTAAAATAAAAAATTGGGTCAACATGGAAGGGAAGCCTAAATGCTCCCAACGCTTTGCATCGTCCCCAATTTGTTGAAAATCAAGCACAAACATGGAAGAATGATGATACAAATAGAAGAAGGTTTACGACACAAAAAACCACTCCTGTATCCAAGCACCAAAAAGGGTGACAAGGGTCATTCGGGCACACATAGCACGATCATGGGGGAACACATCACAAAACACACACACACACAAAAGATCAAGAAGAGGTATCCTCCTAACACTGGTCGACCAAGAGGTCATTTTCTTCCCACTCAAGATTATCGTAGGGAGGAGGACGAACCTGTAGTGGTGGGATGTTAAGAGGAGGAGCATTTGACCCTCCCACAACAAGGGCCAAGGAAGAAGGCCCTACAAGGTCTTCTTCACCGAGTTGTTGTGGAGCTAAGGTCAACGACTTCATGAAGATCGCTGACAAGGCCGAAACTTCATCCATAGAGTTAAACATGCACCCCACAGGAGTGTCGTGTTTAACTTAGTGGACAAGACAGGGTGCACCTGAGATTCACTACTAGGCTCACCGAATGATTCAGGAGCGGTGACAAACTCAGGGGAAGTTGGGACTAGTTCCCTCAACAAGACGGAATAAGTCAACGCGGGGCTACCTTGTGGAGAAGGCAGGATCCTCTTATGTCCTTCACTACTAGAAGGGCCACACTCCACCTTTTTCTTCGTTGGAGGAGATGAACTCCCCACAAACAAGGCTAAAGGTGCGGAGGAAGAGGAGGAAAGAACCACAATAGACACAACCGAGGTATTAATCATATCCACGGGTTTTGGGAAAGGTTGTATATCCGGAATGGACATCAACAAAGGCGGCTCCACCGAAGGAGCGATGAACACCTATATCCCCTTAGGGTTAGGCACATTCATACTCACAGCGGAAGACGGAAGCAGTGCGGGACCAGACTGAAGAGAAATAGAAGGAAGGGGAGAGGAGGACACTACAGAAGGCCCTGAAGCAAGGGTGGTCGTTTCTCCCTCCTTCCTTTGCAAGGCGGCCTGCTCAACCAAGAGAGCCTTTTGTCGACACTTGCGCTCACGCGCAAGGTGGTTTCTACGACTCTTTGAGTTGGAGGTCGGAGGCTGCGAAGGATCAAAAGGCTTCTACTTAACCATGGGGACGTCCACTACAACCGTTTTCGATAGAGGAATGGATTCTTGAATGGGAGCAGGAGGAACAGGTTGAGAAGTAGCAAGGGGATTCGGCTCAAGGGCCTCGGCAGCGGGCCTCTTCCCGTTCACTACTTTAGGAGCAGGAGTGGTAGGAGGTTGTAGAGGTTGAGACAAAGAGGACTCTCCTCGGGAGACCTTCCTGTTATATCGAATGGGTCTAGGCTCCGTCGGTAGAACAAGAAGTTCAAATGGAGGACACTTAGGCTTTCGCCAAGCAGGCACCATAGGATTCTCCTATAAACAAGGAGCAGAATCTAATGGTACCACAACAGAGCAAGAAGAAGCCTTCGACTGACCAACAAAAGAGGAAGGAAGAGGATCTCAGACCGCTTCTCTTCTTCCTTCCTTTGTGCCTTAGCGACATCGTTGTCATCTTTTAAACAAGCCCTATGTGAAACAACATAAGGCAGGGGAGGGTATCTCACTTTCGGCCTTAGACGCCCTTTCTTATAGTTTTGATACGTCTGGTGCAAGAGGTTCGTCCTAGGAGGAAGGGGACCAATGAGCGCAGGCCAAGAGTAGTCCAAGGAGTAGCTACCACGCGCAACTGATGGTCTATAACCAGTGTTGTGGATTACGTGTACGGAACCCTTGTGGATAAATTTTAAACATTTATTCACAATCAAGGGTACTGTGTTCATCGCCACCAACCAAGGGATACCTAACTTCACCCTAAAGAGCTCAGATCCAGGGATAATGTCAAATAGGAGTTTCACAAATTTAGGTCCAACTAAGACCGACGTGACAATACCACCCAAAGGGGGAATGGAAAGCCCGTCATGCGTGTGGATGGTGCTCACGAGTGCATCTTAGGTCCATCTTTATGTAAGAATTTAATGAACATAATCTCCTCGGTTATTATATTTACTTGTGATGTCGGATCAACGAGAACACTCACTACGATGTTTCCATTGATCTATGTAAGAATATAGAGAGGAGATGGTTCCTTGTTAAAACCCATTGATAGGTCCTATGATGTAAAGGTTATACCAGTACCACAGTCCACAAGCTGCGCAGAGGGGATAGGTTGATGCAGGAAGAAGGCCATTACACACACTAGATGATACTTCTACAAATTCCCTAAAGGTTAAAGGATAAGACAATGACCCAATTAAGGTTTCATTATACAACACCTTCAGAACCTTCCAACTACGCCAACTAGGGGTCGTAGGTTGGGTTGTAAGGCGACAACCTCACAACACTCACACCTACAACACTCCTAGAGTATGAGGAAAGGAACTTGTTAGTATCATAAAAACGGAACCAAAATGGTTTATGTCAGGTTCACTAAAAATGTAAGAGAGGGGGATCACCAGATGCAAGGCCCTAGGTCACGGAGGGCCAAGATGCGGAAGGTTTCCCTAACTTACCTCAGCTTAACGGTGTGTTAGGATATGTGGGATGAGAATGATGAGGACTATAAGGTCCTTCAATCACTCTACTGACCTGAAATACAGGATGGGGCTAGGCAAACCAGTTTTTAGGTTCAAGACTACGCCTTAGGAAGCTCTCTGCCCGAGGACAGAAGCGTGGTCCTTGGATGACAGTGCGGCACGCTGGCACCTCTAAAGTGCACAAGTATCCGTATGACTAGACAACTACAGAGACAAGGTCAAACCTAAGAAAACAAGCTAACGACCCAGCTAACTACTAAAGGGCCAAAACAACGTGATTAAGTAAATGAAATACTCTCTAATGTGATAAAGTAAAGATGCAAGAGTTAGGGTGGCAAGAAGGATCTCACAAAGAAACTCATTCACCAGCTAGCTCCTTGAGAACACGTTCACCTACACACAAAGAGGAGGAAAATTTTGGGTGGCTGTATAGGAGCTTGTCTCAGTCAGACCCCCATTTGGGTGCTTCCACCTCCACGGATAGCCAAGAAAGTAAGTATGATAAAGAAAGTACTACAATAAAGAACACCAAAACACTACAATATAGTAAATGTGCTTACTCAACCAAGTAATAGAGAAGAGGAAAGGGAAGCTTACCACCTCCCATAAGAGCACTCAAGGTTGCTTGGGGGAGAAAATGAGAGTACTCAAGCCTCTATTGCAATGGTGTTGTCCCCAAATTGCTCTATCGAAGTGATGGAGGGAATTTTTTGCTACAATGGAGTGCAAGGGTGATGCTTGAAAGCTTGAGAGTGAGTGCAAGAGTATGAAAGTGAGCTTGTGAATGAAGTGAAAAAGTTAGAATGAATGCTTAGAAGATGAAATGCTTGTTGAAGGAGAGAATTTGAAGAGGAGATGAAGAAAATGACCATATTCGGGTCGGTCGACCAAAGAGGGCATTCAAACTTGACTCCCAATGAGAAGTGTAACGCCTCTATAGGTTCAGTCGTAGGAATCTACTAGGGATGTAAGCGCGCCGTATAGACGTCTGTGCGTCGCCCGGGTGTCCTCGACAAAAACGGCTCCATCGATGCTCAAAACAGGCACCAAGTGGGATGAAAGCAATGGGCTTAGGTGTAATTAAGCCTCCGAATTTGGTTTTCTAAGGTGGATAAAGGCAAAAAGGGAATTTGCATAAAGCGCACAAATTCACTCTTATACAATATCAAAGAGTAAATGTTGTTTTCATCTCTCATATGGCTTCAACTGTAGGTAACAGTATGAGTTTTTCCTTGCATATTTATGATATACTCTTTATAAAGTGCTTGCTTGATACTTCAACAGTTGTATTACCTAGCAGTTTAGTGAATGTTGAAAATGCTTTGCATTGTTAATGTTACTCTATTGATTGTATCCCATTATGCTCTAAGGCATTGTCATACTTCCTTAAAAGTTGCCCCTTCTACATATTACATCATGCCCACATTGAGAATCATGGTCCCTTTTGGTATCTTTTTGTAACTTGGTTAACTTCTGTATATTGGAAAATTGCTTCTAGCAGGCTGATCTTTCACTTATTGGAGCTGCAATTGACTCCCTTTACATCATCTATAGAAAAGAACTCATGAATAACCTACACGTTTTGATGGTGAATAGACTTTGCTATGACTGTTTATACAAATGATGATCCCTTACAATATTGATGCTCAGTGGCATAATGTTTGTCTTTGGACAATAATGGCATGTATTTTATTCAAATTGCCACCTATGCTCCTTTATTGGCTGGTTCTTACACTTTATAATGCAATTTTTTTTTACTGTCCTTAAGGGTAATGATGACCATGAAGTTGTAGTGAATGATGGCACAGTTGCTTCTGTTATAATTGTTGCTCCACTGATCTGAAAATTTCCTCCTAATCCATGATGACTATGTATTATTTGTAGGTGGAAACCTACCCTTGTATAATATGCATGAAAAAACTTATCAATTGTTGGAAAACTGGAATGTAGTCTCTCACCAATGTGTTGTATCTTGATGCCTCCAAACATGGTTAGAGAATCTTATTGAAATACTTAAATGTTCCTTCAAAGATGACTGTAACAATCCTAAATGCTTATACTGTTTGCCTGGCTTGATTATGAATTTGATGACTGTTACCATGCATTTATTATAAATTCCTGAAGTAACTTTTAGCAAGCTGGACTCAACCCTTGTGGGAGCCACATTTCCTCCACATGCTGAAAAGTCAAACAAGATGAAACGTGAAATGATGAACCTAAACCTGCACAATGAGCAAACTAGTTAGATAAAATAGTGAAGTTCAATGTTCTTCCTGATGATTGAATGACCTCTCTTTACTCTGATTTCCATGATTTTGGATTGCTAAACTAAGATGCTTTACTTTTCTATATTGATTTCAGTAGGAAATAGATTGAGTATCTATTAGTTAGGCATGTAAGAGTTTTGGAATCCCGAGCTCTAACAAAACCTTTTCTTGACCCTTGTAGTTATCTATTGCTGACATCAATGAAGTTGTGGAGCGGGATGAAGATACAACTGACAAGCTGTGGGGTTCATCATTCAGGAAATGATGGATCCCTCTTCTCCTATATGCTTTCTTTTTAGTTATTTAATTTGTTTCTTATGTCATCCAATCAGTTACTCCCACAGCTTGTGTGGGATTTTCAAGCATTCTTTTGATTTTCAATGAATGAAACAACAACATTGTATACATTTGCATTTCTAAATGAATGAAATACAACATATTATCATGCAACTTTTGATCTCCTTCTCTTGTAAAATATTGCACAATAAGAAATGACTTCAGCTTAAACCTTATATGCAAATGTTAATGATTAGTAGAATTTATTGTAGTACCTTTCACCTTAAAAGTAGTCAACTGTTCTAGCTCTACGAAAATGAGTTGTAGGTGAATTTTTGGTAACAGGTACAATGAACCTTCCATGCTTTGTACAACTTGTACCTCATTGATATAACTATTGATCATACTTTAAGGCGGTGTGGCATGTCTAGTTTTCTTGTACCCCTCACTAGAAGTCTCAAGATATGTCAAACATCCTCAAGGGTAACTATGATCTCACCTATGAAAGGATGAAAGGTGTTTGTATTCAAATCCTACCTCTATGTAAGGGTGGTGACAATACAACATAAAACAATGGAGATATATGCAAAAAATGTCTCAAGTCCACACTCTCCATATCTTTGTTTGTGGGAGGAAAATATCTCAAACTCTCAATCTAGTAAGGTTGTGGCTACTTTCAAATCTCAAACTCATTCTATTTCCACAAAGGCACACCAAATTTGTCATTAGCTAATATACAATAATAAAAATAATCATAAAATTACTAAAATTGATGCAACATATTGAATTAATACTTTGGGTTTAAAATTGTATATTAGTTCAAAGCTTGAATTAATCCCATATGCACAAAGCATGCCCATGGGTCAATCTCGCATGAGGAAATTCAATCTTTTGAGTCAAACAAACCAATAAAAATAATTCCTACACTAGTTTTATAAAAATTTAAATCACTCAATTTCATATTAATAGAAAAATGTTTTAAAAGGTAAAAAAATAAACATGTCACCTCTAAAAGTTTTTCGTATTGAATGTGTAATATGTACATGCACTCTATTTGCTTGATTCAAAGTGTTTCCTCTATACTACACCTTGATAATCTCTCAAGGATGATGTAAAACTGAAATCTCACTTTCAATTTCTCACCTGACCATATGTAGCTTGATCCCTACTTTACCCTTTCATCATTATTTCTCATGGATTTTCCGTTCTCACAAACCAATGTTCCTACATATGATAAACAATTTTGGATGACATGTTGCATTATCACTTTTTTGAGACATCTATTGTGTTATACATTTATTACCATGATAATTTTATCGAAACAACATTTATGAGAACACATTTTCACATGAAACATATGGATATTACATTGATTATTATTTTAATATGTGGTTATCATGTGAATTTGTAAATATTTTATCATTAACAATAATGGCTAAGTTAACCAGATGTTTCATGCTTGATTTTAAAGAAATGGAGCTCTCCTTAGGTGGTGGTGGTGATGGCGGTGGAGTGATTTCAAAATTTGAAAAGGTGGAAAAATTTGGAGGTGCAGCAGGCATTAATGTTGGACAACTTGTTGATGGTAAGGTGATGTAAGGTGGGTCCTTGGCTGATGGTAAGCAGCATGGGTCCCCTATTGTGGAAAATGAAAGGGGGAATCTCAGTGCTGAAAAGTTTGGCCCTATCAGTCAGCTGATGGTTTGGATGCGACTTTTTCTGGCTCGATTCTTGGGGTTGATAAGACAACCTAGGTGGTCTCTTCTCGGATTCAACCCTCAAATGGTCTAATCTCTTTGGTGTGAATCCCAAAGTTAAAATCTCTTCACCTCTTGTGGCCTTTGTTTCTTATGCGAAAATTGGAGAATATTCAATCTCTGTCTCAGATTGCATTGTTGAAAAAAGTGTATCAAATATGGTTATGACTCTTCTGGGAAAGTTTGTGGGGCCTCGTCGTCATATCGAGTTGGTTTTTAAGTTTTCTTTGAACCGACGACACCCTAACGGCCAGGTGGATGTGGTTGCAATGGCTAAATGATTCTTTTCTTTACTTTCAACTGTGAAGATGATCTATTGTTGGCTCTTATGGGTGGTCCTTGGTTTATTGGGAAATCTTCTTTGATGCTAAAAAGGTGGGAACCGGGTTTTAATCCTAACTCATGCTCTTTTTTGGTGACCCCTGTCTAGGTGAGACTTCCAGGTCTCCCTCTTGAGTTTTGGGATGAAGAAGTATTCAAAGGGATTGCAAGTACTTTTGGGTGCTTGCTATTGATTGACCAAATGACAGTTTCCAAGAAGCGCCTTGTTTATGCTAGATTTTGTGTTAATGTGGAACAATCAGCAGATCTTCCCTCTCTGGTGAAGATTAACTCTAAGTTTGGTGTTTGAGATCAAGCGGAGGAATTTGAATCAATTCCTTTCACTTGTTTCCATTGCAAGAAAGTAGGCCACTGGGCTAAAAAATTCCCTCCAAAAGTACAGAAGCAGGTGGTTAAGCAGTGGAAAGAAAAGGAAAAGGTTCATGGGGTGGTATCTTCGGATCTTGTGGAGAAAGATGGGACTGCTCCTGCGGAGAAAGATGGGTATGTTCCTGTGAGTGAGATACCTATGGGAATGGAGATGGTAATGGATGAGAATATTGCGATCCTAGAGGGCCAAGTGGAACCTGAAAATCTTGTTGTGGTTTATGAGCCAAGAGGTGTGGTTGAGGTGATTCCTCCCCATCTCAGTAATGAGGAGCCTTGTGAAGGTCTTAGGTCTGTGGATCTAGTTGAAGACCAAGAGCTTGAGGTTGATGGTTTGGGCTCACCTCTTTTGAATTCTTGTGTTAGTGGGGTTTTGAAGTCGCCACATGATGATTTTTCTTAGATTGAGGGGTTGGAGGTTTGCTCAAAGTCTAAATTGAAGGATTCTGGCAATATGGGTGATCCTAAAAATCCTCCTTATATTCTGGGGAAAGGTAGAAATAGAAAGAAATAGTCTCCTCCTATGAGAATTTTCACCAGAATAGGCAAAGGTCAAATTGCGGGTCTGAGCTGAGAGGTAGGGGTTGTCCTCCTTCAAATGTTACTAGGGACAAGGAGAGTCGAATGGATATTGTTGATGGGACTCAGAGAACTTTGTTGGAGATGTACTCCAAGAGCGCCTCCCATAAGCTCTCATGAAGATCATTTCCTAGAACATGAGAGGGTTAAATCACCCTCACAAGCATGATCTCCTTGCTAACCTGGTAAGGGATCATAGGCCTGACATTTTTTTGATTCAAGAAACTAAAATGGGAATGGATAGGTTATCTAAACTTAAACATAAGATTTTCAAGGATTGTGGTATGCATTGTTATGAGGCGGTTGGTGCTTCTGGTGGTATTGTTACTTTTTGGAATCTAAAGTTGATTCAGTGGGTTGCGGTGCTTGAGGACTGTAACCATGTGGCTAGTTCTTTTATCAATGTTTGTGATAAGTTCTGTTGGACCCTTTCTAATTTTTATGCTCCTAATAGTAAGAGTGCCAAGATTTTTTTTTGGGAAAATCTTAGTTCCTTTAAATCTTTGTATCCTATTGCCAATTGGTTAGTAATGGGGATTTTAATACGCCCTTGCATGATGCTGATAAGTTAGGAGGATCACAAATTGTGGATGATAGTAGATATGATCTCATGAATCTCATTAATGACAATGCTCTTCTTGATTTGGATCTCAAAGGGCCTCTTTCACTTGGTCTAACTGGCGTGTGGGTGAAGCTCTTATCTAGGTTAATCTCGATCGGGCCCTCATACCCCCTAACTGGCTTATTTCTTATTCTTGTTCTCTGTCAGCCCTTACTAGGTTAGGGTATGACCATTTTCCTCTTTCTTTATCGGTGGATCTGCTAGGGAGGAGAAAAAAAATTCCTTTCAGGTTTGAAAAGATGTGGACCTGTCATCCTGACCTAAAATATTTGGTTCAAGCCTAGTGGAACATTCAAGTGGATGGTTCAATTATGTACAGGGTTGCTAAGAAACTTGCTAATGTGAAGAGCAATGTTAGGAGGTGGAATTAGTCCTCCTTGGGAACATTTTTGCTGAGAAGGAAGATGCCAATCGAGAGCTTTTCACAATGCAACAATCTATTCAAGCGTTTGGTTATGATCAAGCTCTTGCTCTAAGGGAGAACATCCTTTTATCTAGATTACATAATATTGTGGCTAAGGAGGAGGAATTTTGGAAGCAACGGTCTCGAATTATGTGGTTAAAAAGTGGGTACAAGAATACGAGGTTCTTCCATCTCTCTACGCTGAAACATCGAGATTCCAACCGTATTAATTCTATAAATTTCAATAATAAGGTGCTAGATAAGGATGTGGATGTGCAGCAGGCTGCTTCTTATTTCTCGAATCTTTTATCTGAGGAAGGGGAGTTGGATTCAGAGTGTCAGGATGATCTTCTTTGGGATATTCCTCATATCATCTATGATGATCTTAATCGGCAATTGGTTCATATCCCTTTAGAGGACGAGATTAAAAGTGTTGTTTTCTCTTTTGAAGGTAACAAGGCGTCGGGTCTCGATGGTTTTCCAATATTTTTTTTCAATCCTTTTGGGATATTCTTGTGAAGGATGTCGTGGATGCTATTAAGGAATATTTTAGTAGTGGTAATTTGTTGAATGAATTAAACTCATCCTTTATTGTTCTTGTTCCTAAGAAACCGGGTGCCTCCTCCTTTGATGAATTTCGTCCTATTAGTTTGTGTAACTCTATTTATAAGATCTTTTCCAAGGTGTTGGTGATGAGATTGCAGAAGGTTCTTCCTCAAATTATTTCAACCCAACAAAATGGATTTGTGGCGGGTAGGAAAATTCTTGATTCCATCCTTACTGTTCATGAGAATATCAACTCTTTATTTGTTAATAAGCGTGTTGGTTTTCTCCTGAAGTTGTATTTGCTTAAAGCTTATGATAGAGTTGATTGGGGTTTTTTGTCTAAAATTATGAAAGCTTTTGGTTTTGGAGAGAAACTGGTGGTTTTGGTGCTTTAGCTAATCTCTTCCCTGAGGTTGTTTGTTCTTGTTAATGGTTCCCCCTCTCCTCTTTTTGGTTGTTCGAGGGGTTTGAGATAGGGAGATCCCATCTCTCCTTTTCTCTTTATTATCATGGTTGAATCTCTGGGTTGTCTCATTCAAAGATTTATTAATACTAGTCAGATGATTGGATTGTCTCCTTCATCTCAAAACCATATTTTCTCCCATCAACAATTCGTTAATGATACTCTTATGCTTGGGGAATTGTCTATTAAGAAAGTTAAAGATATTAATTTTTTTTTGCAGAAATATGAGGCTGCTTCGAGGTAGAAGATTAGCTTACCTAAAAGTGTTATTTTCTTTCTTAACACTCCTGATCACTGGTAGCATAGAATTGCAAGGATTTTGCAATGTCAGATTGGTGAGCTTCCTACGTCTTAATTGGGCCTTCCCCTGTGTTCTAATGTGGTCCCTGATTCTTTCTGGAGGGGTTTGATTGATAAGTTTAACTCTAAATTGTCTAATTGGAAAGGTGCACTGCTGAGTCAAAGCTGGGAAAGTGCAATTAATTAAATCTACCTTTTAGAATCTTTCGGTTTATGCTCTCAGCCTGTTTTACATGCCGCAGAAATTTGTGGACAAGCTGGAAGGTATTCAGAAAAAATTCCTTTGGTTTGGGGTGGAAGAGAAGAAAAGAATGCATCTGGTCTCCTAGGATGATGTTTGCAAGTCTAAGAAGTTGGGTGGTCTCGACATTCGTAAAATAAGAGAGTTTAATATGGATTTACTTGCTAAGCAATTGTGGAACCTAATTTTTGCTAATAGTGAATGGGATCGTATTGTTATGGGCAAATAGCTTCGAGGTGTGGATCATATAAGGGACTTGTTGTCTAGTGGCTGCTCTCTCCCGTACGGTTCTTCCCTTTGGAATTGTATGGTTAAGGCCACAATGATTGTTTCTAAAGGTTTGCATTGGTAATTGGGGAATGGTAGGAGAATTCTCTTTTGGGATGATTGTTGGTTTGGCAATAGGCCACTCAAAGATGTCTTGGGCCCTTCCTTTTATGGATACTTGTATTCAGAGGTTTGGAAGATTTGTTGCTGATTATATGGATGGGTTGCAACGGAAAAGATTGCATGAGGTGGAACCTTGTTTGGAAGGTCTCTTTAATGCTCTTTCCTCTGTTCATATTCCTTCTTATGTCCCGACTGATAAGATTGTTAATTGCAAAATATTTCTAGATTTGATTGTGTGTTAGTTTTTTGCATCAACGTTTTGGATCACACTCCGTGATCCATCATTAGGATGAAAATGAGAGCACCAAGAGAAAAAAAATTTGTTTGGAAGCTTTCTTCTAATGAAATTGTTTTGTGTCTTCAACCTTTGCTCTTCAAGTTTCTTTTGTTGGTCTTGTCCCCTTCTAGGCCTCCCTTTGGTTCGCTAAACTAATTCCCAAGGTGAATTTTTTTTCTAGCTTTTTTGCTAGAATAAGGCCTTAACTACTGATAATCTTGTCAAGAGAGGTTTTATGATTCCTAACAGATTCTTTCTATGTGAAGGAGATGTAGAGGATTCCTATCATCTCTTGATTGGGTGCATATATGTAAGGGAGGTGTGGGCTCATGTTCTTTCTCTTTGGAATCTCAGCTGGGTGTTTCCTTCCTTGATTGGGGAAGTGTGATCTCAATGGGTGGGACCTTCCTCTAATCTTGCTCTGCTCTTTCTTTGGTCTCTCTTTGTTCCTCACCTTGCTTGGGGTATTTGGCTGGAACGTAACAATAGGATTTTCAGGGACTTTGCTCTTCCCTCTATCTGTCTGGAATTTAGGATTTGTGCGGCTATCAAGGAGAATTTTGTTTCTGAGGTTTCTTTTCAGAATGGCCTTAAGATTGCACTTATGTCAGGTGACATTTCTATTGCGCATAATTGGAAGCTACCTTGTTGTATCTCTCTTCCTTTGAATAGAGGTAAAGCTTCAAGAGATGATGTTGTCTAGAAGGCTCCCCCTACTGGTTGGGTGAAAATCAATTTTGATGGAGCTACTAAAGGTAATCCAGGACCTACTAGTTGTGGGGGAGTGTTGAGAAATTCTAATGGTAGGTTTGTTTATGTTGTGGCGCTCCCTTTGGGAACCTAGACAAACCACTTTGCGAAAGCTTCAGCTTCCTATCATGGGTTGAAGATTGCTCATTCTAAAGGTTTCATAAAGGTTTGGTTAGAGGGAGATTCGTTAAATGTTATTAACAACTTGAAGAAGTCTAATCCTCCCTCTTGGAGTGTTGAATCCCTTATCTTGGATGTGATTGATATTTTGAATTCATTTGATGAATTTTATATTTCTCATATTTTCAGGGAGGGTAATGGTCTTGCGGATGTCTTTGCTAATATTGGTGTTAGTGATCATAGGATTTTGGATTTTGGATGATCCCCTTCTTATTGAGGCCCTTGCTTGTCTTAATAATGATAAACAAAAATGTTAAGGAGGGTGTCGCCTTAATTATGAATTGTGTTTGCATGTCCCTGTTCACGTGGCAGATTATCCTTTGGAGTGATCTTGATTTGGATTGTGCTTGGGCTTCTGATAATTTGAGTATCCTCTATATGGAGCGGCCTTCAAGGTTAATAATTACTCTTTGCCACCTTGTCGTTTTCACACGATTTGGGGGTAAGTCTTTGCCTTTTTTTTTTCTGTAAAGTCCTCAAGCTCTTGGGTTTCATTGAGTCTGTGATCATGGGTGGAGATAGAAACAAGGCTAGGCCATTTTCCTATGACACCTTGAAATCTAAGTCCAAAGTGTGGGAAAGGTTACATCTGGGTGGGATTACACCGTATATTGAGCGACTCCATGGGAATGATATGAAGGCAATGGAGTTGTTTGCCAAGGGCTGGCATAACAGGGTTCTGAAGTTGGGAAAAATTAAATTTGACATTAATGAAGACCTTATTGCGAGCATCACGGGTCTATCTACTGAGGGAAGAAAAGTGTATAGAGACAAGGAGTCTAATGTTGCACTGTAGATCTTCTTTAAAGGTGGCAAAGAAAAGAAGCTTGAGCATGCTAAAAGTTGTGGCTACTTATGCAGTTCTATCAAGGCTCTGTGGGGAGATGTCGTTGAAGAACTTATGAGGTATATAACCTTAGAAGGTCAATTCTCTGCCATTTTTGGTTATCATTTTGTCCTTCTGAATCACTTTAGACACAAGAAGATATTTTCTTTTCCTTTCCATTTGTTGGTGTCTTTGGAAAGTGGAATTAAGGATCACAAGCAAAATCCCAAAAATCTTATGCTACATGTTGGTTTAATTCTCCTAATATCAGATTATGCCAAGTCTTATGTGGTTCCTAAGCAGCCTGAGATGGATCCTAAAGGAAAGGAAAAGAACTTGGAATTGGAGTATGAAAATGTGTCGGAGGAGGAACCTGAGAAATTTCCTAAATGGAAAAAGAAGAAAGTAGAATTGGAGGAGTCTAGGTTGGATGAGGATGAGGATTATGAACTTGTGTCTAAGGCTTCTATGGAAGTCTGCTCGCAACCCCCTGCTCCTGGTAAGAGTGGAAAAAGAGGTAAACATGTCCCTGCTTCTGCAAAGTATGAAACTTGTAGTGAGGGGAGTGGGGGGGGAGGGGTTGGTGACAAACTCTGTAAAATTGGGATAGGTGCTCCCTCAACCCTCATGAAAGAAATGAAAGTTGTTGCTGGGGAAAATATTTCTATGCCCCATGTGTCTGGGTCTAAGAGACAAAAAGGGTTTGAAGGATGGAAGTAACAAGAAGTTGGCTAAGCGGACTAGTAGCCCTGTGCAAGAGGAGTTTGTTGATTCTCCTCCAAATGTTGTTGGCGGGTAGGATACAATGGATATCCCTGAAGAGGGGAGGGAGATGCAAAATAGAAGGAGGACTGTTGCGGATGAAATTGCGAGCTCTCTTTGAAAAATACTGGCATTGATGGTTGAGGCTAAAGGGAAAGAGGTAATTGATAGCCAAGAACTAAATAGTGTCTCCCAAGAGGGTGAAGTGAAGGCCATGGATGTGTTTAATTTTAACCAGAAGACAACCAAGAACTGAATAGTGTCTCCCAGGAGGGTGAAGCGAAAGCCATGGATGTGTTTAATTTTAACTGAAAGGATTTTCCTAATGTTTTGGGTCTAGCGAAGGAGGGCACTATCTCCTTGTTTAGTTTGTTGAAATGGGCTTTCCATGAGATTAATATGACCAATGTGAAGGTTCGGGGGGCTGTGAGTAAAGCTGGGGATACTTTGGAGTCCTCTCTACAAGCTCAAGTTAACTAGTTGTTTGATTCTTTAAAGATTGTTACTGATGAGATGCTTAAGCTGAAGTAAATTTTTTAACAAAGGATTGTGACCTTGGAAGAGCGGATGGAACGGGTTACCATGAAGTTGGATAAGGTTGTTGAAGTGACAAATTTTGTTATGAGGAATGAAGCGAAGGGCCTTACTATCCTCAATGAGAAGGCTAGGAAATGTATGGAGGAAGCTCCGGTGATAAGGACGTTGTTGGGAATAGGCAGTTGATGGAGGAAGCTTCGGTTGGTAAGGCTGTTGCTAGGAATGCTCATGGTTCACATGATGTTTTGATTAAAGAGGTAAGTGTTTTGGGGCCCGATGCTAGGACCTGCAACAAAACTAAGCTACAAGTTGGGGTTCCTGTCAAAGAGATTTTTGAAGTTATGGATGTGCATCAAAAGATAATTGAAAGTGACATGGAGGCTGCTAATATTCTGAAGAATCTGTAGTTTTTGTTCTTGTTCCTCCTTTTTTGGCAACTGTTTTGTTGATGTTTTGATGCATGTTGGTTGTTTGTTGATCTGTGTGGTTATCTTTTGAAACAACTATCTTTTTTGTAAAGGGTTTCGAGGCCCCTTCAAAACCTGCTTTACCTCTAATCAAAAACAATAATGGATATCTAACAATTTAGTGATACTCATTGACTCACATTATTTATCCCATGTTAATAATACATACAATGTGTCATTGTTTTCTCCTCCAATTTTGTGCATCTATTGGATGCAACCAATTGGAGGGTACATATAGTGCCATTAATGATTTTCATGGTTGAGATTTTAGATTGTGTTTTATGATAGATAGGGACTCATCATTGTATCCAAAGGAAGCTATATCATTTTATAGTGGCATGCCCACATCATGCAAAGTTTTATCACATCACATGGAGTTTATCAAATGCCCATATATATAGAAAAATAAACTTTCCCTCTAATACAAATAAGTAAATGCAATCAATTAAGCACAAATCAACGTAGAGTAAATAATGAGATATGGTTATTGATTGCTTAGACAAGTGTCCTTGTTATTTTAGGAAAGTAAGTGAATAGGTAACTAGTACTTAGCTCTATGACTAAATAATGATTTCCTTTAAATATTATTGAAGTATAGTAGTATGTAATTAGGAAACAATGCCTCTATGTAAAGAAATGTATTAAAACTTTTGTTGGGTATGTGCTCTACTTAGGCTCAAATTTGTAAGTGTAGATAAAGCTTGTTGTCGCAACATTGTAGATTTTGAGTCCAAACTGAATCCTATGCAATGTAAAACTATGTTCTACTACTCACCTAAATGATCTGATCTTTTTTTACTCCTTTTGAATATCTAAAGATTGGTGGTATTTAATAATATTTTGGTAGGACTATCGATGTGTCACTAGGGGTTTTATCTCATAGTTCAACTCATGAAAATGTGTAAAAGATAAAAAATAGTAGATTTTAGACATGCATATGCTCCTAAAATGCTCATGTAGATCTAGATTACTTTTAGCACACCAAACTAAAATGTCCTTAAATGAAAATGATAATACTTGGAATGATCCAAGAGGATAGGATTAGGAGATGTATACAATGAATACATTGAATGCTTTTACAAAGAAGGACATAGCAATCTATTTTGTAAATGTGTGTCTAATAAGTCCTAGGTAAAACAATATAGGAAAAGTTCAACTAAATTTGAATTTAAAAGGGGCAAGTTTACAATTCTAAGGTCAACCCCATGACTATAGAAATGACCCATGATAAGAAAAAGAGGGGGGCTAAATGAACATGATAATTGAATACATTGAAATAGTATGGGTATTGGTGTAGTAAAAATGTGAATAAGGAAAATGTATAGGGATATATGAACATAAGGATGTGATAAGAGATGAGAGCATAAGAATGTGTGAAATAAAGTGATAGGTGGCAAGAGAAGGGACCCAACTTTGCACAAAAACCATTTATCAATATGTCAATGCATGAAGGCACTCTCATCAAAATAGTCCAAAACTCAATGGGAAATGGCATGGTGAAATAATGCAAAATGTATCATGAATAGCATGTTTCTTTAATATATGTCTAGCCAATGTGAATTCAAGAGTGTTACCTTTCATTCTTATCAAGGAAGCAGTGTTAGCTATAGAATTGGTTTGTTGGTTGTCTTTTCATGGGATGACATCAATAGAGTGAATAAAAGATGTGAGTAATTTCAATGCTAACTCATTGTATTACATTAATTGTGTTTCCTTTGTTTTGTAACGACTCATTACTTGTCTAGCCACAAGTTGGGAGTCGCCATGTATATTGATAGATTTAACTTTAAGGGATATGATTGTCCACAAGCCAACAATTAATGCCTCATACTCAACCATAATATTAGCACACAAAAAATCAAGCCAAAATGAATTACATGAGTTAATCCAAAGGAGGAATCATAATCGCCTCCACCCTCAAACTAGGCATGCATCTAGATCCATCAAAAAACACGACCCAAGGAGAAGAGGTATCAATATGTAAAATATCCTCATCAAATAAGGATGTAGTGAGAAGTGCATGAGTAGGGAAAGGTGTTGTATTTGATCAACCAACAATGACTTATCCTTTTATCAATTTTTTTAGAAATGAATTCAAGACCAAACTCAAAAAGCAACATCACCCAATGTGCAACATGGATCAAAGGTTGGATTTCAACATGTATGTCAAAGTATCTTCTTTTATAATGATATGTGTCTTAGCATGATTATGTAATGTCTAAGTTTTTATTATGCAAAGATGACAACCAACCATAATTTCTCCATAAGCATGTACCATGTCTTATACTCCAATAACATACCACTATTGTAACAAACCATGTGTTTTTTACTATTTCCATCATTTTGAGCTAAAAAAACTCCAATTGTAGTCTATGGTCATTACATATTACAATAGTAGAGGTTTTCCATGGATAATAAGTATGAGGACTAAAGGATTCAACAAGTATTGTACTTCTTGTTCTCAAATGCCTTTTGAGAATCTTCATTTTATTAAAATTTAACTTCTTTCTTTAAATGTTTCATAAATGGCAATGCCTTATCCACTAATTGGGAAATAAAGTGTCTAATAGCCTAAATTTTCCCATAAATACTTTGGTGTTGTGACAATTTCTTCAAGGGAGACATGTTAATAATAGAATCAATTTTATTGGCATCCACCTCAATGCCCCTCTAGGATACAATGCATCACAATGAGTGACCATTGTCAACTTAACAAATGGATTTCTTTGGATTTAGTGTCACTTTGCATTAGCATAAGTGTTCAAATATTATCCTCAAATTCTTGCAAGTGGTCTATTTGTCATTTTGATTTTGCTAAGTTATCATCCACATAGTCCTCTAATACCTTATGCATAAGGTCATGGAAGATTAGTGTCATGGCCCTTGATATGTAGCTCCTACATTTTTTTAGCCTAAAAGGAATGGAAACATAGCAAAATATGCCCCAAGGTATGGTAAAAGTAGTTTTGTATTTGTCTTGAGGATTAATCAATGATTTGATTGTAGCTCAAAAATCCATCTATAAAAGATAGCAATTCATGACCAATAGTGGAATCTACAATCGTATCATATTAGGACTAGTGAAGTCATCCTTAGAAGATGCTTTGTTAAGATTTCTAAAGTTGGTACAAATATGGATATAACCAACAAGGTTTGCAATGGGTACCATACTACAGATATAAAGAAAATAATCAAATGGTCTTATAAATCAAACCTTTAGCATCTTTTATAACTCCTCTTTAACCATTATAGTAATTGTACGATGCATCTTCCTAATCTTTTGTTTGATATGTTTAACATCAGGCTCTCGAACAATATTATGCATCACAATATTAGGATCAACATCTAGCATGTCCTAGTATGACCACACAAAAATGTGTCTAAATTCTTTAAGTAATATGGTTTGTTACACTATTCATATTGGCCTAGACAATCACATAGCTTGAGGATCTTTTCTTTTTCATTTTGGTCAATCTCTATATCATATATATACCACCAATTGTGAATGTGTTGCAATTTTTAATAAAATGTTGATTGGGAAATGTATCAAGAGGATCACTACATAGAGAGGGACCATTTTCCCCATAGTATGAGCAAACCTCAAAAACATGGGAAAACCTTGATCATGATGATATGGGGGTAAATACTCACATGCCCCTAAGTATTAAGCAAATGCTTCATCATTCATAAAAGTGTCAAATGGAGGGTGTGCATCCATATAACAAATCAAAAACCAAATCAAGATAAACTAAGGGTTAAAAATGTCACTACTAATAGTGCATGAACAGCCAATTCCCTCAGTATCATTCTTTTCAAGGATTTTAATAGGTTTGTTAATGCTTTGTTGATTCAAACCTAACCCTTTTCCATTATAACTAAGCTTTTCTAGGATATTATATCCTTTTTCATAATGACCAGACAATAGAGAAGAGGATAAACACCTTTTATAATGTTGGCTAGTTTTGGATCTATGGGGAGTATTTCATTCATTGGAATAAATATCTATATGAGAACACGAAGGTGATGTAGCATGTAAATCAAGATCAATGGGCAAAGAAGAAGGTTGGTCTTCATGATTTTATTTTTATTTTTGAAACTTAATGTTTCAAAATCTAATGAGCCCTAATCATCTTCAAGATCAATGTGAGAAACAAGAAGATTGAGGGTAATTGTAGGAGCAACTAATTGTAATGGATATAATTGTTTTATCTTTAACTACTTGGAGAAATTTGTATGGATTGTCATTGATGGTCACTATATATTGCTTATTTTGATGGGTAAACATAGGTTTTTGAGGAAGCATAGATGGGATAGGACCCATTACATGAATCCATGGATGCCCCAAAAGAATGTATACTAATATTTTGGAGATCACATGAAAAGTGGTTTGAAGAGTAAAAGGCCCTAAATTGATAGGCAAAGTAATGTAACTAAGGGAATATCCTATTATGGTGTCAAACCCTTTCATAGTTACCTTAAATTTTGGGAGATTGGAGTAACTAACTTGAATCACATCTAGAAAATATTTGCTACATATATTCAATCTAGATCCATTGTCCATTGGTGCATGTTTAACTATATGCCTTCATTCCTAACCACATCACATAGTGGCCTACACTCGCGAATCACATGTGGTAATGGTAAATCATGAAGCACAAAGGAGATGAAGGCATTAGCTTTAAGTAGTGGTTGCAATATTGAAGATAAGCCCTTAGGAGTAAGAGTAGATAAAACAATTGTACACTCTAGGATGTTCTTTAAAATGTTCTTATGGTTTTCTAAGGAACATACCAAATGTCAAAGAGGTAATTAGTGGGATTATTATAAAAATGATCATATATATCATACCCCATGTATCCATGCATGCCTAGATGTAGAATGAATTGAAGTATAACTAAGGAATGAAAAGTAAGAATAGAACTCAACTTAGCATGAGATATAAATCATGGAGAAGCATAAGCCATGTGACATGTAGAAAGAGTAGCACAAGTTGCAACTATCATGAGATGTACCTTCACCATATGATGTATCATCTATAGCAATAGAAGGTATAATCATATCATGGATATATTTCACAATAGATGTAGCATGAAGTAGATTATGTGTTCAAAGATGGAACAAAATTAGAATTAAGCACTTTATTATAATTCTCCATAGAAGAAACATGTAACAAATGACAATCGTGTAGTAATAATTTCCAATAGAAAGGGGAAAGTAATGATTTGATCCCTAAATGAAGAAAATGAGCATATGTCATGGTACAATGCTTCCATGGACAAGGTGATCCCTTTTTGTATGATGAAATGTCCTAAGTAAATCAAGACTAGAAGGACCACATGTCACAAAGTGTATAAACATGTCAAAATTGATGATGGAAGCATGACTAGAAACCAAGGCTAAAGGATCATGAGAATAAAAAATTTAGAAATAATTAGCTAACCAAGGATGTAGGATTCACAAGAGTATGCAATTAAAATGTAAAACCCTAACAAGAGTAACCAAGTGGTGTGGAAATACAATACAATCTATAGTATGTCATAAAATCAAATCCTAAATCAAATCTACAATAGATGTTAAGTATAAACCCTAAAGTAAATGCAAGGGTGGTTAAAATGGCTAAAAGAAAGGATAAATGAATAAGCACAAAACCCTAAAGGAAAGATAGATGAATAAAGAACAAGGGTTTAAAACGTAAATCTAATATGAAAGTAATATGTAAAATTATAGAAATGCATATCTAAAGAACCCTAATACAAATAAGAAAATGTAGGAAATAGACTAGGTTGTATAAGATCAAACATGTACCAAAAAAGTAAAGGAAAATAAACTTTCCTATGGGTTAATGTAGGCTAATTAAGTAAATGCAATCAATTAAGCACAAATCAGCCTAAATTAAATAATGATAGGTAGAGACCAATAACTTAGACAAGTGTACTAGTTTGTTTTGGGAGAGTCAAATGGTACTTAACTCTCTGATTGACGAATTGCTATATTTGAAGATTTTCAAGGTAAAATGGTATTTGCTCATAAAATGCTTCAAAACTTACACTAAATCTATGTTCTATCTAGGGTCAAATTTACAAACCTAGGTCAAGTCCACAATCACAAATTTATCCTCATAAGTTCATACTATATTTGGTCAATAACTTGGATGATCTTCACTTGTTCAATTCCTTTCTAATCTTAAGATGTGTGGTATTTGAGAATATACTTTGATAGGGTTGTTATTATGTCACTAAGGGACATATTCTTCTAGGTCAACTTGCAAAGATGTGAAAGATCAAAAACTACACTTCTTAGACATGTATATGCTCCTAGAATGCTCATGCATATCTACATCAATTTTAGTGCACTAAAGTGTTTCATTCTTTACATGCAAATAATAATACTTGGAATGATCAAAGAATAGGATTAGGGGTGTAAAACGAATATATTGAATGTCTTTAAATAAAAGGACATAGCAACATATTGTGTAAATTTGTGTCTAGTTGACTCTAAGTTATCAAGCAAATTTGAAAGACATAAGTCTGCAACTACAAGGTCAAGCTCAATCAAAAAAGGGGCCAAATGAGTATGAAAATCAAATACATAAAAATAAGTGTAGGTATAGGTGTAATAAATGTATGGATAAGGCAAATGTATAGGGATATGTGAACATAAGAATGGGTAAATAATGTGTATAGAAATGTGTATAATGGATAAATAGATGGTGTAGGACAAAACACCAAACTTTACATAAAAATAAGTCACGTATCAATATATTATTATTTAAAAACATTCTCCTAAAAAATAAATCTAAAACTAAACCAAATTTTTTTGACATAAACATACAAATTTCCCCTCTCTCTACATAGAGAACAAGTTTACCCATCTCCCCAGCACCCCACATAGCAACATATTGTGTAAATTTGTGTCTAGTTGACTCTAAGCTATCAAGCAAATTTGAAAGACATAAGTTTGCAACTACAAGGTCAAGCTCGATCAAAAAAAGGGGCCAAATGAGTATGAATATCAAATACATAAAAATAAGTGTAGGTAAAGGTGTAATAAATGTATGGATAAGGCAAATGTATAGGGATATGTGAACATAAGAATGGGTAAATAATGTGTATAGAAATGTGTATAATAGATAAATAGATGGTGTAGGACAAAACACCAAACTTTACATAAAAATAAGTCACGTATCAATATATTATTATTTAAAAACATTCTCCTAAAAAATAAATCTAAAACTAAACCAAATTTTTTTGACATAAAAATACAAATTTCCCCTCTCTCTACATAGAGAACAAATTTACCCATCTCCCCAGCACCCCTCATCTCCCCCCCCTCTCGCCCCCGTTCTAAGACTCCGTGGTGAGTTCGCAAATAAAAATTAAAACAAAAATTATTTTTTTAAAATTAAAAAAAAAAATGAAAATAAATACATAAATAGCTTCTCAACATGAACCTGCGTGTATTTACCTAGGTGGCGGGTAAATTACCTCTTAAACATAGATCTTGGGAAGAATGTTATCGTCCATGCTCTCGCATTGAGGCGCAAAGAAAATCACAGGACAGCAGGTGCCACGGAGAGAATGTTCTGTCTCAATAGTTAAGACAAGTCTGTTGTGCCTTACGAGAGTAACCTAACATTAAACATATTTGAGAGGCCAAAACTCGGATATCCTGTCCCATACCCGACCAAGTACAGACTAGTTGCAATTTAACGTCAGTTCTACCGAGGTGTTATCTGCCCCTAGATAGGCAGATACATCCTGACTAGATGATACCAGTTGTATACCAACGTCTTCTCTATCTTTGGGTGGATTTACAACTACCCAGATTATGGCACTTGTGCCACCTTGATTTCCTTTAAGGTTGTTCTATGATTCTCAAAAATATAAGGAAAGTATAGGAACTTACCACTGATCAATTGCGTTGAGAATTTGATTTACTCAAATGTTCCTTGAGATCTCGTTGCAAAGCCCATTTGTCACTCACCTATGTACAGCTATGTGAGATCACAAAGCGGCAATAAAGTAGCTCTCACAAAAAGGATTATTTCGGTGGCAGGGCGTATGGAATGAAGAGCAAAACAATTGAAAATTTAGGAGAAACTATAACTGTAGTCAAAGACTGACAGAAGCAGACAAACCCTAGAACCTAGTGCTCCACAAGGCATCTCTAAAGAGTGCACTTTCAAAATGCAAATTGAGGTTTCAATGCTTGTTTAGAGAGATTGGAAAAGGTTATCCTTCTGGTATAGTGAAAATAAAGATCTCTATGATAAGATCAGGCAGAAATTCCTGATTTCTTCTAAATTGATTCAAACAGACAGGGCATAAAGACCCAAAAAAACGTCACCTGCAAGGTTGAGAAATATATGGAAGACCGGTAATGCCTACAAACAGAAAAATAATTGGTTGGCTACTTCAACGTAACTTAATATTCATGGCAAGATTGAAGAAATGTGTCACATGCCTTTCACCAGTGCAAACAGCTAGAATCTTTTGGTTCTTTCCAGGTAGACTTACCTGAATATATTATATGATATGCCTAGATTTGAGGCTTTCAACAACTTTCGACTACTGGAGAATTGGTGAATAAGTGTGGATTCTAGCTCTCCTTGCCTACGTCAGGAGAGGGCCTCTAAAATGTGACAACAGTACGTAAACGTTTGCAAGTAATATGGTATATCAGGTTTTCAAAAATTTAGACCACTGCCCTTAATATGTGCACAACACTGGCACATTCCATTAAAGGATATATTTCATTTATCAGAACCCCTCAATGGTGTGAGTAAACAACTAGAAACTATGCCATACAATTGCACTTTATTCAAATCTAAAGTTAATCAAATGATGTATCATTGACAAAAAATTGCAAACCATATTAAAGAGAGGAATAAAGCGGAACACCAGGTAGAGTCGCGCCCCCATCAACAATAAAGATATTTCCCGTTATATATGCTGAGGAATCACTAACTAATAGATGTACAATAGAGGTCATCGCTGGATCTATCTGCCCCCAAGTTTTTAGAGGGACAATTCTTTCTGCCACATTGTTGAGCCAATCTTTCTCCATCAACCCAGCAGTAATTTCAGATCTGAAAAGTCCCGGTGCAATAGAATTAACACGAATGTTGTACTTTCCAAGCTCCAATGCCATAACCTGCGCATTAAAAGCAAAATAAATATCATGCAGCAAATTTATAAAAATAAAAAAGTAATCATTTGGGTGATGTTCATAACCCTTAAACAGCACGTGTCATAGGATCATAGTGTTTAAATTGACTACACAAAGAAAAAACAGAGCATGCTTTGTTGCAGCTTGAAGAGAGTGACAACATATATGGATAGAGAGATTGCTGCTGACAAAGTTATATGCTTTATGAACCTTCCATTGCTGAAAAAAGAAGCATCTCAATCATCAAGATGAACCATGAATCCAATCGAAGCAGACTCAATTCTTCCAATAAGTTCAACTATAACTCTACTGCCAATGAGTACAACCTATAAAACCAATTATTGGAATATAGCAAACTAAATTAAAACTTCCAACAATTTGTTATGACATGCAAAACAATTTCACTATAAGGATTCATCCATATCCACTTGTTCTTATTGATGAACTGCGAGCGAAACTGAAGGGAAAATGAGAATTGTCAGATATGGATTTCAAAAACTCCAAATATACATGTAATATTCCAATTTCATATGTTTTCTTATATTTGTAACAATGGACAAATAATCTATTGTTAGCTTGTTTACTTTGTCGGATTTTTTCTCTTTTGTTTAATTAATCTTTAGGATGACCAATTTTCATGATTAGTTCATGATTAGTTATTAAAGTATTTTCATGATTAGTTATTTACTTTAAAGGCTTTTTCTTGTATATTTTGGTAAAAATCACGAGGTAAGGGAGCCCACAAAGCCCCCACACACCACTGAACATTTGCAAATACAAGGAAGAAACAACAATCATAAGATATCTACCACATAGAACTTTTCACTCTAGTCTCTTTTAGAGTTGACAAATCTTTTGGAGCATGTAAAATGTCCTATAACTCGCTTTCATCTTACAATTATTATCAATGTAGGCCCAGCCCAAATTCCAACCCAATATCTTTTATTTTCTTAGGCTATACGAGCTTCCATGGTCATTTTTTATTAGAATTTTTGTTTTTGCGGGAATTTGGCCCTGCCCCATAACTATAATGACCAATCTCCATGCTGTTTTCATTAGTTTAATGGCTCTTCCTTGTGTAAGTGGTAATAATCACAAGATAAGGGAACCCACAAAGCACACAAGCAACTCCAAGCAATTTTTAGTATGGGAGAGGATTGACTATTATAAGAAACCCACAGCTTTGGATTTTCTTCCCTCTAACCTCTTTCCCAGTTGTCAAAGATTTTGGAACATGCAATACCTTATTAGTTATTATTGTCTACAATTTATGCTGTTTTCATTAGTTTAATGGCTCTTCCTTGTCAAAGATTAGTTGGAACATGCAATACCTTATTAGTTATTATTGTCTACAATTTATGCTGTTTTCATTAGTTTAATGGCTCTTCCTTGTGTAAGTGGTAATAATCACAAGATAAGGGAACCCACAAAGCACACAAGCAACTCCAAGCAATTCTTAGTATGGGAGAGGATTGACTATTATAAGAAACCCACAGCTTTGGATTTTCTTTCCTCTAACCTCTTTCCCAGTTGTCAAAGATTTTGGAACATGCAATACCTTATTAGTTATTATTGTCTACAATTTTACTATGTGGAACCAAACCCGATCATTTTGTTGAGTCGTTGAAGATTCCACTATCTTTTTAATTTGATTTTTAATCTTTGTGGGATTCTAACCCGTGTATGTTAATTTGGTTCTTGCTAGTTTCAATTAAGATAGGGGAGATCATCATGCACTCTCCTACTAGAAAAACAAAATGACAAAATATTCAATTGTAAAATATCATAGTAGCTAAGTGTTTTAAGGTGTAGGTGTAGTAATCTAAAATAGTATCACTGCTAATTGATTTCTGGATTCGATTGTGTAAGAATTTTTGCATCAACGTTTTGGATCACACTCCGTGATCCATCATCAAGATGAAGAAGAGAGCATAAGGAGTAAAAAAAATATTGGAGTAAAAATAGTATGTTTGCATGGCAGCCATCTTGGTTTGAAAACAGAATTGTGTTGCCTATAAGTATCGCAAGTGCACATATTGGAATAACTAATCTTACATTCACTAAAGAATCACTTAGGCCTTACCCATGGTTGACTACCTCCATTAGGGAAACCCCAACTGATATTATCATATTTCAATAAGAGAAGAGGATTAAATACGCTTCATTTTCTCCTCAACACTTTAGGTATCTCCTAAACCACAATACTGATCAATGATTCGTTAACCAAATTTCTTATGAGCCAAAGTATACACACTTGCAATCGCACAGTGCCAAGTTGGTTTCAAAATAGTTTACATTTTCATTAGCAAAAACTTTACCCAGTCAATATTGTACCGCCACCAAAATCACTAGCAACAATACAACAAACAAGCATTAAAGCAATTAAAAATAAATGACTGTGTCAGGAAAAGCCATATACATAAAACATGGGTAGTTGATTCCCAAGAATAGACATGACATAAGATAGTGCCCAATTTTGGCGTCCAGAACAACAGTTGTTCAAATATGTGACGGGCAATGCACACCCAATGAATATTTGATGGTTGACCATGTACTAGGAAAAGCTAAGATATGTGACAAAACTTAATAATAAATTCTTTCTTTAAAATAAAAATTATTGGAGATTGGAGCTAGGAATTTGCACACTTGATCCATCTGCTATATGCTATAGCTCGTGATTTGGAAGATTTACCGTCATTTACCTAATGGAGAGAGGGCCACTAACTTATATGAACCACTGTTATCAATATTTGAAGTCAAAATATCAAAACAATCTTTCTGAAGAAAACATCCAATGTATTACAATTACAAAATACTATGTATAGAACCAACCAAAGTATTTGAATCTGAGATATTTATGAGAACTAAATCATACAGAAAAAAAGAAAGAAAAGAAAAACTCTTTATATTTATGTTAGAATGACAAAGCATAGAAACTAACCAAAAACAAGTGAAATATTTTAATTATAATCCTGAAACTTCAGCATGGATCTTTCTGGAGCTACTGCAGGCACATGGTAAATATGCTGCCCCGTGGTGCAACAACAGCAGGTAGGTGTTGGCATGAGCCTGCACCTAGTATTACAATCCTGTCATGATGTCACTTCCAATGGCTAAATAAGACAACTCAGTATTGTCTCTTGGTGATGTAGAAATATGGACCAGCATTGATGTCACGGTTTGGAAAGCTGATTAAATTCCATGAGTACTGGCCTCATTATTTGAATAAATCACCTCACTAATTTGCCCTTTTCTCAGTCCAGGAGTCAAAGAGCAGAGTCAAAACTATTTAATTGCAACAGCAGATGGCACATAACAACCCAACAGGTTTATACAGAATAGATTGTCAAGAAACTTTTGTTGAACCTTATGCAATCATTACATTATTTAAATAAATCACCTCACTAATTTGCCCTTTTCTCAGTCCAGAGTCAAAGAGCAGAATCAAAGCTATTTAATTGCAACAGCAGATGGCACATAACAACCCAACAGGTCTATACGGAGTAGATTATCAAGAAATTTTTATTGAATCTTATGCAATCATTACAAGTACAATGGAAACTCTCAAAAGGATGCAACAAAGGATTATGGACTATAGGAGACCATAATTGTTTGCAAAGCCCTTAAATCTCGGTGAAAAAAATTGGAAGTTATCGTATAGAAATATAAAAGATATCAAAGGCCAAACATAGTAAGGCAATCATTTACAGAAGTATTCATTGGTTCACCTCTAGCCACAAATGAAAAATAGAATTAAATTCGATGAAGGATCCCTCCTCACTTGGGATCCATATATACAAATTTTCACTCAAAAACACTTAAGGTTAAATTGAGAGACAAATTCTACATGTACAAGCACAAGATGCTTCAGATGCATAAATTCGTGTTATTGGCACCTAATAGAACTAGGACACTTCAGACGCATAAATTAGTGTCATTGGCACCTAATATGACTAGGACACTTCAAATGCATAAATTAGTGTCATTGGCACTTAATATGACTATGAAAATTGGTGTCATTATAAGGCACAGAAAAATAACACAAAGAATAGGATCAAGCATAACTTAGAAATGTTATGCTCCTAGAATCTTAATTTTGTTCACACCCCTACCAACCAAGGCTCCCAAACCAATTATAGAAGCAACCATAGAATGCTGACAAATTCTTACACAACCGACTTGCTAGCACCCTATTCATGAATGAACATGTTTACATCTATCAGTCCAGTTAAAAACATATGGGCAAAGGACATCATAGAAGAAACCACTACCTTTGTCAATGTATTTATGCCTGCCTTGGAAGCATTATATGCAATTCCTCCAGGCAACTCCCCACGCGAGAGGCCACCAATGGATGAAATATTAATAATTGAACCTCCTCGCCCTGCATCACGCATGCGTCTTCCCACAGCCTTGGATACCAACCAAGCTCCTCTCAAATTTGTTGTAACAACTTTGTTCCATTCATCCTCTGACAAATCTAAAGATATATGTACATCACCTGAAAATCTCAAAACAAGAAATCAGTAAGCTGTTTATCCCATATGGCATAAAATTATCATCTAAAAATGTCAACTTTTTCTTCAAACTCCTCATACATGACATTTCCCATGAAAAAACCAAACAAAAATATATGTATACCATCTGAACCACTGGATGGAGATAATCATAAAGCCATGTTCTTTGGCATTTTAGTGAAATTCCCAGAATATATTTTGTTCCTTGTAGCAGGATAGGAAAGAAGGTATAGTTAAAAACTTAAATGTGATTTGATAGTTCATCCAGCATAATAGTTTACACTTTCAATGAACCATATCAAAGGTTCCTACAATATTTAGAGAAAGTGGCCATATGATTTCCACAAGCTTCCAATTTTGAATTTTCTAGTACATCCTCACTGACCATCGCATTCTTTGGAAAAGGTGCTAAGTGTTAAGTCTGAAAGAACTCGAAAAATCTGGAGATGGATTTAGCTGATTACTTACCATCTCAGGACCTGCAATTAGACTTTGGTTCGCCAGTTGATCAACTTAAATAAATCTAATGACAAAGTGAATCGATCAATATATGCTGCAATAACAAATGTGTCACGAAGAAGAAATGTGTGGACATATTTAAGCACATCAGCCATCCATGTGGAGGGTTCTTAATGGTCCATGTGCTAAAAGGATGCTAATTCTTGAACAACATGGGATGTTCTTATTGGTTTTTGGAGATCACAAGATGACAAGATAGATCCAAAATTTTAGTGAATTTCCCAGTAAGTTATGCTGTGTCACAAGTATAACCTTGAATTGGTTTGGATTTTAACAATTGAGAACAAGGGTGAATTGGGTTCTCGCAAAGGTGAAAGTTAACTGTCAAATCTTTGTGGGGTTTTTAAGTTAATTGTATAATTAAGCTGGATTTTTAACATTATCACATATTCTAATTTGTGTCACAAAAAGTAAAATCCTGATAAACAATCAAAGGAAATTAAGATGGTCATTCCCTGAGTCTGGAGGAAATTGCTGCTTCGTCAGTGGTCACAGAAAACTACAAAAAGACTACAAGTTAAAGAGCAGAAGCTTGGAAAAACTTTGTGACACTTATGGCAATGTTAGAGATCCTTGGTTGTCCTATCAGGGCAGAGAATTATTCTACAGTTCGTCACAAAAAAGGCATAATCCTTTGTGCAACACTTGGACTTTGGATTTAGGCAAAGTCATCATACCCAGTTGTTTTGTTAACCTGATGTAGTGTTGTGGAAAGCTGCCCTTTATAATGTCTAGACCAGAGAAGTTAGAAGCAGAGACAGAGAATTAATTTTCAAGTTGAACACTGCTACAATCAAGAAAGTTCAAGATTATGGGAGGATGCAAAGAAATTACTTAAACTAAATACGTTGGCTGCTAGTGCTAACAATAGAGCCAATAAAAATGGGCTTTGGGTTCTCATCTGTAGCTACTAATTCCATAGATTTCCTGTTATGGGGGAACCTGCCAAGGAGAGGGGCATTCCAGCCAGTGAGGTTGAGCCTTTTGTTGCGTCAAAATTTCGACCATACTTTCAAATAGCATTTTCATATTTCTGCTAGGTGACAAGAATGACAATGACACTGTGTAATGTCTGCAGCCTATGTTTGAAAAGAAATCAATAAAGATAATTGATATTACACCAAACTGGCACTAAACAAAGATTCAGTTGTTAAGAATGGTCAACCAGCATATGAAGAGTTGTGTCCCTTGAGCAAGATAAAGTATATAAGGAAGGTAGATCTAGAAGGAAAGGGAATGGGAAAGAATTATTATGACTGATTACTAGTAATAGACAGCAGTACTAGCAAATTAACTTATTTAAAATTAAATTATTATTCTCCAAATGCAACGATGAAGATTGTAGCTATTGAGGTGAAGAGGTGTGACTCCCTCAAACTTGAGATATAAAAGGGAGAGCATTTCATTTGAGAAAGAATTCCATAACATCATTCAATAATTCAATTGAGAATAGAACATTATGCGACTTTGCAAGTAAATTAAATTATGTTCTCAAGATGATGTGAGAAAGGATGGGACTTTTTCAAATGTGAAAGGTTGTGACTCCCTCAATAATAAGATATAAAAGGGAGATCATTTCCTCGTGGAGAAATCATCTATGGGGAATGAATCAATCAATCAGTTTGGAAGTAAATTATTATTCTCAAAAGGCAGCAATGAAGGGTGGTGACTCCTTCAAGAAATGGATATAAAGGGGTAAAAATCAGTTCGTTGACATTCAGTCAGCAATCATTACTCATCTATTCATCAAGAAATAAAGCAATCAAAATATCAAAAAGATCAATCAAGCAAACAGCAATAAGTCTATCAATACATTCAATCATCAAATCATTCAAGCATCCAATCATTCAATCATCAAATCATTCAATCATCAAAACATTCAAGCGCCAATTCATCCAAGTAACACACATTCAAATATCAATCCAGAATATCAATCAAGTGAGAAAAAGAAAAAAGAAGAATAAGAAATATAAGACATCTCTTTGGAATAGAGATTGAGACCTGCCATTGATAATATTCTGAAATATAAATGGTAGCAGCCATTTAAGAGTAAATTTATCATTGCATCAAGAGGTATTTATTTAGAAATATTTTAGCAAATTCCTTAAGGAATCTTATCTTGGATTTGTGAAGTGTCTTGCAGATAGGAAGGCCATTGAACCTTTGGAGTTCAAGTGAAGGAAGACCAGCTTTCATGCTCGTATCAAGTACACTACCATGAGATGGAATCGATGGCCAGCCCTTCATACTTGTGGGCCAGGAGGTGGAATGGAAGACCGGCCTTCCATGCTCTTAGGCTTGATCAAGGAGGACAGCCAGCCTCCAAGTGGACTGAGGGATGGAAGGGCGGCCAACCTTTCATCTGCTCGCAATACAAGGACTTCCAGCATTGAGATTGTCGCTTGCAAGCATTTCCAATAAATTCATGAGGTGATTTGCTATAAGGAATATTCTATGATGTGTTGATTCAAATATCAATGATGCTATGAACTATTGATCTAAATATTATGATGTTTCAGGCTTTCAGCTATGATTTATTGATCTCAATATAATAATATTTCATGTATGGATTTGAATACTATCATAAAGTTGATACTTGTTACTACTAATATCAATTTTTAAGTGATTAATATTGTTTTGCAGGCCTAAAATTAGGAATTTTCCAAGTAGAGACATTACACACTGCAATTGGTGAAGCTGCTCTAGAATTCTTATGTGACAATTAGAACCCATAAAGGAATTAGCTATATGATTTCAGGGCATACTTGGCAACTGAGATTCATGAGAAATTGTCAAATCATGCCGTTGAATCTATGCAAAGAAGTCAAACTGAGATTGATTGAAGATAGAAATCATGCCGTTGAATCTGCAAAGAAGTCAAACTGAGATTGATTGAAGGTTGCATGTGCAGATTTGGAGCAGCAAGATGAAAGGAATGACTTTCAAGTTTATGACAATCCTCTTTTTCAAGAAGGTGATGAGAAAAGTTATGATAATCCTCTCTATGAAGTAGAGGATGAAATGGAGAATGAAACTGAGTTTGGTTTCCAGTGCTTAGATGCTTCGATATCACTCCATGAGGAAGAGCCACGTCTGTTGTTTAGTAATGAATGCATAAGTGGGTTTGAGGATGAAGTCTATACATGGGAAGTGTTGATTCGAGGAGGTTTCAACATCTTCGACACCAAGGTGTTAACAAGGCAAGATTTCGTAGCTGCTGGTAACTTCATTACAGCAACAAGGAGCAAAAATTTCAGTATTGTTACTCATGAAGCAGGGAAGAAAGATGGACCAGAACTTGATGTTTGTATGCTTGTCAATCCATCCCTTTGGTTGAATGATGCTTTGGCACTTATTAGTCCATTTTTGAAGTTGGATTTGAGGTCATTTAATATTTCATGCCCCATTGTTGTTGAAACTTTCATGGATGGGCTTCAAGGGTTCAATAGAGGAGGCATCAATCTCTTCAGTATACACTTGATCCTTACTAGCTCTTGGGGATGCATTGAGGTTACCTTGCATTGTGTTGAAAATCATTTTCAGTTGGGTATCCGTGCTTGGGATCCTCAACTTGGCTTGATAGAGTTTATTACTTATGGAAATGACTTTTGGAGGGATAAGGATCAAATTTCCAGATTTGTTATAGTTGTTCCCTTCTTTTCCAGCTACTTGATGGTTCCGTTTGTTCGTCAACAAATGGATTGGAGAGAAATTTTGAATATGGGTTGGAGAGACCAACGATCGGCAGTTCTTGGGAGTGACTTTCAGCTCAGACAAGAGCAGATTTTGAGACACGAGCTTGCTGGTTGGAGGCAGACCAGCCACCCAACTTATGGAGTTACTTTCATTCAGGAGAGTTGGTTCCTCACTCCCGATCAAAGAAGTGGTAGTTTTCTGATGGAGATGGCTTTAGTGTGTTTTTCAGCCACTGTGGAGACTCTTGGGGTCTTACGCAAGCCCGCCGGACACATGGCCGCCGGGACGCACCCAGCCACGCACAGGGGACATTACAATATAAATTTCCCCAGAGCTTCATATGTTTTCTTTGAAGACAGTTTGTGATGCCCCTATTCAAGAAACGTTATGGGGAGAGGAGAGTTAGGCTCACAAACATTGTGAGAGCATTCTTAAGGCCTCTACAACTTAATGTTCCCCAGAACCAAGGTCATAATTGGGGTGATTGGTAGCTCAATCATGATTATACAGTTATCAAGGTATTTGGTGCAGCAACCCCACCTTTCAAGTTGCCAAAGCATGTCCCCACAAGAATAGTTATTCTAGAAACAGAAAGGCAAATATCTCCTGCTGATGAGCAGTTTTACGATGCAGAGAAGGCGGCTCTTCTAACTTCGTCCTTTGAAATCCATGATTTTGCATTCAAAAAACGAAAATCCTTGGACTGTACAAAAGGTATAATTGGTGCATAGTATATGCAGCCTGAAGAATTCAGATCCTATAAACCAAAATATTTTATTCATCAGAAAAGGATTGAGCAGAAAAGATCAGGTTTTCAGCACCAATATCTAGAGATTGAAGATCTCCTCAGAAGTTATGAGAATGAGCATAAGAGAGTTGTAAGGAGGGACACTTGGCACAAAATTAAATTTTCTGAGCAAAAACGGATGAGAATGAAGCCCAATTACCCAGGAGCCCTTAACTCACCTCAACGATCCAGTTAAAAGGCTGGACCAATTGACGAAGGACTCCAATATATACACAGAAAACTGTTCAAGGAGAAAAAGGAGCAAGCACCTGCCCAATCTGAGGCTAGTGACTCTATCCAAATTGTCAGTACTGATAATCCTGCAGACTACCTTACCCCTGCAACATACAGTGCTCAGGTGATTCCACAAACCTCCAATCCTTAGGGGAAGGAAATTGCTACAGCATTGGGTTTGGATTATGCTGAAACTGTGGGGAGTGGAAGAAAGTCTTGGACTTGCACCTCAGGTGCAGGAGGTGGTTGGTCCCTTGCAAACACAGGATGAAAAAGTGTTTTTGCCATATGATAAAACTGGATTGTTACAACTTGTGAGTGAATGAGTCCTTGATGATGTAATAATAAAGGCCTGTGAGGAATTCTTAGTTGATAATGAATTTGTTAAGTTTAAGAAGTTTACAATGGCCTACAAATAAAACGAATATTGAGCACAAATTGAGGCCAAAGGACCTGCAGAAAGGGTTGAATCAGCAAAAGAAGGGGATATAGCTGAAAGCAATCTAAATCCACGATCCTTTCCTTTTAATGTGAACAATATAACTCCAAAAAAGGGAAGGGAGATAGTGAGATCAAGTGGAAGCATCCTTCTCCCAAGTTGATGTAATGACCACCAGGAAGTTTGAGGACACTAAAAGGTTGGAAGCAGAGAACTTGCACTTGAGGCAGGAGAACTTAAAGCTGAGGGCAACAATGTTCAAGAATATCTGCAACATCTTATAGCCCTCAGCCACTAGCACTTCCAACCCCGTCAAGAACACCTCAAGTTATTTCATCCAGGCATGTAACAACATCTGTCCCACCTACGAGACTGTGTCTGATAAGGCAATGCAGAAGAAAATCAGTCAGTGGCAAATCATAGAGCAGATTAGGCTGCTATAGGAAGAAAAGGAGTCCCTCGATATCCAATATTTTGACACCCTCAAAAATTTGTTAAAAATAAGGGTGGTTGATATTATTACAGTCCTCAGTCTATCCAAGGTTAACAATCAGCAAAAGACAGTTTTGAAATCATTGCTCCTATCAAAATAAAAATAGCTACCTAAACCTGCCAAAGTAGCCATGGTGGATGACAACACAAGGTGGTTGGATGATTTAGAAGTACCAGAGAAGAAGAGAATTGAAGATCTAGATGAGGTATGCAGAAAGGTTGTGGCTGTTGATTCTAATTTAGTGCATGTGACTAAGGTGTTTGGTGACAAGGCAGCCCTTCTGCAAGAGATGATAAATTTCAAGTAACCCGCTTCCAAGAATGATGATGGAAAGCCTGAGGACCAACAATCATACTCAGTCATACTCAGAATCCATGTTAAAGAGGAAGAAATGTAGCCCTTGCCGAACTTTTAGGAAACTAGGCGATAATGCTTATCATTTGGAGCTGCCATGAAATTGGAATGCTTCACCTTTCTTCAAAGTTGCTATAGATTTGTGTGATCACAAAGGAGAAGCTTATGGTAGAATTGACATATTACACCTACAAGCAAAATTCCAAAGTGGGCTACAAGATTGCCGCAGAAGTCTTCCAAAATGGTTGACGAGATCTTCATAATGAAGATAACTGCATTAGCATGTTGTGTGGATCTAAAAGAATAGTACTTGGTCAAATGGAAGAAACAATCCTTAACTGACGCTAACTGGGTAACTCGAGTAGATTTTAAAATGCTTTGGCTGCAAAAAATTCACCAGCAAAGCATATTTTTTAGCTGAAAATCAAATTAATAGGTTGTTGGAGGAGCACAGTACAATCATTCTCTTGGAGAATAATCAAGGCACAGTCGGACCGGGATAGATCAGGTCCACGCAATGCATTGTGGACTCAGAATTCGAAATTGTAGATGGCAATAATGAAAAAGTGAAGTTTCTATTATGGCATAGATAATAAATTGTGAGATGGGACTGCTAGAATATTTATGATTGCTATTATAAATTGCTCTCATCCTGTCAAGAAAGTCTATTACAGGAAAGTGGACTGCGTATCCATCCCAATCTCCACAATTTTTTGTGACTATATTCACATTTAATATAGCAGTCTCCTTACTCATTTTGTCACATACTGTAAATTCATTTAATTGATATCCCCGTCCCCGTACGGGTACCCCTGCCTCTCGTGGCAACTATGCAGCTTCATCATGGAAGAAAAAAAAAAAAAGAAGCTCTTAAATTTCAATATTTACAGACTTGCATGCAAAGGACTCATAATAATTTACAACTGAACAACACTGATGGCAAAAAAAGACAGAAGCTCTTCAATTTCAATACTTACAGATTTCCAACAAAGGCCTCATAGTAATTTACAATTGAACAACCGTGTAGTAAATGTGCATTTTGCAACATTTATAAGCGGATATTTCTTAAAAAGGAGTTACAATTGCCTTAATATTTTAGGCGGTGGTTCCCTGCAGCATATTTAGTCTGATAAGTCTAAAATCGGAAAAAAAAGTGCAGACCATGGCATAGGTATAACCGAAAGCAGGGTGTACCTCTTAAACCAGCATTATTAATAAGTACGTCGATTCTGTCAAAGCATTGCCAAGCAATTCCAACGGCGGCATCAACAGCCGCGGAGGGGTGGCTGACATCAAGCTGGACAGCAAAGGCCTTGACGCCGACCTGCTCCATCTCTGCACACAGAGATTGCAGGAGTTCCCGCCTGCGAGCGGTTGCCACCACGTTCCACCCCTGCCTTGCTAAACTCAAAGCAAATTCCCTTCCAAGCCCTGATGATGCCCCCGTCACCATCACTACCTTCCGTCCATCCCCTCCTTTCTCCTCCATTTTACGCCTGCTCCTCCACAACTTGGTGCATGCCTTTAAGGCTCTTTATAGCCAGACACATCTACCGTTTTTCATACTCCGATAAATTCGCTGAGAGAATTCTGGTCGCTTCCTATTTTAGCCGGGTACTATAAGAGATGTTATTTAATATTTGAGTGCGTTCTAATAGTATTGGTCGTTGTGAAGTGGACCATTTTTAAATATTTCTTTTAATAAAGGCTGGAGGGGAAAAGTCATAATATCAGAATATTTGACTGGGGAGAGAAAATTTCCATGACATACAGAAGAAATTCAGAAGTTTAACAATTTTATATTATACTATTATTAGTTGGGATTAATTAAATGTTTTATTAGATTCAAAAGCAATAAATTATATAATTTATATTAATGTAGGAAATAAACTTACTATTATATCTATTTTTAGAAATTCTATACAAAACATTCACAAATATCATTTTAGAATTATATTATTTCTTGGTGTCTTTTATACAATATTTTTAAAATAAGTATATTAATTACTTAAGAATTATTGTATTTTACTTTAGAATTTAGAATTTATTTATTTTACATCACTATTATTTTAAGATTGTTTTTATTTCATTCCAAACTTATTTTATTTATTTAAGAGATTTTATATTTTTTATATTATTATTTTTTTAATATATGAGGATAGTGTTTTAGTTTACATATTTTAAATATATATATTCTCAAAAGCTATTTTATTTATTTCAAAGTTTAGTTTAGTTTAGAATTACTTATTTTATTTTATTTGTATTCAATGTTATTAGATTTCCACAATCCATAAGAATATGAATAGTTGTTTCTGGATTCGATTGTGTAAGCTTTTTTGAATCAACGTTTCGAATCACACTCCGTGATCCATCATCAGGATAGAGAGCTCAAGGATTCGAGTGTGATATCCTTGAGCTCTCTATCCTGATGATGGATCACGGAGTGTGATTCGAAACGTTGATTCAAAAAAGCTTACACAATCGAATCCAGAAACAACTATTTATTTGTATTGTTTATATTATTTTGATTTTATTTTATATTATTTTTTTAATTTTACAAAATAAAATTATAATAAATATTATATATTTATATTAATAATTTAAAGAAATAAACTAGTATAAAAATACTAAAAAAGTACAATAACAATGTTCATTTTAAAATATAAAACATAACATAATAATAAACTTATAAATAATATAATATAATAATAAGAAGATTACAAATATATAATAATATGATATTATAAATTAAATTTAATTATAATATTAAAAATATTATAATAAAACTATACAAATAATAATATTATAGAAACATAATATTATAATATAATATAACAATTAATAATACTATAAAAAAACTTAATACAAATTTTATTATAATTCTTTTCCATTTAAGATTGGAAAGGCACTTTCATTTAGATTTTTAATTTTCTAACGTTTATAATATTATAGAAACATATTGATTTAATGCAATAATCATAATAATACTATAAAAATATAAATCTAATATAATAATACAATCATAAAATAATCACATAAAATAAATTTCAATATATTATAAATTATACAATATAAACAATTAAAATTTATTACAACAATATAATTCATTGGAGCATATGGACTGTTGTGAGTATTTATGCATAATCAAATAGTAATGTTTATATTATATTTATTTATTAATATATAATATTAATTTATGAGTGCATAAATATTTGTATTTTTAAATGATTTCGTAACTATTTACTTTTAAAGTAATTTATTTAATATATGATTCAAAATGTATAAATTTAATAATGTAATTAGAAGTTGTGGGCGAATGGGTGGGTGCCACTTCACCATTGTGAAGTGGCAGACACATCGAAGGGGGTAGATGAAAAAAGTGGGTTTGTTTGCCTTCATCGATTGTTGGTCAGGTGGCACCCTTTAGACAAGGTGGTGAGTTCCACATGTAAGGAAGCACGTGGTAACAGAAGGTCTAGAGGGGGTTTTCTTTTCATCATTAAACGTCGGCAAGTTTATTTGGTGACGTCCCTCTGAACGATTCGACAACTACCTCAGTATAATGACAGAGCACGGTGATAGCCTCTTTTAATGCGGTCTTCTCTGCTGCAAGCCCTGCATTTAGCAAGAAAATGAGCAGATTCATCCTTTTAGTCTCAGGTAAAGAGCTAGAAATGAAGGGAATGACGACTCCAGTGGAGCTCAAAGGCTCAAAGAGGCAAATCGCTTTCGAGGGTGAGGTCTCTACGCTCCACCTCCAACGCCTCATTCGCCACCTAGATTACTTGGTTTTTGCAGCCATTAAATGCATCACCGGGAAAAAGTTTATGATGGGAACCGAAGGCTATAGGCTGGATTCTGATATCTCCTCTCAAGTCTTAGTCAGTTTGTTGGACGTGGGTGTTCCTAAAGGTGAGGCAAAGGTTATCATGCAGAGATTCTTCAGGAAGGACATGTTGGTTGGGCTCGACTGAGCATTGGTAGTTGCGTGTATTGGGAAGGGCATCCCGCATCCTCGGGACCTTCATTTGCTTGACGAACCTGATGCTCTGGTTAACTATTATCCTTTCTTGTTGGATGTGTTTGGGCTAGAGCTGATGGAGCACAGGAGATTGGCTTCGGCATATGTGGATTTTTTGAAAAGGAAGTTTCGTTTGGTCCAAGCAACGAATTCGGCCTAGAAGCGGGAGTTTCGATTCTTTGCACAACAAAATGTTTAGTAAAAGGGTGTTGGTAGGGTGAAGTCTTTTGTATGTGGTTTTTGGAATTTTGTATTTTGGGTTGTCATCATAAGTCTCTCGGCTGGTAAAGGGTGTGGTTCAATGTTTGGTCATAGTGTTTGCAGTAGGTTGTGCCTTGATAAGGCCTCAGCAGTTTTTGTAAATGGCATCTCTGGTTTCCCTGGGTTTGGTGTTGTAAGTAAGGTATCAGTCTGTTGGGCATGTAGTGGTGCTGCATTGATAAGGCTTATGTAATTCTCTGCAAATGGTGTCTCTGGTAGCCCTAGAAGGGCCAAACAATGTACTTTTTTGCTATTATTAATAGAAACTTACCTCCTTACTGATAAAAAAAAAATGTAATTAGAAGTTAGAATAGGAAAATGTGTATATAATTATATTTATGTAATTTTTATAATGTTTATATAATTGTAAATAAATATATTTTTATTTATATTATTAAATGAAAATATATTATTAGGTAAGTATTTTTGTGACATTTAAATATTGTTAACAATGAATAGTTAATTTACGTTGAATGGAAAAGAATAATGAAAGATAATAATAATAGGAATCTAAAATATTTTATATGTGTATTTATTGTGTAATTTTGAAGAAATATAAATTAATAATAGTTAAATGAAGAAGAATGAATTTAATTTATAGAAAGGTTAATTGTAATGAATTTATAAGTATATTATTATTTTTTAATTAAATTATATGTATATTATTTATATAATGTTTTTTGATATGTAAGTAAATATAATTTTATTTATATTATTATATAAAAATATATTATGAGGTTAGTATTATTTTGACATTAATTTATTTTGAATGGAAAACAATAATGAAAGATAATAATAGGAATCTATAATATTTTATATGTATTTTTTTTTTGTTTTTTAAGAAATAGAAAGTAATAATAGTAAAATTAAGAATAATGATTTTTCAATACAAATGTTCATTATATTGATTTCATAAGTATGTTTTTACATTAGTTAATTTCTAAGGCTTTGAGTTTTGTTTCTGCTTTTTTGTTTGCAATTTGCTTTCTTTTCTTATTTTTTCATATCTGTCATGTGTGAATGTAGGCATAATTTTTAGTCCTTGTATAAAATTGACACAAGAAATTTCCACAAATATTAATCTTGTTCTTTCAATGGTTGCTTTTTGGAGAGTTAAACCTTGTAATTTGTGTATTGTTAATGTCCAAGCCAATCTTAATGGTATTTGTATTGAGCTACCCATTTGAATTAGTGTGATTGGAACAATAAATGGATGTTGATTGTCAAATGGAATTCCTGAGTAACTATCAAATTGAACCAATACATATGTTGGTGGTTCAGGTAGTCATGTTCCTGGTTTATATACAATATGTTCAACAAATCCTAGAGCTCCATTTACAAGACTTGTTTCTATCCATAGGTTTGATGTTAACATAACCTTTGTATTTTTACTCAATAATAATTCAATATTAAGTCCATCATCTTCACCTTCTTTTGTTGCACTAGTAGTTCCAATTTTTGTTATAATGCTATGTGCAACTGGATTTCTCAATGAGTATATATTTTTCCTATTGTGGATGTGAACATTATCATTTGTTGAAAATAAATGAACATTTTTTTTAAAGTCTTTATTTGTTGTTGCATCAAGTCTACTATTAGATCTTATCATTAGAAGTATCCAATTATCTATAATAGGGTTTACATCTTTAATATTTGTTAGAAGTTGACAGAATCTTTGTTGATCATTATTTAATTCATATTGTCTAAAAATGTGATATAAAGTAATGACAATTTTGAATTCTTCCCATAGTATTTTTCCTCATCTGTTGTTGCTATATGGTGGTTTGTCATTGACAGGAGGTGATTATCTGATATCTCCAACCAAGATCATTGATACTCCTGAAAGTAATTCATGAATATTATATTGAAACATTATTTATTATAAATAAAAGAATGTAGTACATTTATATTAAAGTTTATTAAAGGGTGAAATCACGGAGCTGTCTCACTTTTGGCAAGAGCAAATTTTTAGGCTTGAATTCAAGTTTTAAAAATACACCTTCGATAGAAGGTCAACCTTCAATCGAAGGTATGTCAATTTGTACCTTCAATCGAAGGTCAAGGAGTAAAGAAACATGTATTTAATTAATGACCTTCGATCAAAGGTCCTAGGAGACCTTCAATTGAAGGTACCTTCGATAGAAGGTGCCAAAAATGAAAAATTATGCATCTACATCAAAATCTCCTTAGAAATTTCAATTTCAAACCCTAGGTTGGACTTGCAAATGAGCTTAAATTGACAAGATATTTTGCAAGATCGTAGCCCTCAAAATGAGATTTCCAACAAGTATAATATTGATATGTTTTTATTTTATCATGTATTTAATTTTTAATTTTTACTAAACATAGGTTTTTCTCTAAATATCAAGGTCTTTGTTCTATAGAGGTTGAAAAATAGTAAAACATTATAAAAAAAAAAATTTAAATATTTTTTCACTCCATATTGATGTTCTTGTTTCACCCAAAAAAAGGATTTCGTCATATACATAACAAGTTATGTTATACGACACACACATATGTCCAAATTATAGTTACAATGACTTCAGAAATTAATTAAGAAAAATATGTAACCAAAAATTATGAAAAAAATCCATTCCCTCCACATTGATGTTGAGAATCTATTTAGAATTTTAACTTTTATAGAAAAAAGTTATGTTTTACGACACAAACGTTACTTTTGAAAATGTTGTTTTTTGTTTAAAACTAGTTATTAAAGGAGATGTTGAAAGATTCATAATTTATTTCAAAAATAAAAATAAAAATATATTTAGAATCTACACATAAATTGCCACAAATCACTAGTTCACATCATCTTGAAATTCTTAACATATTAGTTGCTATAGGTCTCAAAAGATGAAGATTCAGTTAAAAATATTGATGTAAAAGTCCATCTTGGGAAAAAAGTGAGACACATTATTGTGATTTCACCCTAAAATAAGCAATATATGATGCTTAAATTTTGATTGAGACACATACTTGCAAAGCTATGATTTGAATTCTAAGGAAAAGCTTGACAGAGTCGAGAATCTATGTTTTCAATCAATGTTTCACCAAAAAAACTCATTTCATCAATCAATATGCATCTGATATGTGCTAATTCTTGTTGAGAATGTGTTAGTCTTGTCCCTTCAATTTCTTTGAAGTCTCTCATTATAATTCTAAATTTTGAATGTATAGTTGATGCTCCTATATTGAATGTCACAACTCCAGCTAGTGCAAGTATCTAAGTAGTGGACATTGATTTGGCATTGACACATTCTGAAGTGCTTCCTTTATGGTACCTATTACATATGACTTGCATGTTCCTGTTGTTCCTTGAATTATCATAAACAATGGAGATTTATTTTGATTTACATGGTAGTGTGAAAGGATAATGTTAACTGCTTTTTCTTGTTTATTGTTGAGTTTTCCATAGTTGATAGATTGTGGTATATCATCATGAATCAGATGACCATTATTTTTCATGGTGCTAATGAAATTGATAGCTTCATTTGTGTATTGTTCACTTTTGAAGTCAATAGGCCAATTTGTCTATTTGTCTAAATCTCCCTTGCCCAACATATATATCTCTGAAATCTACATAATTTGACCATGATGAAGTCTAGATATAATTTCTCATTCATGCTTTGTAGTAGTATCTTGGATAATGTCATCGTCTTCACTTTGAGGATCATTAATTTTTTCAACAGTTTCAGTAACTATTCTTCATTTGGCATGTCATTGATTATAGTTGAAGTTTTCCCAATTTGATAGTACTAAATCATTGCTATGACCAATATCTCTATGAATGTCGCAGAATGGCTTGTATAGCAACAACTCCAAGAAGCAAAAATTGAACCATTTATTTGATTCATGTGTAAGAATAAATATAAATTTAGGAAATACTCATACAATAGTTGATGTTTTTCCTGCATTTCATTTGTTATCATTTTTTCACTTAGCATTATATATCCATGATTTTGCAAAATTAATTAGTGAGATAGCTTCCATATGCAAAGGCATGTTTCTATATGCATCAATAAAAGATATTTCTATTTCTTCATTGTTATTTTAATTATGCAATACCACGCATTTGAAAACCTCAATTGATACATTTAGATTGATAAATCTTTTGTTGTTTTGCACCAACAGAAGTTATAATAACATATGGCTTGTTTCTTGAGCTCCAATGTCCATTTCTATTATTGTTTCAGTTGGAAACTTCTTATAAGATTTTGTAGTAAGATCATCTAGATTTTCTATGTTTGCTCGACGTATTAACATTTGTTGGTACATTTCAGAGCTTCTCTTTGCTTTCGTTGAATACTTTGCAATATATTTAATTACAACTCATGTGTTTGATAGTACATGTTGCCAATTTATATTTTCTCTCCATAGTTGCAATATGTAGAGGTTTTGTGAGTTAAGTATGTCATCATTTCTAGCAGGCTCATTTTTTTTCTCACCAGATGCTAGATTTTCATATAATTTTGATCCTTGTAAATTTAGTGGTCATGGAACATTATACCTACTAGCATATATACCTTATATATAATCTATATAATATACACCAAGATATATCATTTTTGAGGCATATTTTTTTGCTTTTTTACTTTTTGAATTTAAAAAAAAATGCCTCAAAAAAAATATCTCTCGGCATATATTATAGATTATATATAAGGTATATATGCTAGTTTACAGTCGCAGCACACACTCAATTCTATTATATTAAAATATTATTAAATGATAATATTATATTATTATTATTAATTTTAGTATTATATATCTATTTAATATAAGTATTATACTATTATAATTACTAAAATATTATTATATTTCTATTTAATTACATTGTTATTAACATTATTACTATTTGATTATTAATATGTCATTATAAATATATATAATATTACTATTATATTATTGTTAAAAAATTATCTTATAGTTATTATAAAGTAAATATTACATTATTTTTAATTATTTTATTATTAGGTTTAGGGTCAAGGTTAGGGTTAGGGATAGGGGTAGGGATAGGATTAGATTTAGGGTTATGATTATGGTTAATGTAGGTGATTAATGAAAGATAAATATTTGAATTGAATAATAAGAGTGGTGTAGTTACAGTTACAATTATGGTTTATGGTTAGGTTTACGATTATGGTTTATGGTTTAAGGTTAGATGTAAGCTTAGTTTATAGGGTTGGGGATACAATTAGGGGTTATCTTTTGATTTGGGTTATGGTTTAGGTTAGGATTAGGGTAAGGGTTAGGTTTAGGAGAAATCTTAGGGTTAGGGGTAGGGTTAGGTTATGTATTTGGTTTGGTGTTAGGTTTGGGATTAGGGCTATGGTTAGGGTTAGGGTTTAGGGTAACCTCTAAATTTAAGTTCAGGTCATATTTGGTTGTTTGCTGACAAGAAATAATTATAGTTTTTTTCTCATTCATTACAACCAACTATGACTTAATCTTAAATTTGGACCTTTTCTTGAAACCTAATATCCTAACCCTAATTGTAACCCTAACCTAACCCTAATTTTATTTATCTTAATCCTAACCCTTATTTTATTTCTCATAACCCTAACTTTAACCCTAACCATAGCCATAATCATAATCATGATAGTAGTCATAATTGTAAACCTAACCTTAAACCCTTAACCATAAACCATAATGGTAACCCTAAAATTTCCTTAACCCTAACCATAAACCATAATGCTAACCCTAACCCTAACCCTAACATTAACCATATTCCTAATCCCAACCCTAACCAATTTTTTTTATCTTAACCCTAACCCTTATTCTATATCTCTTAACCCTAACTTTAACCCTAACCTAACCATTATCATAATCATAACAATAATCATAAATGTAAACCTAACCTTAAACACTAAAAATAAACCATAATGGTATCCCTAAACTTTCCCTAATCCTAACCATAAACCATAATCCCAACCTTAAATTAACCCTAACCAAATCCCTAATTGTAACCCTAACCCTAACACTAACACTAATCCTAATCCCAACCCTAATCCAAATTATAATCATAACTCTAAACCTAACCCTGAACCCTAAACCTTAATTAAAACCTTAAATTAACCCTAAATTTAACCTAAATCCAAACTCTAACCATAATGTTAATTGTAACCCTAATTCCAACTCTATTCCCAACACTAACCCTATTTCTAATTATAACCCTAACCATAACCATAATCGTAACCCTAATGCAAAATTGAACCCCAACTCAACCCTAACCTAACCCTAACCCTAATCATAACCAAAACCCTAATCGTAACCATAAGCCCTAGTCATATTCCCAACTCTAATTCCAATAAAAACCATAACTTTTAGCCCTAAATTGTAAGCCATAGGCCCTAATAATAACCCTAACCTATACCTAACCCTAATAAAAAACCATAATTCTAACCCTAACCTAACCATAATTCTAACCCTATTTCTCATAACCCTAATACTAAACCTAACTATAATCGAAACCTTATTTTTCATAACCTTAACCCTATCCCTAATCCAACCCATAACTAAATCCCTAATGGTAGCCCTAACACTAACACTAACCATAACCCTAACCCTACCGCTAACCCTAACGAAATCTCTAACTATAATTGTAATTGTAATCCTAATGCTAACCATAACCATAACCCTAACTCCAACCTAACCCTAACCCTATATCTATTTGTACCATAACCCTTTGTAATTGAACCCTAATCGTAACCCTAACTTGACCCTAACACTAATTGTATCATAACCTTTTGTAATTGAACCCTAATTTTATTGTAACCATAATTGAAATGTAGCCTTAACCCTAATCCTGATCCTAAAGATAACTCTAACCCTAACCCTAACCTTAACTCTAACCTTGATCCTAACTATAACTCTAACGATAACCCTAACCGTAACCTTAACCTTAACTATTACCTAGCCCTAATTCTAAACATAACCCTAATTGAACCCTAATACTAATAATTGTACCATAACCCTTTGTAATTAAACCCTAATTGTATTATAACCATAATTAAAGTGTAACCTTAACCCTAACCTTAATCCCAATTGTAACTCTAACCCTAACCCTAACCTTGACTCTAACCTTGATCCTAACCATAGCTCTAAGATAACCCTAACCCTAACCCTAACCCTAACCTTAACCATAATTGTTAGCTAACCCAAATACTAACCGTAACCCTAATTGAACCCTAATACTAACTCTAACACTCATTGTACCATAAATGTAACCCTAACCCCAAGCTTTATTAAAAAAATATACTATTTATCATAATCCTAACCTATATTAAACCTATTTCTCATAACTCTAACTCGTACCATAAGAAAATCCCTAATCATAACCCAAAACCCTAACCCTAACCATAAATCTTACCCTAACCATAAATCTAATCCTAACCATAAATCTAACCCTAACCCCAAGCTTAACCTAACTCTAACCTTAACCCTAATCAAATTCTTAATGATAATCATAACTATAATCTTAGCACTAACCATAACCTTAACCCTAACATGAATTAAATCATAATCCCAAGCTTTACTGTAGAACCCTAAAATTTCTAAAAAACTAACCCTAATGCTAACCCTAACCTGGCCATTAACCATAATCATAGCCCTTACCATTAACCATAATTATAACCTTAACCTTACCCTAACCCTAACCATAAACCATAATCCTAACCCTAACTCTAACCAAATCCCTAATTGTAACCCTAAACCCTAATCTCATATCTATTCCAAACCATAATGAAAACTCTAAATCTAACCCTAAACCATAAACCATAAACCCTAATCTAACCCTAATCCAAACACTATTTTTCCTTAACCTTAACCGTAACTCCAAACCTAACCCTAACCCAAACACTAAACCCTAACGCTAACTAAATACCTAATCATAACCCTAAATTGTAACCTAACCCAACTCTAATCCCAATCATTTAATTAAGATAAAAGTACCAACCTAACCCTAACCCTATATCTTTTTGTACCATAACCCTTTGTAATTGAACCTTAATCATAACCCTAACCTGACCCTAACAATAATTGTACCATAACCCTTTGCAAATTTTGAACCCTAATTTTAGTGTAACCATAATTAAAGTGTAGCCTTAACCCTAAACCTGATCCTAATTGTAACTCTAACCCTAACCCTAACCATAACCATAACCCTAACCTTAACTCTAACCTTGATCCTAACCTTAACTCTAACCCTAACCCTAACCCTAACCTTAACCCTAACTATTACCTAACCCTAATACTAATCATAACCCTAATTGAATCTCAATACTAATAATTGTACCATAGGCCTTTGTAATCGAACCTTAATTTTATTGTAACCATAATTGAAATGTAACCTTAACCCTAACTAAATACCCAACATAACCAATTAGTGGAGCCTCATTTTGTTGTTCATTATTGGACCAATCAATATTATTCATGTTTGGTGCTCCATGTATTCATAAAAATTCATGTACATGTGTTGATCCTTTGTATTGCCATTCATATCTGCACCAATAGTCTTTAATATTCATTCATTTTTTAAGGATTTCTTTTTTGAAATTAGAGTGTTGTAAGTGCATGTACCGTGCAACTATATGAGGGTAGTTTATGAAATTTTGTTTTCTCCAAAGTTGTGCTTCTTGTAGATCTATTGGTGGTGTACCTAGCATTAGTGCATGCAAACTTGGCCAATACAAGTCAGTTGCACTCAATGTAAAGAATATTGTAGGTGTACCAATTTGATGTAGCATGTCTATCAATTTGGCTTGAAATTTTGTCCAATACAATCTTATACCTCTTAAAGAAGTTCCATACTGCATCAATCTATTTGCAAGGTGTGATTCTGACATATTTTTCATATGTTCATGTAGCTATTGTATAGTGATTTGCATGTCATGGATATTTCTCCTGACAAAAAATGTAGTGGATGTTTGTGCCTAATGTCTCATTATCATATTTATCATATAATATTGAAATTGTGGATGTTTTGCAAAGCAGTTATCTTTATAACAAAATAGGTGCTTTACATATTCATGGAGATGTATTTGCTTGATTCATGGTTCTAACCAATCACATCTACCATCAAGAAATAATGTTGGAAATTCCATATCAAGTAATCTTGATCTTACATATTCATTTATTGGAGATCCATCAATTGTTGGTCGATCAATTAATGTTATAGAATTTGTAGCTGGGTTGTTAACCCATGCATTGATCAACTTCATTTCTCTATGTGCATTGAGTGTTTGAGAAGCCACTGATGTAGTGTGATCAATGATATTATCTTCATCAATATCTAGTACTTGTTCAAGAAAAAATGTTTCATTTGCATTTGAATCAAATTCCACATGCACAGTTATGAGTTGTTAAAAAATATTTTGATCAAAATTTATAGATAAATTGTTAAGAGCATCTGAATTGATTGTGACATCAAAGTAAAACTTTTCATGGATGATTTTATAATGGATTGATTTATAAACACAATCTTTGTTCACTATGAAGTGATCATTTGTGCCACGTTGATCTTTCCTTTGAACTATAATGATTGGTAAATATTTAATACAATGGGGTAATTTTTTTGATATGTGTTCAATATGTTGTCGAAAGTTTATAGAATGTCCCTTATATATTTATACTAACCACCTCTTGCATGTGTAACTTGCAATATAGGGCTTATACGAGCAATCAACATTAATTCAACTTGTGTAGTTTTGATAGTTCTTATCGTTGCTCTCCAAGATCCATATTATTTGTAGCTGAAAATCTATTTAATCCTCTCTTGTTTGCATCTATTGTAGATAGGACCCTGTGAAGTGTGAGATACTTTGACTCCAATATAGCATTCTTCACAAGTATAACAAATTGATGGGGAGTGGTATGCATCTAAATAATTACGAAATGCCATTTGTATTTGTTTGAAATTAGTCGCAAGTAATCCATTTAGATTTATTGTTGTTGGTAAACTTGAATGTGAACCAGGGTGGAAATCATTTTCTTGTTCAAATATATTAATGTGTATATTTCCTTCCCCTTTATTATTACTTTTTGATTGTTGTATTGTTAATTGTAATTTTTTTCTAGCATATCTTTGTCTATCTACTTCATTCATTTTTTTCCTCTGTTCATCCCTTTCTACATCAATCATTTTCTTCCTTTGTTGTTTTTTATATTCTCTTTGATATTGTTTCTTGTGTTCCTTAGATTCAAATTTTTCTTTGGTCATACCATAGCTCTAGTATCAAAAATCAATTTTTAAAATTTTTTTAGTAAAAAAAAATCATAATAGTTAAGAAAATATAATATGATATAAAATCAACAATTGGCTTATATGTGTTTGTATCATCACTAATAATTTACAAATATGTTTAATGTTTATTTTGTCAATTGTAACGTAATATTAATGCAATATGATATAATTGAATTTTTTAGAAAAAATTGATATAATTTAAATATAATTATTTTTTGAATTTTATTTTTAATGTATTTCTTATAGTTATATTATATTATTTGATTTGATTTATATTATATTTAATATAAAATAACTTTAAGAATAGATAAATTATTATTAATGTATATTATTATTTAGTTTAATATATTAAATTTAGATTATCTTATATTCAATGCATAAAAAGGAATATGTACAACAAATATTTGCTTTAGAATATACAATTATGAGAATTTATATACATAAAAGATATATAATAAATGTATGTAAGAAATTTTTACAAAAAAAATGAAATTAGATACATATATAAGAATTAATGTACAAACAAGATATTTTAAGAGATATCTGATGAAGAAAATACATTGGTATTTTTTAAAGTATGTACATATGAGTTATTAAGATAAATGAAAACACTATACATGGGCCTAGTTCAAATACATTAGTTTTTTTTTTATAAAAAAGGGGTAACAATTTTATTGAAATCAAGAAATTAAGAGTACATGAGAATCAGAGAACCCCAGGCTCCCACCAAGGAAAACCCAAGAACATCCAACAAAAACAAGACCACCATCCAAAGAACCACCAGCAGCTCATCCCTCCATATCATCAGCAATCACCTTCTCTAATTCCTGAACATACTCGAGGGATAATTGGTTCCACCCCTCAATCCTCCAATCATCCTCATGCTCTGAAGCCCACTTAGCCAAATAGTCAACCACCCTATTCCATTCTCTCGGAATGTGGACAAAAGACACCATTTCCAAAGTAGCACATCTCTGCAAGATCTAACGAACCACCAACGCAATTTGCCAATTAGCCTCAGCCACCCTTTGCTCGAGCAACATATTAATAATAATCTGTGAGTCTGATTCATGGATAATCTTACGCCAACCCAAAGTACAAGCACACTCAATAGCCCAGAGAATTGCCAGTCCTTCCATAAGGTTGTTGGAATACCACCCCTTATGAATGGAGAATAGGAAAATGATTGAGCCTGAACAATCTCTGCCAACTCCACCAATCCCAGCAGGTCCAGGGTTACCTCTAGAGGAACCGTCAGTATTAATCTTCAAGAAATCTGTCAAAGGAGGCACCCATCGACCAACCCTTTGAACCATCTTTTTAGCCCTCCTTCCTCTTCTGACACATGCAGAGACTGAATTCAACCCCTACAAGCCCAATCTCTTCACAATCTCATCATCACTTTTTTCCAACGGAAACACCACTTCACATTTGGCTTCCATTGTTTCATGGATCATACCCACAACTCTGTGCCAAACCTATTGAGCCATCATCTATCTCCATGAAAATCCTATGATTCCTTTCCACCCAAATTTTCCAAAGGATGAACGTAGGGCCAATGCTCCACACAATCTGGAGAAAGGAGGCCTGGGATGGGGGTCTTCCCAGACTACCCCAGAATTCAACAAGAGAAGACGCATGAATGCAAGGATGTTTCCAAACACCCCACCACCAATGCCAAAGCATCAAAGAATAGGAACACCTGAAAAAACAAATGGGGAGAATCCTCCTCGCTGTAGCCACACAGGACACACATGGAAGGACCCTGGAATCCCATCCTATGAAGGTTATCCCCATGTCAAACATCTATTCCAAGCCAAAGTCCACACAAAACAATTACACTTTGGCCAAGATAACTTGTTCCACACATGTTTCCACCAAGGGACCTCCACCCCCCAAACTTACGAGATAACAACTCCTGATAACCACTAGCCACAGTGAAAGCACCCTTAGGATTCGGGCTCCATGCTAGAATATCTTTATCCCTAAGGGAATTGCATTGTCTACTAGCAAAAATATTATGCAGCACAGCACAATCCTCATCCAACCCGTGAATAGGCCAATCACTTGGGTCCTTCCACCTGGCCACCTCCACCTGTCCACATGGATAAAAACTCTTAAAATCACTCACCCTTGACCAACCAATCTCCAAAAAGTGATGAGACAATGCCACCAAATTAGGGTATTGATGCAGAATGGGGAAAAAACCATCCCAAGAATCAGACCAAAAGAGAGCCTTAGCCCCCTATTACAAATCCAGAACAGGCCATCCGTGATCAGTGAAGCCCCTTTCTTAAGCGTTCCCCAAATAACAAAACCTTTCCCCACTAGAGGAAACCTGTGAAGCTCCTCCTTCCGAACCCCCAACATATACTTGTGAGATAAGATCTTGGCCCAGAGATGATCCTGCTCCATACACCACCTCCAGTAAAGCTTTGCAGCCAATGCCAACCCTGACCAAGTCGCCTGCCGCAATCCAAGACCCCCAAACTACCTCAGGCTACACACAACCTCCCACTTAACCAGGCTCCACTTGGATGAATACAAGCTACCTGCCCATAGGAATTGCCTAGCCAGAGAGTCCAATTCCTTTATAAAACCAACTGGCGCCACCTGTAACATACATCTATAAATAGGAAGATCCTGCACCATAGACTTTAACAGCTAAACCCGACTAGCAAAAGATAACCATCGATGAGTCCAATGATTAACCTTCGCATGAAACTTGTCCAGAATAATCTGCCATGAATCCCTGGGAAGTCTACCAACAGAGATAGGAATTCCAAGATAAGTGAAAGGGAGAGAACTAATTTGGAACCTAAAAATATGAGCAATCCTTTGTTGAATAGTCCTCAGAGTATTAAAGAAGAAGATGGAGGATTTGTCTTCATTAATCCTTTGACCAAAAGCGGCAAGGTAGATATCCCAAACCCTGCGCAAATTTGAAGCTTCTCTGATCTTGGCTAGACCCATTAAGGTTGTATCATCAACAAATTGCAAGTGCGACTGAGGAGGCAAACCATTTCCCCACCTCCATCCTTGGATAAAACCCAACTCCACATGACGTTTCACCAGTCTACCCAGGCCTTCCGCAAGAAGAATAAATAAATATGGAGAAAGGGGATCCCCTTGACGAAGACCCCTAGAAGCACTAAAAAGAGAGGAAGGCTCCCCATTAATCAAAACTGAGAAAGAAGTGGAGGTAACACAACACATAACCCATTGGATCCACTCCTTAGCAAAACCAAAAGCACTAATAATTTTCCGTAGAAAGGACCACCTTACCCTATCATAAGCCTTTGCCATATCAAGCTTGATGAACATAGCCTTTTCTTTCAAGGATGCCATAGAGTGAATGGTCTCCAAAGCAATGACCACCCCATCTAGGATTTGATGATCCTCCACAAAACCACTTTGTTCTTTAGATATAAGCCCTCCAAGCCATCACTTCAGCCTCTCAACAATCAGCTTGGAGATGATTTTATACACCACATGACATAAAGAAATAGGTTGAAATTGGTTCAGACGATCTTCCCCCTCACATTTGGGAATGAGAGCAAGAAATGTAGAGTTTAATGCCCGCAACATTCGCTTGTTTCTCATAGACTCACGAACCACCTCCAACAGGTCCAACTTGATGATATCCCAAAACTCTTGATAAAATTCAACCGAAAAACCATCAGGACCTGGGGCTTTACCTTTCTTCATCTGGAAAAGAATAGCCTCTAATTCCTCCAACGAGATAATACTTAAGAGATGCTCATTCATTTCTCTAGAGACCAAAGAGGGAATACAAGAGAGAAATTGGATTTCTTCTGCCAAGCTCTCCTGAGAGTCCTCATGAAATAAAGAAGCAAAGAATTGTGAAGCTTCTCTAGACATATCCTGCAAAGAAGATAAATGCTCACCCCTATCATTCACCAGAATAGGCATAGAATTCCCATGTCTCCTAGCTTTCACCGAATTAAAGAAGAAAGCGGTGTTTCTGTCACCCTCCTGTAACCACTCAACTCAAGCCTTCTGTTTCCAAAAAATTTCCTCACGTAGTTCACATTCTTCCAAAGCTTTTTGGACTTGGGCCTCCTCCCTTAGTAAATCCTCAGAAAGACCAAACTCCCTTATCTCCCGAGTGATACTATCCAAATCAGCTTGAGCAGCACCCTTAGCATGAAAAATATTGCCAAAGCACTGCCTATTCCACCATTTAAGTTGATATTTTACATATTGTAGCAGTTTAGAAAAAGAATACATAGTAGTGCCAAAAGCAGGTCTTTCCCTTCTCAACCATTTAGCCATGTGCACCTGCAAAGAAGAGTCTCTTAACCACATCAGCTAGAACTTGAAAGATGGGGACCAAGTCACCCGCGTCGAAGTAGCAAAAAACTTAATAGGCCAGTGGTCAGAACCCCTCCAATCCAAAATCTCAGAACTAGCAAACATCGCTCCACCAACCCAGAAGTAGGACACCAAGAAACGGTCAAGTCTCTTGGCAATATAGCTCTCCCCCAATCTCCAATTGTTCCAAGTAAACTGCCCATTCTGAGGCTTAATATCAATCAGATTCAAAGCAGAGATGTTATCACGAAAGAGGAAAGCAGATGGTTCCAATCTCACATTACCACCCTTCTTCTCATCTAAATCAATAATAGCATTGAAATCACCCGCAATAATCCAAGGGAACAAAGGATCTAGGCTCCGATCAAAACTAATATGAGACCACAATAATTGCTTGCCATGAAAATCAGCAAGTGCATAGATGTTTGAGAGAAGAATAGTTTCCCCCAACTCCAGAATTGAGATAACCACAGAGATGGAAGACTTGGAGGACACCCACCAAAGTGGATGAATCTTCAAAGGATTCCACAGGAAAGCCACCCCACCTGCATTACCTTGATCCCTAATGCACTGACAACTTCCCTTCGCCCACAGCTTAGGAAACAACCCAATCATACCTTCAACAGTTAGCTTAGTCTCCTATAAAAAAAGAACATCAGGAGAATGAGTTCACAGCAATTCACGAACAACTTTTTGTCGAGGGCCACTATTCAAGCCCCTTACATTCCAAGAAAGAAAAATCATTTTGGAGGGTTAGAAAAATGGGAATCTATGGTCTTTATAGACCCAGACTCCACCAAAGACTCCCCCATGAACTTTATTTTCTCCAAATCTTACTTTCTCCCAACTTTGGAGGACTTCTCAAAAGCCCCTTTCTTTAGGTCCTTCTAAAGAATTCCCAGCGAAGGAGAAGCCTTATTTCCTTTTACCGAGCCTGCCCCCACTTTCTCCAATGGAGTGGAAATCTCTCCCTCCCCCATCTTTGTATCCACAATAGGCTCAAACCCTCCATGAACCACCAAACTCATATCTGGCTCTAATTGCACAGCCCCAGTCTCCTGAGAAGATTGGTTGTATTCTGGAATAATTCCTTCCTGAACTCTGTCTGAACCACCTTGATCCAAAAACAACATTCCTGGATTCACCTCCTGTTGACCAAGATCATCTAGCACCTCAAACCTGTTAAAATAATCTCCTGCTTGTCGCTCCTTAAAAGTCCTCTTTTGACCCTGATTCCTATTACGAACCTTAGCAGAAATAAAGCCCTTTGCACCCACAGTCTCACTAGGCACGGGATCCTTTCCCTTGTCAACCTTAGGAGGATTGCGTGGAGGCTGAGCCACATGATTCCCAGAAGGTTTAGACTTCAGACATCTTCTTTGTAAATAGCCATATTCACGACATAGACGACAACAGAAGGGCAACGTTTCATAGTCAAGTTGTTGCACCCAAGAGCACGAACCCGCACAAATTTCCAAAGAATCTGGAAGAGGGTTATTTAAATCCATTTCAACATAAATACGGGAAAAATTCATAACCTTCCTACCCTGAGTTTGCTGAGAAGGACCCACCAATTTTCCCAATACCGAAGCAACTCGATGCAAAATGTCATTGCGCTAAAATTCCAGTGGAAATCTGGGGAGACGAACCCACACTGGCACTCAATTCGGAAGCTCCTCTGAAGGATCAAAACCAACATGCCAGGGTTTGATGAATAGACCAACCTGGTTGTGAAAATAAGGCCCCCCTTCAAACACTCTATTGCGATCCGCCATGCAATTAAATGTCACCATGAAATAGTTGTTTTCTAACAACATTATTTCCATTTCTCCCTCTAGAGACCAAGTACAATGAGCCCACGATTCCAAAAATTGGATCGAGACCCTCAATCCCAAAAATTTGTAGAGAAAAGAATGCTTCGAAAAATACTTGATGTCCTATGCAATCAATTCAAGGTGAATAACCAACACCAGCCTATCTTTGGAGCGTTCCAGGCAACCATTTGTCTTCGATATACGAGAACCACCAACCGGAACGAATCCACCGTTACTTGGATTGTTTGAAAACAAGCTATTATTAAAAACCCTCAGAGACTGAGTTGGAGAAGAAGCTCCAAATGCAACTCTAAAATCCAGAGGGGATTTGACCCCCGATGACTCCCCCAGAGCCATGCAAAAGAAAAATCCAAGACCTTACCAAGTTGAACAAAACCACACCACTCAGCCAGCCAAGGCCAAATCCAAACAAGCCGATCAACAACCCAGCTGAATTAGTACCAGCATCGACTATTAGCAGTAGCACAAAGAGAAAAGAGAGCAAACATAAAAGTTTCACCCCGCCAGCGCACCCTGCACACTAGTCAGAAGAAGCCCACAGGGAAAAACTGACCCCCAAAGCAGACAACAAACCCACCCCACAGTAGATCGACAACATAGAAGGCAGCAAACAAGGAAGAGGCGACATGCATAGAGGAGAAGACCCTCATGCAAGCAGCGCAGCAACCCGCGCGCTCGATAGCTCCATTCGCAGCAGTGTCCCTCCTTCCACGACCTTCAGTTCAAATACATTAGTTATCATTTTAAAACAGTCAAAATTATTCAATAATTTGGTTGGATGGACCTTGCTTGGGTTGTTCATCATAGTAGATATCTTTTAAAAATGCACAAAATCCTACAAATTTCGTACATATTTTATGGATTTTTTGTGCAATATCTTTCATTTTTTATATTTCTTCTTCTAAGGTAGGTTGCTTCTTCAATCTCTTCAATAATCTTGTGAGAATGTTCAGAAATTGATTTGATTAATTTTTTAATTGATGTTTTGATGTACACATTTTAGTCCACATAATAATATGAGATTATGATTGGACTTGTTACTAAATTGTCTATTGATTTGGTTGAGCATTGATAATTTCCATGATCTAAAAGGAAAGAAAATTAAATTAATATTCAAAAGTTAACAAAATAATTTTCATATTATTAGATATAGAAAAAATTAAATATTTTGAGAAATCATTTACTTAACCTTGAATTGAATAATTAAATATTCATATAATTTAAATTTTATTAACAAAACCAATTCTTACATACTAAATTCTACTAAATTATTTTAATAAAATTATTATTATCTTATATTTAATATTATTTTATAGTTATCTATTTATTCATAATATATTACATATTATGATTATTATACAATATAATACTATTATATTATTACTATTATACTATCATATTATTATATATTTTTTAGACTACAGGTATCGATCGAGTATCCATCCCCCTATAAACTACAATGCGCCTGGTAAACTTTTTCACGTGACTGGTGACGCTGGCACGACATGCCCTTTGGTACCAAAGGTTTGGGGGAGACTAGACCTCGTGACCTCTTGCCTCCAACAAGATGCTTTAGCCAATCGAGCTACTATCATATTATTATATTATTACTATCATATTATTATATTATTACTATCATATTATTATATTATTACTATTATATTATTATATTTTATTCATATTATACTAATAATATTGTATTATATTGATATTATATTTTATTATAATTATTATATTGTCTAATATTATATTTTCTTTTTTATTATTAAAATTGTATTAGATTATTTAAGATTGTTTATTTGACTAAATTTTTTGATACGATAAGCAACATTTATAGGGTGTTGTACCCTTTACACAATGAGCCACAAGGGCCAAAAAAGATCAGGAAAGCAAGATTTTGAAAGGACCAAGAACCTTAACAAAACTAAGAAAACAACTGAAACACCACAGAACCACGACAAAACAACAAACAACACTTGGTCAGCAGATAACCAAGGGAGACAGAATACTCAGAACAACAACAATCCTGAGACAAAGAAGACTAACCACCTATTCATGTACCAAAACCAGGAGAAACAAAACACTTAGGACATACAACAGTCCTAAGTCAAGGACCAATAAACAATAAAGGCCTTGACCCACAAAACAACCCATAACACAACAAGCCCTTAAGACTATCTGAACTAACTAGGACACAAACCCCTCTAACAGCTAGACTACAACAAACCTCCTACACTTTAAAATGCACCAACCTATATTACAACAAGAAGCAAAGAAGCATTCTTCAAATTGATCCAACCAACCAGACACCAACCCCAAAACCACCTCAAAAGAATGGGGCTCCCCTCTAAAGGAGAGGAAGAAGTGGGGACCCAAACTACCAAAGAGACCTCCCTCCAGAGCAAGCATGCTCCACCTCAAAAGGAACCAGCAAAGAAGAGAAGTGCTTCCCACCAATCCTATAGCCACCAACTCCACCTCAATAGGAGAGGGCTCCACATTAATAGGAGCAATATTCACCTCAATAGAATACAACGAATGTAGAAAAATGTAGAAAGCAAGAACTCTAGTAGAACAAGAAACAACCTCCTCCCAAGGTATCCAAACGAAAGAAATAATAGGAAGGAAAACAACAACCTCCCAACCAACACCAAAATCAGCCCAAAACATTGAATAACCATTAGCTCCTTCCTCAAATAGAGCACTATCCACCATAAGGGATAACCAACAACCCATGGGAATCCCCACAAATAGAAAACCACAACCAACCACAAAGGAGCGTGGCCAAACCAAGCCACATTAGGGTAGCAAGAACTAGAGAGAGAAGGCAATGCTAGAACCAAGCAGAGCCCCCCTCCCCCCACCACACATAGTCACCAAAACACCAACTTCCACCAACCAAGAAGCCTTCATAACCAACCTAATGAAATAGGGCAAGATACCAAAACCACCAAAGAAACAAAGGAGCTAACAAGATAGTTCCCACTAAACACCTTTGGAGAGGGAGGTCAGCCAACTGGAGCATCACATAAAGAGGGGACCAACACTCCAAAGGAGCTTCAACAACAATTCCAATAGGAACCAACACAACCCTCACCACAAGCAAAGTAGACCAAGAGAACAACCAACTCCAAACCACCCAGGCCCAGATAGTCGAACTCAGGGCCACCAAAGAGTGAGTAAGATTAGAAAAGCAAATTACACAAAGCAAGCAAAGAAACATACACAAAGATCCACAAGCAGCAGAGCAACTTACACAAAGCAAGCAAAGCCCATGGCATACCCAAAGCAATCATCACACCGAATTCAGAGACCACAAGAACACGTCTTTTGCAAAAAAGAGCAACCAAGACCACCCTAGTAAAGCAGAAGTAAAAACATAATAACAACCCAACAATGCCACCAACCCACGGAAGCATGAGAAGGGAAAAAACTACCCCCAGCCATGCCACAAGGGAGGGAACAAGGGAGTCGAGTAGCAAACAGTCCACCAGACCAAACCACACCCAGTCACTAGTAGAGTGAGTGACCCAAAGATAGCCCTTAGTGAGAGGCCCCAACCAGGAGATGCACAACACGAGCATAATAGAAGACAAGGGAATAAAGCAAGTAGAAGGCCAAGAGAACCTCCCCCGCACACACTCTAGCAAACCAAACCAACCAGCAACCAAGACAACCATGACAACCGCTAAGGGATTCACCATGAGCTCCCACACCATGACAGGAACCAGCAAGAGGGTCTCCTCAGAAAAACACTCAAGCATAGGCCCGACCAGTCCAGGAGACACCAACCAAGGCCACAAAACAAATTCTGCAACCCCCAGGAACCCATCATCTCCATTAGAACCAACTTCATCTCCCTCATCATCGTCTTCAAAATTCAAAAACCCAGCTCTGCGCCCATTCCCACTCGAAGCTCCGCTCATCGTTCGCAAGACCAGTTGTTGACGTTTATTTGAATAAAGTTGAATTAGATTGAATAAGTTAATTTATTTGAAATAGATTGAGTTATGTTATGTATATAGAAATAATTTGTTTAATTGAATTTGATTGAATAAGATTATTTGATATGGAATATTTATTTGAAATAAGTTGAATTAGATTATGTATATAAAATAATCTTTATATTGAAGTAGAGAATTTTATATTATAATTAAAGGTAGCATTTCTATTATAGTTTTTTATTTAAAATATAAAACCATTAAGGGTGAAATATCTAATATTGGAATATATTCCAAAAAAAATTCAAATTAAGTTAATATTTATTCCATATTTGATCAATGTGTTGCAAATAATATAAAAGCATTAAGGGTGAAAGTTTAATATTGAAAATATATTCCTAAAATATGTGAATTTAAGTTATAAGTATAAAATGATAAATAATGATCAATTATAATTAGAATTGTAAATATACAATGATAAATGATTTTATAATTGTTAATAATGATTATTGGAGTAAGATAATGCATTTTTATATGAAAACTATTTGTAATTTAAATTCAATGAAAGGTAATAGATTAATTACACAATTTTAAACCGCAAAATAAATATTGAAATATGTTATTTATAATAACATTTTATGAAAAACTGAATATGTCACAACTCAAAAGTTTGTTTGATTAGTAAGAGAAGTGTGAGTATAGAAAATTATAACAATATTTGATATTATCCTTTTGAAAGAAATGTTCAAAGTTGGTGAGGTCAATATTTTGGTAAAATCCAAACCAAACAACTATATTGTGACATTAAACTTCAAAGCCTTTTTTACAACAAATTTTTACATTTTTTTCTCAAATTATGAAAAACCTAAACTCTACCAATTGAATCTAGAAGAACCTTGCTTTTAGATGAATAATCAAATTCTTTTATTTTCATGATTGTGCACTTTATCCTTTGTTCATCATTTTAATTCTCTTCTTTCACTTGAAGTGTAAATATGTATTTCTTGAAAAGTTCTTTTTGTATAATGTCTCCAAACTTGAAATCATTTTGATCTTCATGCTTCAATATATATAATTCCTTTGTTGTAACACTCATAATTTCTTCTCCTAATTTTTCAAAAGTAGCAACCCAAGTTGAACCAGTATGATCTTGCACTTGGTATTTAAGTAGATATCTATAATCACAATTAGGGAAACTCTTATCACATTTTTGACAATACCAATTATCATTTTCATTTTTGTGTACCCTTTTTTTACATTTCTTACCTTCAATCTCCAAGAGGCAAGGAATGTAATAGAAATTCTTATACTTCATGAAAGATAATGTAGCTTTAACCAAAATATATGTAATTGTATTACATATACCAAGTCTCTTATCCTTAATTTTTTCCACTATTTTCAACATTAAAGTTTTTCTAACAAATGAATTTTCCTTTGTAATAGAATGAGAAGTGAATTTTTTTCCTTTTAATTAAACCAAGATCTCAAGTGTTCTGAATTTGAAAGATTTGTATTTTTTAGAAGCTTGGTTTTTTTTTTTGTATTACTTATCGGATGAACAACAGTATACATCAAGACCAGTTATGCAAAATTATCATAGTATTGTCCCCAATGTCACACAGATACCCCTGAGATCAACAAAAAGTCCCACCCCATTTACATCATTTTTGTATACATTACAATAGGAGATCTTCTACCTAACTTGGGAGGTTACAAAAAGAAACACTAGCTAAAACTACTATTGTACGTTCAAGAACTGCCCAGTCCAAAAAGCTCAAGCATGAAGGAAGAAGGCCGAACCTATCCCTATTTGTCATCACCCCCGCACCCTACAACTTTCAGCCTTAAGAGAGAACCAACAACCTCTATTTCCTCCCTGGAAAAGTCCTCGATGCTAAGAAGAGGAGGAGCCTCTTCATCATGTGCGCTTTTATCCACCTTCTCATTAGATTTCTTTTGGAATACCTCGAGAGCTTTAAGAAAGAATTTTGTGGTATACTATTGCCCCTGTCCAAAGTTCACTTCCTAAAGGTTGGCCGGTATTGTGCCATCTTCGATCAACTTTAAAAAAAATTCCTTGGAGACCTTGACCATTAGAGCAACCTGCATAGAAATATTGGAGAGGGTGAGTCTTTTGTGAGACTCAATAAGTGCACGCTTGACCCCATTGAACTTTTCATCATTTCTTTTTTTCCAAATGTACCAAATAATTTCAGTCGAAACAAGAATCTATAACAACATCAATTCTTTTCCAATATTTTTAAAAAGCAACAAAATAATTCTGTTAGTTCTTAGATTGTTATTTTTATCCTAGATGCATTGATTGTGACACACAAGGTTCCATACTTCCCTTGCAAACAGCCAGTCGAAAAAAATGTGGTTCACAGTTTCTAGTATTTTGCACAGACTGCATATCTCAACATCATCAGATTTTTCCCTTAATCGACAATCTTTGTAATGTAAGAAGCCATCGAAAGCAAGCTTTCTTTGGCTCCAACACACTTGACCATGTGTTTTTAAAGACCTTTTCCCACTCATTCTTTCCGAGTTCCATATTCCATCTTTGGTTCAGAAGTGTATAGATGTCTTTCTAGGTGGTAAGCATGCTATATGCTTTCCTTGCATTTAGTTTGGGTAGCTTGGAGACATCGCTCCACTTGAAGTCTTTGTATTGGTTTGATTCAACATGATTGGTGTTCTCAAGCACCTCTTTGCAGGCCTCTTTCAGAGTGGAGAATGTTCTCCAGTTGTTCACAGGCAGTAAGAATTCACTGCTCAGATGGTTCTAGTGTTTTAGCCCCTATTCTACATGATATTAGTCAGGTATTTGATGCCTCTATTCGCCTAGTCCTTGGCAGAACATCCATGTTTTAGTGCTAAAGGCTTGCCATTGTGGAAGAGATTCCACCATATCAACCTGTGTGCTAAGACTATAGAATCTGTGAAGGCCTGGGTGTTATGCATGTGTCCATTCATGAGCTCCCATGCCTTCCATATGCTCTTGAATACCATAGACCCTTCAGCCTTTATTGATTTTTTGCAACATATAAGATCACATAGTGGAAGCCCCTTCCATGTTTTTGCATGCTTTGGCACACCCCTTTCTATATTATTCCTTATCAAGACCTTCCACGGCTCGTCCCCATCCAATGCTTTAGAAATCCATTTGAAGGCCAAGGCAATGCCTTGTTTTTTTAGATCTTTTAACCCTAGCCCACCTTCAGCCTTGCTTAGACAACACCAATCCCATTTTATTGTGTGTTTCTTTTTCTTGCCTTTCCCATCTGACCACAAGAAGCTTCTAATTCTCTTCTGAATTTCCTCTACATGGCAGCTGCTAAATAGCCAGACATAGGCAAAGTATAAGTTGTACGAGGCAAGGAATTTTTGACAAATTTGTACTCTACCGGCCAAGGAAAGAAACTGCCTATTCCATTTGTTGATCTTCTTGTCTATTTTGCCATGGATCCATTGCCACATCTCTTTTTAGTTGGGGCTGACAGAAAAAAGGTATTCCAAGGTACCTAACTTGCTTTTGGGGACCCCCCCATTGCATGCGAAATTTCACCAACCAATCAGGGGGCTCTTCTTTCCACCCCAACATGATTGATTTGGCCATGGATATTTTTGCACCAAATGCATTACAAAAGGTGTCCAAAATTTCCATTAGATTGGTGATATTGTTTTCTTCTAGAATTGGAAACAAGGTTGTGTCATCAGTGAACTGAATGTTGAGGAGGTCCTCATGATTGGAGAGGGAAATACCTCTTATTTTGGGCATGCCTTTATCAATCCTAAGAATGAAGTGCAAGGTATCTGCAACAATTACAAAAAAAGTGGGAGCTAATGGACACCCCTATCTGATGGAACTTTCCAATGAAATTTCCTCTGTAAGGGTCCCATTAATGTCTACCTGAGCCACTACATCACTGAAGAGGGTGGTCGCCATCTTACAAAACATATCCGGGAAACAAAAAGCTTCAAGCATTAGGCTGACAAAATCCCACTCCACCCTATCGTAAGCCTTCTCAAAGTCAAGCAACATCATTACTGCCTCCTGATTTGTTACCTTTTCCCACTCCATCGCCTCCTAGTTGGTAATCAGGTTCTCAAGGATATATCTGCCTTTGATAAACCCGGTTTGGGTGATGCTTATAAACCTTGGCAGGATGTTCACCAGCCTTTTAGCCATCAACTTTGGAAGAATTTTGTAGGAGACATTCAACAGTGTTATTGGCCTCCAATTCTTTATTAATGACTTGTCACCTTCCTTTGGCAACAATTTTATTATGCCCTTATTTATGTTTTTTCCCAGAGTTCCCTTTGTCAAAGCCTCATTATACATAGCATACAAATCCTTAGTTATCCAATCATTGAAAGCCTTGTAAAATTATGTGGGAAGCCCATCTGCATTAGGTGATTTACCATTTTGTAGTGAGTTGATTGCACTTTTAATTTCCTCTTTTGATATGTCCTTACTCAACTCTTTTGCTTCATCCTTTGTTATTTTCTTAGGTACTATCCCCTTTACCAACTCCCTTTCCTTAGAGCATCAGTCCCCTTTGTAGTCAAAAGTGAATAGGTTTTTGTAAAAGTTGTAGAACTGCCTCATAATGTCCTCTTGTTTTGTGAGTGTCACCCCATCCACCTAAACCTGTTTAATATATTCTTTAAAGCTCTTCTCCTTCAAGAATCGGAAGAAGAATTTGGACCATTTGTCCCAACTTTCTAACCAATTAAGCTTGGATCTTACTTTTAGCCCTTGAATTCTATAGTTCTATAGACTCCTCAATGCATCATTGGCAGCCCTAAGTCTATTTTTGAGCTCAATATCCTCGGGGGACCTCTGCAAACATGTCTCAGCTTGCAGCATCTCCTCTTGCAAGAGAGTTTCCCTCCTTCTATCCAGTGCCTTCTTCCTCCCAATAACTTGAAATAGGGACTTCCACCCTCTGATGTTTATTTCCCACCTTTCAATGGCACTCATATTTCTATACATCCCTTGATTGATCTTTCTGAGGGATACCACAACATCTAGGCAGTCACTATCATGTAGTAGTTTTTTGTTTAGAATGAACCCTTCCCCTTCCTCCTTGTAGGCCTAGCCCCATCTTTGAGAAGAAATATTTCTCTTATGGGGTGATGATCGGATAAAGTGGAGGGGTGCACCTCTACCTTACAACCATCTTTTAGTGTGTCAGCAATAAAGAAATAATCATTTATATAAAATCTGTCTAAACGACAGTATATCCTTCTCAAGCCTCTAAAAATTGCACCATGTGCACCAAATATTGGGGGGTCTTTTTTCTGCCCTTCTATTGGGTCTCTCAAGTTCAATTTGGATTTCATCTTTGACCAGAAGAATTTTTCATTTCTAGAAGCTTGATTTTTCTAATTGTTCCTATAGATTTTCCACCATAGTCACTAATTATTGTGGCTTTGACAACAAGAGTTGGAAAAGTTCCAAAATCACACAATCATTGAAGTTGTTGGCCTTCATTGTTGCAGAAATCACCCCACATTGTCAAGCCAATTTTGCAAGCTGACTTGTCCTTAAGTTGAACATTTTTTTTATGAGTTTATGTAGCATTCTTTCTTAATATTGTATTACATGAACTGATTGATAAAACAACATCAATTATATAAACCATTGAATTGCTTTACATGTTCTTAAGTTCACTTATTGGTGTGAAATTGAAATGATGCTTGGGTATCAATATATCTTCCTCAAAACATAATTCAACTATGGAATTACTCTGTAACAGAATTTCCCACTCATTTCTTAAATTGTTTAATTTTTTTTTCTAGGTTTGATAGTCCCTTTAGATATTGTAAACATTTTTCCACTCTATACAATAATAGAACTATTCTACAATCGCATTAAAACATGTTACTCTTATTTCACCATCATAGAGTCAAGCATATCAAAGCTAAAAAAAATTCCTTCTTCATTTGTATTTTTAAAATGATGAAGTTGTTGTTTCATAGTCACTTTAGCCTTTATTGTCCATCGACTTTGGTAAGGATTCAAGGTTGTAATAGGAATGATTCTTTTAGGAGCTCTATTTCTTGTACTAGTTTGGTGACCAGATGGATTGCTTGAGGCTCCATCCCTAGATGACCATAATGTAGGAAAAATTGTAATCAATATAGCACAATGAAGGTATAATTTTTTTCATTGCATTTCTTTTAGAAGCGAAAAATAAAGAATTATAATTAATAATAATATATTATTAATAATAATTGTATAAATATTATATTATAAATTAATATATGAATGATTAATATATTATTTTAATAATGATTATATATATTATTTTTAATTATATAAATATATTATTAATATTAATATATAATTATTTAGTACTATGTTAATAATACTACATTATTAGATAGAATCATGCATAGTAGTTTATGTATATTTTACAATATCTTATGAATTCAATTATATTTAGAAAATTTATATACAATTATTTTTTTATTTTTTGTTTATGTATTTAAACATAAATTAATAAATAATTTGAATTGAAATGTGTATAAAAGAAATCTCAAAAAAAATTAAAATAACTAATTGTATAAATATATATTAAAAAATAAAATAATTATGTAAAAAGAATATATCGAATTTAACCAATTAAACCACCTAAAATATATGAAATTATATTAATATGAAAAAATAAAATAATAATACCTTTGTAAAGCATATGAAATGACTATTGCTAGTATGTTCATTTGTTTGCTGAAAATAAATGTCCAAATTCAAGAAATTATATGTCTGTGAGCAACATAGAAATAAAGAGCAAAATAGAAATAAAAAGCGATAAGATGTAGATCTAGGTCTAATTGGCTCACCTTCATGGTTGAAAGTCAATCTACACACCTTGTTGATCTTCATCTTAATGGAACATAAGAAAAAACCTCACACATAAAAACAAAAATTTGAATCCTAGGTTTATCACATCAACCCTAGAGTAATATTTTTCTTTGTTTCACCTTCCATTCAAAAATAATAACTATTATAGAAAGGTAGGGTCCCGAGGGTGACAATGATTAATGGGTTTAAGGGGTAGACTATAATATTTAGTTGTTACCAATGATTTAAAATAGAATCTAACAACCCTCGTTGTATTCCATAAGGTAAAGTGTACTTGTGATCTATAATGCTCACGAGGCCCAAAATTTCTTTTGGATCATGGATCTCAATGGAGATCAACAATCCAAAAGCAATTTTGGGCCCCATGAGCATTACAAATTGTGGGTACATTTTACTTCCTGAAATTAAACAATGGTTATTAGATTGTATTTTAAATCAATAGTGACAACTAAAGACTAGAAATGTGGCCCTTGTAGAAACCTAAAAATTTCTAATGCATTCTTCTAATTCATCATTTCCAATCATTATCACTCATCACTTCTTCCATCACTGTTAATTAAATAATTTCCAACTATTTGATTAAACTAACCCATTTCCCTCCATTGATTAAATAATTTTAATTATTTAATAATTTTCCTCTCACTTTTAATTAAATATTTTTACTTATTTAATTAATTAAACCATTTTTCCTCGTCCTTTTTTAATTAAACGATTTTTTAATTATTTAATTAATTCCAAATATTCTTATGCATATAATTAAATATTTTTTAATTATTTAATTAAATCATGCATTCTTTCTCATCTCTCATAATTATTCCTCCAAAATTAAATAAATTATTTAATTTATTTAGTTTGCTCATTCCTCTAAATATAAATAAAATATTTATTTTATTTATTTCCTAATAATAGCATGTCCTATATTTATTCTTTCAAACCCTAAATTTAGAGACCAAGCTAAATTTAGTGGTCATTCCTAAAAATAGTGACTAAACTTCACTTCAATTCACTTTATCTTTTCATGCAAGCTCATGTATGATCATCTTGATCTCTCATCAATCCTCATCCATCGATCTCATCTCACATCTCACTCCATTGATCTCATGTCCTTAAAAACTATAAATCAAACATTCATTGAACAATAAATCCCTCCTCAAATTCACATTCAAGCTCCTTGATTCAATAGCTAAACTCCACTCAATTCATCTTAATTTTGCACAAAAAGGTTATGTTATGTTTATGAGCAATCCACCATACAAAACAACATAATTCTTGTACCTTTGACAATGGAGTAAGGCTAGGAATCTTCGAGTGAGGTAAAGTAGGTTAGATTAGTTTAGTTTATTTTATGTTCATTTGATTGATTTCATTTGAATTGTGCACACACTTCATTCGCAACAGGTCTAATTTTTAGGGTTTATTGATTTGATCTCTTAATTTTCTATTGAATTCCATTAATCATTCTCCATCAATTTATTCCTATTCACATTCTAGCATGCCTAGGGGGACCCATGTCTTTGATTTAATGTTCAATTGAGTTTTCTTGAGATTTTCAAGTTATAGGTTATAATGACGTAATTGAACCTAACACAACACTTCTTACAGTAAATTGATGCATTTGACACATAATATGATGCTTCTATCAGTATGGTGACACCTGTACAACCCATATTGATGCTTTTAAAACTCAAGTAATGCATTTGATTGCACAAAAACAAATTTAACCTATTGTGACACATAAGAGGTTATAACAATGCTCTTGAAATCTATAGTGATGCCTCTAATTGCACAATGACACTTTTGAGGTAAGTTGAAACATTTAAACATAAATGATACATTTGATAGTTTTACAATGACCCATTTGATTTAGTTTATTATTTGTTGTTTGTTATCTCTTACCAATCAAAATAAGTCAAAATCAATCAAACCCTAGAAATTTTTTTTAAGTACAATCTCATAATTGTGCATCTGACTATTATTGTGATTCATTTGATATTATAGTGTCACATTTGATTATCATTTAGCACTTTTGATTATCCTTTTATGCATTTGATAAAACACAATGATACATTTGATCTACAAATCGACACCTTTGATCCATTCCAACACATATGATTTACACTAGTTTTGTCAGTTTGAAACCTAGATTTTAACATAGTGATGCATGTGATCCTAGTTTGACTCCTTTGGAAAACACAATGATGCCTTTGATCCTAGTTTTTCACATCTGATATCTTCCATAACACAATTGATACCCTCAGTGGTGCATTTAAAATTTAGATCGACACATTTGACTATCAAAACATTTTTTCCAAAATCCTCAAAATTTTAGTTTCCGAAATTCTTGAGCAAACCAACCTTCATGTGCATCCATATTCTATAAGGTCAACACACAAGTTTATTCCTATTACAAGGTCACAACCTAGGGAAATCATGGAGTCTAATCCTAGTAGTTCAAAATTTGTGACACCTATGGGTGTTACTGAATTTCTAAGTTTGGAATTGAAACATAGAAAAAGGGATCCTAATGTCCCAAGTGTTTAGAACAATAGGCTATAGGTGCCCTTTTCCCCTAATTTCATTAGAAAGAGAGAAGATCACAAATGGATAAGATTGATTTCAACCTTGAGGTGAGCTAACCCTATTTTGGGATCTTGGATCTCAGCTTTCTTATGGAAAAAAATGACAAAATATGATTCAAATGCACTTTGGGGAGATAAAAATAAAATACTTAATAAACGCAATTGTATGATGTAAAACTTGAAATGCAAATTTTAAGGATAGCACAATAAACAAAAACAACAATTTGTTGGCAGATCTAGGAAGTGAAAAACATGGAAAACCTACCCAAAAAAGTGGGTTATGAGTGTCCTTCAAGGACTCATTCACCCTAGGGTGAATGGGTCTTTGTACAAGGTTTTTCCTCAGCTTCGGGGGTCCTTTGGTACAAGATTTGAGATTTTGTTTTCCTGAGGTTTCACTGCTGTAAATTCAGAAATAAATTTGGGATCTGAGTTTTCGTGGCTTGACAACAATGTTGACAACTTTGACAACTTTGTAAAATTGCTCTTTTGATCAATCTTCAATCCTTTTTCACTTGTAAATTTGCACATACAAAGAGAGAATAAAAGTGTTTTGGTTTTGGGTGAATAGGGGTTCGCCTTGGTCAAACCTCAGTTTGGTAATTAAAACTTGATGATAAAATAATGACAAATGAAAGGAATTTGATGAATGAACAATGTTATGTCACAACTCACCAAACCCTTAATGGATGCCCTTAGAGGACTGAATTCTAACACATCTCTATAAGGATTGTATCTTGCTTGAATTGTCTTGAATGATTGTTTGATTTGATGCTTGAAACCTACATCACAATGTTAGCTCCAAAACATAATATGAACACACATGAATCTCAACATGATGATATGATCTTGAATTCTATTGTAGATGCTTGACAAATATTCTCTTCAATGCTCTTGACAATAATATTTTCTCTTGTGAAAGTTTCCTCTTAATTCTTAATGTTGAATTGATAAAATAATTGTATTTATAGGTGTTTATCTAATTTCTTGAAAATTAGATTCCACAAGCTGACATTTAAAAATTGAATTTGAATCATTAAAATGCTGCAAAAAAAAAAATTAAAAGCTGGGACCTGGCACCTAAGGAAGACCCATTCTCTCAAGGGACCTAAATCTAGGACACACAATTTCCAAGGTGTTTAAATTAATGATGGCAATTGTTTAATATAAGTTTCCATTTCGGAAAACGAGAATAATAAGGCTTAGGAATGCATAATTTAGGCAATTAGAAGCTTAATTAAGTCCAATTAATTAAGGGGATGCAAACATAGTGTGAAAATGTAAAGGAGTGCATTTTTCTACACTACATTTAGCCCCCACTTTAGTGAGAGTATGAGCTTGTGCTCAAACTCACACTAAAGTAGAAAAATATACGTCAAGAGGAGTCCAAGTGCACAAATGTCAATGGGCTAGGATGACAAGGATCAAAGGGGTTGTGCAAGCCCCCGAGATCCAAGATCCCATGGAAAATCAACATAAACACAAAGGGACACACATGAATGTATGAAGCAGTAAGACAAGACACACAAACATACAATGTCAAAATTTTAATGCGAAAAGAAAAAGATGGACTAGCAAGTTGCATTATGCCATGCCCATTAAATATGCTCATAAGGATGTAAAATCACTTATGAAACACAGAGCTCCATAGGAAAGCAAGTTTTGTTATGCTTGGCAGCCATGAAAAATATGCTCACAAGGGCTAGTGCAATTCGACATACACTAGGTGAGCCTAAAGGAGTGAGAAACACACAATAGGTCTACAAGGTGTGAACCCCACAAAAAAAGTGGCAATGGGAAAGTCATCTCAGGTCTACAGGCTCCCATACATCAACCATACCAAAATTTATACTCCCTGATAACTTTGATAAGGCACCACAACATGATCAATATGCTATGTTAATGCTACACTAAATTCGACCTCTATGAACAAAGTGAAGCAAGAAATGTTAGAATGTTAATGCCAAAATGAAATAATATCAATGTAATGGTCGTACTTCCTAGGAGATGTATGATATCATCACTAAGAAGGGAACATGCAAACAATGAGCGGGGGACAATATGACCCACTTAAAATGTCAACATACTTACTATGTTGGTATTTTAAGTAGAAAGAGAGGAAGGGGGTCCTTGAAAAGAATGCACACCTCCCAAAAACTAGTTAACCTTGCCCCCCAGGCATAGAGACGATGACAACCACCAATGACTATCACGTTGCTTCCAAGATAAATATGGTTGCACTTAATATTTTACCACCATGAATGTCAACGAGAAAGACACATAAAGCTACTAATGCCACATAGTGATGAGCAACATGATAGGATGAAGATCATTATCAATTAGAGGAAATAGGTGCATCAACACAAGGAAGAGCACCATAATCCTTAATATGTTGAATTTATTACTCAAAGCCTTGCATTCATTAGTTGAATGACCATGCACTGAATGATATGCACAAAATGAGCTTTTGTTTTATAATTTCTTTCGTGTTCTTGGAGGGAGAGATATCAAGCAGGCTTGGAGAAGACTCGATAAGGTACCCTCTTGCTCAATGGTAGAAGATGTTGCTATCTTTTGTGACAAAGATATTTCTCGCTTACTACAAGGTGTCATACATACACAAGACTCTCTAGATTGTGAGATTTTGTACTCTCCTTTAAAGGAGGGTGTAAAATCTAATGAGCCCCAACCATCACTAAGACATGTGTTTAAAGATGAAGTAGTATTTTTCCTAGGAGTGCTTTGCATGATGAAATTGATATTGAACTTAGGTTTCTTTGATTCTTTTGTTTCTTTCAAAGGATAATAACCAAGACCTCTTGTTTTTTCTTGTGGGGTAGGCTCTATAGGGACACATATACCTTGTTCTTTAAGACCACATCCTTTTCCATTATAGCCAATTTGTTTCAAAATCTCATAACCTCTTCCATAATTTTTTTCCATTTCTTTTGGATTTGGTGGTTTCTCATGATCACATTCATCATATGTGGATGTATAATTTGTGTTTTCCTCTTCTTTGCTAAAATTTGTGGACTCACATGCTTTTGATGACTCAACTTGTGTTGTTATTATGTTAGCTTCTTTCACTTTTCTTGATTTGTGTGTAATCTTGTATTCTCCCATGAATGTAGGTGTAAAATATAAAGAACCCCAATCATCATCCAAGTGATTGATGAGAAACACTTCCCTTCTTCTTCTTGTATTGGTTCCATGTTTGTAGTTGATGTCAATGTTGTAAGAGGATTTTTCATTCCTATTTCAGTTTACAAACAATTATCAAATTGGAGGTCGACTTTTATTGTATAGACCTTGTTGTTGTAAGTGCACTTCACTAGACGATGAAACGTGGAAGGCACCACATTCATTGCATGAATCCAAGGTATACCTAGGAGAAGATTATAAGAGATTTCTTGAGACATGACATGTATAGGAGTTTGAAATGTAACCTTTCTAGCTTTAATAGGCAATGTTATCACACCAAGTGGTTATTTTCCCACATTATCAAATCCATGGATAGATAAAGAATCAGGTTGAGTTTGGCTCCTGTCTTCTCCAATCTTGTCCAGAAGGATTACACTACAAATATTGAGTGTTGAACCATTATCAATAAGAGTACATCTTATGCCACATTGATTTGTTGGAAAATGTGCCTCAACTTGCAGGCTTCAACCTCTGTTAAAGACTTGGCATTTTTCCCCTTTATTGGCCTTCACTGTCGGCCTATCACCAAAATCTTGGACCTAGAAACCTAAGTCGTAGGGTTTTGAAAGATCTTAACTTGGCGACATTGGGCTGGTCGTGCGATCGCTGGATTTCTGAACTTCAGAACATATGTCACGGGGCTCATAAGTTTCATAACCTCCTTACATGGCGATCTCCTTGTTGTCATGGGTTTCAAGATTTTCCTAACCTCTGACTGAAGGCTCTAAAGTTTGGCTTTCTCCTGACTTGGCAATCCCTCTTCTTGTTGTCGCGGGTTTTACGAATATCCTAACCTCCGACTGGAGGTTGTGAAGTTTGTGTTTCTCCTGACTTGGCAACATGATCGATGGATGGTGGGACTGGTCTACGTGGATGGTGACGTCAGTTGTACAACAGTGACATGAATGCCACGTGGATGTTGGGGACCACATGGGTTGAGCTGATAAGTTGTAAAGAGGAGAATGTCGCGGTGGGACCCGATTGGTGGCATGTGTATGCAGATGGAGAGTATCAATTAGATAATTGTGCAATTCACATCCTTGTTGTGAATTGTGTGGTAGTCATCAATGTGAACGTGGGAAGCTCTCCTGGGAACCGACATTGGAACATCTACTCCAATGAAAAAATTAAATGAAGATTTGACCTTCATGACAACGACATGATTTGCAGAGGTGATCGAGATCAAATCAGATTAGATGAACAGTAGGATGCATTAAATGTAAATTCAAATTCTCTGTATCAAAATTAAATGGTGTGCGGCTCGATGAGGAAGGTGGCTGAGTGATTTTACATTGAATGCTTTTATGAGCATTGAAATAGTGTGTGTGAGGTGAACTGTAGTCTGCGAGTGAGGTCGACCAAGGGGATTGTATTGCTGTTGTGAATTAACATATGAGAGTGAAGTTTGTAACTCTGTATGTAATCTATTTACTGTAATACAAAGTTACTTTACTTGGTGTGTGGGTTTTTTCTCCCGTAAGGGTTTTCCCACGTATATCTAGTGTTCTCTCTGTGTGTGTGTTTTTGTCTGTCCTTTTGTTCTATGAATGCACATCTCAAATGAATGTAACTTGTTAAAATGAATAGTTTTTTATGCACTTCTTTCCTGAGGATTTTGCATTAGGAAGGTAGTTCTGTACCGTCGCTTTCCTTACATGATTAATAATAGCCACTATCATCAAAGCCTCATTTTGTTTTTGCACTTGTAATGGAGGTAACTCATCTTGATGAAAGGTAATGTCTAAGTTGACCAATTTCATACCTTGAATTAGGGTTGCTACATAATTTAGTTGCACATTGGGAGGGATAACAACTTGTAAAACATTTTGGATCATGCCATGGTAAAGAGGGGATGCTTGAATCAAATCCCACAAGGATATCTTAGCAAGAGTGTTGTGAAGTTGTTCTACAAGGTCATATTTTTTACCACTACGCTGTTGGATATTAGGTGCAGGTGGGAGATATGATTGAGGCAATGCAATGGATATTGGAATTTTTCTTGGTTGTTGATTATTTCTAGTGTTATATGTGTGATCAATGGTATTATAACTCAGTTGTTGTGAAACATTGTTACTAGTGAGTTGCCTTCCAAAATTCAAGATATCACCTAGAAGAAATGGCTTGTTTTTAGGTGGTCCTAGGATAAGCACAGGTTTGTTTTGGACTTTTTGTTTTTGTGAGGGTGGATAGAGGATAAGTTGAGGCTTAGGATTATAGGACTCTTGGGAGGTCCAAAAGGAGTTTTTGGAGGTCTTATAATCAAAGGAGATCTAATGTTCATAACCTTAACAAATTTATCTTTATTTTGATGAACTTCTAGCAAGGGGGAGTCTAATTCCACCTTTTCATCTTCATCTAAGGAATCCACATTAGTATTGTTTGAAATACATGTATCAATGCTATCATCCTCTTGCACCATGATATCTTCCCTAGTAGGAGAGATTTAGGAGAGGAACAAACAATATTTTTAGGACATTGAATGGTTGGATCTTCTATATGACTTCATCACAAGTAGGGGAGGTATCGGGAGAGGAACAACTATGATTTTCTTTCTTATCAATTATTGCATCCTCTTGTTCAACAATATCTTCCCAAGTGGGAGAAGCATTGGGAGAGGGAGAAAAAAGATTCTCATGACTCTCAATGAGTGGATCTTCTAACATCAAAATATCTTCTTCACAAATAGGAGAGATGATGGGAGAAGGGAAACTATGATTGTCATGATTATATATGATTGCATCCCCTTGTCCAATAATATATTCCCAAGTAGGAGAGGTAGGGGAAGAGAAAAAATAGGATTCTCATGACTCTCAATGAGTGGATCTTCTAACACCAAAATATCTTCTTCAAAAATAGGAGAGATATTAGGAGAAGGGAAAATATGATTGTCATGAATTTCCAAATTTGTATTCTCTTTCAATAAGCTAACCTCGCACATAGGGGGAGAGGGATTAATGAAAAATAAGAAAAGAGGGGAGAGGACTTCATATTTGTATGCTTGTAACAACAATTTCCTAGAGTATTCAACAAGATTTGAAAATAGAACATGAAGTGTGATAACCAGAGACTTTTGCAATGAAAAAAATGATGTAATAATTGTTCTATAGATATGAAATGCAACAATTTTTCCCAATTTTCTTATGTTTCCTTCTTCTTTGTTGCTTTCTATTTCCTGCTGGGTGTAGGTTTCTTTTTGGTTGTTTTGTTGTTTTTTGGTTGTTGGGTGTTGTTGGTTATTAGTTGTTATATCTTTGTTTAGCACCTGTTTTGTTGTGTTTTTTGGTTGTTGGGTTGCTGCTGGTGGCTTTTTGAAAATCTTTTCTAGCAGCATTTTGTGTCTTTTGTTGTAAAGGGTTTGGGGTCCCTTCAAAACCTATTTTTCCCATATAATCAAAACATTGTTTCCCAATTTACAATAAATTAAGCAAAATGACACTTTTCTTGCACATACAATAACTATTTTTCAAAATTTCAAAGTACGAATTTAATAGCAGAAACATAAGGAAATCATAGAGACAAAAATGCACCCAAACAGTTGTTAGGACATTTGCACAGGGATAGATTCATGCAAGGGAAAATGAGTCCTTGTTCAGGGTTCTGAAAAATGAAAAATGCAAATTCTGAGTTATTTTTTGTGTTCTCTTTTTCAGGTTGCAGACTATTATTTTTGTGATATTTTTTCCATATTTTGATGTCTAAATGAAAATGCAACTAATCACAAAAATTGAACAAAATAATAACTTTTTGAATGCAAATTTAATTGAAATTTTGATCTAAATGATTGAAAAACCCTTAATACTACTAACATGCAAGATGTATGTAATATTTATGCAATATTTTTAGATTCTTGTGAATTTAAATGATGTAAAATACAATTTTAAATGATGCTAAATTCAATTTTGAAACCCTAAATGAAATGAAAAATAACTAATACAATGCAAAATCTAGATCTAGGGTTTAGAGGGCTGCCAAATCAGAAAGTTTATAGTGTAAGAATGTCAGGTTCGCCAAAATGAAACATCAAAAAAAGAGGTCCTAATGTCCCAAGTGTCTAGAAAAATAGGATCTAGGTGCCCCTTTTCCATAATTTCATTAGAAAGAGAGAAGATCACAAAGGGATAAGATTGACTTTCATCCTTCAGGTGAGCCAACCCTATTTTGGGATCTTGGATCTCATCTTTCTTATGATAGAAAATGAAAAAAATGACTGAAATGCACTTTGGGGAGATAAAAATTAAATACTTAATAAACTCAATTGTATGATATAAAACTTGAAATGTAGAGTTTAAGGATAACACAAACAAAAACAACAATTTGTTGGCAGATCTGGGAAGTGAAAAACATGGCAAACCTACCCAAAAAAGTGGGTTTTGAGCGTTCTTCAAGGACTCATTCGCCCTAGGGTGAATGGGTTTTTGTATAGGGTTTTACCTTAGCTTCAAGGGTCCTCTGGTACAAGATCAGGGCTTTTGTTTGACTCAGGTTTCACTACCAGGAAGTCAAAAATAAATTCTAGATTTGAGTTTTTGTGGCTTGACAACAATGTTGATAACTTTGACAACTTTGCAAAATTTCTCTTTTGATCAATCTTCAATTCCTTTTCACCTATAAATTTTCACATACAAAGAGAGAAGAATTTTTTTTTGTTTTTGGGTGAATAGGATTTTGCCTTGGTCAAACCCCAGTTTGTTAATTAAACCTTGATGATAAAATAATGACAAATGAAAGGAATTTGATGAATGAACAGTGTTATGTCACAACTCACCAAACCCTTAATGGCTGCCCTTAAAGGGCTGAAGTGTAACACATCTATCTAAGGGTTGGATCTTGCTTGAATTGTCTTGAATGATTGTTTGATTTGATGCTTGAATGCTTGAAACCTACATCACAATGTTAGCTCCAAAACATAATATGAACACACATGAATCTTGACATGATGATATGATCTTGAATGTTGTTGTAGATGCTTGATAAATCTGCTCTTCAATGCTCTTGACAATAATATTTTCTCTTGTGAAAGTTGCCTCTTAATTCTTAATGTTGAATTGATAAAATAACTATGTATTTATTGGTGTTTATCTAATTTCTCAAAAATTAGATTCCACAAGCTGACATTTGAAACTTGAATTTGAATCATTAAAATGCCACCAAAAACATATTAAAATTTGGGAGCTGACACCTAACAAGGGCTAATGGGTCATGGGACCTAAATCTAGGACATTAAATTTCCAAGGTGTTTAAATTAATGATGGAAATTGTTTAATATAAGTTTCCCTTTTGGAAAACAGGAATAATAAGGCTTAGGAATGCATAATTTAGGCAAGTAGAAGCTTAATTAAGTCCAATTAATTAAGGGTATGCAAACATAGTGTGAAAATGTAAAGGAGTACATTTTTATATACTACAGGAATGCCTAGTCATTTATTTGATCCTCATGAATACCAAACTCTGCAACAACAACAACAACAACAACCTCAATATCCACCAATCATCATAAAAGACATCACAAATGGATTTGTGGAATCTGAGGAATTTATTGAAGAGAAACTTTTATAAATGTAACAAGATCCCTCCTTTGCTAGATCACTTGATGCCCTCGTTGCTTTGGATCCTAACACCTACTTTCTTAGACTTGCTCAAGATGGTGCTAAGCTACCTTCAAATTTCAACACTACTACACTTAGGGAACAATCCTTCACACATGTCATGCTATCTAATGTTCCATCACATGACAATATACCTATAGTTCAAGCTATCAATGAATCTACCATAACGTTCAATGCCAACCATACTTAGTCTTGAACCAACTATACCATCATACGACATGAATTCAATACCATTTTCTAAACAATTCATAAGTATATTGTATCAGAGAAATCAAACAATCTCACACATCCCAAATCCACCAAACACAAACATTCTTCATTTATCATCATACATATCCAACCAAACAACCACACATATACCAAATCCTCCAAACACAAACATTAGTCATTCATCACCACAAAACATTACAAACTACACAAACAATCATTTTATGGCCCAAGCCTCCACATATTATGTGCCTCCTAATATTCCATATGCTACACAAGCACCAAACATGACAATGAGCACATATAATCCCAACCATTCATACCAACCTTCCATTTCACAAATTCCATCACTTACCATTTCAAAACAAGATTCCACATTCAACATACCCAAAACTTACAACAAACCTTACAACACTACCCAAGAACAAAATATACCTCAACAAAAAAGCACTCCCCAACACCAAAAAATCCAATATAACTTATATAACATCCAACAAAACCAAAATCCATTATACAATTCTTCATGTCCATTCCTCAACATCAAACCTACACTCCGTCTAACCAACCAAAACACAACCCAAATGATGACTTGGCATTGCAAATTCAAAAATTGTACCAAAAAATTAACGACTTGCAAATGGGACAAATAAAGAAAACCTGTACTCTTGAGGAAATTTGTACATTTCCATTTGATAGAAACATAGCTATTATACCCTTCCCTCATAACTTTGATATGCCAAAATTTGACAAATACAAGGGAAGAGGTGATTCATGAGAACATATACGATAATTTTGCATAGCATGTCTAAAGGTTGCATACAATGACACATACTTAATGCCCCTCTTTCCTATTAGTTTAGGAGGACAAGCAATAGAATAGCTCTCCCATTTACCACATGGTATCAAAATATTCAACAAAATTGTCAAAAAATCATCGGTCATTTCTACTATAACATGGAACACAAAGTTACCCTGACCGGTTTATGTAGCACAAAACAAAATCCAAGAGAAACATTCGCTTCATTCCTACAACTATGGAGACACAAGGCTAGCAAATACAAATGACCTATTCCTAAAAAGAAACTTGTGGATATCTTTGTCCAAAATTTTAACACCGAAATTGGCTTTCACTTAATCATATAATGTGCCAACAACTTTGAAGAAATCATTGAAAAAGGATCACCATTGAGAAGGCCCTTATTAGTAAGGGACTTGCCAAAATACACAAGGATAATAAGGATCATACATAAAACTCTCATGACAAACCTTGCTTATGGGCTAAGAACAAAAATATTACCAACAATGGTGTCATGGACACAAAATTTGTGCAAAACATACAACCCCACCAAACAATCAACAAAATAATCAAAATGTGAATCCTCCAAAAGGACCACTAAGACTCGAAAACACTACTAGATGTAAATACACTCCCTTAAGTGAGCCAATTGAGTTAATCTTGAACAAGTTAATTCAAACCAATCTTATCAAGCTTTCGGAGCTTAAACACTATGACGAATCCCAATTTAAACCCTCATGGTATAATGATAATGATTACTATGAATACCATAGGACAAAGGGTCATAAAATATAAACATGCATGTGACTAAAAAATATCATTCAAGATGACAAAGGTGAAATAAATGTTGAAGATCATTCTAAAAATCTATCCAAAAAAAATCACATCAACAATATCCATAGCTCACATAATGAGAAATTTGACATATATCAAGATACTTTTCCTGAGCATAACCAAAACCATCCATCTATGTCTAGCAATGGCTCATCCCAAAATAATTTCATCAATAATGGGCATGGCCATAACATATGTGCCTCATTTTCCTCCATAATAGGTTGTATTGAAGAAGCTTACCCACAAGAAGCCTTCATCTCTCCTTCCAATACCTTATCCCCGAGAACTTTACAATATCAATCCACACCATCCCCATCACACCACTCACCTGATGATGACACATTTCAATATTTTCTCCAATGATTATCCATGATAGATAATCATGAATTCCAAACTAATCCAAAATTTGATATGAGTCAAATATATGATCAAGAAATCCTAGTCCAAGCATCATCATGCATCCTATCACCTATCATGCCTAATCAAAATCCATTACCACCATGCCAACAATTTGAGACTATCCAAGAGTCCCTTATTCATAGCCCATTATTAAACCTAGATCTATGTCAAGAACACAATCCAACACATAAAGAAAAGATCTTTGAAATGAATCAAGATCAAGTTACCCAAATCATCCAATAAAAATCCTATTAGATTAAGATCCCATTTATTTAAAATTCCATAATGATCCCATCAACCCTTTCCATTCCATTCACAATCCCATATGTTTCTATTTCATTCATGATCCTAAAATAAAATTTGATCCCATCCCTATTCTAATAGATTCCACTTGCAAAAATGAGACACTTGCTTCCACTAGACACATGTATGATCTCTCCCTTATTCATCTAAAATAAGTGTTTTTACCTCTAGACATATTTGAAAATGATAAAGCTATAGCTTAGTTCATAGGACTCCATGATGATATTCCAATAAATGACCATGAAGAGGGGTTTTATATTAACTTTGAGGCAACAACACATTTTGAAGAACATATAGAGTTTCTTAGTCCTCAAACTCATGTCAAATATTGTGATAAAAAAAATACTATAGATTCAATCAACATCACACAAAATGACGAAATACCAATAGCCTATCAACTCGAATCACTCACTTTTTTCAGAGCAAGCTTTCTTACTAATGATAAGACAAACACTATATTTGGTTCCCTATAGTACAAAGAAGAATTAGCACCTTATTTTCAACACAACACATATCCTATTGCCAGTTGAATTTTCCAATGAATGTAGTATCAAGGTAAAGGATTAAGCCTACATGAACAGGGTATTCTGGAACTAGTACAATTTTTTGAAAATCCTAAATATTAGGGTCTTGTTTATTCATCAATCAAGAAATCTAATAATGTTAGTGGTACCTCCATGATACTGCCAAGGGAAACTTTATCTAATGTAAACATCAACATAGGAGTCATGAATAGTTTTTATAATGAGGTTGTTTCCAACACTTCAACCATCCACATCATAAACCATCATTCCCTAATCCTTCCACTCACTAATTGGGACCAACAAAAGAAAAATCCTTGCAAAGAAAAAGATCAAGGTCAAGTTGTTGAAGCTAATGAATCCAAAAGTCAAAGTGGACATATAAATTAAAAATGGCTCCCAAAGCAAATTAGATCACGTAAAGCATAAAATCAAAATCAAAATCCAATAGTCAATGAAACTACGGAACTAAATAAAAAAGGCCTTCCATCTATCAAAAGTGTCCACCTATTTCAAAATATTCTTCAATACTGACACAAAAATTGTATGAAAAATTTGGTCCCAAACACACTCAAAATCTCTCATCTACACTCCATCATCTACCATCCTAAGTTTAGAAAATAAAAAATTCTACATCCAAATTACCAAATCATTCATCCACATCTCATATCCTCAATCAGCATCCAACATCTTGCCTAAAATCAAAAAATACCAAATCCCACATTCACTGTGCCTTGGCAACAACACTATCATAAGGACTCTAATGACCTTCTATCATGATGTGTGTATTTAGGCAAGGCCAACCCTAGTATCAACAAGGATCACAATAACATCCATGGGCTATATGCAAGTGCCCTTATCTTGGCAAAGCAACTCCTCAACATAGGACATTATTGGCACATTATGATAACAACGTCTACATCAATAGCACCAAGTGGTTCCATGTAGTTGATGATCATTCAAAAAAGAAAAGAAATCAAATCAAAAATTAAAAAATTCAAGAAAATAGTAAAGATAAAAATCGTCCTCTGGTGAAAATCACTTTGGTAGTTCCTTGGGAAAGTACCATGGTGAAAACTTGGCAAACAAGCATCATGTGTAGAAAAAATTAAAAAAATGGAAAAAAGTAAAGATGAAAAATATTATCCTCTGGCGAAAACCATTCTCATGGTGATTTGGGAAAGTACCACGATAAAAACCCATTCGTGGGCATCATGTGTAAAATCGATTATCTATGTTTACATTCCAATTGAAAGCATATTATCTCATGCATCATGTTATTTTATCATCACACCAATTTCCATCCAATCCATTCAATTTTCATTCATCTTCCCTATCTAGCTTGATCTTGACAAAGACTAGGGGCATATACTTCAAAACATGCTTTTGGGAAAATCTTGTCATGGTCATTTCCTTTGAACATATACTATCTCATGCCATACTATTACCTATATAACATTGTCCAAAAATTTATCCTAGGTAAAACATGTTATTCTATTACGAGATAACCCTTGGAAGAAAAATATCTCATCCTAGATCTATTTATGTAATGCCTATCCTCTCCACCATTCACATTTCCACCCATCATGCTAATCCATCCATTCATAATGTCCCATACATTGCTAGACACTAGGAGTAGGTGCCTACATCTTTCTTTATAATAAATCATGATATATGTCTTCTAGCTCACTTAGTGATCTGGACACCTTTCGGAAATCCAAAAACATTAAATAATCTAAAATTGAAAAACATCCAAATATTGTCAAAATCTAAAAACATCCAAATAGTTTGAAAAATCAAAAAAATCCAAATATTTCAAAATCTAAAAACACTCAAATAGTTCAAAAATCCAAAACAAACCTCAAATATTCAAAAATCTAAAAATAATAGATATTCTCAAAATCCAAAAATATTCAAATATCACAAATAGTTCAAAAATAACCTTAAATGGTCCAACAAAAGTTAAAAAACATTCAAAAAATCTAAAAAAAATCAACCAAAAAATAACTTGACACAACTCACCCATCCACAATAAAATCATCATCCATAATAAACCTATCATCTCACTCATCTTTGGAAAATTAAATAGAAGCAAATACAACAATCATCGAAACCTAAAACATCACACAAAAAATTGCAAGCATTGATCATTAGCGAAATAAACTCATTACTTACATGTCAATTACCTAAACCATCATCTATATGAACATCCAAACAAATGCCTTAATGGATATATTGTTCCTAAAATAGGTATCATCCCAATAACAATATCAATCTCTCTAGCAAGAGATATGATGGCTTTGCTATGTTTTGTTAGTTAGTATTTTCTTTTTATTTATCTTTTGTCTCATTCCATTGCTTACTCGAAGTTACCTCAATCTTCAATATCTTGGCGTGTCTAGAGGAGTATGGAATGGGGCATAGTCATTGCTTTCATCTGTTGTGTTTATGAGACGTTCTTGTAATACTACCATGGTAAATACTTTCCCTGTGTGTGTATAGGTAGTTTCAGGAAATACAAACGACCATTGCATGTCAAGTTCTTTATATCTTTGATTTCATAGGCCTAACTTGCTTTGAGCTTCATTCTCTTGCATTATAAAACAAGGTATTTGTACGTCAGGTATGAACAAGGATACTCCTATTTGTTTACAGAGTTAAAAGTCCATGCAATAGATACGATGCCACTTTGGTTCTTCATACCTTGGTGCATAGTGTCTACTTGCTATATCAAAATAAGGATTGCTCTCTATATTTTTTACAATAACCAAAAGAAAAAAATAAAAATCATCATTCCCATCTTGTTTTCCAATAAAATCCAATTCATCTCAATAACTATACCTTTCATCGATATTTGATCAACATCATTTATTTATCCATCTATCCATCTATCCATCTATTCATCTATTCATCATTATCCAAATTTTATCCATGTATTCATCATCCAAAACTATTTCTTCTATCTCATTTCTTCTTCCATACTAACTCATCTTCATCCCAAAAATTCCAAAATGTGCAACTCTCTATTTCAAATGTGAGTTGACAAAGATTTTTCCAATCATTTGCAACCTAACAAATCAAATGCGTCAAATTACTAAATCATTTGTGAACTCTTTTTCAAAAGCGTTGATTTGTCAAAATCAATTGCGATTCATTTTTCAAATACGTTGCGACATCAAGATCATATGTGAACCAAACATCAAAAGTTTCATGAGCTTTCATATATGAGCCAACCACATCAAATGTGTTGTTTCACACATCAAACATGTCACATAGTGTTTCAAAGGTGTCAATTAATGGTTCGATGATTTTGATTCCCTAACTTGATCTAGCATTTATTGCACTCAAATTAATGACTAAACATCTAAGGGTAGAGCTTGATTTTCATCCCCATCTTCATTGAACCTATCTCATTTTCCTATCGTGAGCCCAACCCAAAAAGTAAATTTTCAAGCTGATATCTCAAGGGGGCAACCTACTATCCGACCATCATTCCTTCGTCTGTTGGGGCACAATGGGGCATCATTATCATCAATTTTTTTTGCAAATCATCATGTCTTTGAAACAACACAACAGAGTACATTATCTCAAAGAGGGGAAAAATATCCAACACATTCTTCTAATTCATCATTTTCTGTTATTATTAATCATCACCTCTTTCATCACAGTTAATTAAATCATTTTCAATTATTTGATTAAACTAACCCATTTCCCTTCATTAATTAAATATTTTTTATCCACATAATTAAATAATTTTTAATTATTTAATTAAATCTTTCATTATCCTCATCCACATAATTAAATAAATTTTAGTTATTTAATTAGTTGATTATTCCTCCAAAATTAAATAAATTATTAAATTTATTTAATTTGTGCATTCTTCTAAAAATAAATTAAATATGTATTTTATTTATTTCATAATAATAACATGTTGTATCTTTATTCTTTCAACCCCATAATTCTTATACTTTTGATAATGGAGTAAGGCTAGGCATTTTCGGGTGAGGTACAAAGTAGGTTAGATTAGTTTAGTTTAATTTACATTCTTTTGATTACTTTCAATTGAATTGTGCACATGCTTCATTGATAATAGATCTAATTCAATCATTTGGATTTAGGGTTTATTGATTTGATCTCTTAATTTATTATTGAATTTCATTGATCGTTCTCTATCAATTTATTCCTATTCATATCCCTAAAGAAACTAATAATTATGATATACTTGTTGTCACTTGGATTTGCACCCTTGCCAAGTGCCAAACTCAACAATCCAATGAAACATGGAAACACTCCAAGGCCTATGGGTTGCCTGTAGTTTGGAGTGAATCTCTAGAGAGGGCTAGTTCACTTTGTATTAAGCCAATCTTAAACTAAACTATTGATGTTTCTATTGAGGAAAAAGTGGAAGAATGACCTAAAATGAACTTATTTCCTAATGAGGTGATGCTCCAAACTGAGTTTCAGATTCATGTTACTATTTGACACACAATCCTTTCAACAATCTAGCTAAATGTTTACACAAACTAAACATTTCACAAGTTCATACATCAATATTTTGCAAGAATGTTTGAGTTTGAATAGTTTTGAGAAGGAAAATTAAAGTTTTCACAAAACTAATGACTCCTCATATTCATTACACAACTAACAACCTGCATGAATATATGTGTTTTCTTGTTCAAAGGTGTTGTTTTGAGACATATGTTTAAGGATTTCATGAAAATCATAGATAACATACATCTATCATCAAAATACACACAAAGAACAAAGATTTGAAATGTAAAATATTGAATTTTATTGATGGAAGGTACCATAACAACAATACATAGTCTGGAATTGCTTTGAAATTCATTGAAAGATGAAAATTATATTTGATTTGTAGTCATAATATGACTGGTTTTGAGTTACAATATAGTTTCTCCTATAGAAAATAACTCTTACAAGTTACAATGTTGTTTTTGAATGCAAGAATCGACTTCCAAAAGAACCTAAGCGTATTATTTATCTATCTCCACATGGGAGAGAAAATAGGACATAATGAACCGGTTGCTTGGGCTCCACCTAGACGCCTTAAAAATGCCTCTCCTTGCTTGAGTTGAGAATCTTGACCTTTTGACCTTTTCAACTTGCTTTGGAAAATGATAAGAAGACTCTTATATGCCTACCAATTGCTCTCTAGGTCATCCAAATTGTTCCATATATCTTCTCAATTATTATCCACTTGCTAAACAACCTCTAGATATCCTCAACTACCCATTATTCCTCCAACTATTATAATTTCACACAGACATGTTTATAGAGCATGTGTGAGATTGATGCAAAGCATCTACCAAAAACCACAAACTCTTAGGGGTACTTTTGACCCTAAACATAACTGAGAAGATCAATTAGCAAATCCATCAAAATCTCACTTATCCATTCACCAAAATCCATCAATTTCACTTGAAATTATAAGGCTACCAATAAGCCAAATCACCACATCAACATTCCAGACCTTTATCAAACTCAAATACAACTTAGCCAGCATCAAATTGACTATACATAAACAATAACCTGATTAGAAAACTCTAGAACCATCAATTCTTTCATGATTCACTAAAGTACTCTTCATTCCATATTGTTCGACAAGACCAAAAGACAACAACCATCCACTCTTGCTTCAGACCTTTTACCAGACCTTGCAACACCTTTGAACATCATAACTTGACTGAAAAAAATGTAAAACCACATTAGCAAACTTTGAAATCAACCAACTTGATCTACTTGTTCACCCAAGCCACCTTGACTCCACATTGTCCAAATACACAAAAACAACAAATTCTATTTTAGGATATTCAATACACCTTTACTATCATCACTTTAACAGTTACAACACAAAGACAATCACTTATACCTCTGTTTACACAGAATTGCACTTTCTTGCAGTCAAACACCATTTTGCACATAGAGTTAGCTTTGCTAAAAACATCAAAATCAACAAGCTTGTCTTCTAATCTTTTCCCAAACATTGAGACATCTGTAACAACATCATTAAGATATTTTCCAACCATAAACATCCATTATTTTCACTATTTTATCAGATTCACTCTTTTTAGCAAACAAACCACCATATCTCTAGTAGGTCACCAAACCCCTAAAATGGGTGATTCAACTTCAATCATTTTGTATCCTTACAAACTATAAGCATAATTTGAAACCCATTTCAGCATATCATAACATATCACAAGAGCAAACATACTTGTTTTGGAAAAAGTGTGAGAACCAATAGACTGCCCGCTGCCAAATCACACCAATTAGGTCAAAATTTCAAAGCAACCACCATTAAATCAACTTGCAACTATAAAATAACCCTAGGCAACATTGATTTAGGTCACAAAACCTTAGATTCAATCACTTTTACAAATTAAAAGTCTCAATATAGCATCAAATATCAAAACCTTCATTCAAGCAAACAAGGGTTTATTGAAACTAGTCCTTCCAAACCTCAAGCCACCTTGAAAGTGCTTCACACACCTTGGGATATGCCTGAAAATGATATCCAAACTAATTTCAAACCTCAAATACTTTAGCTTTATCAAAACCTAACTTGTAACCACCAACTTTCAAAGGAAAAACACAGAATTTCTGATGAATGCAACACCCAAACCTTGCACCACAACTTCCCCTGCACTTGCACATATTCAAAAACTAAAAAGCATCCAAAAAAATTCCATTCCACCAACCTAATTAACCTCCATCGGTGGATGGTGGTTTAAAACTCAAGAGACTCTCAAAACCCCTATTTTAAGGGTTACAAAAAATTATAAGAAAGATCCCTGCAACCATCCCCTAAATGCACTTAGATCTTATCAAACTCAATTTATTTGAAGAGTTTAAACCTTATTGAATTCAAAGAAATAGAAAACAAGACTTGATGATGTTGTATAGACCAAAAAAAGATGGAAAAATCACAAGAGAAATGTTGTTTACTGAAACAGGGTACTCTTTATTACCAAAATTGGTTACAAGACTCAATGAATGCCTTTTCCTCGCCTTTTACATGCTTTATAAAGATGTCTTTAGTCAGTTAAACTAACTTCCTTTACAACTTCATTGACCAAACTTTATATTTTCCCACTTGACTCTTCATATTCTTGCCTTTTTTTTCATTTTTGCACTTTTCCCAATTTGACAACTTTGCAAATTTTGCAAGTTTTACATTTTCCATTATTTTGACCACCTAGAGACCCATTTATGACTTAATTACATTGAAAATGACCTTTACATGACCCTTTCATATTGTTTTTCATTTGGAAATTCAAATTTTACAATTTTTCCTTTTGAAGGCATTCAGTGAATAAGGTGCACTTGCACCATACAACCAGCCTACAAAAATTTCCAAGTCCCTTTGGAAACATGTTGTCTCAACCTTGATTGTTCTTTCACCTGCATATCACGATCAAACTTGTCTCGGGATGCTTCTTCCTTCTTCACTCTTTCAATTTTTTTCTTGTCTTTGTCTTTGTTCCATCCTTTGTCTTTAGCTTTGTCTTCATTTCTGACTACTCTTGCCTTCACTTTTCTTTTTTCATCTCTCTTCCTTTGCTCATCAGGTTCACAATCACTCTTCTCATTCAAAAGGACACAAGACTATAATTTCACATTGCTTCTCTTTAGCAATCTTTCCTCTTTTTCTACAATTCATCTTTGACCTTCTCTAACCAATCATCTTTTCATCTACTCCCATCAATGGAGTACTCTCAAACTAACTTTGAACTCTTAAAATGGCTGCAAACTCAAGTTCTTCTTCACACAAGTATCCATCTCCTTCACTGCCTCACCACATAAACTCAGCAAACTTCTTTGCCTCACCTAGGTCTTTCCACTTTTCCTCTACCTAGTCTCTTGGCAATAAGGTTCTTTCTTCAACATGCACAAACACCAAACTCTTTCTACAACTTAGATGGATCAAGCACCTGCAACTAACCAACAACTCAACCAACTATCAGAATCAGCTAGCTCTGATACCAATTGATGCAGAGCATCTACCAAAAACCACAAACTCTCAGGGGTACTTCTGACCCTAAACATAACTGAGAAGATCAATTAGCAAATCCATCAAAATATCACTTATCCATTAACCAAAATCCATCAATTTCACTTGAAATTATAAGGCTACCAATAAGCCAAATCACCACATCAACATTCCAGACCTTTACCAGACTCAAATACAACTTATCTAGCATCAAATTGACTATACCAAAATAATAACCTAATTAGAAAACTCAGGAACCATCAATTCTTTCATGATTCACTAAAGTACTCTTCATTCCATATTGTTCCACAAGACCAAAAGACAACAACCATCCACTCTTGCTTCAGACCTTTTACCGGACCTTGCAACACCTTTGAACATCATAACTTGACTGAAACAAATGAAAAACCACATTAGCAAACTCTGAAATCAACCAACTTGATCAACTTGCTCACCCAAGCCACCTTGACTCCACATTGTCCAAATACACCAAAACAAAAAATTATGTTTCAGGACCTTCAATACACCTTTACTATCATCACTTTAACAGTTACAACACAAAGACAATCACCTATACCTCTGTTTACATGAAATTGCACTTTCTTGTAGTCAAACACCATTTTGCACATAGAGTTAGTTTTGCTCAAAACATCAAAATCAACAAGCTTACCTTCTAAGATTTTCCCAAACATTGAGACATTTGTAACAACATTATTAAGACAATTTCCAACCATAAACATCTATTCTTTTCACTGTTTTATCAGATTCGCTCTTTTTAGCAAACAAACTGGACCATATCTCTAGTAGGTCACCAAACCCCTAAAACGGGTGATTCATCTTCAATAATTTTGTATCCTTACAACCTATAAGCATAATCTGAAACCCATTTCAGCCTATTATAACATATCACAAGAGAAAACATACTTGTTTTGGAAAAAGTGTGAGCACCAATAGACTGTCTACTGCCAAATCACACCAATTAGGTCATAATTTCAAAGCAACCACCATTAAATCAACTTGAAACTATCAAATAACCTTGGGTAGCATTGAGTTAGGTCACAAAACCTCATATTCAATCACTTTTATAAATTAAAAGTCTCAATATAGCATCAGATATCAAAACCTTCATTCAAGCACAAATTTGCATCAAGCAAACAAGGGTTTATTGAAACCAGTCCTTTCAAACCTCAAGCCACCTTGAAATTGCTTCACACACCTTGGGATATGTCTTCAAATGACATCCAAACTGATTTCCAACCTCAAATACTTTAGCTTTATCAAAACCTAACTTGTAACCACCAACTTTCAAAGGAAAAACATAAAATTTATGATGAATGAAGCACCCAAACCTTGCATCAAAACTTCCCTTGCACCTGCGCACATTCACAAACTAAAAATCATCCAAAAACATTCCATTCCACTGACCTAATTAACCTCCATCAATGGAATGGTGGTTTAAAACTCAAGAGACTCTCAAAACCCATGTTTTAAGGGTTACAAACAGTTATAAGAAAGATCCCTGCAACCAACCCCTAAATGCACTTAGATCTTCTCAAACTCAATTTATTTGAAGAGTTTAAACCTTATTGAATTCAAATCAATAGAAAACAATACTTGATGATGTTGTATAGACCAAAAAAAGATGGAAAAATCACAAGAGAAACGATGTTTACTGAAACAGGGTACTCTTTATTACCAAGATTGGTTACAAGACTCAATGAATGCCTTTTCCTCGCCTTTTACATGCTTTATAAAGATTTCTTCAGTTAGTTAAACTAACTACCTTTACAACTTCATTGACCAAACTTTCTATTTTCCCACTTGACTCTTCATATTCTTGCCTTTTTTTGCATTTTTGCACTTTTCCCAATTTGACAACTTTGCAAATTTTACAATTTTTACATTTTCCATTATTTTGACCACCTAGAGACCTATTAATGACTTGATTACATTGAAAATGACCTTTACATTGTTAGAGTAAAGGTTTTAACTTAATCATGTTAATTAAGTTACCTTTATTCCTCTCTTAAGATTTCACTTTAGTTTGCATATTGTGACATTTAATAATTATATTAATTATTAAATGTCTACCTATTAGGGTTGCACAATCTCCTTTTATAAGGATTGATCATTGTATTTTATCCCTCTCTTTGATTAATACAATTCAGCTAATGCAATCTCTCTTGAAGCTTGCAAAGCACCCTTGCTTTTTTGTCTCCATCTCTTCCTTTCTGTGACAGGTTATTTGCATGCAGGTGATCTTCGGGGTCTGTGAAGTTGGCTTTCTCAAATTTTACATGGTATCAGAGCTCCAGACCTGCTGCTTCTTGTTCGCGTTTTGAAGGATTTTTTTGGAGCTTCAAGGGTTTGGGGTTTTCCTTTTTTGATCTAAGAGGTGGGCGTTTTCAGTGCATCCAGGGTCAAATCAGATCTCTCCATTGAATCCAGAGCTGCCGAAATAATCAAGATTGACCTTTGTTTTGTCAAATTTGGCTTTCATTTGTCAAATCTGTGAGGGTTTGAAGAAATACCTTTTTTGCCAAATCCAGGGGGTGCTCGATTTTTCAGAGCATTTTCAGCCCAAACGAACCTCGCCATTGCGTCTGGAGCGGCCAAAAACCTAAAGATCGACTGTAAACTCGCCTATATTTGGTTCAGTTGATTTCTGAGGCAAACAAAAATTGCCCGTACAGCCGTGCACACGGATCGAGGTAAAAATTCGTCCAAAAAAAAAGTATCATTTTTTTCTGCACAAAAAAAAATTCGCAGATTTTTTTAAATATAAATCTTTTTTTTGAAAAAAACAAGCTTTAAAAAAAATTTTAAAAGTAAAAAGCTTTGTTTATAAGCTTTATTGTTTTTTTTTTTTAAAGTAAAGGGTAAAGAAGTACCCTGTGTAGGAGTCCCACCCCTGTAGGGAAGGTACCGTGCATACCGCCCCTGCCACATGGGTCTTCAATTTTTTTATTAATTTTTTTTTAAAAAATAAGTCCAGTTGTGCAAATCTGCCAACGACCATTTGGCTATCAAATTTAGGCCCGGATTTTTTCTGCAACGACCGTATGACTGTCAAATTTAATTGCCTCACTGTGTTTTTCTTCCCTTTGGAGCTGTTTTCTTCCAGAGGCCATAACTTGGGCATACGATATCGTTTTTTAGAAAACGAGATATCGTCGGAAAGCTAGTTTTGTCAACTTTCCAGTGGTGTGGGTTTCATCTTTTCATTTTTCTGTTGGTGCATTCTATAGCCAGTTGAATTCAAAGGAGTTATTTTTAGTCTCGAGCCTGTAACTTTTGACCAGTTTCTCCGTTTTTCGCGATTTCAGCGGCGTTGGAACCATCTTTCAGAGCTCTTTAGTTCCATCTGTGCATTTTTTCCAGATTGTTCTTCAGATATATTTTATTCAAATTTTTGTTTTTTCACACTCTGGTGGATTACCTGGACATATTAGCCCTTGGGAACTTCTTGTTTGCATGGGATACTTCATTTTTTGTTGTTCTTCTTGTATTTCTAGTCTTGTGTCTTTTTATGACATTATGATCATCATTTGTAAGCAATCTTCTATGTAAAAGCACTGAGATAAAGTGCCACACTATTGTACATGTATTTTGGGGATTTTGCACATAAAGTTGTGGCATATTTTGTACTCACATTGTATTATAAAGTGTCATGGGGGGTTGTGTAGTGCCTTTGTTTTTGCCATCACACCTTTGTCTAGTGAGTGTCCCTCCACGACAACAGTGGATCCATATGATTCCAGCCTCATGCATGTGTGCTTTGTTTTGCACACCACTTTTTCAGTTGTAGGTGCTTTCTTGTGCACTTTCAGATGTTGTTTCTTCTCCTTCATGCACTACAGGGTGTTACACAACATTTCAGTGGATCTGTCAGGCTCTCTTAGTCAGCATTATGGGGGGGTATTATACTGTTCGTGCTAATGCTTCCTTGGTTTCGCCTTGGAAGGAATCTTCCATTCTTAGTTGATCAGTTTTTTTTAGACTATTGGTACTTGTTCCATCTGTATTTCGTTCCAGGTGTTTACCTTTGTTTGCCATCTGATTCGAGTAGTGTCGTTGGGGGCACTCTTGCAGGTTGTTGTCTTCTTGATCCTGATCATCCTATCTTCACAGGAGGCTCTTCAGCACCATAGCAGTCATCTTTTGACAGTTGTTTGCAGCTTCTTCTGCTTCAGTGATGTTCTTCATGTCTTTCATCTCTTTTTGGAGTAGATTTTTTCCCATGAGGTTTTCTCTATTTCTCCACTTTATAGAGATTTGGTTGTATTCAGGTACCTGATCAGGCCTAGTTGTCGGGACCCTTGTTTTCTTTCATGCATTGTAGTTACCTTTGCTTTCTTGCACATGTTTGTAGCTGCACTTTTGCTCATCTTAAGGGGGGTGTTAGAGTAAAGGTTTTAACTTAATCATGTTAATTAAGTTACCTTTATTCCTCTCTTAAGATTTCACTTTAGTTTGCATATTGTGACATTTAATAATTATATTAATTATTAAATGTCTACCTATTAGGGTTGCACAATCTCCTTTTATAAGGATTGATCATTGTATTTTATCCCTCTCTTTGATTAATACAATTCAACTAATGCAATCTCTCTTGAAGCTTGCAAAGCACCCTTGCTTTTTTGTCTCCATCTCTTCCTTTCTGTGACAGGTTATTTGCATGTAGGTGATCTTCAGGGTCTGTGAAGTTGGCTTTCTCAACTTTTACATACATGACCCTTTCACATTGTTTTTCATTTGGAAATTCAAATTTTACATTTTTTCCTTTTGAAGGCATTCAGTGAATAAGGTGCACTTGCACCAGAGATGCTTGAAATGGTCAAAAACTTTAGGAGGCATAGGATAACTTCAAGTGCAGGTCTTGACACTTGTTTTATTTCATCAAGGCTTCTTTTATCTCATGTTTCATATCTCTACCCCTTGTCAAAGTCTCATGTTCTCTGCTTATATTTTCGGGCTTAAGACAATGTCATCCTATTTTCTCTACTCTTTGGTGTTTTGTACCGCTATCATAGATAATATTATTAAATCCAAAAATTTGCCTCCATATGCTATCTTGGAGATGATGGTGATGAACTCTTGTTAGGCCTCAACCACTTTATATCCTATTATTTGACCTGTCCTATCCATGTCTCTTCCTAGCTTCTTCATTTGAGTGAACTGCCCACTATTATCTTTGCCATCACTATAACATTCTTTCACTAACTCATTGTGTTGGCTATCATTATGATAATCATGAGTATCCTTTGGATATCTACATAAAAACTTGAAGATTTTATCATGCATGCATACAACTATACTACCCTCAAGGCATTATTGCTCTCCACTTAATATTTTAAAGTTGTGGGAAATTTTTAACAAATTTTATGGACTATCATTTTATTAACATTTTATGATAATGTGTCTAGTTCTCAAGTTTCCATTGGTTTTCATACATCTTCCTTCTGAATGTCCTTTATCAAGATCACACTATCCACTATAATTATTACTCACTATGTGCACTGTGAAGATTAGTGTGTCCATTATCATTGTATTTTGTTATTGTGCATTCATCACTGTCCTATTGTCAAGAACATAACTCTACCCCCTTTTATAGTGATAGTATTATTGTATTTGATACACAGTCTTTTATTGATCAAATTCATTATCTTATGTTCCTATCATCATGTCATATTAAAAAAAAATCATTTAATATAAAAATAATTCCTAGAATTAAACTAAGGAAGAAATAAAATTTAAATTAATAATAATAAGTAAATTAAACTAAATTAATTAATTTTTTTATGGTGAACTAAGGTATTAAAAATAATTCTATTACAAAATTAAATATCAAATATTTATGTCATATTCACCTATATTATTATAATACATGTACTATGAGTTATTAATTTAAAATTAAAAACAAACAAAAAAAGCAGCGGTAATTTTTGGGTTAATAGTTTGGGTCTTTACATGTGGTATCAGAGCAAGGTTCAGAAGCTAGGCCTTGAGCCTACTATGACTTGCATAAATTAAAAGTGCATAATGTTTTGAAACTGCAAAATTGAACTTCCGTGAAACTTTTTCTTGTTGATTATTTTCTAACTCGCATTATTGTATTTTATTCTTGCTTATTGTGTATGTGAACTTTAAATTTTCGATTAGTCTTGATGAAATTCTTGAATATTTAGGATTCCTTTGATCCATATATATTTACCTATGATTTTAGATTTATTATTGAGATTGTATACAATTTATGAATTATTAAACTTTATGCCTTTTATTGAATAAGATACTTTTTTATACTTTATTGATGGTATTGATACAACTTATTGTTGGAATCGATATGTTCTATGATTTGTTGTTGATGGATAAATTTTACACTTTATTGTTTTTTATTATATAAGCAAGGAAGGGCCCTGATCCCGTACTAACAAAAGGAGCTGAAACAGTAAGAAATGAGATAGGCTAGGAAACAACACTAGCCACACCCAAAAAACAACAACTAAACTAACTACTAAAAAGCAACCATATGGGGCTCGCAAGCCAAATTACCAGTATAGCATCCATAGGATCATTATAGTTATAATAAAAAAACATAAGCATACCACATACTATCCAAAAATGTGGTACGTAGGCTAGATAAAATATTAACCATAGTCCAACAAGTTATAAACCAAAGCATAACAAGCAAAAAGTAATAGACTGGTACTATCATCCAGAGGAACCCAAGTTTTAAGGAAAACATAAAACCAGATCAAGAAACAAAGCAGGAACAATGCCATTATTTGGCATTAGCTATCAAATCCTAGTGTTCACCAATCTGAGAGATGAAATCCCTCCTGTCCAGGCCAGCTTCATTAGTCAGGTCCTTCGTTCCCTCCTACTTCTCGACTTTCTTTAATTGCTTCTTGATCTTTGATTGATCAGAAACAACTCCAACCGTAGCACGCCTCATCAAACCATCAATCACCTTCATCAAAGTTGTGATCACTTTCTCCATGTCCTCAACCTGAACCTACAGAAAGGTGATACACCTTATTGTTGAAATGAATATATTTCATGAATTATTGTTGGAATAAATATGCTTTTGACTTTTGGATACATTTTATGACTTATTGTTAAAAGGGACATATTTTGAGGCTTATTGTTAGAAGTGGATTCATTCTATGAATTATTGTTGGAGTTAATGTATTTATGGCTTATTGTTGGAATACATATATTTTATGATTTATTGTTGGGATGCAAATACATTTGATGATTTAATGTTTGAATGAAGTATATTTTATAATTTATTGATGAAGAAAATGCATATTTTTTACTTACTATTGAAAATGATATATTTTTATCGATATACATTTTATGACTTATTATGTCTTATTATTGGAATGAATATTTCATCTGAATGATGATTTTTATTTTCATTTTTGAGGTGATTATGTTTGAATGTTTTAATTTGCACCATGTATCTTTGGTTATAAACAACCTTGGTAAATGATGAGTATAACATGACTAATGTATAAATAAATGAGTTGAAATGATAATTTCTACCCTTTTGACCTAAATAATGATACCTAATAAGTAATTTAGTGGGTTGAATTTCATTGGATGGATGCTAACTTTGTTTAAATTCTATTCTAAACCTATAAGTGCATTGGGACAATGCAAAATCTAAGGGGGGGAGGATGACATAACCCTCTCCCTTAGAACATTAAAAAAACCTCATTTAATTAAATTTGAGAAAATTTTGAAATATATATATACATATATATTAAAAATAATTCCTAGAATTAAACTTAAGGAGAAATAAAATTTAAATTATTAATAATAATTAGATTAAACTAAATTAATTAATTAATTTATGGTGAACTAAGGTATTAAATGAAATTCTATTAGAAAATTAAATATTAAATATTTATGTCATATTCACCTATATTATTATAATACATGTACTATGAGTTATTATTTTAAAACTAAAAACAAAAAAAAATAGTGGTAATTTTTGGGTTAATAGTTTGGATCCTTACACTATCATTTTATTAACATTTTATGATAATGTGTCTAGTTCTCAAGTTTCCATTGGTTTTCATACATCTTCCTTCTTAATGTCCTTTATCAAGATCGCACTATCCATTGTGATTATTACTCACTATATGCATTGTGAAGATTAGTGTGTCCACTGTCATTTTATTTTGTTATTGTGCATTCATGGTTGTCCTATTGTCAAGCACATAACTCTAACCCCTTTTATAGTGATAGTCTTATGGTATTTGATACATAGTCTTTTATTGACCAAAGTCATTATCCTTTGTTCCTATCATCATGCCATCTTTAACCTGCAACTCCACTACCTCCATGCACCAGTACATTATAATTTATAGCCATCACCAATGAGTCTTACACTCTTTGAAGAGTAACAAATAAACCCTTTTGTTTATAGTCCTTAAACCAAGGATGGCAATTTACATTATCTTGTAGGTCTATATGGTAACTAGACTATCACATTCTTCACTAGACTACCCTTATTAACTATTCTTATAGATAGATTGCATGCACTCTATGAATCTACAAGATGAACTTCAAAGTGTAAAACTCATTCTCACTGTCATAAGTACACTTGACTTGACTATGATCTCATCCCTCTTTGGCTTGAAAATTAGGGTCTCAAGACTTACTCTTTAAACGATTGTCATTCCTTGTTTTTTCTTCATATCTTCTTGAGGTCTCTACAAGTGTGTAGGCTATCTGGTGCTCCATCTTTTACGTGAATCCTTCGTGGATGGTCTACTATTTCTCTTTCTTTACTTGTACCCATGTTCCTCATTATTGTTACTCTCAAGCCCTTAATGCTTTGTAATGAGTGTACATGCCATGACTCACATATAGTCTTAAAAACTCTTGATGCCATACATCACTAATCATTGTGTACTATGTTCTTTATCACTATTAACTTACATGCAAATCCTCATAAAAGTTGCAAAAAGCCCCACATAAAAGTCTTCTTCCAGTTGGTATCTTTGTCACTAACCTTTTATGTTCATGGTACCTTATGACCATGCTATCCTACCAAGATTTTCACATTTATTGAACCTTTGTCAACATATACATCTATCATAACCATGTCCTTATTAACTGACAACTTCTCTAAACTATGCAAAAAAAACTTGCCTATCATTGTCATCTCATTTTTTTATCTTATGACTGTCATACTCCAATTGAGATGAATGTATTGTAATCATAGCATTCCATGAGATCATATTCCTTTAAGACATTCTATCAAACAATCCACATGCCTTCTCGATACTCTAACACTGTCCTCTTAACTTTGTTTTGACAGTCACTCATTTTGACTTCTTGTGGTTAACACATAACAAGGCCACTGCCTTAGTATATCTATAAGCTCATTTACCATTATGTTTCTTGCATAGGTGTTATGTATTTTGGATTTGAACTTCTTTTTATCATCCCAAGTCATGGAGATTTATACCTCTTTATGTTAGAAACCTTGTCCATGAAATGTTATGCTTACTACCACTTTTGGAGTGATGAATCAATTTTGTCTCCTTTTAATTTGGTATGATTTGTCTCATGCAACTCTTTATCACACTTCAAGTCATCCTTCAAAGAAACTTCAACCCCCAACCATCATATGACCCTCGAAAGCACTATCACACTATTTGTTAGATTTGTTTAAACTACAATATGATATTCAAGACTAGGTTCCAGAAGCTTATTTGAATTTGATTCATTTTGTGTACTTTGACTTTTGCCCCTTTCCCTTTAAAAACTTACTCTTCCATTAAAAGATCTTTGTGTTTAGATGATCTCAAATACCCCTACTCTCAAACCTCAGTTTGTTGTCATCTATTATCTCATTTGGGATTTCTTACGACTGTCATCTTAACTGAATATGTACAATCCTTTTAGATTGTCCTTATTGCATACTATAGGCTATCATATGATAGTCTATGTGACTATCCTATGTAACTTAGGTGACTAGACTATGCATACTCACATCCTCTTCTTGGTATCTCAACCCTTTGACACTACACTCTCTCCATCTTGCTCACTGTCAACTAGCCCCTTATGATTGTTTATTTAACACTATCATCTATTCATGACAAAACTTCATGTAAGCATATATATGATTTGAGATGTGTTTATCGTGGACTATCCTTCTTTTTCCTTCATGATTGTGCTTTGGGTTATTTTCATTGGCCTCTATACTTGCATGGTCTTCTTGTAATGAATACCATAGATTGATGAGCAAGGATTAAAACCTTTATGTCTTTCATAGACCTGCAACTTGCTCTTTCTTTACTTACCCTAACTTGAAGCTCACTCTTTTTTCTTGGACTATCGTGCACTCACCATTTGACTATCATTCACAACTACAGAGACCTCACCGCCTCCTATTCATTATGTGACTTTCATGTAAACCTCTTAGAAATCTATCTTAGCTCACTCATAAGGTTTCATTTTGTGTTTTCCTTGGGATTTACTTTCAACACCTAGATCTTTCATTCTCTTCCCAGTCTCTTGAGTAAGGGAAACATCATTATTGTCACTTTATCCTCTACTAAAAGTGCAACCTCCTATCCTCTACTTAGAGTTAGCCTCTCTTTGGGAAAGTATGATGATTACAATTTGAGGAGAGTGCATATATAAAGAATGGCAGAGCATTTTCATTGTTAACAACATCAAGTTTCCAAAGTCCATAATAATCAAGTGCTAATATTTCTGGATTGAAACTGTGTGAATTTTTGTATCAACGTTTTGGATCACACTCCATGATCCATCATCAAGAAGATATGCAAGCAAAAAGAAATTTTGATACAAAAAGTCACATAGTTTCAATCCAAAAATATTAGCACTTGATTTTCATTGTTGTTTTAGCTTAATGCAACCTTCAAATGTTGATATTGGTGAGAAAAAAAATGCTAATGTTGTCCCATTCTTTTAAGCTTTGGAAAGCCTTTTAAATGACCCTTGAGAAACATCTTACAAGGTTTGTTAAATGAAATACAATCTTCATGGTATACATACCATGTGGAAATGGCATCTCATGAATCTTGAAAGCGTGGAGATTGATGTGTCATTTCTTCATTTAACTCTTGCAACCTATCTCCTCAAGTTCCCTACAATGTGTCATCACTCCTTCTCCTTAGTCCTTTGTAGCATGGGCAAAACTCGAGTAACCAGGTGTTGTTTTCACTTGTTTTCTCTTGCATGGGCCAACAATAATGATCTCCATGACTTCTACAACAATATCCACAACCTTGTTAACTTTTGTGATGTTCATTAAGTGCCCTAGCTACCATTATAGCCTACTAAAGTTGTGTAGAATTAACAAGCATAACCAAGAAACCCTAAGAACAGGTCGACTTGGTTAAGGAATTTTTTTTTTTTTTGCAACTTCCCTCTAAAAAATGCACATAGCTTTTTCAAAATATTTTTGGTATTTTCAAAATTTTGAAAGTATATTCAATCCATAGACCCATCTCTTCTTGGTATTAAATGTAGCAAATCTTATTTTCCTTCTCTTCTTAATTTCTAAGACTACTAGAGACTTGGGATAAAAAAAATTGATTTTATAAAACTCTCTAAAGCTTTTCTAGTGATTTTTTTTGTCATTGACAAAATACCAACAATACTATTGACACATTAATTTAGATTCCTACTATAACTTATAAAATTTAGCTGAATCTGATTCAATCATATATCAAATACTATGATAATTTTTTAAGTTAAAAAGTTTAATAAAATAAATTCTTCTATGATTTAAATAAGACTACAATAAAATTTTGTAAAAATGTAACAATTTAATTAAAATATGATTCCTAAATTTCAACTATTAACCAATCTAAAAATATTCACCACAAAAACCCATGAACATCTAACGAGCCCTCCCCTAAAAAGGTAGAAATAATTTTAAGATTTTTGAATTCTATAATGTTATTCCAAAAAATTATATACACGTACGGAGAAGAAGACTGAAATAAATTATGTTCTAGTCTAAACTATCAGATTCAACTAAAATGAGATGTTTTATCAATAATTCATGTTCCAGAGAACTAAAATTAATTAGTCGATAGGCTATTTTGGGTGGGGAATCCCACCGGATTCGTCTGATGTCCGATTTTCCGGTGCCGGTTTGTAGGTGCTCTGATTACTGTTTGGTGCGCATTCATTTCAACCACGGACGATGGGAGTGAGGCCCCTGTGTTGTGCACGGTGGGGTAGGTATGGCAGGGATAGTCAAAGGGCATGGCACCCCTGTCCATGGACCACGTAGTACTGGCTTCGTCTGCTATCCGATGCCGTGAATTTTCTCGGCATTCTTCCGGGCGGGATGAAATGGGCATTAATGAATGAAACAAACTTCATTAAATAGGTGAGGTTGCAGCGTGTAGGAAAGGTCAGAGTAAAGAGGAGGGCGTTCGTGCCATTCATGAGGTAAGGCGTCCCTATCTCTGGATTCATCAGGTCACAAGGAAAAAAGAAGAAACACACGACCGCTTGAGGGGAGATAGGCGATGTTCTGAGAAGGAGAATAGAGAGGAAAATGCAGAGAGAGAAGGGAGAAGGATGACATCAAACCCAAGCACGAGATATTGATGAAATCCATCAAAGAAACGTTGAAGGGATGAGCTGAAGGTTATTTGCTTGGCATTCGAAATATCCAATAAGCTACAATATGGTATGGGATTCGAAATGGAGATGAGGGAATATTGACACAAAAGGAAAGAACGTGTGATTTACATGCTGGGGCGCGGCTCTAACAGGCCCTAAGTGAGTCATTTTGGCCTTAGAAGACAAGACGAGTCAGCAAGAAGGAGATTTGTGGCCATTAGGAGGGTTTCCCATCATACCCAAGTCAGGACATGGTGGCTGGAAGCTAAAACGGGATGAGTCGAGGCAGGATGGACACCGTAGCAGCTTAGAAACATTAGCTACAGTTGCTATTGTGTCCTAATATGGCGTAGAAAAAATGACATGGAAAAAGATATGGCGTGCAGAGGAAGATGGATGTGCAATCTCAGGCAATTTGAGAGATGTTTTCATTAGAACATGAGTAATTTCTGCCTGAGAGAGGTCACGCGGAGATGAAGATGGGGAGAAGAAAGAAACAAGGGACGGTGGGGGGTGAGAACAGAAAAGGCGGAGATGAAGATAGTAGATTTCAAAACCCTCTCCACAGGAGGAAATGAATGAAGAAATGCAGAGAACACATGAAGGTAAAATGCAGAGGGACACAGGTTGCAAGGGCACTTGAGAAAGAGGAGAGGTCGATGCTGAAGGCAGGAGGAAAAGAAAGAACGTAGGAAATGTGAAGGGAGAAAGTGGGAAGGTGAGATGAAGGGAAAAATAGTATTGGCAGAGGAAGAAGTTGCAAAGGACGTGCATACAATTGGGCAAAGAAAAATGCAGAGGAGGAACTAGGAAAGGTAAAGAGAAAATGTGAGAGGAATACAGAGGATGCATTTGAAAGGGGGACGAAATCTCTACAGAAAACATGTTCTCATGGATTGCAAATATTGCAGGATATGCACAAAATGGATTTGATAAAAAGGCTTTAGAGTATTTCAAGTAAAAACAATTGGTGGGTATGCTGCCAGATTCTACTACATTTGCGCACCACATCCTCGGCTGTGCCAATGTGAGAGTTTCTACATGTTACAGAGTACCATCAAAGCATACGAGATGGACAAATTTCAAAGAGGATAGAGAAGTGTTAGGGAGTTACGTCTGATGCCATAGTCGCAAATTCCTTCAAGGATGCGCATGAGGTGTAGTCCGATATTTTGAGAAGAAATGGGGGAGAAAGGGGCGTAGGAAGGAGTAGGAGTGAAATGAGAGTCCATCACCACACGGTTGTTCTTCCCGTGTGAGCCAAAAAGAGAGCTTTGGAATATAGTTAAGGATGCCCATCAAAGCACAATAGATAGAATATTTACATCTGAGGAGATTCACGTGAAAGAGAAAAGTCTTCAAGATGCGAGCAGTGAAAATGGAGAAAATAGATAGAGGCAAAACAGAGATGGGAAAAAAATGTAGTTTTCTCTTCGAAGGGGAGGATTAGAGACTCCTTGAGAGTTTTTGTGGCATGTATGAGCGCCCAGCACTGAGGAAGTGGACGCCTTAAAGTCTGAGATCATCAAGCCTAAAAGCTATGGGTAGGGCACAAATTATGGACTAAATGCCTCAAAGAAATGTGCTCTCAGGGAATGTGTAGATTGCAGGATATGAACGATATGGATTTGTTGAAAAGGCTTCAAAAACTTTGAAGAAAATACAGTTGGCATATGTAAATTGAGAGTCCATAACCTTTGACGCTGTTCTCCCTGCCTGTGCTGAAATGAGAATTTTGGGGACAAGATTACCAAAGTTAGTCGAATTACTATTGGTAGCTAGCAAACATGTGGCATGCATATCTCCCTAAGTTTGGATGCATAGTCTGAGATAACATGGCTGAGATATACACCTCTCCTGCCTCGGTCATGGACTAATGGATTAGCTCGATAACCAGATGAAGAACTCAATGTCTACCATAGAAATACCTAAAGGTAAGTACACTACTCCACATTTCCCCTCACTAAATAGTAATTAATTGTGTGTTATTCACATTTATAGCTCAAAAGGGGTTTGAGAGGGTCATAGTAGGAAGTTCAAATTAATTAATATGACATCAATTGGGAAAATACGTGACAGTTCTATTGTTACTATTTAACTGTACTTTGTAACGTCTTATGAGGCATGTGTTTAGGATTGTTAGGATGTTCTTTTCTTTCCATCAGAATGTGAGTGAGATTAATCGGGATATCTCCCTAGATTGCGAGATAATATAGAATTGATTTGTATTTTATTCATAAAATCATTTTGATATTGTAGTTATTTATGGAAATATGATAAGAGTTATCTTTATTGACATAACTATCAAGAAATTGTACTATTGCACATGTTATAGTAGACACTCATTGTGGCACCATGATTATATTTTTATGTAATATTATTAGCATGATGAATTTGAAGTAGTAATATTAAAATATGGAGTGCAACACCTTATTGGGATATTATAAGAAGGTTCCTAATATCATAGTGTGTGTGAATGATAAATGCAAATGAATGTATATGACTGGGATACAATTTATTACATTAAGCAAAATAAGTGTATAAGTCATTGCTCCTTGGAAATGTTGCAAGCATATGTAGCTATAACATTGATATTATAGATTATGCAATTAAATGTACTTGTGGACCCATACTGAATTCCCATGGTGGTTCGCGATCCATTCTAACCTGAGAATAATATGGACAAACAACTAAACCTCCATTGCAACGTGAATGGGAAACAAACACATCAAGAAAGATATTGAGATGCTTATTTTCGGTGCTTGGTTGAAACATATTTTCCAAATCTTGAATATTAAGAAAAGTAATTTAATTTTTCTTGCAATTTTTTCCCCTGCCCTTCAATATATTGCAGAGTATATCCTACTATCGGCGTAACCATTGCACCTCGTTAAGGTGCAAGCGCTAGTATAAAACTAGGTGGGAAAGTGTGTACACGGACATTAATAAGGCTGAAATAGGGGCAAGGGGATGCGTGGAGGATATTCTGCTTATGGGCATGCGGGGTAGGGAATGACAGGTATGCAAGCGTATTTGCATTCACCAAACGCCTTGGCCTGGTCTGCAGTCTCTTGCTTTCACTCCACTGTCCAGAGTGACATAGAATAAACATTTGGCAGATGATGCAGATGCAATTGCAGAGACACGCTTTTGCATTGAGAAATGGAAAGCAGATTCAGAGGGCGTCATCATCATCCCTACAAGTGATGACGGTGAAAGCGCAGATGAGAGAAATCCACCCATTGCTGAAATGGGTTGACGATGTAAAGGAGGGAGGAATGCGGAAGAAGAAAGCGGTGTACAGTCACGAAGACTGGGTAAGACACAGGAGCTCCATCAGGCACATTCGGCACTTCATGTCCAGCCTGTCGTCGCGCGTGATTCTGTCGCTCATACCGCCTGTCTGCATATTTACGGGCATAGCAGCGCTTGTTGGAGCCTATAACACAGTGGTGGGGGAATATGGGTTTCTATCATTACCTCTGCTTCATGCCTCTTCATTGCCCTATCAGCTCACGGCCCCTGCTCTGGCTCTGCTGCTCGTCTTCCGCACAGAGGCCTCTTATGCTCGCTACGAAGAGGGGCGAAAGGCATGGACCAAAATTATTGGGCTTACCACGGACTTTGCAAGGCAAGCCAGTGCCGGGATTCGCCATCCCGATGATACCGACCTCAAGCACCAGCTCTTAGACTACATTATGGCCTTTCCCTTCGCTCTCAAGGTTTCTTTCACTTCTTTTTTCTCATTCTTACCTCATTTTATAATACTTGCACGATTGGACAAAATTTATCTTGTCAGAGTAAGGCATTTTTGTCCTGTCCACTCTTATCTCCTTTGCAATTGCCCCCGCCACTTTTCGATGGGGAAATTTTGTATGATGAATTTCAATACTGTTTTAGATTATGGTGTAACTATCTGAGTTTCGTGTCTAATTTTCGAGATTGTTGTATAACAATGTCCGCTGCTGGAACAACATTTCCCTTGAGGTACATGAGGTTTTCACAGTCCATTAGATTGAAAGGGTGCTTCCCAAAATTAGAGGTTGAATAGGAATACTGTTATAGATGACTGTAACTATCTGGGTTTCGTACCTAACTTTTGAGTTACTGTATAACAATGTCTGCTACCGAAATAGCATTTGCTTTGATGTGCATTAGGTTTTCTCAATCCGATACATTAAAAAGAAACTTCTGGAAAATTGTAGGAGAATATGAATGCTGCTTTAGATAATGGTGTAACTATCTGGGTTTCATGCCTAATTTTCCAGTTTGCTGTAAAACAATGTTAGCTGCTGGAAAAACATATCCTTTGATGTATGTGAGGTTTTCGCAATCCCTTATATTGAAAAAAGTGCGTGGAACAACATTTCCTTAGTTGCCTTATCAATTCCTAGCACTCTTTAATGAAAGTGGGTACCTTGCCAAAGACTCTAGTTTGGTGGTTTGGTTAAGGACCCATATCCACAAAGAAGATATTGCAAGTTCTGTTACCGCGGTATTGGTGTCAAACTTTTGCCCATATTTTTATGATTCAAATTTTATTTATGGTACTCTGTTATGAGCTTTGCTACTTAATGATAAGTTTCTTTATGTCATCCAGTGCCACATTATTTATGGATCAGATATCCGATGTGATTTAGAAAGCTTCCTTCCAGAAAATGATATATCTGTTGTGCTCAGTTCGCAGCATCCACCTAATTGTATCATTCAGTTTATGTCCGAATGTTTGAGGCAGCTGCACTTGAATGATCATGAACGCAATAGTTTTGTAAGCTTTGCACCCAAACAACTCTGGCTTCATTAATTCTTTATATTTCAGATGGCACTTTTCCAATTTGAGCATTCAAATTGACAAATCCTAAACAATTTATAAATGTGATGAGATGTTTAGTTTTCAATCTTACAAGTTTGTGTGCTACACTTCCCTTGTCAACTGTACAGGATTCACATTTATCGCAATTCAGTGAGAGTATTGCTGTCTGCCAAAGTCTCATTGAAACACCAATTCCATTATCCTATACTCGTCTGACATCAAGGTTTTTAGTCCTCTGGCATCTCACTCTTCCCATTATCCTTTGGGACCAATGTGAGTGGATAGTTGTACCAGCTACATTTATCAGTGCAGCATCTTTGTTCTGCATCGAAGAAGTATGTTCCTATTTTACCTTAATAAGATCTAATTTATGATATCAAAAGTCAGTCTGTGTTTATGTTTTGTGCACCAATACTTGCACCATATTGTAGGTTGGAGTTCTAATTGAGGAGCCTTTCCCTATGCTTGCATTGGACCAAATCTGTTCGTTGGCTTCTGACAATATTAGGGAAATGATTCGGATCCAGAAATTAGTTGATGAACGTTTGCATTCAAAGGAAGGAAAGCTTTTCACAGACAATCTTGGTTCAAATGATATTGTTGGAAGGGGAAGCAGAGAGGAAAATCTCAGAATATGAGATGCCTGCAAAGTATCCTTGATTACTTCCAATATGTTGATATCGGAACTGAAAATTCCAGTTATGTGGAGGTAATTCCTAAATCGACACCTGTAGAAAAGCGAGAGATAATTATTACAGGTTTACACAGGTTTGAGAACATATGAGGAAAGGGTTACATGTGAATGCAGAACTAGAATTACTGAGGTGCAGATTAAGCACTTAATTCAGTCAGTCAAGCTTTGTTTATATAGGATGGACAGACTGGGAAATAATATTATACATATTACCTCATGCACTCTTGTAAATACCAGCTACAGTTGTGAGCCATTTTGGCTTGAATGTCTGGGATTTACTTTTGACCAAAGCTGAACATTGGGCTGATTCAGCACAAGTTAAGCAGAGCTGAAGTAGAATCTAGACGATATTAATTGTCATGTACTTTGATATTTTTTCTATATCATCGTCACTATTCTTGTAATTAACTAACATGAAGATTTTCTATTTTTCAATCTTCGTTTTATATGTGTGCTTCCATACAACTTGATAGTTCTTTTCTTAACTACTCTGGGATTTTTTGCTTAAATGATTCAGTGCACACATGGACATCCAAAAGCAGTCTAAGTATCTACATCAGTGATTTGTTTCTTTACTTTGAACTCAACAAACTACATATCTATTTTGAGATCAGAAACAAAATTTCACAATTGCATAAAATTTAACATTAGTTGAAACAAAAAGACATTTGAACTAGAAAACCCCCATTTCAATAATTGTTCCTGCCCTGCAAGCCAAATCCATGAGGAATTTTCTTGTAGATGATGATGCTAATTTCTAAGGTGCAGATGCCATGATTTACTACCAACCTTGTAATCTTTGATATTGAAAAATTAGTTAGCTTTTCAATAACTTCCTATTATTTTCAAAGAAAAGTTTTCCAGATGATGTTGCGAGTTTCCAAGGTGCAGGTGCTATGATTTCCAACCTTGTATTAACTGATAAAACAATTAATAAGGATCACACCTAAATTAAGAGCTGAGATTGATAAGTGTACATGGTAAAGAGAAGGTTAGGATGCACCTAGCTCTGTTTATTGCTCTTGGGTGGTTGATGGTTGATTTTTTGATGTAGATTGTGATCAATGGTCAGATTCTGGTTATGTTACTGAATCAACGCTACATACGCTGTCATATACCTATCCAGAATGCCTTCTCTGCTCTTGGATTGGGCCACACTTGCAGTTTGGTCCTTGTGTGGTTCTATCCTTGTGGTACAGTTTTGCCCTTTGCTTTCCTGCTCTTTGGTACTATGCGCTTATGGATGGTCCTTGCATGGTTCTATCCTTGTTGTGCAGTTTTATCCTTTGCTTTCCTGCTCTTTGGTACTTATGCGCTTATGTATCTGAAGATAGGTGGTATTGAGAAGCACCATTGGGGAGATTACAAGTGTGAAGAGGGAAAGCATGGAATGAACTTGGTATTTAGTCATTCCTCGTTGCTAATGAAGAAGATTGAATGCACGCCAAGCAAAAATGTATGATGCTTAGATGATGGGTCGATTGTATAGTATCTGTTTATGCAGGTGCAGATGCAAGCTCTTCATCATAAATAAATTTCAAGCAAGTTGTTTTGGAGGAACTAATATGGGTCATAGGATCCCCCTTATCATTTTACATTTCAAAATGTGAAGTCGCAAAACTTGAGGAAAAGAATGGGAGAAAATGTTGTATGAGAGAGGGTTGTGGTTAATGATCATGTTTGAGTCTTTAAAGTAGGAGGTAGGGATGGTATTTTTTTATTTTGCATAAATCATAATTTCTTAAGAATATGTTGAAGAGGGGTTAGTGGGAGGGTTGAAAAAAGTAGGGATGTGATGAGAAATAAGAGTGTAAGGGGAATAAGGGTAGAAATAGTGGATGGGTGAAAGTTGATTGGTTAGGGCCTAAAGAGGTGTTGAAAGAGTGGTGGTGTAGTGAGATGAGGAGAGGAGAGATGAAAAGTGTAAGGAAGATGTTGAGTGAGAGGAAATTTTAAAGGATATCTAGTGACATACGTGATAGGTATGGCTTGGGAGAGTGTGATTGGGGAAAACTAGAGGCTGAGGGATTGGGAAAGGGAAGAGTGATTGATTGAGAGGGTATGGTAGAAAAAGGTAGAAACTATGAAGTGGGGGTAAAGAGAGGAGGATGAGTGGAGGAATACAAGTGGGAAAAAACGGTTGAAGAGGAGACTTGGCTTTGAGGAAGAATATCTTCATTCGTGATTTAGGCAATCCCCTTAAGAATACCATACCATAGGATATAATTAATATAAAGGTATGGAGAACATCAATAAGTGAAGAAGGGTTGGTTCCATCATTTAAGTTTACCTATGCTATCCCTAAGGATTTGAAGCTTGTTGGCAATTTCATTACATTTATATATTCAATTTATTCATAGTGGGCTTCATGGTCAAAAGGGTCTTCATAATTGAGATAAGGGGATTTATTAATGTTTTTAATGTGAGGGTTTTTAATTATTCTTAGTGCTAAAGGAAGGGTTCATACAAGGAGTGCATCTAAGAGGAAAGTCAAAACATGAAAGATGTTTTGACAAATAAACCAAGAAGAAAAATAACATGTTTTTAAAAGAAATAAAAAGAAAAGAAGTTGAAATGCATGAAAATGTAAAGATAATCTAGATTTGTATTTACTTATAAATATTTATTATTTTATTTATCCTTAACGATTTTCCTCTAGTCTAAAATATAACTAAAACATGATACAATATTTAAGCATATTTCATATTCTAAATTACGAAAAATTAGAAGTTTCTCATAGAAAATTAGACAAAAGTATAGGGATAGATAGGTATAGTATTTTCAATTTTTTATGTGACTTTTTCATTCAAATTTTGTTGTGCTTGATCATGATAGGTGTAACGCCCCCGCCATAGAACCCCAAAGGACAACACAAACATGCAACAATAATGGAACAATCTATAATTTTTTAAGGAATAATAGTGAATTGTATAACTTAACATAGCATGAAAACTAAACTAAGTCCTCTAAGGTTCCATGAATGCATTACTAACACAACTATAAACATGAACATGACATCAGATAAACAACATCAAAGATCATTTATAAACAACTAACAATTATATACAAATTCTATTACATGAGAATACATCATAATTTGTTACATCGATACATAGCTTACAGATATGCTTCCCTAAATACAATTGGGAAGGATACATCAATATTACAATAAATGGTACATTGGATATACAGGTCCATAGCATGAACATGAGGATTGTCGTCACGAACTGGAACATGAACTGGAATCTGCTACATAAGGTACAACCTCCACACACATGAACAATGAGGGAAAAGCCCAATGGAGGGAAAAAACACCAACCTCTCGTCCATGTGGAACCCTAAGGTCCACCCCCCGTGCTAAGAGATAACGTAAGGTCCCACTACAAGAAAGCAGTCAAGGAGACAGAAGGCTAACATAACAAGGCTATACAAGACTCCAACACAACGCAAAACAACATGAAAATTACATAATACAATCATGGCTTCCAGAGGCACAAACACAACAGAAGGAGAAACACAACTAAGGAATGCTAGACTGCAATAGGAAATAGTGTCATCACATGGTCCTGACATGGGTTATCCTAACAATTTCTCACTAGACGCCGACCCCCATCTATGGTGATCTTGACAGTCTCTCACTAGACGTCAGCCCCATAGGGTGACACATGCAGAACCAACATTCATTTCATGAGGACAACGAAGTTGATCTTTCCAACTAAGCCTTTTCAACCCATCCTTAGCCTAAATGAGCACTACAGGCATGGGTGAGACATCAAATTATCTTATTTAATGTGAGATCTACCCACACCCCTCAATTCATTATTTAGGTTATCACTGGATTAAAAAACTCTCCAATGGGTTATCTTGGCAGTCTCTCACTAGACACCAGCCCCCATTAAGAGCCACTCCCCCTACTTGCAACTAGTAGACCCTACAAATCCAGCAAGGCATATACCATCTTGCATACATACAAAATCACATGAAACCAACACAGAACAAGGCATTAACCATCTCATGAGCACATATAACATTCACAAGAATCAGGACACAGTGCAAGGCATTGACCATCTTGCACATTTACCATGGTCACATGAAACCATACCAAGATAAAAGGTTCACCCTTAGGGTTTTCAACTTGCACAAAGCACATAACCCAAAACATTACCTTACCACCTCTAAAGAGAAAACCATCATAAAACCATACACACTACAATACTCCCTCCTAGCCTCTGGAAACTGACCTTAACACTTTACACATATGACTCCCACTTCACAACATTTACCCAACTTCAACAATTAAACAAACACTTGGTGGAAAGGGGCTTCTCAACAACATTATACTGTTGAGAAGATTGCTGATCAAAATAAGAGTTTTTCTGAGGTGGTTGCTTCGGTACCACCGGACCTTGGAACCCCCCCTCCAGTCGTCTCTTCTGGTGAGGTTGGTAAGACAACCCCTATTGCGCCTTTGGCTGCCCCTCCGGATGATAGTGCCTTGGCTGGTCATCCCGGCAGCTTCTCTGATAAGTCTCAATCTTTACTAAGTTGTCATGAGGACAATCCTAAGTGTTTGGTTGCTGGCTTTTCTCCTCATGATAATATTAATATGGGGTGGCTTAGTATGGCTTCGCAGGTGGAAGAAGGATGGATTACTGTCAAGGGTAAAAAAGATAAATCTTTACGGCCTTCTTTCGATATGACTCTTCGCTCCCACAAGAAAAGTGCTAATTGTAATTCTTGATGGTTCTTGTTTGGGTGCTGGTCTTTTGTTGGCTGCAGGCTGTCCTTTCTGCAGCCTGGCTTTTCTTGTTGTAAAGGGTTACGGATCCCTTCAAAATCTGTTTTTTTCCTATTTTCAAAAACAATTAAACAAACACTTAGTCCAATAATCAAGCCACACAACTAATTAATCAAAGCAAAAGTTATAACCATCACTCATTAATAAAATACAAATAAAATTTGTTTAACAATATACAAAACAATAGATGGATTATTTCACTCTAACACAATTATAACCTCTTTAAACCATTTAATTCATTTCCAACAAGACAACAATTGTCCATGATCCAATTCCTTGATACTCGACTATGTATTTCAAACCTAGATACTCACATAGAGGTAAATCACTAGGGAAAAACAATTAGAGAATCTACTCTTCACGAAACGACTAAACCAAACTTCTATTAAAGAAACAAGGGAAAATCCTTACTTATATAGGTATAAATATGCATACCAAATAACTATCTAGAAATTAACTAACTAAAATTTTCCTATATAATTACTTATGTTGATCATGCATTTCTTTGATACGGTAATCCTTAGAAGACTTCATGGAACAAACACACACCTAGAACAACCCTATAAATTCCCTCAAAAAAGGACTTGAACATATAAACAAGGATGATAGAAAATGTCCAGGCATGCGTGAACCCATTCATTGTTTCAAATAAATCAAATGCAAACTTGGAAAATAGTAGAGGAATGATGAAGATGGTTTTCCATTTAGAGCTACCTCTGCTCAAGTGCATCCAACTTCTCTATCCTCGATACCATTCCCTCTTCTCTGCTAGGAGCATCTTCGATAAAAGTTGAGGCTTGCTAAAAAGTCCCATCGTAGACGAGGTGAATGTGCATAATAATGAATTCTTGATCATATTTCCAAGTCTTCTAGATGGTTTAAAGAAACCTTTTTTGCAGACAGATATTATTTCTTCCTGGAAACAAAAAGAAGAGTTGCCTTATTTTCAAAAACCCAAATCTAATAAAATCTCAGAATCCCCAAAAAGCATTCCATGCAAGTTTCTTTTTAGAAAATAATTAATTTCATTAATGATTTATAACTGCGAGCCGAAGAAACTACTTTTTCATTTATTACCTTATTTTCTTTTTACTTATTACTGTTTATTAATTGTAGCTTTCCATTATAATATTTTATCACACTTTTAATTTATTATCAACTATAATTATTAATAATCTATTTATACTTGATTACCAAAATACTTGTTACTTAATAATTTAACTTAATGAATCAATTAACCAAGAACAACATTTAACAAACAACTTAAACTAAACAACCCAAAACAACATTTATCAAACATCATGAAAGGGTGAATCATAGAGGGGCATTATAATAGGGATTATAAAACTTACATTCTACTTTGTCTCATCTAGTCCATGTCTTTGTGTCAAGATTATAAACTCATGTTGTCATATCTAATATATTGCCATAGCATCCATATAGTTATGGTAGCATCATGCTACTATGGAGGTGTCTAGTATAATCACAATAGCATCCTTTGCAACATGTTTTTGAAAATAGGAAAAAAACAGATTTTGAAGGGATCCGTAACCCTTTACAACAAGAAAAGCCAGGCTGCAGAAAGGACAGCCTGCAGCCAACAAAAGACCAGCACCCAAACAAGAACCATCAAGAATTACAATTAGCACTTTTCTTGTGGGAGCGAAGAGTCATATCGAAAGAAGGCCGTAAAGATTTATCTTTTTTACCCTTGACAGTAATCCATCCTTCTTCCACCTGCGAAGCCATACTAAGCCATCCCATATTAATATTATCATGAGGAGAAAAGCCAGCAACCAAACACTTAGGATTGTCCTCATGACAACTTAGTAAAGATTGAGACTTATCAGAGAAGCTGCCGGGATGACCAGCCAAGGCACTATCATCCGGAGGGGCAGCCAAAGGCGCAATAGGGGTTGTCTTACCAACCTCACCAGAAGAGACGACTGGAGGGGGGGTTCCAAGGTCCGGTGGTACCGAAGCAACCACCTCAGAAAAACTCTTATTTTGATCAGCAATCTTCTCAACAGTATAATGTTGTTGAGAAGCCCCTTTCCACCAAGTAGATGTCTTAGTATTTTTTTCAAAACCACAATGTGCAGCAGCGTGTCCGGTTTTGAAGCATCTCCTACACCGGAAAGGAATTCCTTCATAATCCAAAGATTGGATCCAAGAGCCTTTAGAAGAATTTAGTAAGATCTCCGCAGGTAACCCTTTTGAAACATCTAAATCGACCAATATTCGAGCAAAGGTGGAATGAAGAACGTCAGTAGAATCTTCATCCATCATCAGAAAATCTCCAAGAGCATCACCCACTTCCTCCAAAAGAGAGACATTCCAGAGATGAAGGGGGAGGTTAGGTAAACGAACCCAAATTGGGAATTTGTTAAATGTTTCAGAAACATGTTACCTTGCAAGAAATTTTTGGTATATGGAGAAGGTAGTGTCATAGGAACCTTGGTAGTTTGTCATGTGGAGATTGAACTATGAAATTTTTTCAATGACAATCAATACCCACAAATATTTGAACAAGTTTAAAGAATGGATACTTGGAGAGATTCACAATATAAAAATGATAAAAGTGAATGGGTGCAACTAAAAAAAATGCTTGAAACAATGACCTCTACTATTTGTTCTAGTATACATCATGTAGTCTTATATTTCTTGTGCATTCATCAAATTAATTATTATTCAAAAAGTAAATTGTGATAATTTAGTCATTTGGATATACACAAGGGTTAAGGATCCAAATTGAAGTAAAAAGGCAATTGTCGAATTGGGTTAAAATATTTTTTTGACTATTGTGGGTGTGATTGTGTGTAATCCTATCTAGGGGATAGTACTATGAGTGGGACAGAACCAAGAATTGTCAAATCATCATGAGTGAAATGAAACTAGGGTGTTCAAGTCTAAAGAGATTATGTGTCAAATAGACTACAAAATTAGGGATGGTTTGTGTGTCAATTGGTCATAACAAGTCATAGCCATGTTTATTAGATAAAAAAGCTAAGAATAAATAGTAAGCAAGAGGAAAAAGTGTGCAATAGGCACTTTTCATCTCTAGTGTCTATATAGCATATAATTTAAGAGATATTAATGCATATTATTTGTTAGGTATTGTTCTCTTCTATTAAATGCAATAAAAAATCTCCCTTACTTTTTTAATAAATGTAATACATAAATTAGAAGGTTGCAATTTATATCAAGTCAAAAATATTAAGCCATGTTTTTTAGAAAATGAACAAGCCAATATTTATATATTCGAGAAATCTTAATGACTAGACAAGAACAATTCATTTATTTTTAATTGAAATCTAAGATTAATAGAAATTATTGAGAAATATTATAACTTCAAAATTATTTAGATATCTTGGGTTTCTTTTTCAATTATATGAAATAAAATATACCATTTCCATATAACCCTCATGAGATGAAAAATGCAAAACATGTATTCATAATCCACAATGCAAAAGAATAACAAACATAACACTGAATATATCTTCCAAAAATAACCTCCAAAAGCACCCACACAACTCAATGTATTATCTCAAGAGCAAGATTACAATACACTTGCAGAGGCTCCATGCAAGGCCTCTGAAGCGTCAAACACCCTAGTTGCATTCCTCTATATAAACAAACAAATAAGAACCATATAACCACACATCCCAGTCCATGCTTCTACATTTGCAACCTACAAGAGACGCCCAATCCAACTTAACTAACAACCTATCCTCAACAATTACTCATGTGCTTGTTTTTATAGAACAAGCTTGCACAAAACCACTGTGGTATTATATGAGTCATGCACCTAAAAGCCATGACCTAAAAATTAAAAAATTTGTATTAAGTGATTATGAATGATAAATATGTTTCCAATGTGATAATTATACTAAATATTTATCCCAATGTCTCATACAACATATAAGTGTCTTAAAGAATACCTAACCCATGTGCTATCCACATCTCTAAGATGCACCACATATTTAATTTTACATTATTATTATGCAAAGAGTACAACACATTTTTCCAACATTCTCGCACTTGTTATATACATTGCATAAATGATAAAAGTAAATAAACTCAATCATCAAAGGAACAATCCTTATAACCAACGTGTACCATCTAGATATCCATGTGCTCCATCAATACAACAACAACCAAGGTGACCACCATCTCAAACAAGAATCCTCTCATCATCTGTCGTGCCAATGTGTGAAAAATAATATCTTATCTAAATATAATCACAGATTGAGCAACATATAGAAGCGTCATTGAAACCTACTTGAACTTGATATCCAAACACAAACACAAAATCCAATGGTAAAAAATAGGCTTGAGCAACTACCAAGGACTCATCAACAACTAGAATGGTAACCACTACTAGTTGCTAACACATCTAACCATACATCAAAAGGTATAGTCATCACCACAAGTAGACCTTCTACCATCAACATATCCAACCCAATCCATAACTAGAAGTTTGTGCATATACACTATCCTACACAAATAAGTTCTAATGACCCTCAACATTGTAGTAGAATAGAACATCCAACAAAGGACACATATACATGCTATCTATCTCCCATTGCATAGGTAATGTCAAATCTAAAATCAATCAAAGCATCCCAAATCCATGAATAGCATCACAAGAAAGGTGTTACTAATTCATCAATATAATCTAATACCAAATAATATACACAATTATTTGTGAACCTACAAAATAAACTGCTACAATGTCACTCGATCACCATTGATGTCCATAGTTATCCCAATTTCTCAATAAAACAAGATATAGAGATTAAAGAGCCTCCAAAGTTATTACAATAGCTCCACTTAAACCTCAACTATAATGCAATGTAAATAATAACCTCAAAGAAGAAGCACTAGACCATAAAGAGAGAACCTACAAATCAAAACCATGTCCTACCAACACCAATGTGATAAAGTTGTGATAAGTAAGACCCCCTTCCCAAAACCTCAAATGGAAAAGCCTCCTTAACATCTGATTGTTCAACCACAAAGATTGCACATGCAATATTTCAATTAAGTATCCAAGATGTGAGTCTCCCAAATCAAAGGAAGTTCAAACAACCAATCCCACAACAAGAGGATATGCCCAAAGCCACTAACCATCTCCTATTTTCTTCAAAACACATTGACCTCAAAGTTGAAACTACAACTCAAGATCCAAACATGAGGAGACAAATATAAGATAAACCATGCCAAGTAACCCTCAAATAAGACCTCTATAACTAGCATCCATAGCGTAAAACTCATTTCCATGAGAAGACAAAGCATGCATCTAAGAACAAGGGGGCAATACCTATCAATTTTATTTCTTTTGAGTGGACCAATAGTGGGTAACGAGAACACAAATATCTATATGAACAATCTCCTTAACAAGTCCATGTTGAAATAATGTCCAACTCCAAGTGTACTCAATATTCTTGTTGAAATATCATCAAAGAGTAACCATCTCAATACATGAACTACAGTAACAAGAGATCTCCAACACCACCCATGTCTATCAAGTATCCATGAGCATCCTACTAACCATCCCATGCCAATTGAACTACAATTGCATCACTACAATCTCACAAGCTCTACAGAAAAAGGATCATTACAGTCAATACTAGACGCCTTCCACAAATCACCACTAAAGCTCCCTCTACATGATTGGTACAAAAACTAGGAACTCACCATGATGGTATGATCTATATCTACTTTAGAGGAGATCCTATGTCCTTAATGAACATATTTTCTTTGAAGAGAACTTATATCATGTCAATACTCTCAATAGTACCCAAGAGTTCACCATGACACAATAACATCCATTAAACCAAGGGTCATCTATCAAATTGACAAATCAAAACTAACACATTAACCAAAGACTTAAAGAGTCTTCCATGATAACAAGTTGTCAACATATCCAAACCATGTGAAGATAAGCATCCCCTACCAATAGAATAAAAGATACACCAATGGACTCTTATTGCATACAAAAAACAATCTAAGAGCTCCTTGTGACACTAGCAACCACTACAAAAGATCATACATCACAAAGTAACAAATTCATGTCACTACCAAAGTTCCCATTAAATTGTGATAACGAGCTACACATGACATCATATAACCATCTTCTAATTGAATATCACTCATGGCCCTCGCATAGTCAAAGTACTCAAATATAATACCAACAACTCCAAAAAATAAATTAGAACTAGGATCTCCAAAACCAAGAACATAAACCACCTCTTGTAATTCAAGAATCAATCTATCAACACCAACTATATATTCACATAAACAATGTCATGTCAAAGCTTTATACATACATGAACCTTCACGACACCATGACCACCACCCTCAATGTACCTACATCAAACTTTCACTAAAATGAGACCCAAAATCTTCCATACCATCATGGTCAACAACTATAGGTCCCAAAATACAATTGTCTCAGGTACTCCATTTATTTCCCTCATAGTGATAAACATATCGATGCACAAAGTGACCAAATAAAGCCAACCAATAGAATTTGCATCAACATTAAAAGACCTATACATTTGAGCTATCTATGCATCGTATAAGTATAGACAACCTACAAAATTGCACAACGCATATATATCATAACACAATATACACGTACAACATTACATAAGTAATCATGTAAAATAGAAATGACCAAAAATTAACACAAATTTTCATGATTCAAACACCAAATCAACTCTAGATCTAATTTGTTGCAAATCTACAAAGCTGCCACAATTCAAGAATCCAACAAACAACTCTACAAAAATGTAAGTGAACAAAGCACATACCAACATGTACACACCTAATCCACAACAAAGTGCTCAAAAATTGCTGTCACCTATAAGAAGTCCAAAATTAGGCATCATAGGCACGAGCTATGGCATTTCAAATAACTGAGAGCGAAATCATCTTCTAACTATAATTTCTATTGCTCTCCCCAATATTGTCACTCTCCTCGCTCGTAATGGGTAAACGGCTCTCCTGCTCACCGTTCAAATGGCTCCCCTGTTCATGCCCACCCTACTTTCGGCTTCAAGTCCTCTGCTGAGGTCGTGTTTGGATCTTTTCCTGCTACCAAAGTCTCTATTGGAGCTGTCATTGGTTCTTCTGCTACCATCTCTATTGATGCAATCATCGGGTCCTCTGTCTGTGACGCCCTGCAAGGCCCTATTCCTCCTGTCTTCGGGTCTTAAGCTGCCATCAACGCCTTGCTTGGTGATAACCGACCTGTGTCTAGGGTTGGGATTGTTTTGAATTCGGCTCCTGGTGTTGAGGTTGCCCCTTCCCCTCATTTGTTGTCTGCTCTTGATCTCTTCCTGTCCTCCTTTGTCGGCTCATTGGGAGTTCGTAGCTTTGCCCAAGCTGCCAAGTCTGTTCCTTCCCACTCTGCTCGTCCTTTTCTTTTCGCCAAACCATCCCCGATGTGGTTTGTGGTGAGGGTGTGGTTGAAAATGAAGCTTTCTACCAGCGTCGAGGTCTGGTGTGCAGATTCTTCAACCTTTACCCTTCTCTTCCCGACTTCCACAAATGGGTGTTGGACTATTGGAGGCCCCTCATGGCTGGTAAGATGGAGCTTTTCCCATGTGCTAAAGGTTTTTCGTTGCTTGCTCTGCCTCTTTAGAGGACAAAACTTTTTTGATGGGTCAGGCTTGGGGAGAGCACTCTCTCTCGCTCAAACCACTCTTTTAACCCCCTTATCGAACCACTCCATGTGTGTCTGGTGTAGGTTAAGACTTTTGAATCTTCCCTTCCAATTTTGGGAGGATTCTTGTTTTGAGTCCATTGGCAACTCTATCGATCCTTTTTTTAAGGTTGATGAGTCCACTTCCTTCATGGGGCATTCTACTTTTGCTCGCATTCTTGAGGAGATCAGCATCTCCTTGCCCCTACACAAGGATGTGGTTTTGATGGTTGGTGATAGGCCTTGGGCTCAACTGCCTGATTTTAGGGTTTCCCTTTTCAATGTCGTCATTACTTCGCAACTGGTCACTTGGCTTTGGATTGTTCTCTTTTGCATCACAACGGCCTTGTTACTTGGTGGAGGAATGTTATCGATGATCATTTGACTATCCACGCTCCTAATTGTTTGACATACTCCTCTTAGGATATTGATGAACGTTTTGCTTCTGATGTGGATCTATCATGTTTTGTTGACCCTATTGAGGCTTCTCTTATTATGTGTTCATAATTTGCTTCAACAACTTCTTCTACTCTGCTCTAGACTTCTATTATGGTTGATGGGCCTTTTCATCCTTCAAGTGTTGTTAGCCCTCCTATGGGGGTGTCTTATCCTATCTCCCCTTGTTGTGGGATCTTGGATGATAACTTGCTTGGATTGGTTCGTAGGAGGAAAGGCCTTTCTTCTACCTCTTCACTTTCTCATTCTAGTGTAGTGTCAAAAATTGTTTAGGGTCAGGAGCCTTGTTTCCCATTACTCTCTGGTTTCGTACACTAATTAAAAGCATTGTTGGTTTTTGGTTGGTTTTCTCAATCTCACTACTAGTGAGACTCATCCTGCCAACATTTATGGTTATTTTTGTATAGAATTTGGGTCCTTTCTTGATTTATCTTAATCAAAACTATAATTTTCTATCACAAACGAAAAAATATATAAAAAACGTTGATACTACTATATAATAATCATAAATAACTTTCTATCAACTATATAAAGAGCGTGAGAATGGGTCTCAGGTTGCCATTTCCGGTGGTAGTGTTCCGACTATCATTTTTGGTGGTTTTTCTGATACGACTTTGCCTGCAGGAAGGAATGCTGATGAAATCGCTGAGACGGTGGTTGCAGGCACTCTTCTTCAGGATAATAGTGTGTTGGCTTGGCATGCTAAGGTAGCGCAAGTGGAAGAAGGTTGGATTATTGTAAAGGGCAAGAAAGCAAAAATCTCTAGGCCTTCTTTTGACATGACTCTTCGTTCCCACAAGAGTAATTCTAAATGTAAATCTTGAAGGGTCTTGTTGGGTGGTTGGTTTTTGGTTGGCTGCAGGTTGTTCTTTTTGCAGCTTTGTTTTTTGTTGTAAAAGGTTTCGGGTCCCTTCAAAACTTGCTTTTACCTTAGTCAAAAACTATAAGAAGTCAAAAATCTAAAATTGTGAGCAAAAGTTATGCTTTGTCAAAAAAATCTTTATGTGGATTCAAAAAAGGCTCAATGATTGTTTCAATGGCTAGATGAGTGACATCATTGATGGTAGTGGCACAAAGGTAGAGAAATATGTTAGTGGTGGCAAATTTTGGCAATGCAAACTAAAGCAAAGCAAACTAGCTACCAGTAATGGAGTGGCATGACCGCTAGCTAAGGTTCAATCCCCATTGCCTGGGCATTACTAGTGTCCCAAACCACCATGTGACCAAGGGCTTTAACCTCTACATGCACCCACATGATGTCAATGATAGACCTACATTTATTGAATTAAATCCTTTTTTAATTATATATGCAAATTGTATTGCATTGTGTATCTTGCAAAAAAACATTCTTTGGAATCTATTGAATACTATACCTACAACTAACAACTATACCTACTATTAAATGGAGATTTGGAGATTGTGGAAGGTGCTTCCAGTGTTTGTGGAAGGCTATTTCTACTAGAGAATAGACTAGGTGGAGCAAAGGAGGGTGTGCATGGCGGTGCTCTGCAATGACAAAAAACTCTTCCTTCTATTGTTTGCTCCTCAGACGAAGTTAAAGGTGATGATGGAGAAGGTGAGGGCATTGTTTCTCTTGTGGGGGTTGCTACTCTTTTTGAGGCTATGGGTGCTTTTGCTTATGCTTTTGATCTAGATTGTGATGAGACGGTTGCTTGGTGGAAGTCAGAAGACCCTGTTTCCCCTCTTACGGTGTCTTATGATGGGGATTCCCTGGATGAGGAGGAGTTCCTCATGGATCTCTTTTTGGAGGCTCATCGGAAGGCAAATAAGCTTGTTGAGGTAACGGTGGCTGAGGCCACTAATGGTGCTAAGTTTCTAGGTTTGAGGAAAGGTTTCCTCTTTCCTTCTAAGGGGGCCTTTCCTTACACAAAGGATATCTTGGATATTGTCCTTTCCTCTCCCATCTCTCCTGCTTTGAATGAGTGCAAATCTCTATCGTTGGTTACTTCTCCGATTGTTGCCCCGCTATTGGCTGTCTTTCCAGAGTGTTGTTCTTATGGTTGTTGCTCATGTTTTTACCCCTAGAGGGGTGGAAGTTGGTTGTTCTAATGCGGTTTCCAACACTTTGATGGCTTTGGAGGCTCCTACTTTGGAAGTGCACATTTCTCAGGAATTGGTGGAAGAAGTTGTTGCCCCTCTGCCACCTGTCTTTTTTGAGTTTTCTACTCATTTGGTTGTTGCTCATGTTCTTACCCCTAGAGAACAACCCTATGATGGGTTGTCGGATGTTGCTACTCCTGTCCAGGCTAAGGTTCAGGGGACCCATGGGTCCTCCTGCCTCTCGCTTTGGATTCATGATGTTGTGGTGGAAAATTCTATTACTACTGTGGAAAATGCTCTTGTCAGGAGGTTTCCAAGCCAACATCCAAATATTCACTATGTTCATAGTTGGGCTCTGGTAAAGTGGAAGGCTTTTGATCTGTTGCAGGTGGTTGCAATGCCTAAAGGTTTTTTCCTTTTCTCCTTCCAACTCCTTGAGCAGAGTAAGGGTTCCTTACTTGGTGGACCTTGGTTATTAGGAAAAGCTATCCTCCTAAAAAGTTGGACTGTTGGGTTTGTTGCTTCCAAGGAAAGCTTTGGTTGGGCCACTATTTGGGTAAGACTCCCAGCACTTCCTTTGGAATTCTAGGATGAAGAAATCTTTCGTGATATTGGCAAGTCTTGGTTCTTTCTTAGCCATAGATAGGATCATGAAAGACAAGAAACGCTTCATTTATGCAAGATTTTTTATGTGTTGAATTTGGCAAGCTTCTACCAAATAAAGTTAAGATTTGTTCCAAGTTGGGTGTTTGGGAGCAAAGTATCCTCTTTGATTCTTCATCTTTGGTGTGCTCTCATTACCTTAAAGTTGGTCACTTTTCCCACTCTTGTCAAGTCTTCAATCCCTTGAAGACTTGTCCTATTGGGAAGGCTTCAAGTTCCTCTGTTGTTAATCCCATTGAAAAGATTGACTTGGTGAACCCCTTGGCTAGGGAGTTGGATGTGGAAGATCCTATCAATGTCCTAAGAGGAAGCCCCTTCAAGGATAAATTTTTTCCTATTCTTGTGAACGAGATTGATTCTTCTATGAATCTTGGATTGACCTATTCTAATCAAGATCTCCTTATGAGCTCTTTGGGTAGACACAACTTCAAACCTCCTTCTGTGAGGCTCTTTCTTTTGGTGTGGCCTCTCTCATCGTTTGGCATGTTTTGGTTGACAATTTTATGTTGTTTTGCGGTGCCTCCACTGTTTATCTGCTTTTTGTGAGGGTTTCAAGTGCCCTTCAAAACCTATTTTTGTTGCTATGTTTCTTTGGAAAAGTTTGAGACTTTGGTGTTTGGATGTGTTCCTTTTCTTCGCTTTGTACAAGGTTCGAGGCCCTTTCAAAACCCTACTTACCTTATCAAAAACTAACACAATCATATGGACTGTAAAGATTTTCACAACTAAAAATTTTATATCGATCCATAAGTTTTTGGGCCTTTCGTACCTAATGGAAGTCTATTTTTTTCCAAGAGGTCATCCACTAAACTTCACCTCCAAAACCCTCTTAAAAAAGAACCCACAAAAGCTCATTTGTCAAATCAACACAAAAGCCCAAATCTATAATACCTTAGGTCTACAAACACATTTGAAACCTTGAAATGTCTTCAGCTCTTTCCTATATGACCATAGATTCAACTATGCATATGGTCCACTCACACAAAGGATTAACAATACTTGGAAGATCTCTCCTCTCACAACCTAACAACTAGGCTCTAATACCAAATGAAAAGAAATTGTAACAAAATATATCATTTCCACATAACCCTCATGAAATAAACAAATGTGAAACAAGTATATAGAATCTAAAATGCAAAAGAATAACAAACATAAAATAAGATAACACTAGATAGATTTTAGGAAACTCTTTTGAGAGAAAAACCTAGCCCTCAAAGCACCCATAATTCAATGTATTATCTCAAGAACAAAATTACAATACATTTGCAAAGTTTCCATACAAGGCCTCTAAAGTATCAAGCATCCACAATTCAATGTAATATTTCAAGAACAAAATTACAATACACTTACAAAGCCTCCATACAAGGCCTTTGAAGTATCAAGCACTCTAATTACATTCATCTATATGAACAAGCAAATGAAAACCATGTAGCCACATATTCAAATCCACATTTCTATATATGCAATTTACAAGAGATATTCAATCCAACTTTAGCCACCAAACCAACCTCAACAACTAATTGTGTTTGTTTTTATAAATATTACATAAACCATGTGACCCAAAACCATGAGTCAAAACCACGAACTTACTAAACCATGTCTCCAAAATTAAATATTTAGTACTAAGTGACTCCTAATGAGAACTATTTTTCCAATATAACATCCACATTAAATATTATCTCAATGTCTCATACAACATACAAGTGTTTCTAATAATGCCTAATCATATAGTATCTACATCTCTAAAATTTACCACAATTAAGCGTTTGTTTTCACATCATTTACATTAGTGCTACAATGAAAATGTACCACAATTAAACATTTATTTTGACATTATTTATATTAATATTACTATGCAAAATGTACAACACGTCTTTCCCAATATTATTTAATATTTATCAATATAAATATTACGAATATAACTAATAAAACTATTTAATAATAAGTATATGTATAAATTATTTGAACAAAATTATTTAAAATAATATTTTTATAATATCTTTAAAAATCATCTTGAAATTATTTTAAAATTAATATGAATATTATGAACATAATCACTAAATCTATTTTAAAATAAGTGCTCACCCAAAAGAAAAAACAATTGTCTTATTTGGAAAAATATTAGCATATTTAATGTTGTTTTAATGATACAGAAATTCAAATTATATTTAATAAATACTAAAACTCAACTAAAATATTTATTCAAAAAGCTATAAGTAGTAATAATTTTTATGTATTTTAAAACAAAACTTTAAAAAATCATTTGATTAATAAGTATATTGTTAATTATATATAATTTCTTTATTATAATAAATATAAAAAAATACAAATAATTTCATAATAATTTTTTAATAATATAATAAGTATAAAAACTTAAATATTTTTAAAATTTGTAAATGTTGATTATGTTGAAAAATTCTAAATGAGTCTATTAGAGGTCAAATCTTACTAAATGCAGGCCCCTACAACATAAAAAATGAGGCCATGATCATATCGTGAATGACTTTGGTGGAATGGATGCCCCTCAGACTTTGACTTTCAGCCAAAAAAACATTAGTGTAAAATTCAATTCTATACATTTCACCTAAAAACCCTCCCCAATTTTTCTTTTCTTAAATCCAATAATATCACTGTACTTATGCAACACTTTATTTTATAAGCATACTATTTTTGTATTGCTTGACTCTGAATATAATCAAGCTTGCCATCTTCCTTTTGATTAAGTGATAGTGACATTATCTGCACTGATGTAACAAGTGTATTGTTTTCAGTATCATTGCCGTACAAACATCAAGAGTGTAATTCTGCAAACTTGTTTTAAAATATGACACACTGCCAGCATGCTGAGCAGTCACAAAAATAGTTTACAAACATCACCAAGAAGAGACAAAACAAACTCTAGAAGTTGAAAGGAATGCATACACGTATTCTGTTGTTAATCAAACCCAATTCACCTACAAAGTTGCAGAAAACGTATCAATTAAATCAGCCATTTGCGCATCATAGGCAGGGCCTTCCATCTGAAAATGCCCAGCTTTAGGTATAAGATGAATTTCATTGCGTCCAGCTGCCGTCTTCAACTTATCTTTTAGTTGTTTTACACTTGTAAACCCATCACTTGTGCCCATTACAAAGAGCTTTGGTTTGGGTGACTGCAAAATAGCTTTATGATGCCTTCCGAACAATATTGATGCAAGCATGCCAAAGGGGTAACCTAAGCTTACATACCCTATAACTTGCTCAACTTGGTCAACGGCAGAACCTGCGATTGGTGCACCTGCAACAAATACAAACAGAATTTAAACAAAACCATTTAAACTCTGATTCATGTATAAATTGCGTACCAATTTTGAAACCAGATGCATCAACTATCTCAAACAAATACATTCGAAATTTTAGGATAGCTCCATTTATGTACCATTTGGTTTTAAAGTATGTTCCGATAAGATATTGGGGTAGATGCTATAACCCACAAGTACACTACCATGCATGTAAAATTGAGACATACTCCACACCCATGAACCAAGACCTACTCTGCATCTATAGTAACACATCCAGCTATGAACTGAAACCTACTCTGCATCCACAACAATACTCCGCCTGCAAATTGAGACATTTTCTGCATCTATAAGTAGAAGGCTTCACCAATAAACCAGGACATACTCCGCATCTACAAATACAAACTCGGAAAATATTCTCAATCCTCCCTTACTCCGACGAGGAACCCATATCAAGATCTAGGACCTCTCAAACAATATCATTTTTTTAGCAATAAGCTAATTCGATATAGAAAAGATACCTCCATCTCCCTATATCCTCCATCCTCCTCTTTAACCTCTTTACATTCTAACCATAAATACAACATTAAAGTCTTCAAAAACTATTAATAGTTTTAAAAAAACAAGCAACTATTTAATACATGTATAACCATAGTTGTAAAACTTGGACTCGGCAATAAGTCGGCAGGGCTCAAAATTTTTAAAAACTCAGCAAAAACTCGGAGAAAAGCTGGGCAATAACTCAGAAAATTTATCGAACATTTGAAAATACATTATTTTTTAAAATTTTCTTCAAAAACACACATATATACTGAATTTGTATAACATATTACAGGTTTCCATCAGTGACTTCACCATGATACTGCTGCCTTTAGGGGTTTTCATGAGATCACTATCATTGGGTTGGCTTTATTTAGCTTTACGGTGTCTGCTTTAATTGATTAAGTTGTTTCTCTTGCAGCACCTGTTTGGATTTCTGCATTTTATTAGTTCCTATAGAAAAAGGAGAATGTTATTTCTTCAGGCAAAAGGCATGCTCAATAATCAACTTAAGGGTTGATAATAAGATATTGGCTTGAGTTAGTGAAGAGATCTCCAGTGACTTTCTGCTGTCTTTAGGGGTTTGTCATGGGATCACCATCATTGGGCTGGCTTTATTTAGCTTTATGACTCTTCTGCTTTTATTGATTAACTTGATTCTGTTGTAACACTTGTTTGGATTTTTGCATTTATTGGTATAATATTTTTAATCTTCCTACAGAAAAAGTAGAAATTCATTTCTTCAGGTGAAAGGCATGCTCAAGGCTAGAAGTATACAGAGAGCATGAACCTGAAAATTATTCTAACCAGATTAAATATTTATAATAAGTATAGCTCTTTGTATATTTATAAATTATAATAACTATTTCTCTTAATATTAATTTAATCTAAAATGATTATATATAGTGAGTATGGAGGATTCCACACAGCCGAAATTGACAGTCATCATCAATCCTTATAGATCATTCACAGTAGAATTCGCTGTTAAGGGAAATGAGAAGCAAGGTTTTGGTGACCTCATTCAAGGAAAGAGAAGAAATGAAAAAGGCATTTGAATCCCAAAATGAACAGATATATTTTAAGGCTCTGTTGGGTAGAATGTCAAAGGACGTGGGAGGGTGGAACATTCTGTAAATAAATCCTCCGGAGTTTCAAGTAAACTTACAGTTGTCGCATGCTGTCAGTGTGCCTTCCGTTGCGTGCTTTTTTTTTTTGCATCCAGAAAACACATGAAAACCCTAATAAAAAATCGTGTTTCAGTTTTTATGTTAAGTTTGGACGATTTTTTAACGAGTTTCAGGGAGAAATCTGCTCATTTTTAGCAATTTTTTCACTTAAAATTGCCACAAGTTTAACCAAAACTCGACGACGAGTTTTTCTGTGATTAACTCGATGACAAGTTTTTCTGTGATTAACTCGGCGGCATGTTTGACTCATGTGCACTTGTGAGTTCTGTGAGTACTCACAAGTTCTGCGCAGAGTTTTTCAACCTTGTGTATAACTATATTAAAAAAAAAACCATATTCATCCCAAAATTTTAGCAATAACCATATTCATCCGTTAATACACCCTCACAATAAACCTTTATTAATACCTAATACCATTAAAAAATTGTATATTTCAATAAAGCTCAATACTTTTCTTCCATAGATTAAAAATATTTTCAAAATTTACCCCTTCATTTTTTAAAGCTCTATACCTAAGCTCACTAACCCTTCTCTCCTCTTATCACGATTATTTTTCTCTCAAATAGAAGACGTGCTTGGAAATTTAGAGAGATATGCAAACAACATTCGATTAGTATTTTATATCTTTGTAACTCCCACCACATAAAAATACTTCTATGCAAACTTCATATCAAAAATATTTGTTTTGAGTTCTTAAACTTGTGCAACCATTTTTATTTAAAAAGTCCCCACATGCAGACCTTAGTTTTAAATAGTGAATTTAAACAACAGTTTTTGAATCTTTTGATTAACTCACTTTTCTAAACCATTCACCACTTCACCAATTTCAAAGACTCAGCAGAAACACATAGGGGTACATAGGAACACGTCCCTTGCCCTTATGCAGGTGTCTCTCTATTGGGGATGTTTCAGAAATATGAGGACACTTCAAAAATAACCCCCACAGTCCCCTAACTCGAGTATGCTAGGAAACAGCCTGGAAACATAGTCATCCACCCTCCAAAAACATTAAAAAATAAAGGCTTTAAAAATTTCTGCCCAATTTCAAATAAAAATTAAAAATCTCCTTTGTGCCATGGACTCCCACACCACACAGCCCTAAGTGCACAAAGCATAACTGCTTGTCCATTGCAAGTCACATTTTGAAGGAGGCCAGAATGAAGTAGAGGTCTCAAATGTTGTATAAGTGATCAATGATTCGGCATGTGTGTGCAAATTAATCGACCTAATGATAAAGGCTTACAAGCACATCTTTTCGATCCTACATTGTGTTCATAAATTGAACAACACGGAAGAGAAATTGTGTTAAGAGAATGGTGGTGAAAGTTAAAGATATTCAAATATTTATTTGCAACTACCACACTTTATTTGCACTCTAAGGACTTCTTCAAGGAAGGAATTCCTCAAACTTGTGGATATTAGATTTGTCAATTGCTTCATTTTATTAGAGAGGATGCTTGAGGTGCAAGAGTCTCTATGGTTGATGATGGTTAACCACAGTGAGGTAGATGGCTTGATGCAAACACTAATGAGATAATTGTTGTGAAACAAAAGATCCTCGATGAAGATTGATGGTCCACTATGAGGTAAGAGAATTCTAAATTTATTATTAAATTATTAATTCATTAATGTTTGTATCTTGATTACCTTACTCGTTTTTTGTATTAGCATTCACTCTTTGTTATTTGAATCTTATAAAAAAATTATCGTATTAATTTCAAAACAAAAAGTTTCTAAATATGTTTGTTCCTCCATTTCAATTGTTGTAGATGTCATTACATATGTTGATACCAACTCTCTTAGTTTTGGAGAGATTAACAAGACATTTAATAGCATGATTGGGTAGAGGAAGCAAGCAATTCATAATAAGAATCCTAATTTAGGATTATATGAGGAGCACATTAGGCCCATTGTGACATAGTGGTGGAACACCACAAATGCCCCACTTCATATGCTAGCTTGTGGTCTAAATCCCAAATGGTATGTGCCAAGGATTGTGAGGGTGCCTCCTAAAGATGAAGAGGTCAAATAAGAGTTAATCAATGCCCCTTAAAAAATGCATTCGACTAAGAAAGCAACTTTACCTTGAACATGGTGGCTTGCCTTTGTTAATCTACATGGTCCAACATTCAACAAACTAGAGACGGGGATAGATAAAGCTACATTAACTCAATCCATCTCTATTGAGTGGCGGACATGGCATGGCAAGGACACACCAAAGTTGAGAATGCTTTCCACTTACCTCCTTTCAGAGGTAATTACCTTTCTACAAATAGGAATTGATCCACATACAACTTCATCCATTCTATCAAGAGAACATGCTTACCTCTCAACAAGTAAAGAAGTTTCTGGTCATGCATGGTGCCTTGTGACTTGAAGATCAACGAACCCCAACTTTAAGGTGGGATGTGAGTCCTAAGATGCCACACAAATTGATGAGAATAAGGCACAAGAGGAATTGGTGAGTGTTCTATTCGAGGAGACAACCCCTGATATTGTCAGTGAATCAAACTTAGAGTAATTCTGATTTAGGCAGGGATAAGGTAGAGGCGTAGTAAATATAGATCTCAGATAGTTTACATTTTGTCATTTTATACTTTTAGCCTTTCAACATTTTGATTTTGTTGTATCGCACATTAGTAACAAAAATTCAAATTGAAATAAAATCTTAAACATTGAAAGTTTGTTAATTTGTATGTCAACTTGTGTGAATTCTCAATTCAGCTCGAATGTTTCATAAGATGATTCTATAATGTAATGACAAATGCCTTTTATATGGTTCTGAATTGCCCCAATTTAACTCCAATATAGACTCAATGGAAGGGAGAATAATTGAAATTCCCTATATTTTTTAAATTTTTTTTTTTTTTAAATTATGATATGGCGTGTGGGCGTTTTGAGGGTTTGGCTGCTGCTACAGTGACTCTATGGCCACTGCTGCAGCAACTGTGTAAGGCTACAGGCCTTTGCTGTATGGGCTATAGCCCTTGGTTTTTCACTATTGGTTGTGTGTAATGTGGGGGAGGATGTTTGAAGAGTGGGGATTTTTTCCAACGCAACTTTTGTCGCCATTTTTTCTGGTCCTTTGGTTTTTACAGGGGTGGCTGCTTTCATGGCAGCTATTGGGGGTCCAGGGGACCTGCCAACCTATGTTTTAAAGATGCTCTAAATGCGGATGAGCCTTCTTCGTCTTAACACAAAAAAATAATTCATTTCTTAGTGCATGCAACAAAGGAAATCAAATCTGATCAGTGATCAATTAATCATGCAAATTCCAATGGATGCTAAGAGACATACAAAGATTGATTGGCTTTGGTTATCCAATCCAATATCTATTGTTGATAATGTTTTTAACTTGTCCAAGCATGCCTTAATTTGCAAATTTATGGGTATCGATATCTCTTTGCTTTTTTTGGAGACTTGGACTCAAAGAATTGGAATCCTAAGGGTGATATGGAAATCATTCTAGCAAGGCATATTGGAATATGATTTTTGAGGGAGGACCCTATTTTCATAATTAGGCCGATTTATTAATCAAACCTTGGCATGTAGGATTTGATCTAGCGGAGGAGCTTCCATCTCAGATTTTGTATTGATTTGCTTCCCTCAATTGCCAATGGAGTTTTGGAGACAAGATATTCTACAATCCATTGCATCAATTACCGGGAAACCCTTGAGTCCTCACCATCACTCAATAGAAAGGTAGACAATTTTGCCCGTCTATGTGTTGAAATTAATTTGAATAATCCTCTCCCCAATTCTCTGGAGAATAGATTGGGTAGTATGAATTGGACTCAGCAAATAGACTATGAAGCACTTCCCTTTCACTTTCATGCATGTCATGACTATGGACAAATACAAAGAAATTGTTCAAAGATGGGTCCTAGAGCCCCTCAATTTCCTCTTGAGACATAAACAATCAATTTAAAGGCAAAAGGAAAGGCCCCAATCCGATTGAATGAGCCAAACTCAAATGACTCATTCCTATGAAATCTAGTACTAAGGGGAAGACCATAAATTGTCAACATAAGGATACTACTAAATGGGTGTCTAACAATAGGTTTAATGTTCTCGAAAACTTTGAGTTGGAAGCAATGGAACATGATAAGACATTGATTGGGAAAAGTGTGCACCTTTTAGATTTAGTTATTTTATCTAATCCAGTTGATGCAAATACTTCTTTAAAGATGCAATCATTACCGAAGGAAGGGGATGTCTCCACTCCCAAGCATATTGAAAAAATTGGTAGGCAACAAAAGGGTGATTGCTTACTTATAGAAGGAGTAGAGTTCATTCCTATGGTAGAGATTCTAATGGAATCAATGAAGCTATTGATATGCTAGATCCTCTGCAAGTCTGGGGAAAAGGAAGATGATAAAGGAAGGTACCTCTTTTGTTAGGGCTTCAACAAAAGAACATTAAGAAAGGGGGGACTAATAAAGTATCAAAGACTAGAAGGAAAAAGGACCAAGAAAAGGTTAAGTTGATAGGGGAATCAGTGGTGGAATCTGGTGTCATTAAGACATTAGATACTCACTTTTGCAAGCCTAAAAAATGATTGTGATTTCTCGGAATGCTAGGGGTTTGATTAGCACCCCTCGACAAAAGGCTACTCGGGATCTTATTTGATAACATTAGTTGGATATTGTCTTTATTCAAGAGACAAAACTTTCAGTGGAGGGTATGGTTACTATCTCTTCCAAGTTTTGGAGAAGGGGCCAATATCAATGTATTGCTGCCCAAAGTACCATTGGTAGGGTGGCTTGTTTATGGGACCCTCATAAGCTCACCCCTTTTTGGTGGCTAGTGAGTAGAAATTCAATTTCAATGGTGGCTTCATACTTTGATTCAAAAGAGACTATCCTATTCACAAATTCTTATGCATCTACTAATTTTCCGATGTAAGGTTTTATACTCGAGCCCCATATTAGATCTATTTGTCCTTTAGCTCCTATTTTCTCTTAGATTCTAGCAAGAAATTTAAATGCTATAAGTAGTCTGGATGGGAACTTGGGGGTATTGGTTGTCTTAGTCTATCTTCTACCTTCTTGAGAGATAATATATCTCCTTTTTTTTATTTGGTGGATGTAATGCCAAGAAATGGTACCCTTCACCTAGAAGCTGGAATAATATAAGGTGCAGAAATGATTCTAACTCTGAAAAACTTGACAAGTTTCTAGTTTCTGATTATTGGGTTGGTAACAATTGGACTGCTTATTCTGAAATTTTGGGGTGGAGAGGGTCTAATCATCAGCCTATCAAATTTTATTCCTTGTTGCTCTCAATTCCCTAAAAACTTTATTTTAAATTTCAACTTATGTGGCTTAGGGATTCTGATTTACACAAGCTAATGAAGGGATGGCGGATGGAAGTGAAGCCTAGCTTTGGAACAAATATGTAATCCTTTTTTAAGAGGCTTCAATTTATCAGGTTTAAACTCAACTGCAAAATCTTATTTTGGAAATATTTTCTAAATCAAGAATCAACTGCAAGATAAGCTAGACAGAATCACCTTTCAAGTCAAAATGGAATGAATTACTGAGAAACTTATGTGGAAGAGACTTCTTGTTCTAAGGAACTGTCTGAATGGGAACTCTATGAGGAAATTTTCTGAAACCAGAAATCCCAAATTGACTAGCTTCAAGAAGAGGATAAGAACCCTTCTTTTTTTCATAATTTGTGAAGGAATATAGAAGTGGTAATGTTATAACTTCTCTCATTTCAGCCCAGGGAGATCAAGTGACCTTTCAAGATAAATCTAAGTTGTTAGGCACTTCTCCTCTTTGTTTACTAACTTGTTCTGCAGAATATGGTAGAAAAGAGACTCATTCTAGATTGCATTCCACCATTGGTTTCGAAGAATATGAACATAACTCTCTTAGAACCCATCTCCATTGAGGAGCTTGAGATAATTGTGTGCCAGATGAAGAAAGGTAAGTTTCCTAAGCCTGATGGTTTTCCTACAGAATTTTTCAAGAATTTTGGGAAATGCTGAAAGTTAACTTGTTAGAGGTTGTTAGGGAATCCCAAAATTGAAAATAGTAAGCAAATGCTTAGAGCCATTAATTATACTTTTCTTGCTTTAATTCCCAATAAAGAAGGGTGACCTCTTTAGATTTTTTTCATCCTATCGTTCTACGCAATGTTATAAGATAATTACTGAGCTTATTATAGAATGTCTGAAAATGTGTTTGCTTTTCTTGATATCACCTGAGCAAGGGAGATTTGTGAAAGGGCATTAGATCTTGGATGGTATAGTTATGCAAGCAAAAGCTATTCATTCTATGTCCACTTCCAAGGAAAATGCCATGTTCATTAAGCTTGCTAAGGCCTATGATAGAATCAAGTGGTTGTTCCTTTGGAACATTTTATTGGCTTATGGGTTTTGCTCTGAGTGGGTTAAGTGGGTTCTGAGTTATGTAAATTTGATTTCCTTTTCTATGTTAATCAATGGCATTCCTTCAGCTCTTTTCTCATGACTAGAGGTCTTAGATAAGGAGATCCTTTATCTTCTTATTTGTTTACTTTAATGGTGAAAGGTTTAGGCCGTTTGTTGAAGCAACATAATGAAAGAGATTCATTCAGGGATGGTCTTAGGCTTGGAATACTAACTCTCAATCCCATCTTCAGTTTGTGGATTACACAACCTTGATGGGGATGGAAAAAATCAAGGAGGCAATCAGTTTCAGAAAAGCTTTAGATGTATACTTATCTACCTCTCTCAATCCCATCTTCAGTTTGTGGATTACACAACCATGATGGGGACAGAAAAAATCAAGGAGGCAATCAGTTTCAGAAAAGCTTTAGATATATACTTATCTACCTCTTGTCAACAAATAAATAAAGACAAATTCAACATTTTCTTTTTCAATACACCAGAGCCTATTCAGCACAAAATAGCAAATATTCTTCACTTTCAAATTAGGAACCTTCCTATGGATTATCTAGGTATTCCCCTTTCTACTGGAATGCTTAAAAGAGACCAACGGAAGAAGATTCTAGATAGTTTTCATATAAAGATTAGCCATTGGACCCTTCGATGGTTATCATTTGCTGGATGATAGACACTATTAATATTTGTATTGTATGCTCCTCGATTTACAGATTTTTAATTTTATCTGCTCCCAAGAGCTTTCTCAAGGAGTCTGATGCTCTTTCAAGAAAATTCTTATGGGCAGGAAATTTGGAAAATCAGAAATGGAGTCTTGTGAGCTGGGACCAAATTTGTAAACCAGAAGAAGTTGGAGGACTTGGGCTTAGGCAATCTAAGCTCAACTGTCAGGACTTAGTGGCCAAATTATATTGGAGATGGTGCAAAAATCCAGATCAACCTTGAGCAAGAATTCTTAATTAAGTATTTGGGAGGAGTGGCCGATGAAGACATTCTGCAGATGGAATTGACTGGAAAAGGTTCCATGGTTTGGAATACTATTAAAAAGGGTGCTTCACTTATTAAGGAAGGGCTTTTTTGGATAACTTATAAGGGTAATAATGCTTTCTTTTAAACAAATTCTTGGGATAACCATCCCCCATATTCCTTCTTCTTTTCCTTGGCCTCATCCTTTCAGTTAACATTTTCTTGAGGCAAGGTGGTCCAAAGTTGTTGATTTTAAGTGCACCTTTCCTCTAAGGAGGTCTTTGGTCTATCACTGGTGGGAGCCCCAAGACTAGCCCAAAGAAGGCTCTTCGGAGGATTAGTACTACATTCTAGCTTCAATTCTTGTAGACCAACCCAACAATTCTTTAGAGGACAAGGATAGCCTTGCATGGGGCCACGATTCTAAAGGAGTTCATTAGATATCCCTTGGTTATCATTCTTTAAAACAACAAAAAGAGAGGAATGGAGTGTTTCCTTGGTGGAGGAGAATTTGGAACAAATTTGGCTAGCCTAAGTGTAACTTTTCTATGTTGTTCTTTAGCCAAAGCAAGTACCTCATGTAGGAAAACATCGAAAAGAGAGGATTCCATTTGTGTTTTTTGTGGTAGTAGTTGGGAAAGTACTAATCACCTTTTCTTTCAATGTCCCTTCGCTATGGAGATTTGGAGCTTATGGTGCAAAATCTAGAATAGATCTTTTATCCATGCTACTTCCTTGTCTGAGTTTTAGGCTAGTTTGGGCCAACCCCGAGCTTCAACATCCTTTCTTTATGTGGGATATTGTTCCTTCATTTATCCTTTGGCAGATTTGGTTGGAGCAAAACCGTTGAATCTTCCAAAAGTGCCAAAGTACAGTCATGCAAGTTTGGCTTAAGATCAAGAGTATGCTCAAAGAGACCATTGAGGCTAAATTCAGTATTGATGAACCTCTTACTTCCTCAGATGTGAAATTAGCAAACCTTTTGGAGTTGTCCCCCTCTTTTGCCTCATAGGCTTGGCCTAAACACAAAGTGCAATCTTCTAGGAAGGTGAACAGGTCAGGTAAGTGGTCTCCTCCTAGTGTTTTTTCTTTAATTAATACAAATGGCTCCGCTTGGGGCAAGTTGGCTTCTACGGGGATTGGCAAAATTAATTGAGATAGTGAAGGCTCGGTTCATTTCTTCTTCTCCACTTATATAGGATTGCACTCTAATAATCAAATGGAGGCCTGAGCCATTCTTACGGCTTTGGAGAGAGCTTGTGTGATGGGATGCAATAAGGTCATATGTGAAATGGATTCTATGATTCTAGTTTCCCTATTGAATAAAAGGAATTTGCAAGAGTCCTCCCAGAGGTTTGCTTTGGTGGCAGGCTTCTGAAGAGATGCGTAATTGGAATGTTGCGGATTGGGGAGAGTTGACCTAGGATAAATCTCAGCAGATTCTTCAACTATTTCATGATGATTAGATAGAATGAAATTGGTTTGTTGGTTGTGGGGAATGTGGGTCTTGGTCAAAGTTTTGACTTTTCTAAATGTCAAGTTGGATGGTATTGTAGGAACCCCCTGTTCATTTCTCTTTTGTTAATTGTTATGATGGCTATTGCTATTTGGAAATCTATCTGGTGTCTTTCTATTTAAGTAATTGGAAATGGAATGTTGCGGATTGGGGAGAGTTGACCTAGGATAAATCTCAGCAGATTCTTCAACTATTTCATGATGATTAGATAGAATGAAATTGGTTTGTTGGTTGTGGGGAATGTGGGTCTTGGTCAAAGTTTTGACTTTTCTAAATGTCAAATTGGATGGTATTGTAGGAACCCCCTGTTCATTTCTCTTTTGTTAATTGTTATGATGGCTATTGCTATTTGGAAATCTATCTGGTGTATTTCTATTTAAGTACCCTTGAATAAAGTTTTTATTTTTACCATAAAAATAAATAAAAAATGAAACTTTTTTTAATTGTCATCTCCTATCATACTGGAAATGTGCCCCTGTGTTTCCTACCATCCCTATCCCAAAAACTTGGTATAACATAAAAAATACATTTATGGTGGACATGATTTTTCTCCAATTCATGAATAATTTTTTTGTGTTTTTGGAATAAACTGTATGAACCTTTTTTCCATCACATAGTTTAATCCAAAAACATACTAAATAACTGCATTTATGTTTTACCCAAACCTCACATTGCTGTATTGCCAAATAAAATTCAATAGACTTTTTAAATAAATTATGTGGCAGCAAACATACCACAAACCACCTTTAGATCCGTACATTGTAGAGCCAGCAAACTGGAAAATCATATCCAAAGAAAATAGAGTGCTCGCTCTAGTGTGAAGGTTAATGAACTGTTGCTAGAAGCCACATATTCAGAACTAACCTCTCCTTCCCTTGGCCCTTTGCTTTAATACCATGTTAAATTTGTTAGGAATATAAAATGATGGAGATTACACTATGCCTGTAATAATAATATTAAAATGTAATATGTATTAGGGATTATAAAGGACTTTATATTTACTTGCATTAGCTTTATAAAACCACCTTACTCCAACCACCTAAATAACCTCCTTGCAGGAGACTGTTTCTGCACAACTGACAACTAACAAAATATTTATTTATTGAATATGATCTAACACTTATTTAATTATTTACTAAACTATACTAATAAAAAATGTAATATATTTCCAAAAATACAAACAAGTCAATAAAGATCATGAAGAGAGCACTAATTTTTTATAGACAGACTCTAGTGCTAATGGAGAGATTCACCCTAACACCTTCACTCTTCATAATCAAATATCAAGTAACATAAAACCAATGAAGTTTACAACACAAGCCAATGGTAAGTAGAAAAATTTGATATTGGGTTGGCTCTCGTTTTTCCAATGGGTAGCTATGATTCTTTTCTACTTTGTTTCTATGGATGGGATAATTTACCAGTATTCACTCCTATTTGTCTTCATTTTGATATCTTTATACTGGTTATGGAGCAGATTCCTTTGGCAATGAGGAGGGTAACCCTTTCGCTGAGTTTGCAGAAGTAACATCATTGGGCTTTTGCCATTCACAGGTGTATAAGGTATTTTTGAGTGGTGGGTACCCCAATCTTATTTGTAGCTGGAGAATTCCCTGGGTTGGCTGGACTGCATTCATTTTGCATACAACCATTAAAGTAGCACACACCATGGTCGGTAAGCTGTGGTACGAGCTCAGGGAGCTCCCCTAGTGACCAAGGTTTAAACTCACAAAAACATTGTAAGAATGTGCAAACATTTGAGCCCTTAGTGTCACCAACCCAAAATCATCAAGCACAATCCTTTCCATTATCTCTGCATTGGGCAGGTCACCTACAAATAAAAGAATTAGAAAACATCACTGAACTCATTTTCTAGCTGTATTCAGTCTTGGAGGTCATATTGAAGGAAAAGAGGTTATTGATCCAAAAACAAAACAGAACTACCAACAGAAATGAAGATTTTTTAAAGGATTTTCTCTTTCATTTTCTCAAAAGCTATAAATTTTCAAATCCATATTTGGTTTTCAGCAACAGTGCTAACGATCAAGGCTCCATTCCTGCTTTTGATATTCCCCATTTCATGCTATTAACTCATAGTCCATTAATTTTGGACTTTGTACATTTTTCAAATTAATATACAAACACAAAAAAATTATCCTTACAGTGAAATATAATCATCAATGTACATTTACTCAACATAAAACATAATGTCCATTTGAATGTCTTTGAAACTAACTTCTTAAAGAATCCTATTTTGATAAAGGCACATAACGCTGATGAACACTGGACCCAAAAAGAAAGCATTAACAAGATACCAACACCTAGTTGGTATTAATTAGCTAATCCAAAATTGTTTGGGAAAACATTCAGTTTGGGATGGTTGAATGGATCAGCCATCAAAAGTGTGTCCAAAGCAGAGTTAGAACCTGGGCAGAAGAAGAAATAAAATATTTGCCAGTCAGTGGCAGTTGGATGGGTACAAAATAAGCTTACCATTTCAGCAACACACAAGAACATTACATGCAGGAACAGACACAGCTTACTATTTCAACTAGGGTGGAAAATGTCCCATGTATGGCAAAACAGAGCCAAAACTCTTCCAGGGAATTGAATCAGTTGTCCTTCTCTCTTCTAATATGGGAAACGTTCTAATTCCTGATCCTCTTGTCAACTCTTCTGCTCATCCTTCAGCATAAATCATAGTTAGCAAATCCAAACGGACTTGATTCAAATCCAGCTGGATCTGGAATTTCTGGACCGACCAGATTTGTAGGATTTGGTCCAGACTTCACAACTGATAAAATTTCACCAGTTTTGTTTTTGAAAATTTCAAATTTCCAATCTCTTTGGCCTCCCAAACAAATTGAATTTTTTGAACCTAGTAACTATGGCATAAATACACCTGCTAGGAGATGTGCCAAGGTGGTGGGGTTCACTGAACTTAGAACAAAACTGAATTGTAGTACAATTCCACTCTAGATGTTTGGCAATTAAAAGTCACAGCACATTTTCATGTTTATAGAGTTAATATGACTGCATGTTGTCATTTCGTTGTCAAATGAGAGGATGCTTGTTGTCAGTATCCTTAGTTGCCTTTGAGGAGGGAGCAAGCTTGAACATTTTGGTGTTTCGCTTGTCGGAAATGAGAAGACACATTGTGGAATGTGAGGCATTCTTGAGGGCCTTCATGAAGGGAATCCCCATTCTATTGTTTGATAGTGAAATGCTTCTGGAGCTTATTGTCTCATTGGATGTCTTCAAGGTAAATCAATTGTGTTATCTCTTTTCATGTGATGTTATTTGCTATCACTTGCTTTATGTTGTTTCCTTGCAAGTTGTTGATATCTCACAGCACAAGTTGATATAAATATACTTCAATTGAATAACAGCTATACATTTAAGAATTCTCTAATGGCTACCCCTGACAAGGTCATCACCCTGAGCAGGACTACCATTAAGAATTATGCAGCTAGCATTGCCATGCTGCATGGCAATTTCCTCAAGAGGAAAGGTCAAGCTACTAATATGGACAGTCTGAACAAAAGGACCCAACTTCAACAGGTGCAAAGAGACTCAGTGGTCATCGACCTGGATGAGGATGATATAGAAGACCATTTGGGTTTCCTCAAGGAAAACTGGGTAGCTATCAGTAGGTTAATGGAGTTATCTTCCAATTGAATGTTCTGCTGCTGTGTGTTTGCTGATGGTATATTGTTTTTGCAAGTTTTTTTCTGTTGTTTCTGCTTTTGGATCTCCATCCCTTGTGGAGCTCAGTCTTTTTCCATTCTGCTGCCGGGGCTTTGTAGTTTTGGTGCCTTGTACGACCTGGATGAGGATGATATAGAAGACCATTTGGGTTTCCTCAAGGAAAACTGGGTAGCTATCAGTAGGTTAATGGAGTTATCTTCCAATTGAATGTTCTGCTGCTGTGTGTTTGCTGATGGTATATTGTTTTTGCAAGTTTTTTTCTGTTGTTTCTGCTTTTGGATCTCCATCCCTTGTGGAGCTCAGTCTTTTTCCATTCTGCTGCCGGGGCTTTGTAGTTTTGGTGCCTTGTATAAGGGTTTGGGTCTTTCAAAAGCCCACTTTTAAAAATAATATCCAAAAAAAAAAACAGTTATTCATTTAATTCACAAGCATCCCTCTTCTTATTCACAACATGGTCTTAGTCACAATATGGTTTCATATATTGGTTAAGGAGAAAGTAAGCAGCATAAAAGTTGTTGAGGAAAGTATTAACAAAAAATCTAGTCAAAGGTGAAGAATTGGTTGGGGCCGAAATAGTCTAATTTGTTCAGCCAAGGTCAAAATCATCTATGAGACAACAAAACGCAAGGTTGCAGTTTGTCAATACAGAGGTTTGATCTTCATCAAAGGGGTCTGATAGTGTGCCATAGAGTTGGTAATGAGTTGTTTATCATTTTTCAATGCTTGTTTAAGTTGTTTTGGAATAAGAACTACCATAGAATGCATTCTGACAATAGAATGCAACATGGTTATTCTGATTTTATACCTTAATGGTTGTGATAGCTTATGCCTGGCCTCAAATTGATGAAAAAGTTTTTGAACATTGATAGCATATTTATGTGAAATGACGGTTGGGTAATGCTTCACAAGCTATAGGAGATATAGAAAGTTTTATAGAATGCTTTTCTAGATTGTTATATACACTAGGCCATGATTTGATGGGAGTATGTTTGGCATCTATATTGACATGTACAATTGCACTAATGCTTGACTTATAAGAACCAAGAAAAGGGCAGCTTTGTAGAAAGGGTTTAGTTTTGTAACTGTCATATGTCCATACGATTTTGCAGTTGTTATGATGCAAGTTGAGTTATAAGACCCAACGGAGCAGCTTTTTGTAAGGTTGTGATAAGCCTTTCTACATAATAATCTGCATTTTGAGAGGATAAGCAGGTTGAAGAAAACTCCACAAGAGCAGAGATGGTATCATACTTGAGAAAGTTGTATTTGAAATATTGTCATAGCTTTCGTGAAACCAAAAGCCCCCCAATTTAGGAGGTATGATCCAAAGTTGTTGGGACAAACATTCAGTTCCAACTGATTAAGTGGATCAGCCATCAGAAGTGAGTTCAGAGCAGAGCTAAAACTAGAACAGGAGAAGAAAATGATGGATTTGTCAATCAGTGACAGAATTGGTTGGGGATGAAATGATCATATGATTTTGGCAAAAGGCAAGAACTTAACACACAGAACAGCCATTGTGGCTGGGGTCATAAACATCCCATGTAGAAGAAAACAACGGAACCAAAACTCTTCCAAGGCATTGAAGCTGTTCTCCTTCCATCTCTTCACATGGAAGATGTTCCAGTTCCTCTTGTTGACTCCTGTGTTCCTCCTTAGGAATAAATACACCCATTGGGGAATATGCTAAGGTGGTGGAGCTCATAGAAGCAAACTGAATTGTAGTATAATTGCACCCTAAATGTTTGACAATTAAAAGTGGCATCTTATTCCCATGTTTCTAGAGTTAGTATGATGTAATGTCCCTTACCTGGTCCTGTCTTGGAACTTGCTTGTTTTAGGGTTAGGGTTGGCCAATTGGTTACTCTAGAATGGGGAAATTCTTGGCTGATCACCTGCATCCACAAAGTGAGCAATATTCCACACATACACATGTTCATTAGCATTAATGTCTAGGCATTCAAACATAGATATATAATCATAATTGCAATCATAAAACACATGAGGGGTGACATGGATGGATCCACCCGAAGCCATGATCCCTAGTACAAAGGTGGTAACCTACAACCTTCCACTCTAGGGTACTTGTAATTGCATTCTCCACTCATGACAACTCCTCGAAAAACACATGACCTACTGGGGGAAGCCAGCAGAGCTTATAAGTGGCCTAGGCCTACCACCCCTCCATGGCCGCAGTGGAATCTTAGGTGAGACCCCCAACCCTCCATGGCCCAACCCTTGCCTTGGGATTAGTGGAACCTTAAGTGGACTTGCCACCCCTCCATGGCACATCCTTGTCTTGGGTCCTAGGTGCAGAAACTTAAGTGGGGTTTTTAGGCACCACTTTTCTCAGCCCCTTCCTCCCTAGTAGGTTTACAAGCACTTAGAAGATAATCTTTGATTATACACAATGTAATCCTTATTGAATCATGACAATACATCTCATAGATTATTATAAATGCAATAATCATAATGAAGGAACCTATTATCTAATTACTAACTTAATGTTAGCCATGATATCAAAGAGTATTGAGGATTAGTAGCCAATGTAAGCACATTCATATATCCACATCAGAGTTAATTAAATACATAAATTATGTCTGTAGTGTAAAGAATAACATATGGGGAATAACAGTAGTTTCAAGGCAAAGCAAGAAGACTCTTGGTAAAGTAGATTTCGCAGCAATTCATGGAGATGGCAACAGTATGGCGGCAGATATGGTATTTAAATTGAATGACTAGTTTCAAGGGTCGGGTTTTGTCATCTAGGCCAATCAGGTTGATCGGGTCTGCATTTGGCAAGAAAGGGTGACGGATTAAACAGCGCTGTGGTAACTATCATGATCGGCTTTTGTAGTCTATATATCATATAGGCAACAACGATTGGCAAAGCCTAGTTCAAATATGTACATCAATTATTGCTAGACGATTATCTGATCAGACATTGGAAGCGCTAGAATCATTAATAGCTAAGTGGAGGAACTCTCACCTGTTTGTTGGATCAATTATGTCTTCCTGCTGTTACACGTCCTTCAATTGTTGCATAGACCGGGTCTCAATCTTCCTATTTCTAAGTGACGAAGCAATGCACCTCCCTTGTTTAGACGCATCCCTTGTAAGGAGGTGCAGTTAAAGACAGTTCTCATTGGTTAAGATAATCGATTTGTATGTTTGTGTTTTAATAACTAATAAGCATTTAATCAATTTCTTTTAGCAATGTTTATTAAAGGCAATTAATATATTAATATTGTCTTTAGTATTTTAACAGCTCTGTTTACCCCTCTTAATTTATTTTGATCATGTTGAGGATGGCGATACTCTTCAGATAATAATTCCCATATCATTTCATCTTTTCCTTAAGTGATGCGGCAGAGGATTTTATGGCCTCAACAAGGATTCTTAAACACTTGTGTCTGAATAATGGTCGATAGTTGGAGGGTGGCAAATTAGAGAGAGCCTCCCGAAAATGATGCCATCAGGCGCTAATATATCATATATATTGCGATTGGTGGGGAGACGGGAAACCACCACACCTTTGCTATCGGGACTCATATTGCTAATGCCGTCAATACTAGATGGAGATCTTTAAGGAGTATCTTAGATATCTGGTTGAGGTGTCGGCATTCAATCTTGCATCATATGTTGGTTCCTGGGGATTAGACAGAAATATTTATTGGCTACAAGGAAATCATGAACTTTCAAATTGGGAATCGCTGGAGATTGAACGGGGGCATAATATATCACCAAAGGCATGAATGTTGTTCGCTATAATATCTTATTAAATTGTTATAATGATAATAGTTTAATATTTATAAATTTTATATTCCTTAATTTATGTCTGAGTTTTATATAGATTTTATATACTTTAATACTTATTATATTATAATGATTACAATAAAATTTATAACATAATTATAATATTGTCTTGGACAGTTATAATTATGACGATACTCAAATGGTTAATAACATTTACATTTGTTCTTCGTTATTTAAATGTCACGATTTTGGGGCCATGACATGACCATATGTATATGTAGTCATTTCATTACGTGTCCTTAGTGACCCTTGAGGAGGGGGCAAGCATGTACATTTAAGTAATTCACTATGTTGCAGCTGAGCTAGGCTTGTGAGAGGTGAGAGAATTCATTGTAGAATGTAAGACATTCTTGAGGGCCATCATGAAGGGAATCTCAATTGTATTTCTTGATTGATAGAGGATTCTTACTGGAGGTTTTCCCCTATTTGGGACTATCCAAGGTAAATCACTCACTAGTTGGATTTTAAAATTGCATCTTATTCCCATGTTTCTAGAGTTAGTATGAATATATGTAGTTGTACTTATTTCATTACATATGCTTGTTGTTGGTGTCCTTAGTCAACCTTGAGGAGGGAGAAAGTCTGTACATTTAAGTAATTCACTATGTTGCACCTGAGCTAGGCTTGTGAGAGGTGAGAAGATGCACTGTAGAATGTAAGCGTCCTTGAGGGCCATCATGACAGGAATCTCACTTGAATTGTTTGATTGATAATGAATTGTACTAGATTTTTTGCCTTAATTGGGTTTATCAAGGGTAAATCACTCATGCTATCTCTTTTTATGTGATGCTTGCTATTACTTGTTTGTCATTTCCGTGCAAGCTTCTAACATTTCATGGCAAAGTAGATAAGAATTGACTATAAACAAGTTCAGTAACAGCTGTACACATAATTCACAAACATAGTTCTTGTTTTTCACAGCATGCTCTTCAACGTGTTGCGATTTTGTGGATTGGTTAAGCCTTCACATATTTGTAGTAGCTTAGATTGAGCATGTATGGATAAGTAATCTGTGGTGATGAATCATACTATGGAATATCCATGTTGATTATGGATCATTAACCCACCAAAGAACTGAAAATATAGTTATACAACTTTGAAGTCCATTTAAACCTGCTATCCATCCAGGGAAAAGCAATTATTTGGAGCACCAGTTGCATAATTTCTTCTTATCATTGATGCTTACCTAGTTTCATCTTCTCTGCTTCCTCAGCTCTGCAAAACAAAGTCCAGTACTACTCAGCATTTGTTTGAAAACAAAGAATTCCGAGTAAGCTTTCTTAAGAAATAAATTGTTTGAGGTCTTCCCATAGTCCTGTCCTCTTTTCTTTTTCTTCTTCTCATTGCAGCAAGCTAAAGACAATGGAAAAGGAATGGCAATCATCTGAAGCTACCGAACACTATATCTGGCAAGTTTGCTTCTTTTCAAGCATATGTATATATACCCGCACTGAATCTGTATAATGTTATTGAGCACTATACGAGCTGTAAAAGACTGGAGATACTGGGGTGCTACTGAGCACTTTCATTCTTGAAAAAGTCACAAAGCAAAACAAAGCTCATTTCTTCTAATTCTTCCAATATAGCTTCTTGCTTCCTTACTGAAACTGAGATTTTTTTATTTCAGTTGCAATAGGAGGTAGAGAGTAGCTCATCTGAGACTCATCATCCATACCACAGAAAGTAAATTATTCTACTGAGCATATACACAAACTCACTTGCAACCTTAGATCCAAATTATTCACCATGGATATGCTACTAAACAAAATCAGAAAAAGGCAAGTGCAAACAAAAAGTTTGCACACTCTTCTCTCTCTCTACTGTTTTTCCTACAGAGTTTGTGCTTTGTGGGAAGATTATCTTCATAGTTAATTAGACAGGCCTTTTATCCTACCCAGTATACCAGTTATACTTGAAACAAGAATAATTTCCCATAAAATTTGAATTTTATATCTTGATAAATTCAGACCCTCCTCTTTTCTCATTGATAACTTTGCACTCATTCCCATTCCAGGATTCAGGCTAGAGAACATAAAAGTAAAGACAGGGGAAAAGGTAATGTAAATAATTTATATCATAATAAAGCCTTCCATTAAGCTTCTTGTATTATAGGATGCTATACTCTGTTTGCGTATATCAGAAACAAATTATCTATTGTATCCTTCTATCTATTATACTTATATTTTCTATATATATTTAATATTTACAATCTATTTCAAGTCTTATAAAACCAGCCTTGTTCAATAATTAAATATCCTTTTCCATTTTCAGACCTCTTCTACAATATCTACCTGGTCCCTTTATGTTCTAAATTATCAAGGCTTCTTTGGCTTTCACACAGTCTTTTAAGATTAATCTTCTAGTTGAAGATGGGAAGGGCTGCCTGAAAACTTGCTTACCTTTTTATTTCCCTCCCAAATTAAGTGCAAGATCATACACTTTGTTCCTCAATCATCTGATGTGGGTATAAGTTGCTTTTATATTTTCCTTTTCTGTTTTTATTTCTTAAATAAAATCGTTCAATTGCCAGTCTTTCCCTACTCTTGGAAGCTTCAATAATTATCATCAAGTGTCCTTCAACTTCTAGCTAAATCCTTTCCTCTACCAATTTAACTCCTTCCAGCAGTGATATAGCTTCAGCTTCGTTTCTTGCGTCAATCCCAAAATAAACTGTACACATTAGAAGAGCATGGTCATCATCATCCCTGAAAATACCTCCTCCTGGCAGGCCTGGGCATCATTTAGCTGATCCATCCAATATAAGCTTGAATCAACCCTTAGAAATTTAGTTCCATATCCCTTTCAACTTTTGCAGACTATTCCTACTAAAACCATTATAAGGTGACTTAATCAGTTCCCATCTTTTTAGAATTTCCTCCTTTCCTGTAAGCTGAGATGGCCTGGGTCTCCATGTCTTTACTAGCTCAGAGATTGAAGCTTTCATTTTGGCCATAATTCTCAAAACTGGATTTTCTTTTTCTCAAAGATTCTCAAATTCCTTTCTAACCATAAATTCCTGATTACGATTCTCTGTCCAATTGTTCACATTTCCTTTCAAACTCCTTTCCAAATTCTTTTAGGCTGAGCTTTTCTATCCACTCTTTGGCTGATTCTGGACCAGATCAGCTTGTTTCTATTTTATTGGAGAACCTTCCCTATAGCTCCCATCATACTTAGTAATGAAGAAACAAATGATTCCCATATTCTGTACTCTCCTTACGTAAACAAAATCTTGATGCTCTGGTAAAACCCTTACAGGGTTGGGTATCATACAGTTAAGCCTTCCCTGCCACTGCCAGTCATAAGGACAATTCATGCTTAAGACATACATTTTTAGCAGGGAATTGCCTTCCTTATCCCTCTACCTTGAGAAGAAAGTTTCCTCTGTTATCAAGTAGTTTGAGACCCTCTCTCCCCACCCTTGCTCAACACAGTCCTGCATTACTGTAACTCCTTTCTCTTGGCCAAGAGGAGCTTTTGCTATCCAAGTTCCTTTCCAGAGGTATATCTTATCTCCCTCCTCCATATTCCATCTCAAATCTTCTTGCAAAGCCAGACCTGAGATTATATGAAAGGAGGTCAAGAATAAAAATTATTTATGGCCTCTCCAGATATTCCTATTATTACTCTACTCCATAATCTAATTTCTTCTTGTATATCCTCCAACCATTTTTTCTCCCAAACCCAAGATCATGATTTTTATTGAACTCAACCCTAGGACACCATTTGTTTTGTTTGGCTGGTCCTTTTTTAAGCTACAGGGGTTAATTTCCTTTTAACCTCCATTCCATCTCATTGAAAATTCTTTTGGTAATTGCCTATATACCATTTTGCTCGACACTTGGAAATTTGGAATAATGACATCATACATACTGGAATGGCTTACAACCGTGCCTTAATAGTTAAATTCACTGTTAGCCTGTCTTGATTAGTTGAGTTTGTCTTGCAAAAGTTTCACATGCCTTAATTAATTGACTTTGTTCTGCTAGGATTAACCACTTTAATTTCCACATAGACAATTTTGAATAAGTTTATCTACCACTCCCTTCCAACATTTATTTTTTGTTCTTCCATCACTGGCATCCATCCCATTTGAATGTTGTCACTTTATACTCTGTTGGAACCCCTGCAATTAGTGTTGTCAACAAACTGAAAATGAGTTACTGGGGTTCTGCTAAAAATATGCTTGTTCCCTTGAGATTATTTTCCTTCTACTCCTTTTATATTTTTCCTCCCCAGCGCCTTTACTGCCAAAATAAGGAGGTAGAATGAGAGGGGCTGCCTTTGTCTAGGACTTCTGAATGCATGAAAATATCCTACAGGAATGTTATTCACAGAAACTGAAAAGGTTGGAGTACTTATGCAATTTCCAAAGCCAAACTTCTTCAAAAAATTTGAACAGGAATTCCCAATTCAACCTGTCATAGGCCTTATTCATATCCAGAATGATCATCTGCCCTTTGCCTTTATGAACTGAATGAAAGAATTTTTGTACTAATAAAATTCTATCTATAATCTATCGCTCTGCCACAAAACATCCTTATTTTTCCTTCACAATCTTATTTAAGACATTTTTCAATCTATTAGCCATGACTTTGTCCACAATTTTGTGGTGTATATTACAAGTTGAAACTGACCTGATTGCATTAAAGAATTAACCTTTCTTCTTTTTTGGAATTAAGTGAAAAAATGGTGTTATTACCTCCTTCAAAACTATTTTTCCTTCTCCATTCCACAATCCCTTCAGTCATTTCTTGCCCACAGTATTTCAGACCCTACAAAAACATCTCATCTGAAATCCATCCGGAACTAGACGTTTTACTGCTATAAGTCCGGTAGTTATTTTTCTGACTTCTGTTGGGTCTAATTTGTTCATTAGAAATTTGTTTCTCTTTTGTTAAAACAGACGGAATGTTTACTAAACAATACCTCTTGCTCCTTTTGTGTTTCCTTGTATTCTTCTATAATCAATTCTATCAAGTATCTTTCCACCAATAACCTGATTTTCTTGTTATCCTCTATTAATCTTCCTTTTGGGGTTTTAAGCTTCCAAGTTCTATTTTGTTTCTTCTGACCAGTGTTGACAAAAGGAAAAAAATGTATTTCGGGCTCCATTTAGCCATTTGACTCTTGATTTTTGTTTTGAGAATGTTTCTTCAGTTCTTTGATAAAGGTTAAAAGCATTGTATTAAAATGTGAAAAATTACAATATCAGAATATGAATGTCAACAGTGATGCGCAAATATTATTCCAGGGGATGTTAAGAAACAGATTTCAACTTCCAAGTTTGAGATAATCCACAGAAAAATCTACAAGAATTTTTAAAAAATTGTAAACATCCAAATCTGCCAGATTTCAATGAGGCACCAGCCAAAAATCCATCAAGACCTCAAATTTTTCCTGTCTAGAGTCCAGTTATTACTTTCCTGACTTCTTCTGAATCTATTTTCTGCATTAGCATTTTTCTCCTCTTTTATTAAAATAGATAGGATGTTTACTAACAATTTCACTTTATCCTTTTCTATTTCCTCATTTTCTTCTAATAGAAATTACCTTGAGTACCTTTCCACCTCTCACCTGATTTCCTTGTTATGTTCTATTACACTTCCTGACAAGGTTCTCAGCTAACTGATTATATTTTGAATCTTTTACTAAAGTAGACATATGAAATAATTTTGTGTAATGGTCTCCTATTAACCATTTAACTCTTGGATTTTGTTTCCAGAAGGTTTCTTCCATGTTTTTTTGATAAATGTCAAAAGTATTGAATTAAACATTGTTAAAAAAATTACAATATATCAAAATCTACACATCAACAACAGTGATACATACTCTAAGGGATGTTACAAAAAAGATATAAACTTCCAAGCTTGAGAAAATCCACAAAAGAATCTACCACAATCAAAGTAATTGCGTCCAAAACTGCCAAATTTCAATGTGGCACCAACCTACAAGGTGAATAGGTCTTCAACCCAACATTGGTAGTGACCAATCCAGAGCTACCAGTGGGCCACTCCCCAAGGATATGCACAAGTTTTCTTCTAAATCTGTGCCCACCCATATGTAGGATGTCCTCTTTGAGCTTCCCAAGTATTCACTCAAGGGGTTTTTTGGGAGACCTTGTGCTGTTGGCTTTTTTTGGAGACCTTGTGCTGTTGGCTTTCTTTTATTTTTTAAATAATTGACCTAGAGAATCAAGGCTTCAAATTTCAGCTAAGCCCGTTGCTTTTTATTCAAGGTTTTGGATCTGGTTATTGTTCTTGTTTTTCAAAGCATTGGTAGTTGATGAAGAGGATTTCATCAATGTCTGGTGCACAGAGATTATCTATATGTTGGAGCATTTGTTTCTTTGGTCCCAAGCTAGTTCTGAATGGATTTTGTTGACTCCTTTGGCTGTTTAATTGCATGTCTTCCACTTGGTCGTCTTCCTGTGAGGCTAAAGCATGGAAAGAGTTTGCAATTTTTAGTTGTTCCTCTATGTGTGTTGAGGTTGTCATTTTTATGCATAAGCCCTCTGGAATCTGTTCCCAATCTTCAAGGCTTTTAACTTTGTGATTGAGCATTTGTTCCTCTTTGGGAAGGCCAACTGATTACTGTTAGGGTTACTAAGAGGTTGTTTCCTCAGATATCTTTGGTAGCTTCTATGTTCTTGTGGTTGATACACAAAACAAACCCTGACCAGAACCCCATATTATTGAAAAATCCTACACTGAAAGGAGATATTTTCTTAATCTACTGGATGCTCCCATTCAAACCCTCCCATGTCTGAGTAATTCAATCAGGCAATGATTTTCCCAGATTAAAGTTAGTACAAATCCTTGTGTAGTTAAAACCCCCAAGATGCCTGATAAATTCAAACGCAGTAATTAACTCACTTGTTGCTCCTCCAATTTTCTTGAGTGCAAATTCTTGCCAATATTCACTGGCAAGCAGGGGTAGCCTGACCTATGCTGGAACTACGCTCAGAAGATCTTCTATGGCATTGAAAGCAGGAGATTAAGGCTTCATGAACAAACCTGATTTTTCTAAGCCAAGGGCTTCCTTAAAAAATCTAATTTTTTTCTTGTTTGGTGGAGAAGATAGCTACTATATACCATTTGAGCATCATAAGAATATCTACAGACCCTATTCCAGCCAAATTTTCAGAGTTTTGGGTCCTGGAAAAGCCCCCATAAATATGCAAATAAGGACCTTTTTCTTAAGTAAACGTCTAATTTTCTATTTCATCCATTGCAAATTTTACCTTTGGTGGGATTTTCATCATTTGCAAACAACCATCTTACCTGGTGAGGAAAGAAGACCTAATAATCTTCCTATGGGTTTGGTGTTAATGAATTGTGCTAAATCTTCCTTACAGATTTGATTTACTTTCATGGAAGACAATAGATCTAAAATGAAAGTTTGGATTCAGCAGAAGTGCTCAGTTAAGAGGTCATGCAGCCTTTCCCTTCCACCTTCCCCTTCCTCCTCCTTTTCCCCCACACCCCAACTCTAAAAGAACACATCCTTGCTCCAATCAGCCTCGAGCTGAGTTGGGGGATGGTGATTGTTAATGGTAAGGAAGGATGATTAGTCCAGACATGGAGAGAGCATGGACCTTGAGGAGCTAGTAGGGAGCTTCACACAACTTTTCAATGCAACCTATTTTGGAGGTTGTCCACATTCTGGATAAACTGTAGCTTTATTAGAGAGTTTCAGGCTTCTTTCATTCCAAAAAAATTTTGTAGCTTCTCTTTTCCTGCTAGAGTAGCTCATCTACACCATCTTCACTGATACTTTCTTTGAATTGGTGCCATATCCTCTATCGATTTTGTCTATTCAATTAAGATATTACTTAAGGCTTTTTAATTCATTCTCTAGAATTTCCTTTTATATATTTTAAATTTTGGTGTTAGGTCATACTCTTAGAGCCTTTGCATCATTGTTATGAGACTTAGCAATTCCAAGTGAGGAATTGTGGATCATAATCTGAATCAGCTTTGGCAAGAATGGGGTCTTGATTTGACAACTTAGTGAATCTCTCCAAACCTTTTTCTGAAAACAAAATATATATAGAGAGAAAAAGAAAAATATTAAAAGGCCTTAGAACACTCAAATAAACTTTTAAAGCCTATTTTCTTTTGCCCATTGCAATTTTCACTCTCACTTCCCCTCTTTTCCAGTTTTTCATTTTTTCTTGAAAGGTGCTGATTGTTCATGCAAAGGTTGGACACAGTTGGATTAGTGGTGGTTTTGTTCATAGGAAGTGTTGATAGAAAATATCGGCTTTCATTTTAGCATATTTTCAAGCATCTACAAAGGGCAAATGAAATTAAACCTACACCCTTCCCTTTTTATTTCTCTTACTCTTTGTTCCTTTTCTTCTCCATTCTTCTTCATGCTTTCTACTGTAAACAAAAAATATAAAAATAGAACAAATTTCAAAACCCTAGATTTTTATCTTTTTCCTATACCTTTTTAGAAAATTTCCTTGCAATTTTTTTAACTCTATCTTAGATTGTGAACTTAACCTTACCACCATCTTTTTCCTCTCTAAGATGTAGGTTTCATATTTTTAATATGTCGGAGCTGCACAGTAAAGGCTATGCCTGGAAGCATAGCAATCCAATTGCTAAAAAAGGGCAGCTTTTTTGCAAATATTGTGGTGCAAAGTTTCAAGGAGGCAGTATTACTCACCTCAAATATTTTCTACTTACTGTTTGTAATGGTACATCCTTGTTTAAGTGTTTTCTTAAATACGTCAGATTGGTTACCAATTAGTATTAATTTCTTGATCTTTCATATTTCAGTCTTCAAAAGAAAAAGAAAAACTTGATGATTCAGACCATTTTTCCATTAATGCTCAGACTGACCAGTATCCTTGCGGCAGTGAGTCTTATTTTTTAATCAGTTCCACAAATCTAAATCATTTCCCCCTCTGGTAGCATTTTCTCAACCTTGTCTTTCCTAGCGCATCCAACAAGTAGAACTACTCAATGTCTATTGGAACACTAATTCAAATAAGAGTTTAGAATGATATTTCTGGCATTGCTTTGTAACAGAATTTCCTACTCACTGATATTGAACAGGCTTCACCAAAACAAAGCAACTTCAATGCAGTCTGAACATCCTATTCTACTCAAGGAATTAAAGAAATATTAGATTACAGAAAGAAGTGGAGCCCAATATTGGTCACATGCAAAAGATATTATTTAATATTTATCAACAGAATGAGTTGATGCAGCAAAGAAAGAAAAATATCAAATTGTATTCTAAAGACAAGTGAAAGACAATGAATATTATGCACTTCTGTACAAACTAGCTTTGGTCTTGTAGATTTCCCAAGGCTACTGTTTCATACTGGCGACTGGTAAAATTTCTCTGCATATGCCATAAAATCCCCAAAAGTACAAAGATGCCATCCAAAGCCCAAACTAGGATTCAATTTTTCTTGGCAGGCATTTGGAGGACAAATCGTGATACCCAAAAATTCCATAATTTAAAATCAACTTGAAAGTTTGGGGCACACTTCATTGGTACTAACTACATGCTTAATTAATTCCTCAAGAAATCAAGAAGCTGCCATGAATGTTCAGAATTGATTTATATCCATTAGATGGTACATTCAATTGCTTACTAAAGGGACTTATCATTTTCAAACTTCAGATCCAAAATACTAACTAAAATATTCAGATACTCAAATTTTGCAAAACTCAGATGTGGTTTGATATATCGCTATTTCTAATGAAAGAACTTATCTCTTCTCATGCATGCAGAAATAGAAATAAGGTAGAAGTCAAATACACATTTCTGTAAATTGACGAAGCAGTTGCATTCATTGAGAAGGAAAATTACCTGCAGAAGATCCGACCAAAAGTATCCTTCCTGCAGAAATGTATTGGGAAGCCCATTTACAGACAGCAACAACATCCTGTACCTCTAATGATCCAGTCCATGATGATTTTCCTGAAGATCTCCCTACACCCCTCATATCAAAAGTCACACTTTGGTAGCCCTTTTCAGCTAGCTCCTTGGCAATGCCCTTCATGAGCACTTGGCAACCACCTAATACAGAGTATTGATGAACCAAGACAATAACGATATCACTTGTTACGGATGTGGGTTTAAATAACCTTGCCTGAAGATTAATTCCATCTCCCACCTCCACAGTGCAGAACTCAGTTTCATAGCTCCCCATCAGAACCTATGGTTGTGAGATTATGCTGGACTCTGGAGACCAAGCAATTAAAAGTAAAGAGGAAGTAACTCAGAAAAAGTATGCACCATTATCATTGTTATATTTATCGAAGCAAAGTATTATTCTTATTAAAATCGATTTTAAGATGTGTAAGACAATTCTAGCTAATGGAATTTGTGATTGTCTCTAGCAAAAGAAGGGATGCATTTGCTTATTATATACAGCCACATTTGCCCTGTTTCCGATGTGTGCATGGCAAAGAAAAATCAAAAGATTAACAGAGCCTGACACTAACCTCAACTTTAGTTGGTTAACCTGAAACTCATCTGAAATATACAATGGTCACGTGGGGGAATACAGAAAAGATATTTCAGAAATCAAAGTACGCAGGAATTCCAAATTTCCATTATATGTTTCCTCAGACATGGGCATGTCACAAACTGGTAAAACAGAGCAGCAGAAAAGCATAAGGGGGTACAATAATTTTTTCTGTATTAAATGTCTTGGTAGGCATTTTGCAAAGATGGGTATTTGTTGTTTTCAAAAATTACCAGGAAATGAAGTCTGAAAGACATCCACCAATCTGCAAACGAGGGAATCCGCTGAGCATTCAATGTAATGTTGGGGAAGGAAGTTATCACAATAGGTTTATACATCAAATCGTGTACAACCGTTTCTCTTGGTTGGTTGCCCGCAGTGGGGCCTCAACAAGCAGCCGCTCATTACATGAATGTTGAAAGGGCCACTACTTTAGCTGCCCATTATTAGATTCGAGGAGTAGGAATGTATTAAAGTGGTATGTGGCCGGACAGAACATAATACAGCTTTCAACTTCTCCCGACATTCGCTGATCAAGGACTCTCGGCCCTGTTGGAGTGGTAGGTGGGACGATGGGCAAGGTTAAATTTGATTGTGGAGACAATTTTCATAATGGTTATCCATTCATGATCGCCCTTCAAAAGCTGCACAATTGATGTAAAGTAGGGTATATTTTTATAACCCCTTCAAATCTGATACGGTCTTTAAAATAACTGATTGTATTTTTTAATTGAATAATTGAATTATTTTATTTACTTTCACAATTTTTCATTTATTATTTGGATGCTTTATTGTTTTTAAGGTGTGGTAAGTATTATAAATTTATATGTTATTTTTTAAGAGGTCATATAGTGGTCAATATTTGTCTTTTTAATATTGTAATGGAAGTATTTAATAGTAAAGTTGATGTTTAATTTGTTTGTTTTAATTAGTATGAGAGCTTCTTTGCATGTGAATAGTAGAAAAAATATTAGAATAAGAAATAGTCAAAATTATGTTATTATTTGATAGTAAATATTTGAAATTGTATATAGAAAATTTGGTATGAAGTTGTATTTCATTTTTAATCAATCGAAGTAAATTTAATACTATGAGAATCTCAATTATTATTTTGTTTAAAGTGTTATTGTTTTGTAATGTCAATAACTAAGTATGGTTGTTTCTATAGCTTACTAATTTTGCTTATTAATTTTTTGTTTTGTTTTTAATATATCAATATAATATAGTGGAATTAATTGTAGATAGTGGTAAAGATGAAAGAAAATATATAATTGTACCACAAAATAGAAGATAAATGATAGTACAACAAAGAGTCAAAGGGAAAAAGTATTTGTATCCGATTACAAAAGGGTGCAATAGAATTGATAGGAGCCCATTTGTATTTACCTTCATGTGGTGTGGAAGGGTCAAACAAATAAAAAGAGTATTCTTTGAAACGATCTATTATTTGAGAGAAGAATATTTTGTTGCCACATACCATAACAATTTCAAATTTGAATTCAAGAGGATATAGTTCAATTTTATTCACTTGATTTTGAAGAAAATCATTCTCTATGATATCTTATAATTGAAAATAATATTTTCCAAATGAAAGAAGACATGAAGTAGAGGAGATGGTGTTATAGAACTTGGTGAGTGTTGCCCATACTTGTGTATTGGGATCATAAATTTATATATCCCAATAATAAGCACATATCACTGTAAACTTGGCGTATGAAATTTTTTATTCATAGGAGGAAGAACCCTCCATTTGTTTTGGTGTGTATTATAAACTATTGCTTGACATAAATCATTAGCATGTTTATGAAGATGCCTAGCAATGTAAATGAGGCCTTTGTCCAAGTCCACTACACATAAGAAATTGTAGCATTCATTTAGAATATGGTTGTTGTGCATCCATTTGCCTACATTAATTGTAAAAGAGATTTGTCTAATTCATATTTTCAAAACTTATAAATAGATAAATTTGAAATTTGTTTTTAATTTTGGACAAATTTTGTATTATTTATTTGGTGAAGGAGTCTATGAGAATATGAGAAGGAAAATCATAAATAAAAATACTTCATGTGGCATAGCATTGTTATTGTTTGTAACCAAATCTTATGGTAACAGATGTGGAATTAGTCGAATAAAATGAGAATAATATGAAATTTTAAATAATTTGTGGGGTAATGGAGTCATGGTATGATATGAGTTTTGGAGAGGGTCATATATAACTGATCTCCATCCATAGAATTAGTGTGTTATACATTAATAAAAATTATGAAAAGAATAGCTATTTAGATATAAAAAAGAAGTTTAATCGTTACACTATTTTAAGAAAAGATAGAGATAATACAACTATAATTTTTTAAGTATGATGCAATTATATATCCTTATTTATAATAAAGAATTTTATTCAATTAAGTCTTAATTTGTTTGGAATCCTCATCCTTGTAGTTTACCTTAATGGTAGTAGACATAGGTGAACACAAAGGTTCTCTTGAATCAACTCCTTATGCTTGGGGTATTGCAACCACATCCAAAAGGCATGTCATTAATTGTAGATGGTTTTTTTTATTTTATTTTTTCAATTTTGGCACTTGCTTGTTTACCTTTTTCTAGTTTTATTCGATTAATAGTTGTAGTCATTGTCTCATTAGAGAGCCAAAATATCTTTAATTTTTTTTTATATATTTTTGCTATTTAGCTACGGTCTTTTCCCTAGTTTGTATTTTCCATCTCTTGATACAGATAAATAATCATTTTTAGTTAGAGTGGCATGAAAATAAGTTAACATTTGTGTGTTGAATAGAGCAGGGTCTTAGATCCTAGAATTGCATAAACTTTTGAATATATATTTATATTATTTATTGTATATTTGGACTATGTGGTCTATATTTGGAGTAACTATAATTGAAAATTAGAATAATCTAATCACCTAATTTAAATATTTTGAACAATGATAATTTTTATGATAAGAAAAAGTATTTGAGATTTTTTATTGCGTGATGTTATAAAGGTTTTTTATATATAGAAACATAAAAATAAACAAAAATATTAAATAAGATTATTTCCAAACATTAAGAATAGAGTAGAAAGATCCAAAATAAATGCATATTAAATGTAATGCATGTGAACTAGATAAATCCCAAGAAGACACTTAGTATTAAATATAAGCTATCAAGGTGGAAGAGGATGAGACAAAAGTAACTTAATCATCTAGTGAGGTTGATGACATAGCATTTGAAGATGTTGGTTGTTATTGTGGAAAGTGGTGTAGGAGAAGGTGTAGAGCATGTAAGGTCTTTTGAATCATATCTACGAAAATAGGACCAAGTTGAAGTATATGATTATTTACTACCTCTTCCATGAAGAATTGTTAACTATTTTGTAAATTACCTAGGTGTCTAAAATAGTCAGTTAGATACTTCAACTTAGGGAAATGAGTAATTGTAAGTGTGTTCAAGAAAAATAAAGATATTAGTATGTTTCTTAATAAGGTACTCTTTATCTTTAGTATTTTTACTTTATCTAATTTATCAATGTTACGTGGTAGTGCTTATATGTTTTTAATGTAAGATTGAGGCAAATTGATAAATCAAGATATTGAGAACTAAGAAAACTTGAGAATCATCCTATTGATTCTAGTCATCATTGTCTAAATAGACCTAATACAAGGCAAAAGTAAATATCTTTGTAATAAGGAAAAAATAGTCTTATTAATTAGACATAAGTGATAATTTGTTTACTTTCTCACTTAGCCTCACATTTATTTTATTATAGTCTACCATACTCCCTTCAAAATGGAGATTTCTATTTTATCATTCTTCTTCCCATATATTTAGATATAAGAAATATGATTACAACCCATAACAAGTGCTTCATAGTTAAATTCAATAATACTTACAAATATTTATATACTTTAGTAAATGTCAAAATATATTTTTAAACATGTAGAAAAAATATTGATGCTTTTGGTATGATATATTTTATATTAATAGTACGTGAGAAATATACTAAATTTAGAGACTAGTATTAAGTAGAAGTAGAGGAGGTAGAAGAGGAAGATGGAAAATTAACTTTATCATCTAGGTGTGTGAAGGTTGTAGTATAAGGAGAGGATTGTTGTTGATGTGGAATGTGGCATGGGAGGAAGTGTAGAGTGCAGATGTCCTATGAATTATTCTTACAAAAATAGGACCAAGTTCTAGTAGATGATAGTCGATCGCCTCTTCCATTATGATTGGGTTATCATTTTATAGAGTCATTTTAATGGCATTATAAATATGTACTATGATAGGGTCTCTCTTAAGTTACTCAAGAATATGAAGATGCCTTCGACAAGAGTAATGCCTTGGAAAAGCTCATAACTCTAATTTATTACCTTAAGCTTTTCCTCAAGGATAATGTAATCTTGGATGTGATTGAAGGGACATGCATAAGAGGTTTATTTTGAAGAAAGTCCATTATATTTGAGAGAAACAAGGATGAAAATTTAGGATAGTGAAGGACACAATGAATTTTGTAATAGTTCCAATCCAATAACTAGTGGATTACATATTCTATAGCAGTATAATGTAGTTTAAAAACATGTTGTAGGTGGAAAAAGTGAAATCTTCCAAAAGTAAAGGAATCCCATTTTTTAATAGGTAAGAGAATGTGAGAATTATTGGGAGGATTTGTCATAGAGAAGGGTAGCTAAAAAATGTGGATGAAGAGAAAATCCTTTTGTAATACTATTATGACCAAAGTCATAGTGTGAACTAAATATGATAGATCCTAATGAATTTAAACCCTATTTAATCCCCTAAGCAATGATCCCAATGAGATATTCAAAATCATCAAAACTAGGAAGCCATTAAACTAACATGATATAAACATGAAAACTTAACAAAACCCTATTCCAAGACCTCGAATCTTATCCCATTGGGGGAATGGTGTCACATTGATGTGGAATGGCAACCCTTTCCCAATCCCTTGGATAATATGAGTTTGTTTCAATCGATTTTATTGAAGAAAATTGATGAAACTGATGAGATATGAACAAAACATGATAAATATCTAGGTTAGCATGATAAAGATGAGTTATAAATGCTAAGATGCTTGATAAAATGGATGTAATCTATGCTAAATGGAAACAAAATGCAAAGATATAAGTCATGGATGCCAACTATGCTAAAATGGATACAAACTAAGTTAACATGGAAGCCATTAATGGATGCTTAAGATAAATATGGATGAATATTAATCTAAAATGCTAACAAATGCTCAATATGGATGCAAGTGAGTATGAAATTCAATAGCATGAATTTTCTATCAAAAGATGGATCCATTTCTCTCCAAATGATGAAGTATTTATAGGAGAGAAAATGAAGAATCAAGGGCTCAGATCAATTTGATCAATCAATGGTCAATACTAAATGAGGGGTGAAGGCATGGATCAAGGATTCTCATCAATCGATGAGGATCCAAGATCACATGGATTAACGAAAGATCAAGGGATAAGAATGATTCAAACAAACACACTTTGTAACAACTTTGAAAGTTTGTTACAAAGTTTGTTTGAAAGAAATCATTCTCTTTTGGGAGCTAATAGGAGAATATTCCTTTGGAATATATCCCTATGCAAGTGGATGGGAGGGAAATTAGTAATTTGGTAATTATAACTAAATTTGGATGTGCAAGATGGAGAATAATATGATATCCATTAAATAATTAACTTATTTAATGAAAAAGGAGTTCAAAATGGCATTTAATTAAATAATAAATATTATTTAATGAAATGAGAGGAAATAAGGATTCAAGTTGAATAATTTGATTTATTCAATTAAAAAGGGTGAAATGTTAGTGTGAGAGGGTATGAATTAACCTAATTAGATTAATTAGATCAATAGACGAAAGTGTAGCATTTAATTAAATAATTAGGTTAATTTAATCAACCAACGAAAAAGAAGATGGATTTCAGGACAAAACGATGTTAGTTTATCGGATTCAAGTGTGTAATACAATTCAAGACATTTTTAAGTGTCTACATTTTTCCCCTCTAAGCGAGGTACTTGTTACATTGGTTCAAAGACTGATGCCTTTCGGATTAATGTTGCTACTCAAATCAAAAATTTAAAAATTCCTAATTTTTTGGGATGCCCCATTGTTGCCCTAACAGAAGGAATTAAGATAGTACCCTGCCCCCTCAAGAGTTCGGGTAGAATATTTGAAATTTTTGGGTCAATCTCGCAACAAAGATGCAAGATCAGTTCAGCTCAAAGAGGACTAGAAAGCTTAGATATTTGATGATGTATAGGCAGTCATCGGCCATGGGTAGCCTCATGTATATTTTGATTTATTACACATACTTGACACTTGGATATAACTGTTAGTAAAGATAGAAGAAAGAAGAATAAGATGGATGGATTAACCATTGACTTCAAGATTGATTCGAAAGTCCAACAAGCCTACGATTCATTGAGACTTTATTAGATATGGTGATGAGATTAATGATATGCTCATTTTTTGGGATTGGGACACATTTTCATTCCTTGTGTTTGATATAACACATAGACACGATGCATCATGGTATTGAAAACTAGGATGACGTTGTATCTAGTGCGATGGAATTTGACTCTGCAAATAGATAGGATAATTCTTGTTCACACCTTGACATACAAAACTATTGTCGAAATGTAGTTTAGAAGTTTAGAATATATCGTACCAAAGCATACACAATAGTTAACAATCTACTCCAAACGACTTCCCTACACACAACTAAGCAAGTATGCACCAAGATTATTTTACAAGAATACCCCCACAAGCACAACAAACGAAAGATAATGATCGATGCCCCATTCCTTTCTCTCTAAATTGTTGAGACATCATTGAGAGGTCCTCAAAATGGGTCAATAAGATAAATCATAAGAAAAGGCCAAAAACAAACAATCAATGTTATTTATATCTCTTGCCAACTCAACATAGCTAAGGTGATTTCTAATGTTGATGTCCATTGTCGGAAGGATGCATCTTAGGATATGTTTATCAGATGTTTTGACTGAGACTAGGTGTTTGATAGGCCGTTGATACAAATGCTACTGACTCATTCACTCATGATCTAGACTATAGATTTTGACACGTAGGTTCTCACTTCATGACTTGTGACACTTGTTTTCTATTTGTTTTGCCAAATTTTGAAGATGACGATTGATTTATTATGGATGACGGTTTATTGCAGGTGAAAGCGAGATGGGATGGATGGTTTTGGCATTTTTTGGAATATTTCAATGTGTTTGGTATGTTGAAAATGTTTTGAGGTTGTTTTTGGTGTTTTGAAAGTTTATGTAAATGTTTTGGTTTTTAATTATTTGAGGTTGTTTAGGGTTTTTCAAGTTTTCAAATGTTTTGATTTTCTTTTTTCAAATGTTTTGTATTTTTCTAAGTTTTCAAATGTTTTGGGGTTTTCTAAGCTTCGACCAAGAACCTAACCTAAAAGACTATCCTAGGGGCCTTTGGGGCTTTTCAAATATGGGCCTTACCTACGTTATATACATAGAGATCACGTAGTTCAACTGACTTTGAATTAATATTAATGAGATATGAACACTTGATGGATTGTCATTTTATTGTGATGGACTCCTAAAGGACTGACCTAGGGTGTCTCGGGGACACATCGGTGATGGTCTTTCCTACGTTCAAGCTCAAAGACAACGTAGTTCAACAAGGTAATGTTTTTGGATTTGATTTTCAATGTTTTGACCTATTTAGGGATTTTGGTGTGTTTTGGATGTTTTGGATTTTGAATTTACAATTTTTGAATGTTTTTGGATTTTAGTTGTACAAGATTTTGATGTTTTTGGATTTTGACGAAGTTTTACAAATGTTTTTGGGATTTTTGACAAAATTTTCAATACCCTTAAGATATATAAGAATTCAATCTGGTGCATAACGAATTTCCCCTAGTGTGATACAATAGACTACCCTGATATAGGTAAGACAAACTGACCTTAGAAATGTGCCAAGTAGTTCTAAAGGGGAATGCAATACTTTACAATAACAAGCCATGATACAGACGTGGATAGGTGATGGGAATACATAGGACGAAGGATGTGATGGATGAATGTGATGTGAAGCATGATAAGCTAAAGAGCCAAAGATAGATGGAGGTGCTTATTTACGCAAGGCGCCTGTTTGCTAGGTTTTCACCAAGGTACTTGCCCAAAGCGCCACCGAAGTGGCTTTCACTAGAGGATGATTTTTTTTTACTATTTTCAATCCTTTTTCTTTTCTTTTTTTTATCATTTTTTGATTTTTTTGTATTTTGGATTTACACCCTTCAAGCCTAGGAATAAAACCTTTTGAGATGTATACTATTGATTGGCTCTTGCAAGGGTTCACCTTCAAGCATTGATAATTGGTATGCTCTTGATCCTTAGCTCATTGTGACAACAAATGGGCCTAACCAATTAGGCTCAAATTTTCCTTTACTATCTTGATTTGGAACATTCTCTTGATTTTTCATAAGGACAAGATCCCTACCTAGAAAGACCGACTCTTGATCTTCTTATTATAGCTTAGTTTTAGTTGATTTTGGTATGCTTGCAAATGAGGCATCAAGACAACGCTCATCTAGGAATTCTAACTCATTCAACCAAAATACCCTATAATCTTCATCATTGATCAGATTTTGCAGTGACACTTGCAGTGATGGAAGCTTGACCTCAATAGGTAGGATGCCTTTTGATCTATAGACCAAGGAGAAAGGGGTTGCACTTGTAGGCATGCATATACTAGTTCTATAAGCCCATAGGGTGGGGTTTAACTGCATATGCTAGTCACAACTAACTTCATTGACCGTTTTCTTTAGTATTTTCAAAATGGTCTTGTTTGTAGCCTCAACTTGACCGTTGCCTTGGGGGTAATAAGGGGTAAAGAACTAATGTTGGATGTTAAATCATTGGAATAACTCTCTTACATCCTAATTCTTGAAGGGTGTTATGTTATCTAAGATAAGGGCTTGCAGAACTTCATAGCGAAAAATAAGGTAATTTAGGATAAACTTGGAGATTTTCTTCCCCGTTATATAGGTCATAGGAATGGCTTCCACCCACTTGGTAAAGTATTCGGTGGATGTGATGATGAATTTGTGGCCATTAGATGAGGTGGGAGTAATATTTCCTATGAGGTCAAGCCCCCATTGCGAGAAAGGACAAGGTGTTAACATTGGTTGTAACTCCTGAGCTGGAGCATGGATAAGGTCTCCATGCTATTGACATTGGATACATTTTTGCACATACTGATGAGATTATCTTTCCTTGGTTGGCTAGTAATACCCCATTCTCAATAGTTTTTTGGATAAGGTTATTCCACTAGAATAGGAATCACAAATTCCTTTGTGTACTTCTGTTAAGATGGTGAAGGCTTCCTCTTGGTTGAGACGTCGTAGTATTGTCCCCTCAATGCTTCTACGGTATAAGGTATCACCTAAGATGACGAATCAAGATGCATTTTTAATGAAGGTCTTCTTAAGGTTGGAAGTGATATTAGATGGGAGGGTACCTCTACTAAGATAGGTGAATATATCATGGTACCATGGGGAACTAAGACCAACGATCACACACACAAATTCAGATTTAGGGATTTTGAAAGCCGATATGAGAAGTTGTTCTATTGAGAATTCACGTTGAAGGATGTTGTGTGGCATGTCTAACAAAGATCCAATCGTCACCATGGCATATACTGCTTGATTGTTCACATGAGGTATCTACTCAAAGCTTATATCAATAAATAAGCCCTTAAGACTTTCTACCATCTTCTTATAAGGAGTGAGTTTATCATCCTTGGTTTGGTAGTCATCATTGGCTTGGTTAACAATCAACTATGAGTCCCCATAGACTTTTAACTCTTGTATCTGCCATTGGATTACTATCCTTAAACCTGTTATTAGAGCCTCATACTCAACAATATTGTTAGTACATGGAAATGATAGCTAGTATGACTTTGGAATACAGTCACCTTGAGGGGTGACAAATGCCCACCCCTGATCCATGTTGGGTGTATGATCCATCGAAGTATATTTTCCATTGATCAACTACATTGAGAAGAAAGACTGATTCATCAGGAAACTCAAATACCAACAAATTCTCTGCATAAATGGGTGCTTCTACTAGTTGGTATGTAATTACTTATCCTTTGATAGCCTTGCAATCCACATAATCTATGTCGAATTTTGTCAAGATCATTACCCATTTGGCCATTTTCCCAATGAGAGTTGTTTTAGATAACAGATACTTTAATGGGTCGATCTTAGCAATAAGCTTGATTTGGTGTGAAAGCATGGAATGTTTGAATTTTTGTGAAGCAAAGACCATTGCTAAGCATGCTTTCTCAATGGATAAGTAATTCATTTCATACCCTACCAAGGTCATGTTGATGTAATAGATGGCTCTTTCCTTTCCGTTTCATCATGTTGGGCTAGAAGAGCACCTAGTGTTGCTAATGTAGCTGAGATGTAAAGGATCAATGGTTTGTTTGGTATTAACGACATGAGAACTAGAGGTAACAATAAGTAATCCTTGATCTAATAAAAGGCCTTATTGCACTTCTCATCCCACTTATAAGTTATTCCCTTATGGAGAAGATGCGAGAAAGGGTGGATTTTGTTTGATAATTATGCTATGAATCTTCTAATGGATTGCAACCTTAATTGTAACCCTCTCATCTGTTTCAATGTTTGTGGTGGCTCCATGTCCAAGATTGCTTTTACCTTTGTCGGGTCTATCTCTATCCCTCTTTGTGATACGATGTAGCCAGGAAGCTTTCCTGATGTTACCTTGAAGACACACTTTTTGGATTCAACCATACTTTATATTCTTTGAGCCTGTTAAAGATAGGTCCCAAAACCTCTATGTGCTCTTTCCTTGTTTTTGGTTTGGCCAAAATATCATCCACATAATATTCAACTATTTTATGGATCATATCATGAAAGATTAGGGTCATCGCCCTTTGATAGGTTGCTCCCACGTTCTTTAGCCCAAATGACATCATGTTCCAACAATATGTCCCCCATGGACAAGTGAATGTAGTTTTATGTTGATCCTCCTTAACAATCATGATTTGGTTATAGCTTGAAAATCCATCCACAAGTGGTAGCATTTCATGTCCTATTGTTAAATCAACAATGATGTCAATGTTGGGAAGAAGGAAATCATCCTTTGGAGATGCTTTGTTCAAGTCCCTGAAATCCATGCATATTTTGATGCCCCTAGTGGGTTTAAAGACTAGTACCAGGTTGGAAACCCACTCAAGATAGTCAATCGATCAAATAAATTTAACGTCAAGAAGCTTCTATAGCTCTAGTTTTACCAAGAGTACAATTTGAGGGTGCATCTTTCTCAATTTATGTTTCACTAGTTTGGCTTCAAGATAGACTTCTAAGTGATGTACTACCACTTCAGGATCAAGCCCCAACATATCTGTGTATGACCATGCGAAGTTTTCTCTTCTCTCTTTCAGGAACGTTGCTATTTTTTTTGTTCTTCATCTAACAATGATTCGGCATAGAATGTTATCTTAGGTACCTATTCTATACCTACATTTACTAGAGTAGCGTTCTCTACTAGCATTGCTGATTTTTTTGGATGCATGGCACTAACGGGGAGATTGAATCCCTCATCCTTGGGTGCCTCAAAGAGGTTTTCACCTTCAGATGTGTCCTTTCTTTTTACTGTGATTTGAAGGTGCTACAGTGTGGTTTTCACTTAAAGATTTGCATGTTATTCTCATGATGTCAATCTTGTGACTAAAGGATTCAATCATCTCCCCATAGTACGCTTGTGTGTCGAGCTCTATATCAAATCCTGCTTTGTGACCCCCACATGGGAAGTTGTTGCAGAGTCCCATGAATTTTGAGATTGCTTCATCATTTTTGAATATATCTAGAATTGGTGGTCCTCGTTGGTCATAGTCAATGGGTTGAGGGTACACTAGGCTTAATTCAGTGGTTTGGCCACTTGGGTTGAAAGATGTTGTGGATATCATAAAGAGATTTATTTTCAAATCGATCAACGACCTCAAGGGAGAAGTCATCTAGGGTAATATCTCGTGATGTTGGTAACCAAGAGGAAGCCTCAACCCGTTTAACATAAGTACCCTTGCCAAGAATGGTAACCTTACTAGTAGTACACCCTAATCCAAGATTCTTTGGGTGTCTCTCAAGAATGATGGGTTCTAGCAAACCATTATCATTTTTTCCTCGCTTTTCCTTCTTGTTGTATCCATGTCCCATCATTAACTATAGACCTTTATTATCATCTTCCATGGGAAGAACAGGCATGGGTAGGTTGTCCTGATAGAGAAATTTAGATACATCTTCCTCATCGATATCCTCTTTGTTCAAGTCCCCCCATTTGGTGAAGGTGGTAGATGCAAGCTTCAATGTTTTAGTCACTTTGTTGATAGGTGCGGGTTTTCCACGAGATTTTGGGGAAAGAGGTAACTCACCCAACAAAAAAGTGTCCTTTAAATTATAATCTCCACAACCATTATCTTGAATAATTGCCTTGATATTAGGTATATTTTGCACAATGGGTGTTTTGGATTCCAAAGTGGATGCAAGGGAAGATGGGTCAACAAATGAGGAGGATGCAGGGCCTTCATCATTCTTGGGTATTTGGGGGATCTTGTAGAACTTAGCCTCAAGGTTCTTGCAATAGTAGAAAGGCTTAGGATCTCCATGGATAGTAACTTATTTATCCTCAAAAGGAAACATGACACGTTGGTGATAGGTGGAAGCTACACCTTGCGTGGCATGAATCCATGGTCAACCAAGCAGGATGTTGTAGGGGAGATCAAGATTTAGCACTTGGCATGTGGTCTGAACAATGATGGGTCCCACTTGGATAGGTAGCGTGATTATGCCTTGCGACACTCTTTCTTGATCATCATATGCCCTTATGGTTGTACTCTTTGTATTTTCAATAGCATCCTCTAATTAACCCATGTTCTTGACCAGCTAAAGGGTGCAGATGTTGAGACCAACACCTCCATCTACTAATGCTCTTTTAACCTTGTTCTTGTGGAAAATGACCTCAAGGTGTAATGTGCGATTATGGGATGGCTGTGTTGGTAGGTCTTGTTCTGAGAAAGTGAGAAGGTGAGGGGTAGTGACATGCCCTACCATAGCTTGAAACTACTTTGTATCAATATTCTCAGGGACAAAGGATGTTGATAAATCCTTTTCTAACATCTCCCTATGTGCGGGGGATAGCCTCAATAGTTCCAAGATAGAGATCTGTGCGGGGGTCTTCTTTAGTTGATCTAGGAGACTGTAGTTACTAGGGTTGGATGTCAGTAATGTAGGTTGTGCCCTAGGTTGAGATGAAGCTCCTTGGATGGTGACCTTGCCACGTTGTACGATGACTCCACACTTTGCACTAGGTCCTCGGATGGTGATGATAGTTACAACATTATCACAAGAGGAAACTACATTGGAATAGACATGTTGCACGTTATTGTAATTCTTCCCTTTTCCATTTCTGTTCCCTTTGTTGTGATCGAGCATTGGATTCTAGTAAATCTCAAGATCTTGGTTACCCGTTGGCACATCAATAGTTATTTCTCCATTCTTGATAAGGTCTTGGATGATGTTCTTCAATTTCATGCAGTTTGACGTTTTATGTCCTTTAATCTTGTGAAAGTCGCAAAGATCATTTTTCGTTGTACCAAGGTGGTTTATCTTGTGGTTCTTGGTAGTTTTTAAAATTGGGGAGTGTAATCAAGTTGGACTATACTAGTTTCTGCATGACAGATTCAATAGGTTCCCTCAGTGGTGTGTATTTGCGTTTAGGGTAGTTATTCCTATTGGGGGGTTTTCTTTGTTGAGTTTCAATGTTATTGATTTGATTATTTTGTGGTGGTGGTGTGGTTTGTTGTACCATTTGTGCATTGTTTGGTTGATTGGTTTTTGGCCTAGGAGCACTTATGACCACTTTAGCATCCACAACGCCATCATTTGTTACGTTCTTATTTTTAGCCCAGACGCAAGGCTTGTCATTCAAACTAGTTGATGGAAGGTTGTCCCTATACGCTTGTGTGTTTCCCTATGAGATTAGAGCTTGCTCGATGTTGAGGGCCCTAGGGACAATCTCATCATAAGTAGTGGTACATTGCATCTTTAAGTGGAAGGATAGATCTAGATCAATATTTGCTATGATAATCCCCACTTGTTTGTTGGGAATGGGCCATTGCTCTTACTAGCTCTTTGCCTCCACCTTTGTAAGAAATTAGAGAAGGATTCTCCTTTGTTTTGCTTGAGAGTGTATAAATATTCTAAGCTTACATCCATGTCAAGATTGAAAGAGAAATGATCGATGAACCTATCAATTGTTTCTTGGAATTTTTTGATGCTTGGAGGCAATTGTGTAAACCAATCAATTGTTGTCCCACCAAATTACGTGGGAAGAGGAACATTAAGTAAGAATCATTGTAGAGAACCTCCATACACATGATGTGTAATTATTTGATGTGATCCACAAGATTTCCCCTCCCTTTGTATTTATCAAATTTAGAACCTCAAAACTGAGAGGGAAAGGTATCATTACAATGTTCCTATCGAATGGACATGGGCATAACTTTTGTTGTGTATGGGGTTTCTTCGTTTTTCCCATTTGAATGTCTTGGATCTATTGCTCAAGTGCCTTGAGTTGCGTTGGCATATTGTCTTGCAGGTTTGGTGGAGGAACATATGTTGTGTACTGTGAGATGGCAAATGAAATGTAAGTGGGGTTTTGATATGATTAGGTGTTGTAAGGTGTGTAGGGTGGGGTTTGATATGGTGAGGGTGATGGTGGTAGAGGTGTATATGCTCCTAATGTATTTGGATTGACAATGTTTTATTGGTGATTATAGTATAAACCTTGTTGTTGTGCTAGCACTTGTTGTTGTTGGGTGTACTGTTGTGCTAGCAATGCTTATTGTTGTTGTTGTTGTTGTGTGACGAAGGGTTGTTGTTGAGCTCAATGTTGTTGTTGTGCAGCTAAGGCTTGTTGTTGTGCGGCTAAGGCTTGTTGTTGAGCTTGTTGTTGTTGTTGTTTGTAGATAAGGCTTGTTGTTGTTTCAAGGCTTGTTGTGCTTGAAGGGCTTGAGCTTGAGCTTTTTTTTGTTGCAACACTTATTGTGCTTGTTGCAAAGCTAGAGGGTGAGATTGTTGCACTTTCAAAGTGGAAGTGTTTTGTTGTTGGGATACGTGAGATGGGTTTTGGTTGATCATGGGGTGAGTGAATTGTGGGTTGTTTTGTGCTATCATTCCTTGTAAGATGGTCGACTGTGAGGGAGGAATGTAGGTTTGGGACCCCATTTTATTTTTCATGATTTGGGGGACCAATGGTAAAGATGATGATGGTGCCATTTGGTATTGCAATGTCAATGGCGCATTAGGACCTTGGATCAATTGATTAAAAGGGTTCCCTTGACCGATGTGTTGAGGGCTCCCTTATGTTTTATGTGATACCAAGGCATTACCTTGGTTGATGGGGTTTGCACGATCAATTTGTTGCATTGGTTTGGATTGATGGTAGATGGGGTTGATGTGGATGGTGGATTGACTTGAGTAGTTTGAGTAACCACTTGTTTCAATGTGTGAATGGGGTTGTTGGAACCACTTGCTAAGGGTCCCCCTTCCGTGAGGGTGTTAACGTGCCCTTGTTGTCCTAGTATATGTACTTGGTTCACATTACCTTGCATAGTGTTGGGCACACTTTGGGTATTCATGATGATGGATGAAGATGGTTGCGCCTGAATTATTCAGGCCGTCATGGTGTCATGGAATGTAAGTGGTTTGTATGGATGTAGGGAATGCTCTGGAATGGCGGTGGAAAGATGAGATAAGGCCCCAAATGTTGGTGTCCAAGTTGTGTCTTGGTGAAGATTGGTGTTTTGGGTGCCCAAAAGTGTGTTGCCTCCTAGAGGGAGAGTGTGACCAAGATCCATGTAAATTTGAGTTGCAAGGCTAGGAGTTAATGTTTGACTTGGCACAAGGGATGGAGTTGGTTGATTCATAGATTGGGTTAACCCTTGTGTCAAGTTTTGTGCAAGAAAATTTGGGGCCACATTTTCTAAGGTTTGACTATCTTGTTTATACTCAATGAGTTCTTCCTTAGTAAGTTGAAGTAGGTTGTTTTTGACATCTTCTACCTCATATGGTCCCAATGGATTTTGTGTTTGTTGTGAAGGGGTAGAATGGATTCTTGGATCAAATTCTTGTGGGTTTGGATCACTTTTGGTGGATGTGACTTTGGTTTGTTCCATGATTCTCTTGTGTTGTGATCTTGTTGTAAACATAAAATGTGGGTCAATTGTGGGAGAAGTATGTTGAGATTTATAGTGTTGAAGCTCTCTATTTGACTCAAATTTTGGTAAAAGGGAGCCTCTAAGTTGTTTTGGACCAATGATGTGAGTGGGTGATGAAAAGGGTGAATGATATGGGGGATGAACTTTCTAAATTTTTGGACAACACTTTTAGACAAAAAGGTTTGATGTTTTGATACTATGGATAAAAGGTATTAATGAACTTGGAAATCTTTAAGGTAGACTTGGGACCTTTAAGATAAACTAGTCCAAAAATGTGATGACTTACTCAACTAGGTGCATGGAAAAGGATCTATTTCACACACAACATAGCTAAGTTAGGGGATTGGTTTGATAATTACCTAAGTCTAAAGAGTGTTGGTGTGTCTGAAAGTTTTGAAAGTTTGTTTGATGAAGTGTGATGTAAAATGTGTGAAGATGGATGAAATGTTTTGACCCAAAATATTAACCTAAAATAAACCTTTGTTTTACAAGACCAAGGTGGTGAGAAACATGCTATACCTCTAAAGTGATAAAACCGTAAGAACTCAATGATTTTGGTAAAATAGAACCCAAGGATTTTGATAATAGAACTCAATGATTTTGGTAAAATGGAAATCAATGATGTTTTGACAATAGGACTCAATAATTTTGGTAAAAATGGAAATTGGACTCAATGTTTTGCAATACTTTCCTTTCTCAATGTTTCAAACATGCATCAATGTGAGGTGTTCATTTGATTTAATCTTTGCTTAAGTGAGATTTTTTCATTACCACATCAATAAAGTCTTAATTAAAATTCAAACTAAAATGTCTATGTCAAAGCAACCTTCATTTCACAAATTCCATTATGTGAATATCATGTAGCTAAGGCCATAGTTCCCTATGTTAACCTTGGAAAGTGTGGATTTAGATATAAGCCTAAATATTTAGAAGCCTCTAAAGTTAAAATATTTAGGGATAAGCAACAATATTAGGACTTTTCAAAAGGTATCCATACTTGATCCAAAGGATTTGAAATTTGATAAACTTTGTTGATGTGTGTTTAAGATGTTTTGGAACCAAACAACGTGTTACACTGACTCACAAGCAATAACATTCTTGGCTCAAGTGGGTACGTTCTTTTTGTTTCATAGTAGAAGAGATGATTTTACATGCAATTTAGAGCAAAGTGTAGAGGTATGTTAAGAATGAACTCTTAACCTCTACACTTCAACAAAAATCAGACATGGCAAGTAACTCCCTGGAAATAAATTCCAATGCACCACTTCAAAGAACTCTTTGGAAGGACAAAGTTGGCCATTATTTTGAAAAAGGCTCCCAATGACAACAATTTGAGAACACCCTGACGTATATTCACCCGCTTGGCCACTTAAGGCTCTTCAACCTTCCTGTTCCACTTAAGGTGTGGGATTAGGTACAGTTTGTTATACGCCCAAGATTGATGCTAATTTCTCACGATTTCAAATCCTTTATTTAAATTTCATCGATAAACGTGCTTGTGATAACTTGCCTATGATTTTTTCGTTGCGGGATGTATCTCATAGTAAGTCCTCTCTTAAGGGTGACACAAAGCATGAAATTATACTTGAGTATTTCTCTTCACCAAGATCGCACGAAGTGCGAGGAGAGTGGATACGTACTACAAGTGCACATAAGAAAATAACATATACTTGATTGTTTCTCTTCACACAAGATTGCAGAAGCACAAGGGGAGTGGATACATACTACAAGTGCACACAAGAAAAGGACATATACTTGAGTGTTTCTCTTCACCCAAGATCACATGAAGCACAAGGGGAGTGGATACACACTACAAGTACACACAAGAAAATCAAGCACTCATTTATTTTAATCCCACAAAGCAAAATGACTTCATTTTAAGCACTAATGGAAGTATGTGTTTGTTTTGTTCAATTTTAAGCCAATATCACAAAATGAGGATGTAGGGGTACAATTTTAACCAACTTTGAAAGTAAATTTAAAACCCAATGGAAGATTAGTTGGTCCTAAAGCTTAAAGCAAAGCAACATATAATGGGTTATAATTGTCCCATAAGTGTAAAAACACTTTTTTACAATGTATGGATGAACGATAGTATGCTTCTTCACTTCAAACGTTTTCAAATTTGCAAAACCAATTAGCCTCAAAAACAAAAACCAGATGTCAGTGAAATGTTAGAGAGCATATGAAATAAAAAAATAAAGCACATGTGAAAATTAACTCTATGTTTTGTTTACCAATAAAAAGCGTCACTGAAATCAATTATGTCATTGAATCTATCAAAAGCGTCACCATATCAGAAGTGCATCACTCTAGTGAAAATCACGTGTGTCGCTCTATAGTAAAATAGTGACATCAATTGTGTTGCTAAAATGCATGTGTCGCTATAATGAAAATCATGATGTTAGGAAAAACACGTTGGTGTCGCTATATTAAATATGTGTTGACGAACTTAAAACATGCATTGTTGAATTAATTATGTGTCAATAAATTTAAACAAAAGTGTGTTGTTGTATAGCGACGTGTATCATTTACATCACCAAATCCATCAAAAGCGTCGTTGTATCTGCAAACAAAAGAACACATGAATCTAAAGAGAAATTCATCAAATTTGGTTAGTATATCCCTCCTTCTAGTGCCAAAATGTGACCAAATTCATAGTGTGAACTAAATAAGATAGATTCTAATGAATTTAAACCCTTTTTAATCCTCTAAGCAATGATCCCAATGGGATATTCAAAATCATCAAAACTAGGAAGCCATTAAACTAACATGATATAAACATGAAAACTTAACAAAACCCTATTCTAAGACCTCAAATATTATCCCATTGGGGGAGTGGTGTTGCATTGATGTGGAATGGCAACCCTTTCCTAATCCCTTGGATAATATGAGCTTGTTTTGATCAATTTTATTGAAGAAAACTGACAAAACCGATGAGATATGAACAAAACATGATAAATGTCTAGGTTAGCATGATAAAGATGAGTTCTAAATGTTAAGATGCTTGATAAAATGGATGCAATCTATGCTAAATGGAAACAAAATGCAAAGATATAAGCCATGGATGTTAACTATACTAAAATGGGTACAAACTAAGTTAACATGGAAGCCATTAATGGATGCTTACGCTAAATATGGAGGAATATTAATCTAAAATGCTAAAAAATGCTCAATATGGATGAAAGGGAGTATGAAATTCAATAGAATAACTTTTCTATCAAAAGATGCATCCATTTCTCTCCAAATGACGAAGTATTTATAGGAGAGAAAATGAAGAATCAAGGGTTGAGATCAATTTGATCAATCAATGGTCAGTACTAAATGAAGGGCGAAGACATGGATCAAGGATTCTCATCAATGGATGAGGATCAAAGATCACATGGATCAAGGAAAGATCAAGGGATAAGAATGATTCAAACAAACACACTTTGTAACAACTTTGAAAGTTTGTTACAAAGTTTGTTTGAAATAAATCATTCCCTTTTTGGAGCCAAATAGGAGAATATTCCCTTGGAATGTTCCCTATGCAAGTGGATGGGAGGGAAATTAGTAATTTAATAATTAAAACTAAATTTGAATGTGCAAGATGGAGAATACTATGACATTCATTAAATAATTAACTTATTTAATGAAAAAGGAGTTCAAAATGACATTTAATTAAATAATAAATATTATTTAATGAAATGAGAGGAAATAAGGGTTTAAATTAAATAATTTGATTTATTCAATTAAACAGGGTGAAATGTTAGTGTGAGAGAGTATGAATTAACTTAATTAGATTAATTAGATCAATAGACAAAAATGAAGCATTTAATTAAATAACTATGTTAATTTAATCAACCAAGTGAAAAGAAGATGGATTTCAGGATGAAACAATGTTAGTATATCGAATTCAAGTGTGTAATACCATTTAGGACATTTTTAAGTGTCTACAACTACAAAAAAATAAAAAATATATGCATGAAAGAGTTAAATGTATAATGGAGCATTTTCCTGCAACTACATGTAAACTTTTATGAGGTCATGTAACTTAACACAAAATGATACATATAATTTGTACTCATTTAGATTAATTTGAAACATAGTCTTATGTAGGTAATTAACTATGATCAAATAAATGATATGTTAACATGGAATGAGCAACTCATTATATTCGTGCATAACATTTTTTGTAAATTAGTGTAGATATTATATAGATAAGTAAAGTTTGTGAACACAATGAAAATTGATGAATAATGTGATTTATGTTTGCATGTGTCTTTGTATAATTAAATGAAATCTCATGCATTTTATTTTGACCAATATAATTTATATATGAACAACTATTTATAGTTGAATATAATTGGAATTTACTTGAATTTTGTTTTAGATATTTTTGTATTATGTTTAAAGAGATATATGCAATAAATCTTAAAGAGTTATCTTAACTTCTATATGGAAGATTTATATAGTTGAATGAAATTTCATACATTTTATTTTGACCAATATATTCTATTATAGAAGTAGCTATTTATAGTCAAATATTAGAATTTACTTGAATTTTGTTTAGATATTTTTGTATTATATTTGTATACAAAAATGACGTATGCCATAAATATTAAAGATTTATCTTAACATTTGCATTACAAAGTTGATAATTGATATCACAATCATTGTGTGCCTTGGTTGTTAATTAAGGTGGAGAAAGACTAATCAATTAGAAATTCAAAAAGCTAGTTGATTAGTTTATCATTTTGTTGTCTAGCTAATAACTATTGATAAGTATGACCCATTGCATAATAACTGAGTGAATTAGTTTCATCATAGGATACAAGTTTAGGCATGATAAGATTAAGAAAAGCATAAGATATAAGAAGCCTCAACATAGGTAATAACAAAAATTAGCATGCAAGGATGCCTTAACAGATAAAGCTACATCAATAGAACCATAAAAATTAACCAATAGCTAATGGAGGATTGATTTGTTTCATACTACTACTCTTGATAGAATTAACCCACTCACCATTGTTTAACATAATACATTTATGTATAATTTGGTTTGGAAAATGAAGACTAGACTTAGGCATGACTATTTTATCTAGTTTTCCACCATCATTGATGAGGTCTATATATTTTTATAGTATTAAACTATTTAAAATATTAAAAAATTAATTCCTGCCATTCAACAAGAATGTAAACATTTTATTATCAAAATCCCTTGGATTAGCTACAATTAAGTATTTTAATTTATTGAACTTCATTCATCAAATGAACTAGCAAACTTCATTTGCTAGTATCATCTAGGTAAATAAAATATAGAGCCTTTGTAAAACTAGGATAATGACAAACTTATTTTGTTTAAAAAGCATGCTAGAATGTCTTCTAGTTTTACTAAATACTATGGTTAGTATGGATCATGATGTGCATGAAGAAATTTTTATCTAGGTTTAGGATATTCAACAATTTATATGACGTAAACATGTAAACATATTTTTTTCTTTGATGTGGCACATATTATGGGTGAAAAATCCCATTTGATATTGCTTTGTGAAGATACTATGCCAAATAAAATGTAATATCCAAATACTTGTTAAAAAGAACCAAACAATGATAATTCTACAAAAGCTAGCATACTAAGGCCCAACATATTGTCATGCCCCAAAGATTACTCATTCTAAACTAAACACAACTTTTTTTTTACTTACTAATGTCATTCAAGTTCTAGAGTAAATCGATAGATATGACATCACATTTACAATGCCATCACATTGTTAAAGCTATTATAGTTTGTGTTTTTCTCTAAGGGTTTTCATCTTGAGATATTTTAAAATTTTCCTAGATATCCTAAAGTAAAGAAAATAGTTACCCTTCTAAGTTAATTTGATAACAATCTACTAATGAATACCAATCTCTACCTATTTTTTCCTTAGCATAGCTATAAAAAAAGGTAGCTATTGTAAATAAATGTCTAGAGTATTATGAGTTGGAAATGAAAAACTACATTTAAATAAATATCTCCACAAAATAATTATGCTTGTACTAAAAGTAAATGATAATAATCTCTTTCACTTCTCTATTGCTAACAATAACGTAAAAAAATGATATTATCAGAACCTAAAGATCGGATTCAAGTTTTAAGTTGAATCATTTACTTATTGTTTTAAATAGTAATATAGATTTAGATATAACTTCTTTCTATACTTAACTCAAAATATTTTGATTCTACTAGCATGAAACTCCCACTTGGATATACTATTATTCTTGATCCACAAGTCTCCTTACCTTACAAAGTTCAAGAAGTTCTTAGTTTCCTTTTATGGAGATAAATTTGGTTGCTTGTTTCAACTATATAATATTAAATCTAAGATTGAATTGCTTCTTTAACTTTATCATTATTAATTCAAAATTAATTAATCTTTGTAATAATTAGAAAGGGTTCAACTAAAAAAATTTAAGCATTAGAGAAGTTTGCTTAACTATTATACCCATTAATTATCAATACCAAATTCTAATAATGTATCATAACCTTTTATAAATAAACAATTGTTACTCAAGAAAGTTAACCAACAATATGACTATTAACGATGCAACTTTAAATAAACTATTTATTCAAGAAGATCCTTCTTTTTAATTTTATAAGTTTCAATTTAAAGACTTTAATTTTCAACTACCTTGAGTTATTTCTTTTAACTTATATACTTAATTTGTTTGTCTTAAATCAATAAACCTATAACTACCATCTAAATTATTTTTTTCCTAATACTAATTTTAATTTCCTTCTTAAGTTTAATATTCTCTCAAATAAATAATTACTAAATTTACCACTTGTTGACAACGACAAAAAGAAAACCACAAACTTTCTTTTCCTCAAACTTTTTGTGTTGATAATAGTGTAATGCTTCATAGTCTATAGGATGAGAATTTTGGCTCCTATTACATCATAGTATATATTGTCAGCTCATTTTGCATAGCCAAAAAAAGAGAAATAGGCATGCGGCCAGATTAGATACAACGGTATGAACATCAAAAAATGTCAAAGCACTACAAGAAGACCTAGATAATAACCAAGTAAGGATTTGCATTGTAGTCCATATGCCAAAAATATTATGTTATATATTCAAAAAGGGGATCAACTGCCATGAGAGGGCTTAATCCTTGCCCTTGTTGCTATTCACTTTATATTCACCACACTCGGCCTCCTGAGTAACAAGTTGCACAATGGATATGTCCTCTGAGATTTGCATAGTATTGTAGATCTCTCTCAATTTGTTTCCAGGCCCCTCGCACCCAACAACCACCTCATTGAATACTCTCTGTAATTCCCTCAATGCCCTGAGGAAGGTCTCTAAATCATTTTGGTTGTGGTGCCACGTGTGCCCATACTTGACCTCCGACTTGTTCACCATTACCACACCATCTGATATCAGCCTCATCAATTTTTCCATCGAGATTTCCATGGTCACTACAACCTATAAAATAATAAAAAGGAATGTGAGTCTTTTATTAGACTCAGTAAGCCCTTTGTTAATTCCCTGAAACTTCTCTTCATTCCTAGCTTTCCAAATGAACCATAAAATCTCAGTAGTGAGACATCCCCAAAAAAATTGAAATTCTTTTTTTAGCTTCCTTGAGTTAAATAGCACCTCATACCAATTAATCTTTCCATTTTCATTCCATATTGACATGTTATTACAAAAGATATTCCAAACCTTAGCATAGAAATAGTAAAAACTAAAGTGTAAAATTGTCTCAGGGGTCCTGCAAATACTACAGATATCCACATCAGTATGGCTAAGTTTGAATGGAACTTTCTTTAATAATAATTTCCATCTAAAGCAAGCCTTCTTAGGCTCTTTTACATTCTGCCAAATAGAATAAATGACCCTTTTCCAATTAGGTTCATCAATATTTAGTCCCCGACAAGCATTTACATGATCTCTAATTGAAACATTTTTCATTAAATCCTTATACAAAATTTTAGCTTTAATTCCAATCAAAGGAGTACCATCATTCCATATTAAATCAGCATCAATATCACAGTTATCAATAGAATTCAATGGAAAATAAGCATTTTTGCAAGCATCGACCAAAATATTATAAGTCCTAGTATTGGAGATATCTAGATTAAAATCACTAACCAACTTTTCCAGGGATTTAAGATGACCATTTTCAAGAATATTGTGGAAGGTTTGGATGTTGGCTTGGCTCCACTTTTTGGCTAAACACCCCTGTAAGAGAGCAAGAGGCTTGTTGTTATGATCAAGGTTCCACCAATGGGAACAATAAGATTGGCATTTTGGGCTATTATTAATCTAAATGTTACAACATTTGAATTTGATTTTATGCTTTACCAACTCCCAAGCCTTCCACAAGCTTTTGAAGACCAATGATCTAGCCAGGGACATGAGGTGTTTGTTCAGAAGAATATCACAACAAGGGTAACTTTTTCCAATATTTCACCTACTTAGGGGTGGCTTGGAGTATGATATTCCTAACTAGAACATTTTATGGCTCCTCACCTATCATGGCTTTGGTGATCCATTTGACAGGTAGGGTAGTTCCTTGGACTCTTAGGTCTTTGAGGCCAAGACCCCCATCCAATTTATCCATACAACACAATTCCCACTTAACCATGTGTCTTTTTTTCTTACCTTTCCCATTAGACCGCAAGAAGGCCTTGATTCTTTTTTGGATGGCATTCACTTGATAACTATTGAAAAACCATACCGAAGCAAAGTAGATACTAAATGAGGAGAGGATCGTTTGGCATACTTGGAGCCTCCCAACAAGGGAGAGGTACTGCCTATTCCAATTTTCCAACTTTTTCATAATCTTCTCACTTATAGACAACCACATTTCTTTTAGGTTGGGATTAATGGAAAAGGGGATCCAAAGATATCTAACCAGCTTCTTGGGACCGCCCCATTGAAAACCAAATTTTGGGAACCAATTAGGGGGGGAATCCGACTAACTAAGGAAGTTGGACTTGGCTACTGATATTTTTTCTCTAGATGCTTGACAAAAAAGATCCAATTTTTTCATAAGAACTTCCAAATTCCTTTCCTCCAATTCAATGAAAATGGTTGTGTCATCTGCAAATTGGATGTTGATAAGTTCATTATGATCTGGAAGGGTGATCCCCTTGACCTTTGGGGAGTAAGATTAATCTCTTAACAGATAATATAGGGCGTCAAAAGCAATCACAAAGAGAGTGGTTGCAAGGGGGCATCCCTGCCTAATAGACTGGAAAAGGGTGATTTCTTCATATAACATTCCATTAACATCGACTTGGTAAACCACATCTTTAAGTAAGGTGTCAACTACGTTATAGTATTCAACTAGGAAGTCGAAAGCCTCAAAAATTGATCTTAGGAAGGGCCACTCAACTCTATCATAGGCCTTTTCAAAATCTAGTAGCAACATTGCAGAGTTCTGATTGGATTGCGTGAACCATTCCATGGCGTCCCGACTTGTAATCAGATTCTCTAGGATGTATCTTCCTTTTATGAATCCAGTCTGAGTACTATTTATGAAGTCGAGGAGGATATCCACAATCTTAATGTAAGGATTTTTGACAAAATTTTGTAGGAGACATTAAGGAGAGTTATAGGCCTCCAATTTTTTATTTGAGTCTTGTCTCCCCCTTTTGGAAGTAACTTTATAATGCCTTTGTTTATTCTTTTACCTAGTAAGCCCCTCTCTAGTACCTCTCGATAGACCTGAAGTAGGTCATCACTTATCCATTCACTAAAGGTTTTGTATAATTCCATTGAGAGCTCGTCCCACCTAGGAGATTTATCATTTTGCATAGAATGGATGTCTCTTAGGATTTCATCTTTGGTTATACTAGCAACCAACTTGATTACATTCTCCTGGTCAATCTTTTTGGGAATGGGGCCTTTCACATGTTCTCTGGCTATATTATTTCTCTCCCAATTTCCTTTCAAGGTGAACAACTTTTGGAAGAAGGCTTAAAATTGGTTCACAATCTCTTCCTGGGTAGACAACATCTTCCCATCTTCCCAGATTTGGCCGATCTGCTCTTTACAACTTTTTTCTTTGATGTAATTAAAGAAGAACTTGGAGCCCTTGTCCCAATGGCTCAGCTAGTTGAGCTTTGCTTTGATTCTGAGAACTTTGGTTTTACTCACTTGTAGACTCCTGAGGTTGTTCTTAGTCTAGGAAAGGATTTCACTAAGCCCAACATTGTTTGGGTCTGCCTGAATTATAACTTCAGCCTCAACTAGTCTTTCTTGAAGTTCATTTTCATTCCTCCTCAAGTCCTTAACCTTTTTCTTCCCAATGGTTTGGAGTAAATTTTTCCATGTTTCCACATTTTGTTCCCACCTTGCAATGACACTTTCATCTTTTAATAGCCAATTAATGATCTCTCTTATGGAGGCTATGCCATCCTTATAGTCTTCATCTTGTAGGAGCTGAGCATTGAGGATGAATTTAGGGATCTTGGGGGCCTCATTGGATCTATTATGGATGGTGGATACTTTGGATTTGATGGGATGATGATCTGAGAGTGTATAGGGGTACATACTGACTTTTTGTCCAGACTTATTTGGGATGAAATTTATCACATCCTTATTAGCATAGAACCTATCAAGATGACAATAGGTCCTGCTCCTTCCTTGTTGTGCATTGCACCAAGTAAACCACACCTCTTTACAATTTTTTTGCTTCTTTCCAGGGGATCAACTAAACTTAATTTGTTTTTCAATCTCTACCAAAAGTGCCTCTCATCCCCCTTCTAGGCCATGTCCACACCTCCCTATTTATCTTATAAATACTCCACCATATTAAAGTCACCCCCAAATACCCAAGGGAGCTCAGGTAGTTGGGAGGCCATCCATTACTAAATTTGAGTCCTTTCCCTATGATCGTTAGGTGCATAAATTGAATCAACCCCAAGACATTCGCCATCTTTTTCCATTATCACCCACACCACTCTATTGCAAGGGGAGATGACATGTTTGGTTATAAATGGTTTCCATCTATTAGAAATGAGTGTGTATGTCCCTCCTCTTCCTCTGTCATGTTTTGTGGGGAACTGACATGAATCTTTCTAGATGAACTTGAGATTGAATTCCAGGGTGAAACCAGTTGCCCTTGTTTCTTATAGAAGGACTACGTCCTTCCTAGGCTCAAGATTTAGAAATATTTTGACAATATATTTTCTATATAAGGATTCCAGCCCCCTAATATTCCAAGACACTAGGTTAAGATTCATACTCACTTGTCATAGGGGTGTCATCTTCGCTACTCTTGAAGTGCTCAAAGCATTTGGGCCACCTATCCTCCACCTCAAGCCTTTTGCAGGTGGGAGATTGGATTATCAGACTAGTATTTTTCCTTTTATGTTTTACTAGTTGTAGGTTTGAGTTGCCAGAGATTAGGTTGCCATATTTCCTCAGCCTTCCATGCCCCTTTCTAGTCTTAAAGCTCTTGTGCATCTTACCCTTGGTGATATTCTCCTCAACCTCACCCCCAACATCATCAGTTGAGTCAAATGTTTCATGGGGAGCGACAATTGACATAAAATTGGAGTCTAGGTTTATACCTAAAGGTTCATTATAAATATCTCTATTGGGGGTAAATTGATTATTATCAATCTGCATATGATCCTCAAGGACTTCTTTGGCAGGGCTAGAATTAGAATCAAGCATATCATTGAGTTCTGATTGGAACCTAGGGTTGTCAGTGCCTATTTTATTAGGTTTCATAGAGGATTGGGGTGTCATAGGCCCACTACCTACCAAACAAATCGCCTGGATAGCCCCACCAAACAAGGAAAAAAAAGTTGGTTGTATTCTCATCCCATTCGTGGAGGAGGGTTAGGTGGCCCCATATCCCTGGGGGACCCAACCAAGTCAACATCACCAATTTGGGTGTCAACCACACTGGTTTTTTCTAGTCTTGTTTTAACATCAACCTTTTTAATTTGTATCATAGTGGTTCGATTGGATTTTTTCCTATTAGTGGGGTCACCTGAGAGGTGATTTTCTTCAATTCTCTTTCTTAATGAGTGCATGTGAATTTTTTGAGCATTTAATTTTTTGACTTGGGTCCTATTCAGGTTAAGGGAGAGAACAGGGTCACTAGTGGGAGTAGAATTAATGACAAGTTCGTTGTCTTTGCTCACCACACCAACCAGGGCATTGAACACATTTTTGGTGGGAATTTCCTTGGAGGAAGGGTTAGGGTTTGAGGAATAGAGGGGACAACACCAACATTATGGTCAAGGGACTGGGGAATACCACCATGATCAGGTAGGTCCAAGGATGTAGGGCCACTATTAGCGTTTATCATTTCCTCCTCACCAACCTGAACCAAATCTTGGTTCAACATGCAAATAGACACCCAACTAGAGTTGGGGTTACCAAAGCTTTTCCCATTATTTTCCTTAATTAAGGGACAATTTTTTCTAATGTGCCCTTCTTTGCGACACAAGTACCAAAAATTTATACTACCCAGAACTTCTATAGGGTAACTAATAAGCCTTTCTTCATCCTCAATGAGGATTCTAGGCGGATGCTCTATCCCTGGGCGTAAGGACACTAGGGCTCTGGCATACAAGTGTGGTAGGGAAGCTTTGGTTTTATCCATTCAAATTACACTTTTAAATGGGGCAAGCAGGGCCAGAACTAACTTCCAAAAATTAGGAGGCACATTTTTAACCATTACCCATCTTGGGCAAGAGAGGGAAAGGACTTCCTTGGCAATAGCCGAGGAGATCATGCTAGGGCACGAAAGACACACTTGCCAACATTCCAATAAGATTAGAAAGTTCCTTTTCTTGCATTTCATGGTTTTTGAAGAACACAACAAAAATCCCTCTCTAGAGCATACAAAAATAACTGATTTGAATGCCAAATTTAGACAACCACACATTAGAACACCAAGCATCCATAAATTTCCTAGTTGAGGTTTTTCTAGTGTCAACAACAACAAAGAAAATGGGTACGTCTTTAAGCCTAGACTTTTTAGATTTTATAACCATTTTCATTTCAGAATTTGGAACGAGTTTAATGAAGCCAAGGGTGCCAGAAGTTTTACCTTCTCCTCCTCCATTGTCACCCACCTCATCTTTCTCATCTACGACAATGAAAATGGTGCTCTGGATAACCACTTTGTTGCCAGCGACTGCCTCTTTGAAAGTTTTACCTTGAGAAGGAAAACTGTTGGGATTTACCTGTTGGGTGAGGGGTTCCATACCCCCATCCATAAATTCCCCTGAGGGACGATCCCCCAATGGTACATAGAGTGGGGGGAAGAATGACTAACAACACATGAGAAATTAATAACTAGAGCCTAGAATAGAGGAAAGAAATAAAACTAAAGAAAACCAATGAAAGGGAAAGATTACAATGAGACACAAGGTAAATCTATGTGGAGGAGGACAAGGCATCCCCCACTTGGTGCTTCATGAAAACCAAGGAATTACAGTGTGGTCGCCACCAAGTTGCAGAGCGAAAACCTTAATATATTAATCTCTTTTCCTCAAACTTTAATAAATGAAATATAATTTTATCTATTTATCCCTTACATTTTTTTGTTTATTTAATTATTGAAAACCTTTCTATTAACTCTACTTTGATTCTTTCCCAAAAATTTAAATCTAATTACATTCTTGGCTTAAAATCTATTCACTAATGGATAATTATTTGTTTGAATTTTTCCTTAACAACAACTGATTCTTAACTAGATTTATTTCATTATTTGAATATAATTCTTTAACTACTTAAACTCTAAATTTGATTTTTGATTTACTTGTATTTAACATTCATTTATCTCTCCTTGAATAATTTGATAAATGCTTAGTACATATTATAATAATTTCTTGTTTTGTATAAATTATAATTGTAGATTTCTTTAAACTATTAACTGACTGGAATTGGTTTTCATTTCTTTTAATATTTTTGATCGGAACATGAAGTTTTATTTAATAAGCTGAATGCAACAAACCCAAAGGCAATCTCTATAAATGATTCACTCGTATGAACTTAGTATCAAACTATTATTATCAAGTTAGTTGCTAATACATATTCAAATATGCATTTGTAGCTTTTATTTATTTATTTATTTCTTCTCCCAAAATCTAGAAATTATCTTCATTGCAACACAATAGACTTGACCAAAATGTCATTTAATACTTTGCAATAATTACCCTTTTATTTCTTTCATGATTTGAAAATTGTGTTTCCAGATTTTCCTGAGCACTTCAAAATCTATCTTCATCACATTAAGGCTGGAATAATTAAAAGTATAATTGTTGTTTTTTTAAAACAAAACAATTGCAATGCTATAAGAGGAGATGTGGAAGGTTTGAGGGGGGCGATTGAACTTGGGTTTCTGCCCCTTTCATAGGCAATGCCTCCTCTTTAGCACCTCTGTGAGGGCACCCCACAAGGCTCCCATTTTTTTTAGTTATCTTTAAACATTTAAAATCTAATTTTTTATTATTTCAGATCACCCTTGCTTAGCATCGAATTTAAATAATTATGTCTTGCTTGTGGGAAATTTTAGATTTGTGAGGATTAATCGAGTTCATTGTTGATTTTTTTTAACCTCTGGATTCACAGCTAGAACCCATTAAATTAACTCTTTTATATTCTCAAACTTAAAACTTATTTATGTATTTTTCATAACTTTATTTGATGAAGCTTCTACCTTCTTTATAACACTATTTAGTTGAAGTTTCTACCTTTTTTATAACACTGTTTAGTTGAATCCGAAAATTTTATTAAATCAATTCATTTTAACACATCGACTGCCCTTATCACAAATGCATAAAGGTTACTGTATAGGAGTGAATTGTAAATTCCCCCTTTGCCTCTTTCTACTTTAGAAAACCAAGTTCAGAGGCTTAATTCCACCTAAGCCCGCTGTTTGCATCCCACTTGGTGCCTTTTTGAGCATCAGTGGAGACGTTTCTGTCAGGGATGCCCATGTGGCATGCTTACATCCTTGGAAAATTCATATGGATGAACCTGTAGAGGTGTTACACTTCTCATTGGGAGTCAAGTTGTAACGCCCCCTTTAGCCGACCGACTCAAATATGGATGTTTCTTTCATTCCTTCTTCAAATTCATTCCTTCAACATGCATTCTAGCTTCTTCACAACTTCAATCACTCATTCTATCACTTCACAAGCTCATTTTCACTCACTTCAAGCATACAAGCTCTCCATTGCAACAAACACAACACTCCATCTTTGGTAGAAAAAGTTGGGAATGAAACACCATTGCAGCAGAGGCTCGAGTACTCTCATCTTCTCCCCCAAGCAGCCTTGAGCGCTCTTGGTGGAGGTGGTAAGCTTGCCTTTCTTTCCTTCTATCACTTGGTTGAGTTAGCACTTTACTGTTCTGTAGTGCTTTTGTGCTTTTCACTATATTACTTTCTTTGTCTCGTTTATTTGGCTGTCCATGGAGGTGGAAACACCTAAACGGGGATCTAACTGAGGCAGGCCCCTATACAATCACCCAACATTTTCCTCTCTTTTTGTGTGTAGATGGAAATTTCTTCAAGGAGCTAGTTGGTGAACAAGTTCTTTTGTGAGATCCTTTTTGCCACCTTGACTCTCATATTTTCACTTTACCATATTAGAGAATATCTCATTTACTTAATCTCGTTATTTTGGTCCTTTAGTAATAGTTAGCTAGGTTGTTAGCCTATTTTAATAGGTTTAACCTTGTCTCTTCTGTTGTCTGGCTGTACGAACGCCAACGCACTTAAGAGATGCCAGTGCGCCACGCTGTTGTCCAAGGACTGTGCTTTTGTCCTCAGGCAGAGAGCTCCTTGAGGCGTAGTGTTGAACCTGAAAACCGGCTTGCCTAGCCCCACTTCGAAACTCGGGATTGTAGAGTGGTTGCAGGACTCTATAGTCCTCATCATTCTCATCCTCATACCCTAAACATCCCATTTAGTTGAGGTAAGTTAGGGCAGCTTTCCGCATCTTGGCCCTCCGTGACTTGGGGTCTTGCACGTGGAGGTCCTCCTACCTTACAGTTACAATCTAATTTGGTACTATCTTTAATTTCCTTTAGTTTTGAGATTTATTTTTGAATTCCAAGATTCATTTCTTCCCATAACAATGACATATTATATTTTCTTTCTAAAAAAAATGCCTAAATTTCTTTACAATACTCACACGGGGAAACAACTTCTTTATTATGTTTGCAACTCAATTAACAAAAAATTATTTGAATTTATTGCAAAATATACTCTTTCTTTTTGCTTATAACATCCACATAAGGAAACTAACTCTTCAAGAAGTTTTTTTTTTTAATGAAGTCATTTGCAAAATTATATAACTATCAATACGTTTCTAATCAACTTGCACATTTACAACTTTATAAAACAAGTTACAAATTACTCTCAAATTTTTTCCTTGATATTTTAAATTAGAATACAAAGTATCTTTTTCTTTATTTTAGTTTCACATACAATAATTATTTAAAACCAAAGGCAATGCAAGTTTTTTTTGCTATGTAACTACCAAGTACAAGTAATAATCCTTTCATTATATTCAACCTTACTTTTGCATTTCAACACAACTTTCTTTAAACTTCTTTTCAAATTAAATGTAAAACTATGTATGCAAGTAATAGGATACAATGCAATAATACATAATGATGGGAAAAGTCATTGATGTCACAACTTGCATCATTTAATCAATTATATATCGAATCGGGTGTGTCTCAGAGCGATATGCAATAAGGATAGTTGTCACAAATTCTTTGGGGGGTTTTGCATTGTAAACAACGACTTCAGGTATCGTTTTTCCTATTTCAAGAGCTTTCAGGAGCTGTTAGGAGCTCTTCAGGAGCTCTCAGGAGCTAAACTGTAGCGACTGATTCCTAAAGTTTAATTCTATTTTATTTCCTAACTTAAAACTTTGTTGACTTATTTATGACTTTATTGAACTTGATTTAGACCGACTCATGGAGACAACTAATGATTACTTTAATCCTTAATCTAAAACATGGAATCCAAATTAATTCTATTTTGCTTTAAAAGAAATCCATAATTAATTGTTGGAAATTAAACACTATTTTAAGAACATAAATGAATTGCAGAGAAATGACAATTATTCTAGAAAACATAAAGACTAATCTCCATGAACATGTTTTCAACAAACTCCAACTTCATCTTCCCATAAGTTCCTATCATCGCTTCTAATGAAACTTAATAAATAAACACTAAATTTAACTACTTCGAACAACATCTAAATCTGATTAATCTGATAAACCTTATAATGATTCTAACAACTTAATATAACAATTCTAACAACTCAATCTAACCATAATAAACTGAAACTTGAAAGATAATTCAAGCAAAAGTAACTATCCAAATTTATCATTCACTAAGTCAAAAAATGTTTTAACAACTTAACAATTCAGAATTAACATCTACTTCAGATTTAATACAAATGAATTAGAAATAGCATAACTTAACAAAATACTAACACAAGATCATTCTGAAGGTTGAGCGAGCCATGCTCTTCCTCAGGTAAGATCCCTTAACACAACGATTGAATTAACTCCTTGCTTTCATTTCCATTGATCAAAAGTAGAATGCAGAACAAAGTATTGTTGTTGAAATTACATAAATCTGATTGAAAATTATCTAACTCCTAACTAAAACTAAAACATGGATATTTATAATAATATCCTTATTAGCTTCTAACATGGAATTAACTGCCAAGACTTAAGGCGATCAAGCTAAAGATTACAATAAAATTAAAACAAAAGTGAAATTGGTCTAAAGAGAACTATGCCAAATTGGCGCTGGAAGTAGAAGTTCCATAACTGACTTATAAAGAAGTTGACTCAGACTTGAGTGACTCATCATCCAAAAGGGCCCATCTATGGCGTATTTATCCATCGTGATTAAATAGAGAGTTTAACCACATCATCAATCTTTAGAATACCTTATTCAAAAACCCTTAAGAAAAGGATAACATTTATGGTAGAAAAAGATCAACGCGACATAATTATCTCAACAAATATCATCATAAAGCAACGTAATTAACATAAACCATTACTTCGAATATATCCACTAATTTAGCTAAACTTAAAGCAAAATAAGTAAATATGTTAATCTATAATCTACCGCCAGTCATGTCAATTAACAAAAATAACAAGTCTTTTAAACATAAAATGCTTTAAATTAAAGTATTTTGATGCTCTCATCATTTCTTCCCCACTTGTTCTGGACTATGTCCTCATGGTTCCTCATCAAGAACTATGGTGTTCTCCTTTTCCTTGTTCAATGCCTCCATCCAAATGCAACATTCGAATACACCATCCCTGTATTGATCTGGTAATTTGGTATTGAGTGCAAAGCCATGGTTTTGCCTTAGCTTTTCAAACCATGGTCTTAACACTCCAGCTAGTATATTTGTTGTTTCCCTGAGCTTTGGTGTTGGCATAATGATGATTGGCATTCTAAATCTCATGCCGACCCAAAATTCTTTCTACTGCTAGATTAAGGTGATGACATGCCTTTCTTTGATCAAACTCCAGCTGATATTATTTGGACTTATTGGTTCCCTTCTTCTAACTATCTCTGGAATGAGCTGGTACCTTTCCTCATAGGATTGTAGTGCTAATGGGGGAAGTGTTCCCTCAACATTTTGGAATGCAACAATACTATCAAAGAATTTTGAGACATAAAGGGGATTGACTTGATTTATCCTTACCTCTGATCGTACAACCTTGATATATTTTTCAGCATGAGGCATTTCAAGTCTCATTGGTAACCCATACCTTCTCTGAGCTTCCTTGTATTTATCCATTCTTCTTGGCCATTCTATCCGATTTTGCATTTAAGAAACAAATGATCTGATTTGAAGCTCACCAACATAAATATTCAACATAGAGTCATCATTGTCTCCCATTAAGAATCCATGTTGGTAAAACTCACACACGAAATTTTGAATGTCAAGGTGGCTTTTAAAGTAATCCTGCAGAAAATCATGATCCTCATGGTAATCCAAGCTTCTTCCTAATATTAATTGATTTAGTTTCCATTCTAGAAACTTCTCTCTGAGAAACAAAGGATACATCCCAGCCGGTCATCTCATGGAAAGCATTGCAGAACTGATTTATGTCGCTTGCTCAAGTCTTCTCTCAATCTCAATCTTTTCTTTTTCTAATTTTTGTACCTACTCTTTCAACACTTTATTTTCTTCTTTACATTTCAAGGCTGTCAATGAGAGATATCTAGGTTGTGCTGAAGGAGGAATATTTGATGGAATGGAAGGCAGAGCAAGGTATCGTGGAGGAGTTGTGGAAGTAGAGGCTTCTTGTGCATAAAACTGCATAAATTTTTGTTTTAATTGCAGGGCATCCTCTGTTTTACTCAATTGTTCTCTAAACCTTGCTTCATTTTGTTCAACTTGTTTTTCCATTTCTTGAGTTTTGCTGAAAGATTGTTGCAATTATTCTTCTTTTCTTCTCAATTTCTCCTCAAGGAATTGCATGTTTTTCCTTTCTTGTTCCAATTCAACTTCTAAACGGGACATTTTCATAGCCCTCAATAATTCTCCATTTTCTAACTCCTCTTCATTCAATTTTTCATGAGACTCTTCTTCTTCAATCAATAGTTCTTTTCCTTTTCTTTGCTCTACAGTTGGAGGAGGTGTAGGGGATGTCACGACTTCCTCTACTTCAAATTCCTTAGATGCTTCTTGTTCTTCAGATTCTTCAGCATAATCATGAATTTCAAAAATAGGGGGTCCTTCAGGAGTCGACATTGGGTCTTCAGGAGGACTTTGGGGCCGCTTAGGAGATTGTATTGGTGTACGGGTTTCTTCATAGCCTACAATAGTTTCTTTTGGACTTTTTGAAATGGGGGTTTGAACTTTAGGTGTTTCTTCAAGGGTGGACACTACGGTCTCAAAATTGGTAGGGATTTCCTTATGTACTTCTTGCTTCCTCTTTTTGGAACTAGTACAACCTACCCTAGAAAATTCTTGTGATTTTCTTTTTCCCCTTTTCTTAGAAGATTTTCCCTTCTCAATTCTTTCCTCTTTAGCTACAGGTCCCCTTGTGGGTTTTCTTTTTGGCTTTTCTACAGGCGCAAACAAAAATTCTAACCAGCCCTGCTTTGCAGTTTCTTTTTTTAAGAAATGGTGTTTAATTATCAAATGTATCAATCCTTGGTATTTTATAGAAGATTCACCCCTAGCCTTTACTCTCAAAATCATTGAAGAGATTTGCTGAAACAAAAATGTTGGAAAATTTATCTTAGCAGAAGGATTTGTTTGACCATACCTCAAATGAATTAATAACCGCATTCTAGGACCCAATATCGTGCCATACTGTCCGTCACAGGTGAAGAACTTCATGAGCCATGTCACAACAGTTCTCCACGGCTTGTCCAAACTGTTACGAGCTATGTCGTGCTGGTCTCCTTTATGCACTTGAATTTCTGGCCTTCTTTTGGGCTCTTGGTGAAACATAGTCACCAATTTCTCAAATTTAACATGGCCCTTGTTAACTGGCTTTCCCTCAGTTGGGATTCCAAAAATTTCACTTATAATTTATGGAGTAACTTCAATTATCTCTCCCCTTACTCTGGTGACATTCACATTAAAGTTTCTCACAAATTCCTCAACCATTTCTGGCTAGAAACCTTCATATTGCATCACAAAATTTAGCCACCCAGCTTCTTCTAGCAATCTTCTAGTTTCTGAGTCAAGATTGAAGTTCTTAGGCTCAATATTTCTCTTATTCGCCATCTCTCTCTGTCAATAATGTAAAACCTTTCCAATGGCGGACTTCACTGGTGAACTTCAACTAGAAGTCCGAATTACTTAACAAAAATGTGGAATGATTATTTCTTGATTTGGGAGTAGCCAATTTGAAAATGACATGACATGCCATTAACTTTTTGCATTTATTTCCTTTACTACTATGGATGATTCGCACGCCACAACATGAAGCTTGCAATTCAATTCGCAAGGTTGGCAATGTTCATTACACATGTCATCATGTACTTGGGAGGATTTTTGAAAAGACAACCAAATCATGAAAAGATCTGTTATCATTGAGTGACATCATCAATGTCACATCATTCCTTACATCAACCATTCGATGCTTTTCGAAATGATTAAAAGTTGATTTATTATCATCATTAATTAACAGTATGGAAAAGATGTCTAGATTCATAAATATCCACCTATTTTAAATTAGTCTTAACTACCTTAGACAATAATATTCAGAAGCAATATTCAAAGTAAATGTGCACCTTAATTTATTTTGAGCCTTTGAGTTCGTCAGGAGCCTTTAGGAGCTCTTAGGATCTTTGGAACTTCAGGAGTCATCAGGAGCTGTTGAGCGAAACAGAGTCTTTAGAGTCTTCGGCCTTCAAGAGCCTTCAGGAGCTTTTTGGGAGCTCTTCAGAAGCATTTAGGAGCTATCAATCTAAATATAGTCTTCAAAGTCTTCAATCTTCAGGAGCTTTTTGGAGTTCTTCAGGAGCCCTCAGGAGTTAACTTAGATAGACCGTCATTTACTGGTTTTAAGTCATCTTTTTTTTTTTCGAAAGTAAACCACCATTTGCTAGTTTTCAATTTACCTTGTTTATTCATGCCTTCTTCAAAGGTTCAAAGATCTTATCTCATGGAAGAGATGTCTTCCATGAGAAAATGTTCAATTATGTGTTGCACGTCATCTAGAAATTCTTCCTTTGTAGCCGACTTATGATAAGTTTTCAATCGATGACCATTAACTAGCATGACTCTCTTCTCTCCATCAATTGGAACTAATTGGAAAACTCCATTTTCAAATATGTGTTGTATCTCATAGGGTCCTAACCATCTGGTATCGAACTTCCCTTTAAATTCTTCAAATCTAGAGTCAATAACAATGCTCAATCTCCTTCTTTGAACTGTCTGGACACAATATGTTTATCGTGCCATTCCTTCCTTTGCTTTTGAATCACCTCTGTATGTTGGAGTGCCTCCATTGTCATTTCATCAAGTCTATTAAGCTACAAAATTATTCTTTTCTCTGCTTCTGGTAGATCAATTCCAATTTCTACCACTGTCTTTAATGTTTTTAACTCAAATTCAATTGGCATAACTGGTTTCTTTCCATACACTAATTCATAAGGAGAGAATCCAGTTGTTGTTTTCCACGTGGTGTTATAGGCCCATACTGCTTCATCCAACCTATCTACCTAGTCTGTTTTCCTCAAAGAAACTATTTTTGTCAGAATATTTTCTAACTCTCTATTTGTGACCTCCACTTGCCCATTCGCCTGAAGGTGATATGGCAAATATTTTTGGTGAGTTATTTGGTATTTCTACAAAAATGCTTCCATCATTGTTGATACAAATTGTGGTCCCTGGTCTGAAACAATCTCTCTTGGTGCATCAAATCTTTGGAAATTTTTCTTGTATAGAAAGTCTGCAACTTTATCTTCTTTTGCTGCTGGTAACTCCTTCACCTCGGCCCATTTTGTTGCATAATCGGTACAAACAAGGATGTATCGCTGCCCTTTTGAAGGTGGATCCATTGGTCCCACAAAATTGATGCCCCATTTTTCAAATGGTTCGAGAGTTATTTGTGGTTGAAACAACATTTCCATGGTTGGTGTGGGCCTTCCCATTCTTTGAAACTCATCACAATGTTTGAAAAAGAATGAAACATCCTTTGTCATTGATGGCTAGAAATAGCCAACTCCTAAGATTCAGTGAATTGTTCTCACAACCGAATAGTGTCCTCCTTTAGGTTCATGATGGCAGGCATGTACTACATCATATATTTCTAACTCTATTACACATCTGCGTAAAACATGATTAGGGCACAATTTAAATAAAAGACCATTAATCCATTGAAATTTGGAACTTTCATGAATTAACCTCTTTTTTTGCTTATTATGACGCCAAAAATGATGGGCAAGGTCGTTGATGTCACAACCTGCATCATTTAATCAATTATATATCGAACCGGGTGTGTCTCATAGCAATATGCGATAATGATAGTTGTCACAGATTCTTTGGGGGGTTTTGCACTATAAACAATGACTTCAAGTATTGTTTTTCCTATTTTGGGAGCTGTCAGGAGCTCTTCAAGAGCTCTCAGGAGCTGAATTGTAGCGACTGATTCCTAAAGTTTAATTCTATTTTATTTCCTAACTTAAAACTTTGTTGACTTATTTATGACTTTATTGAACTTGATTTAGACCGACTCATGGAGACAACTAATGATTACTTTAATCCTTAATTTAAAACACAAAATCCAAATTAATTTGATTTTACTTTAAAAGAAATCCATAATTAATTGCTGGAAATTAAACACTATTTTAAGAACATAAATGAATTATAGAGAAATGATAATTATTCTAGAAAACATAAAGACTAATCTCCATGAACAGATTTTCAACAAACTCCAACTTCATCTTCCCATAAGTTCCTATCATCACTTCTAATGAAACTTAATAAATAAACACTAAATTTAACTACTTCAAACATCATCTAAATCTAGTTAATCTGATAAACCTTATAATGATTCTAACAACTTAATCTAACAATTCTAACAACTCAATCTAACCAAAATAAAATAAAACTTGAAAGATAATTCAAGCAAAAGTAACCATCCAGATTTATCATTCACTAAGTCGGAAAATGTTTTAACAACTTAACAATTCAGAATTAACATCTACTTCAGATTTAATACGAATGAATCAGAAATAGCATAACTTAACAAAATACCAACACAAGATCGTTCCAAAGGTTGAGCAGGCCCTGGTCTTCCTCAGGTAAGATCCCTTAACACAACGATTGAATTAACTCCTTGCTTTCATTTCCATTGATCAAAGGTAGAATGCAAAACAAAGTATTGTTGTTGAAATTACAGAAATCTGATTGAAAATTATCTAACTCCTAACTAAAACTGAAATATGGATATTTATAATAATATCCTTATTAGCTTCTAACATGGCGTTAACTACCAAGACTTAAGGCAATCAAGCTAAAGATTACAATCAAACTAAAACAAAACTGAAACTGGACTAAAGAGAACTATGCCAGATTGGCACTGGAAGTAGAAGTTCCATAACTGACTTATAAAGAAGCCGATTCAGACTTGAGTGACTCATTATCCAATAGGGCCCATCTATGGCGTATTTATCCATCATGATTAAACAAAGAGTTTAACCACATCATCAATCTTTAGAATACCCTATTCAAAAACCCTTAAGAAAAGGATAACATTTATGGTAGAAAAAGATCAACGCAACATAATTATCTCAAAAAATATCATCATAAAGCAACACAATTAACATAAACCATTACTTCAAATATATCCACTAATTTAGCTAAACTTAAAGCAAAATAAGTAAATATGTTAATCTTAATAATCTACCGCCAGTCATGTCAATTAACAAAAATAACAAGTCTTTTAAACATAAAATGCTTTAAATGAAAGTATTTTGATGCTCTCATCACATAATACATGAAATCTTTACTCCATGAAAACACAACTTAAACCAATGTTGAAATGTTGTTAAAGACATCATTTTGTCAATCCCTTAAAAAGGCTTACAACTCTTGTAAAGATTTATATACTTGAAGTACAAAATGTAAGACCAAGAAAATGACCCTTTTAAAAATCTAACACATCTCCTTTCTCCCCAAGCATCTCCAAAGAACTCCATGAGAAGCCTGAAAGAACAAGTATGAAAAGACAAAAGATATCGATGGGCTCTCCACCCAACCATAGGGTTATACAACAACCCACCCTCGAGGTGAACACTTAGCCACAACACAACTTACAACACAACACAAAGACCACATATATTACATAGTGCACATACATCAAAAGAACACAAATACAAGTCTACCACATTGGTTTTCCTAGGGGAAATCACCAAGGGGGGAGTAGGGGCTCAAAAAAAAGGGGTATATAAATGGAATATCATGATCACATCTTCACATAATAACACCACATAAAAACTCCACACAAGCACCACAATGCCAATACACCAACTGCCATATCACACCATACCAACACCCCTTATCACTCAAAAGTATGCAAAGTACAAGGGGGATGCTCACATCCCATTAATAGAAAGGGTACTCATGCCCCAGAAATGGCCATTACCTAAGGGGGATACTCATATCCCAGCAAGAAAGCCCCTGAGTGTGGGAGTCACACCCACTCAATACCCCTACACTTGGGGGACCAAAAACTCCTCTAAACAGAGGGAGTCAACTCCCCTAGAAAGCTAAACAACACAACAACACATTATGACAAAGATAGCAAGAACATTACCCACGAAAACCTCTACAAAATCCTTCATAACAAATTTGCATATGAATATGCATACAAGAACAAGAGAGGGGAATACCTCAAGATCAATGATCTCAATAATGGATGACTCTTCTTTTCTCTTCCAAGATCTCCTCTTCCTCTGCAAAATCTCCTCCCAAAAGAAACCCAAAATGCAAAGAGAGAAAATGGCATGGTAACCCCCTCCTCTCCCTAAGGAGGGAGTTATAAAAGGGAAGGAAGAAGTAACTTCCTCCCAAATTAACTCAACCACCAAAACCATTTCCCCATTTTCGCCACTTTTGCAAAGGGGGCATAAAAAGGGTCCTAAACACTTTTAAAAAGGACACAAATGATAAAAACAAACTTCTATCCCTTATACCTTAGGCATAAGCTATTCCCCAAACATAATATATACCTTAATTCTTCTAAAAAATCTTCTAAAATTCCATTTCAGATTACAAGACCAAAGTTTACACAAGACACAACCAAAATTTTATCACCTCATAATACTAACATGAAATCCTTCTAACTTAACATCAAGGCCTATGGACAAACATAATATAGACAAGATGAAAGGTGGCTAAGTGAATCCCCTCAATTCCATCAATATTAGAAGTCCTTGTACACTCAACAAGATGTGTCAGTGTGATAGAAACATTTACATATATATATATATATATATATATAAATCCAAATAAGTACATTTCGGTTGCATACAAATCAATTGATCAATCATAAGCTATCATATACAATACATCATTTTTAAATGCATGAGTCACAATAACCATATCAAATATTATTAGAGGAACACTACAAAGCATAACACCTATAATCATATCAATTCCTTCCAAAAAAATGCACCGGTCCCATCATCAATCATGAAATCCTAATATGATATCAAATACCATCCTTAGTAAGTGAATATACATCAATGACGCACTAAGTCTCATAATCATCTAGAATCACCAAAATATCACACTAAAGGACATCATATGAAACTGAATGATTAATCACAAAATGTTTCATTCATAAGTAAGCCAATTACCAGTCACCAACAACCCTGATCACTTGATACATCTGATATGTACATAGTGTCATTTCTAGAAATTGCATAATAAAAAAAATAACACATCTGATAATCAAAGAGAAATCACAATATCCTCTAAATATGTAAAATTCCCCAATTAACCTTATTCCAAAATTATTCAAGCAATGACCATCACTCCTAACTTAGGAATAACATCCATCATGGAGCACATGGAATGTACACAAGAACATCACAATGTATAAACTCAACAAGGTCATAGAGGGTAGGGTCTCACACATATCAACCAAAGGAATTGCACCCTCAATTCTACTTCTAGACTATTTAAGGTTCTAAAATATTTTAGTAAAGTAAAATAAGATTTTGGAACCAAGTAGAAACAACACAATACTAAATGTTAAAAAAAACCTATCAACCTTGAAATATTTATACTAAAGTATGCTTGTGAACTGACAAAGTTGTCCTCTACTATAATGATTAGAAGTTGATATCTAGGAGATGTAAGTAACTCTACACTTGATATAATACAATATTATACCTAGACAAAATCCACCTTTATTAGCAAGACACTCAAATTGGCAATATTGATACCCATTCATAGTAAAAAAAGATAATATAGACTACTAAGCCTAGCTTGTAAATATTTTCATGTCAATAATAGGAACTAACAATACAAACAACTTTAGGTAAAGAATCATTCTATAATAAATATCATTAAGTTAATTTTAAATCAATTAATTTCAATTTTACATAATATATACTATAAAAGGTGGAGTTCATGATTATGGTGAACATGTGCGCATAAAATGCGCCTCTTGTGTTTTTACAAAGGGATAAACTTTAGCATTTAATGTAAACCATGTAACCATGTTGTAAAGATCTTAATCAATGAGAAACTGGCCAGGCCAAAGGACAACTAAAAAATTCAATGAAAGAAGGAAATTTCAAAGTTTCCAATATTATATATTATTTCTCTAATACAAGATTATGCTTGAGAAAATTAGGCAAAGAATAAAATATAAGAAGCCTAGGTGTAGTTAATAAAATAAATTAGCATGCAAGGACGAGGTTGCATCAATAGTAAGAAATCATAGCAATATTTTCTCTTTCATAACTTAAAATGTATTACAACAAATTCATTATTTCTACCTTGGTAGGTTGTGCATTAAATTAAACTCCATTGATAAACTGTAAATAGTCTTTATTGCCAAAAATATTTGAAATAGGTGTATATTTATCCAACTAAAACTGATTATAAATAAAATATTATGAATTTGCACAAGATTGTAGTGGAAGTAGTCACCAAGTACAAGAAAAGAAAATCATAATCTCTCATTGAATTTTATCTATATGGGTTATCATTTTACATGAAAACTAATACCTTGATAAAGGAAAACCAGTAGAGCAAACTGCTAAATTTAGAAAAATTATATATTATAATGGTTATCTATTCCACAAAAGGAGGCATGGATTACTCAATTCCTGAGTCCAATATTTCAAATAATTCTATGATACTTTCTACTTCATTTTACCGTATGGGGTTAATTAAAATAGTAATTACATGCACTATTATCAGATCCTATAAATTGAAAAATATATTTTGACAACAAAAAAAAATAGTATAGCTAGAGTGATTTTAAAGAGCTCATTTGGATCAATATGCTACCACTTCATTCAAATATGTGATTAAAAAACTAAAGTAAAATTAAAATAGGTACTTCAAAAATATTGTTATATATTGATTGTATATTTTCTACTTTTCCATTGTTGCTACTAGAATTATTGAGGATCCTCCTATTTTCTCTCCACCTTATATTTACCTTATTCTTAATATAAAATTATTCTTATTTCCATGCATTTGTAGAAATAAAACATAATAAGTATCAACATGAAGCATGGCAAAAAAATTAAAAAAACTCATACAACCTAAAAACAAAAACAAGTACATAAGGTTCCCTAATAAATTATATATCTCAATAGAAGATGGGAAACTTACCTATTAGAAGAACATGAAATTGTTATGTATTGTTTAACATGACAATTGAGCAAGAGAAAAATCCATCCAACTTATGGAGAATTTACAATTAAGTAACCTAGACATATCATTGGAAGGGAGTGCATTTATCATTAGAAGAGACAAAAATGTCTTTAAGAACCTCACATGCCTAAGATGGGTATCTCAATGTGCCTTTAAGGTTACTTATCCAACCTCAAATACATGAAATGGTTGCTTATATAATGTACATGAAGGAAATTTTATCTAGATCTAAGATATCTAACAATTTACATGAAAAAAACATGTGAATATATTGTTATTATTGATATGACACATTTTATGGGTCAAAAATATCATTTAGTATAAATTACCTTGTGGAAATATTATACCAAAAAAATGCAACATTTAAACACTTTCCACAAATGATTAAATATTGATAATTCTACATAAGTCTAGGATACTAAGTTCCAACATATCAACCAAGGGAATTGGGCCCTCAAGTATGCTTCTATGCTAGCTAAAGTTCTAAAATGTTTCAATAAACCATTCAAAAGAGCACTTATATACACTAAGGCAAAACAAAATTTTAGACCCACGAGAAATTTAGGATGAAACCGTGTAGAAAAAATTGAATAGTACAAGTTGACAAAAAGTTATAAACCTTGAAAGCTTTATACTAAAGTATGTTTATGAAGTGGCCAAATTTATATAAAAAAACTTTTTTAAATTCATCTTAAAAAGCACGAATCATTCAATCAGAAGATCCTAAATCAAAACATAAACTCATTTTATAAAAAAATCCATGTAAATCATATATAGAAACTATTGAGAGGTGAAAAAAATAGCGCATGTAAATAGATGGATGAGATAATATACCCATTACCAATGACAAGCCCTATTTAACTTAATCATGTTAAAGTTGGTTTCTAACAACAAGACTTTGTAGGCTCTATTAGACCATTCCTTTAGGTTGTGCATGTTTTTCATATCAACATTATTGATATAAAAAAACTAAGCTTAAAAAAAAAAACATAAAAATTTGGTGAAAGAAAATATAGTAGAATATGGGTGTATTTCCTTAGGAATAAATATAAAGTCTTCAATTATTTTAAAGAGATTAAGGCTCTTGTAGAAAATTAGATTGGTAAACATATTAATATTTTTAGGACTAATAATGGAGATGAGTTTTATTCGGTAGATTTTGATAAGCTCTACAAGGATCGTGGAATATAAAGACATAAAACAACTCCATACACCCTTTAAAAAAATTGATTTGTAAACAAAATGAACAAGATGTTGATGGAGAGGGCTAGGAGTATGCTTAGTGGGGTTAGCTTGGAATTTTTTTCGGGTAGAACTTATTGCTATGACTTGTTACATGGTAAATAAGTCCCCTACAACAACTCTTGTTGATAAGACACCTATGAAGGTGTGGTTGGGAAAAAATCCTTCATTGAGAAATCTTAGAGTTTTATTTTTGAGTAATATGTTCATGTGCTTAGGGAGAAGAGGTCAAAGTTAGAGAATAAAATTATAAAATGTATCTTCATTAGTTATAGTATTGGTATTGAAGGGTATAAGAGTTGGGATCATATGGTTGAGAGATATTTATATAGATTTTTTTTTATCTTTAGAGAACTTAAGCCTTCTTCCAGTATATTGTAGCTAGAAAAGGATGAAAATAAAGATGTGGTTCAACCACCCTCAAAGACTAAGAAATTTGAACCAAAATCCTATGAAGGATTTGAAGAGGAGAGCTTAAATAGTTCAAAGAGTTTTGAAGGGGAGTTAGAATTTCCACCTCAACTCTTATGGAGGTCCACTTGACACAAATAGAAACTTGAAAAATATAATCCCCCTAATTGGAGATGCATTTTTTATTTTATTACTAACACTAATGATCCTAAAACTATAAAGTAGGTTGCATGTATGAATGATGAAGATTCTTAAAAAGTAGCTATAAATGAGGATATGTTTTTGTTGAAGAAAAATGACACATGTAACCTAGTACCTTTGCTAGAGATATTTAAACCTATTGGTAACAAATGGGTGTTTAAAAAGTAAGTATGTTCATATAGTAGTGTTTAGAAGTAAAAGGTGAGATTGGTTGAGAAGGGTTATTCCTATGTTGAGGGAATGTATCATGGTAAGATATTCTCCCCTATTGCTAAGATGACATCCATTCAATTTTTATTCTTTTATAATAGTGTTTAATCTTAAGGTTGAGCAGATGAATGTGAACACAACTTTCCTTCATGGTGATTTGGAGGAAGAGATTTATATTTCACAACTAGAGCAACATATTGAAAAAGGTAAAGAAAAAATATTTTGTAAGTTTGAAGAAATTTTTGTATAGTGTTAAGCAATCTCCTAGGATGTGGTACCAAAAATTTGATACATTTATGTTGGTATTAGGATTTTTGGGTCTAAATTGGATCATTGCATCTATTTTAATATGGGCAGTGATTGCTTCCTTATCATTGTATTACATGTAATTACTATGTTATTTTTTAATAATGGGAAGGCTATGATTTGTGAATTAAAATCTTAACTTTTTAACATCGTTTGAGATGAATGACTTAGGGATGACCAAGTTCATCCTAGTATGGAGATTAGGATAGAGAAATAATAAGAATATTTGGTTGGGACATAGTAAGTATGTGAACTCAATGTTGAAGAGATTGAGCATATCAACTTGTAAACCTTTTGTGTTCCTATTTTAGTGGGGACTAAGTTATCAATTTAGGAGTATCTAACTTATCCTAGTGAGATGAAGGATATGGCTAGAGTGCCCTTTTCTAGTGTTGTTGGGAGCTTAATTTATGTTATGGTCTATACAAGATTAGACATCACTCAAGTATATGGAGTCCTTAGTTTTTCATGGTAATCTTATATTTATGGCTATATATAAGTAATTTATTTTTTATCATGATAAATCTACAGGGGACCAACACTCAAACACTATTCATTGGCTTGTGGATTCTAATTATGTTTGGGATGTTGACAAAAAGAGATCCACAATGGATATGTTTTCACTATGTTTGGTGGTGTTATCAATTGAATGAGCAAGTGATAGAATATAATTGATTTGTCTAGTATAGAGATAGAGTTCATCAAAGATACTCATGTTTGTAAGGAAGATATCTATCTTAATTAATTGTGTTTAGATGTGAGGTTGATTCCAAGAGCTATTATAGTTCTATGTGACAGTTAGAGTGCCATATGTCTAACAAAGAACCTAACCTTTCATGCAAGGACAAATAATATCAATGTCCAATACTATTTTCTTTGTGACATGGTAGATGATGGGAGGGTGATGTTGCGAAATTCAACACTTTGTCAAATATTGTAGATATATTGACAAAGCCTATGAGCACAAAAAAATTTGCATGGTGTTGTGATTCTACAGGGCTTTCAATCCCTAAAAATTAGTTCAAAAGCGTTGGTAATCCATTTTATCTTATAATGTGCTCAAAAAGTGGGATAATTTTAAGGACATATATCTCAACCTCTCTCCTAATGTTGATTATATGAAGAATGCAACTTTCATAAAAAAAAATTGGGGCTATAGAATTTATTTTAGGAGAAGTAAAAAATTTATGTTGTTCAACATCACTTTCAAGGATGCATGTAGCATAGATATTTTCAATATCTACAATTTAAAAAAATGAGCCCCAACAACCTATAAATAAAAAATTATGATCTTTGGAAGCTTTTCCTCCTACATTGGAAATGTAAAAATGTTCAAGACATAGAAAAGATCTATAAGATGGTGTCACTTGTTGATGAACTAATGATGAGTGTTATAACATATTATAATAGATCTTTGAATGGAGATAATGAAGCCAAAATGGAAGGCCCAATTTGGCGAGTGGTTTATGATGTGCTTATGACAGGTGGAAGGAATATGTTATTTTTAGCCTATGAACACATTTTTGGATTTGAGTGTTGGTTTTCTAACAAGGTATTTGGGTGCCACTTTTCTGGGTGGTTTTTTCTCATGTTTTTGCATACTAATTCTCCTATTGATAAGATGATTGAGATGGAGGTATTGGTAGTGAGTTTTTAGGTACTTTTATGCTATCAGAGTTACTCCTAATCTCTGTTTGTTGAAGCTATTGTAAAATATTTATCTACAATTTGATTGTAATTGTTTAGATTATTGAATAATACATTGTTTTGCTTTAGAGTGTGTGGCTTTTCTCTTAAAAAAGTTTTTCCCATGTACACATGTGTTGTGGTATGTTTATTTTATGTTTTATATATATTTCTCTTTTTTGTAATTTTAAAGTTAAATTTCACACAATAATCTCTTGTAAGATTAGTTTAGGGAGTAGTATTTCATGTACCTTGCTTCTTTTCACTAAAATCTATCAAATTATATATATCTATAGACCTTAGTGTACTTTATTCCATGTTAAAGAGTCATTATTAAGCTTAACAATAATGTTTCATAATATAGAGCATTGTTACATTTAAATTTTAGCTTAAAATACAAATTTAAGCTCTTGTCATCTCGAGAGATGAGAACAATCCCTGCACCTAAACCTTCCTTTGAATAGGTACCATTTAAAAAAATTATTCATAATAACCAAAAAATTATTCAAGTCCATTTTCCATATTAATTTTTTTTTATGATAGTCATCCATTTCTCTGTTATGTTGTAGACAAGGTCTCATTATTATAAAGAGTCAAAGTCTCACATTTATAAACTCCTCAATCTTTCATTGGACTTACCCTTGGTCAATGATAACGTCTATACACTTTTTCTTGATTGTGAACTATGATTAGAGGTCTGAAACTTCCCTTTAATGTGTTCTTTTATGAGTGTCATTCCACTGATATGTGATGTCCCTCTACATCTTGATTTCCCACTCATTGTGCTTTCCTTTATCACAATCATGAGAGTTATGACTATCCCTTTGCCATTATATTATCACTATCCTTTTGACCTTTCAAGGTGACTGTCATAGGGCTACAAGGGTTCATTGACATGTGATTATCACTTTCGTGATAACTTACTCACCATCACAATAACCTATAATGAAACCCTGTATTATGGATAAGTGAAATGGTTACATTTATCATTGTCTTGATAGCTCCTTTCATGGTCTTTTCTACTTCTTCACCATCATAACCTTGGACTATCCTTTAGAAAATTTTGACTATGACTCATTATACTACAATTTCATCCCCATATTTATCTCTTTGAAGGCAGTTATGACAATCCTCCACTCATTTTCCTTGCACAACCCAATGCCCTGTTTGCTCTCATTACCATAATCACAAGCTAAAAGGTCTATGGTGTCATGAAGGGATGACTTATGATGACTATATTGTCCCTTGTAGATATTTCATTAGATCTTTATCATGGTATAAATTCTTTGGTATTTGTGAGTGTCCACTTCTTTAACTACCATTATTGTCCATTGTGATAGTGATTTCCCTTCTATGGATCACATGATTCATGCATTTGATAGGTTATGATACCCTTAAAGAACAATGTGATACAACAATCATATTTATCTATCTTCTTCATGACATTTGTCCTCAAAAAATTGTATAGACTATCCTTTGAGAAAATCATTGTCTTTTCTCATGCCTTCACATGCATTTAGTCATCAAACACCATTATATTTCATGGTATCCTTGATACCTAAAGGTTTCTATCCCTATCACAACTCTATTGACTTACAAAAGACACTCAAATTGTCATCTATACTTCATACTCTGCTTTATCAAAGTAGTGTGGACACTGAAAAATGTCTTGGTCTGCGAGCGTCATTTTTCCATCATCTTGGTATTCTTTCCTGCGTAATTAAATAATTTTAATTATTTAATTAATTCATCTCTTTATTCTCCTTTGATCAATTAAATAAATTATCTTTTTAATCGTGTCACTAACATTTTCCTTCTCCCTATAATTAAAAGAATTATTATTCATTTAATTATTAATTATACGTCATTCATCTATAGTTAAATAAATATTTATAATTCTTTATCTATTCATTGGTCTTCTTCATTCTTCTATAGTTAAATAATTATTGGAATTATTTGACTATCATTTGTCACTCTTTCGCTATTGAATAATTAATCTAAATTAATTATTTAATCCTTCTTTTCTATTTCCCCTTATTTAATTAAATTGGTTACATAATCATTTTAATTAAATGCCCATTTTCTTCTTCTTCCACAAATAAATAATTTAAATAAATAATTTATTCCTCCACCTGGTCAAAGATTCTCCTTTGATGAATTAAATAAATTTATTATTTAATTCCTCCATTATCTTCCTCCACTCTCATTTTTGAATCTCAACCATTGATTGCCTCTGGTCTTCTTGTGATCTTGACCGTCCATTTCATAGTTGTCCCTAGCCCACTACTCTATGGTGCATGCATCCTCAACCATCAATCTGAGAATCTTTCTAGAAGATTGATCTCATTTGTCCATTTGAATGGATTTCTATAAAAGAAGGTTTTCTTCTCCATTTTTGATTTAACAACCACATATCTCTAATATTCATGCTTATTGTTTGCAGGTATTTGCATACAATGAACTGAGGGAAACTTGCAAAGGTTGTTTGAGGAGAGAAAAGGGAGGTGATTCAACTTCAAACATGGGGAGTTTACTATTTCATTCTTCTTGTTTGATTGTACTCTCTTGTTTAAGATTTGGTTTTTTAGCTTAGATTTAGTGTACTGGTTGTCACTTTATTTTTTCTATTTGGATTTCCTATCTTACATTGGTGAACTTGACGTGAAATAGAAAAAAATTATAGAAAAACCCATGTCTTGGTTTTTGTTTTTGTTGTGTAACAAGTTTGTGAGCCGCAATTGAAGGTGGGATCCCGAAATTTGAAAAAAATGACGCAATTGTGACGGGCAACAATGCAACTGAAGGCAGGCTTTTCAAATTTGAAAAAAATGATGCAATTGCAAGCTCCTAAGCCACATTTGAAATGACACAACTGATCTAGAGTGAGCCACATTTTCTATACGACGAACTATAACTGTTATTTCTTGAGCCACATTACAGTGCTGCGACTGTCATCCCAAATGACCTATTAAGGTATAACTTTTTTGTTTTGGATTTTGTTTAAGTTTTTCCTTTTTGGTTTTCTTTAGGGCATGATTTTTGGTTTGCTAATCCTTTGTTTTTAGCATGTGGCATTAGTCATGAAGAGTTTAAAAACTATTTCTTTAGAAACTGTGATTGACGGCTTAGTATGGGTTGACTACACTTGATCCATGAGGATTCAAAGCATATTCAAGCCACTAAACATCAATCCAATAAGATGATTCAATGCAAAAATAAACTAAGCATCCATTAAAAATAACATATTAAAATATGAAAGCTTCAAAAACACCTATTCTAATCCATTGAAACTTATCCTATTAGGGGAATGGTGTCGCATTTATGTGGAATGGCGATCATTTCCCAATCCTATGGATAAATGAGCTTGTTTCAATTGATTCTATTGAAGAGAATCAATGAAACCGATGATAGATGTGTATGAAAACATGATTTAAAGAAAAATTAACATGATGCAAGCTATTTTAACATTATCTATGCTAAGATGATCGATATGGGTGTGTGCAAAGCTAATTTAAATGGATTTTAAGCTCAAAATATTGAAACCCTAATTACCAAATAAGCTAAATGGATACATCTAGGTTACCATGGAAGCCATTGATGAAAGCTAAGCTAAGATGATGCACGAAATAACCTAAAATTCTTTCTAAAACATGAAATATGAGTGCAAGATGAGAGTGATTTTAATAGCATATGTTTGCTCTTAAAAGATGGATCCATTTATCTTCAAATAGTGACCTATTTATAGGAGGACAAATGAGAAATGAAGGGCTAAGATTGAAAAATATAATCAATGGTCAAAATTGGAGGAAAGATGAAACATGGATCAAGGATTCTCATCAATGGATGAGAATCAATGATCACATGGATCAAGAAAAGAATCAAGGGTTCATATTCTTCCAAAAAAACACACTTTCAAGACTTGCACAAGAATTCTTGTTGAAAGTTTGTTGCAAAAAAGGAATATTCCCCTTTTCAAATGAGTGAAGAAAGAGAATATTCTCAAAGAATATCCTGATGGGTGAGGAAAATTAAATATTTAGTTAATTAAAACCAAATTTAATTGTGCAAAGGAATATTCCATGGGAATATTCTCTTTTTGGAGGAATGTGCAAAGGAGGAATATTCCCTTGCAAATGGGAGGATTAGATTTAATTAGTAAATTGATAATTAAATAAAGTTTCAATTATGCAAATTAGGGGAATTAGGGTATTGATTAAATAATTAATTTATTTAATGAAAAGGGGAAGTGATGTGATATTTAATTAAATAACTTAGGGTTATTTAATTAAATAAGAGGACTTTAGGGATTAAATTAAATAATTTGATTTATTCAATTTAATAGGACAAATTATTAGCATGAAAGGGGGTGAATTAACCTAATTAGATTAATCAAGTTAATAGATGAAAATGATGCAATTAATTAAATAGCCAGGCTAATTTAATTAAATAAATAAAGAGAGGATAGATTTTAGGATGAAATAATATTAGTATACCTGATTTGAGTGCATGATATCATTTAGGAAATTTTTTTAAGTGTCTACATTTTGCCTCTCTTTGAAGCGAGGTACCTGTTATGTTGGTTCAAAGATTGACACTTTTCAGATTAAAATTGTTGCTCAAATCAAAAAAAAAAAAAAATTCTAATTTTTGGATGCCCCACTGTTGCCCCAGTGAAAGGAATAAGCTGGTTCCCTGTGCCCTTGAGAAATCGGGCATAAATTTTAAATTTTGGGCTGATTTCTCAACAAACGTAAAATATAGGTGCAAGTGCTCAAATAGGCCCCGAGATGCCAAAAATGGCCTCAGAAACGCAAAAAATGGCTCAAAATAGGTTACACCGGGTGGAAGTAGGTAAAATAGTTCAAAACCTTAGCTTTTGGCTCAAATTAGGGCAAAAAAACCCTAATTTGTAGGCTTAAATAAGTGATGAAGGGTCACTTTCAATTCATTTGTGCATTCACCCTTGAGAGATTTTCTTCCTTTTGAGCTCTAACCTCCTGATGAAATGGCGTAACGAGTGCTTCTTCTTCACCTTGCGGAGTGGGTTTGAGAGTACCAGCAGCTCAAGTAGATGTAGGACCCTAGGCATGTGACTCAAAACTTTTCTCGATTTTCACTTTTAGGTGCAATTAATAGGGGGTCAAAACTAGGCCTCTAGGCACGTTGTTGTATGGAGACACTATTGATGCATCAGAAGCATCACCATTGATATTATAGCGATGCACCTTTTGCTTGGTGGCGCACCACCATTTTTTGGTTGGGTGATGCATTTGATTAGGGAGTCGCTAAATTGATATAGTGACACACAAGCTATTTAGGTTCAACGTCACTCAAAAGTGGTGGACAACACATGTAGCTTTTAGCGACACACCCCTATTTTGTAATAGAATGACACATGTATTTTTTAATAGAATGACACATGCAAATATTGATTTGATATTGAGTGTAGCAATGCGTGTCGCCAAATTGGTGACACACCCCCGAAATGGATACAACAACGCACCCCTAAAAGAGTGACACTATTGATTTTAGCAACGCTTTTGATGTTTTGGATGCAAAGTCTCAAATTTTGATTAGTTTTTTTACTTTTCAATAAATTGACATTGTGTGCATGATGCGTGTAGGAGGATCCTCCCCCATTAATGGCATGAGAGCACCGTTCTAACATTTTGATAGTTGCGAGAGACTTTCATGATTTGGAGGTAGAGCGGTTGGGTATGTTGGGGTTAGGCTTTATTGCTTTCTTGCCCAAGGTCTGAACCCACCTTACCTTGATGATGGCCTTGATTGAGAGGTGGCACAATGAGACCTCCTCATTTCACCTGCTCGCCGATGAGGCCACCATTACACTGGAGGACGTGTGGCTCATATTGTGATTACTGATTCACAACGAGTGTGTCATCTATGACCTAGATGTTGGGAGAGACTCATGTCTCTCGCTTTTACACAAACATTTGCTCATTCTAATTAGCTTGCATATCGACCTTGATGTATATCGGGATTGACTGCCCATCTTCAGATTGTTCATAGCAGCATTGATCTCTGAAGTTATTGTCCCAGATCAACAGGGAAGCTTCAATCCCAAATGGGGATTAGCATGGGAGGGCATGATCAAGAGGTGCATGATGTATGCTTGGGGTCTATTTCTTTTGGATTCATTGTACGATGACATGCACAAGGCCGTCTAACATGAGAGTAGAAGCATCAGAGTTGGGGTTACACTCTCCACATATGGGCATATGAGAACATTGCAGTGTTGAGGCCCTTGGTTGTTCTAGTAGACATCCATGAGGACAAGCATGTCGTATTCAGATATAGGGTGCCAATGACTCTTTAGCACATGGGCCCTATAGGTCTAGCTTATTGGCGTTGTGTCATTGATGACATGATTGTGTTTCGATGGAGGCCATGGTTGTAGCATCCAACATGGTACAATGATCCACAACTCTATTTTGCTCGATAGATTTGCTCCCTCCAGGGGAGGGAGCACACTATGATAGAGCAATACCTACTAGACTGTGTTGCTCAGTAGTTTGGCGAGGTTCAAGATGTGATCACCAATGATTACACTGTAGTTTTTTCCAGATCTTAGAGAGAGGTATAGTGGGAAGCATAAATTAACCCTCCTGTGGCGATCGATGGGTTCAAGCAGCTTGTTACACAACCCTGGGCATATGATCAAGTTATACCTGATGCAGGCGCGACCCTAGCTTATGATGCATGGTTTAGGTCACCTAATCACCTAACAGATCCAACGAGGGATAACCCAAAGGCAGAGGGAGAGGTAGAGGAATAGGTCGAGGAAGAGGCTGAGATGGGGGCCGAGGTAGAGGCTAACAACTAGAGTAGGACAGGGTACAGGGTACAGGTGCCAGGTGCCAAGTGATGGGCACTAACACCAGCCAGATCAAGGTCACTAGGACCCAGGGCACCATGATGGGCATGATGGATAGGTTCCGGGGGCACCACCACCTCCTCCACCCATACAACCAGATGCCTAGTTACAGGCATAGATACATGCCATTACAGTTGATAGAGATTGGTTATAGGTGGAGCGAGATCAACTATAGCAACAGTTGTAGGCCATGACAATGCAGAGAGATCAGGAGGTTCAATTGCGGCAACAACTGGACCTATAGCTATCCAAGAGATTGGGCAGAGGCAACAGCTTGAGGTAGTGACAACTGCTTCACAAGGACGAACAATGTCTTCCCATTTGTACAGAGAAGCATTTACTGAGGCTGCTTATTACCATATGCATTATCATCGTGATGTTTCTTAGGCAATGAGATAACCCAATCTTTCACAGCAAAGTGGAGCACCACCTAGAGCTGAGGATTATCCATCAATTAGGGGTGAGTTGAGCAACCATCAGAGCTAGCCATTTTGTACACTTTTTGATTTTTCGTCTGATTATTTATATAGATATACATTCATGGGATCATTTTTGATAGCCTCGTGGACATTGTATTTTTGGTTTGATATTCATACATTGATTCATATATTGTACCATGACAACCCTCATTTTTTGATATATATATGAGATATTCATATTCGATATGCGATGTGCTCTTATTGCATGCTTTATGAATGTATGGATGCTTATGATGTGATGTAATGTTCTTTTATTTATGTGATATGTGGTATGTGATGATGATCTATGATGTGATGTATATGAGATGCGATGTTATGTTATGGATGTAATGTAATGCAATGGATATGTTATATTCCTTTTTAGTACCTTTTTATGCTATGGATGGATGCTATGATATGATATGCTTATGCTTATGCTTATGCAAGATGATATGGATGCATTTCTTTTCATGTGCTTTTCTATGAAATTTATGATGTCATGATGATGTCTGCATATGGATATATATATGGATAATGTAGATGTTCATGCTTATGACATGATAATGTAATGTATGCTTATGCCTAGGATATGTGTATGATATGTGATATGGATTAAGATGCTTAAAATAACAAATCTATGCTATCTGAAATAACTTAAATGATAATGATGATGCAATGGATTACATTTTCCTTTATTGTGATATGTTGTGATGAGGCAAGATGTATGCATGCTAATGATTTGTGGATGCAAGATGGATGCATGATGATGTTTTTGTTGAATGTCATGATACCAGGTTAGTGAGGAAAGAAGATAGAAGAGATAAGATAAAGGATTTGACCATCGATTTTGAAGATTGATTTAAAAGTCCAACAAGTCTATGATCCACCAATACTTTATTAGAGATAGTGATGAGAGATGATGATGATGATTTGCTCATATCTTAGGATTGGGATTTTCCGTCATTCCTTATTTTTGATATAACACATAGAAACAATGCATCAAGGTATTAATAATTAGGACGACGTTGTATCTAGTGTAATGGAATTTGACTCTACAAATAGATTGGATAGTTCTTATTCACACTTTGACATATAGAAACCTCATTGGAATGTAAGTTAGAAGTTTAGAATTCGGACCAAAGCATACACGATAGTCAACAATCTACTCAAAACAACCTCCTTACACACAACTAAGTAAGTATGCACCAAGGTTATTTTACAAGAATACCCACAAGCATAGAAAACGAAAGATAATGATTGATGCCCCATTCCTTTCTCTCTAAATCATTTTGATAGACATCATTGAGAGGTCCTCGAAATGGGTCAATAAGATAAATTAAAAGAAAAGATGAAAGACAAATAGTCAATGTTATCTATATCTCTTTCTAGTTTAATATAGCTAAGGTGATTTTTGGTACCGATGTCCATTGCAGGAAGGATTCATCCTAGGACATGTTGATCAGTTGTTTTGATTAGGATGAGGTGTTTGATAAGCCGTTAATACAAACTTCATTGACACATTTACCTATGATTTAGACTCTAGATTTTGACACTTAGGTTTTCACTTTAGGACTTGCAATACTTGCTTTCTACTTGTTTTTCCAAAGGTTGAAGATGACGCTTGATTTATTATGGATGAAGGTTTATTGCAGGTGAAAACGAAATGGGATGGATGGTTTTGGTCTTTTTGGAATATTTCAATATTTTTGGTATTTTGAAAATATTTTGAGGCTGTTTTTGGTCCTTTTGAAAGTTTATGTTTTTGATTATTTGAGGTTTTTTAGGGTTTTCTCTAAGACATTTGATGTTGTTTAGGTATTTTGAATGTTTTCTAATGTTTTTTGGATTTTCAAGTTTTTAAATGTTTGTGTTTTCTAATTTTCTAATTGTTTAGGGTTTTTCTGATATTTGAATATTTAGGGTTTTTCTGAGTGTCGACCAATAACCTAACCTAAGAGACTATCCTAGGGGCCTCGGGGGTTGATCAAAGATTATCCTTGCCTACGTTATATAGGCAGAGACCATGTAGTTTGAATGACCTACCTAATTGGTGATGAGAGATGAATAGTTGATGAAATGTCATTTTATTATGACAGACTCCTAAAGGATTGACCTAGGGTGTCTCGGGGGCACATCAATGATGGCCTTGCCTACGTTCAAGCTAAACAACTCGTAGTTCGACATGGTATTGTTTTTGGATTTTCAATGTTTTGACCTTTTTAGGGATTTTGATGTGTTTTGGATGTTTTGGATTTTGAATTTACAAATTTTTGAATGTTTTTGGATTTTAGTTGTACAAGATTTTGGATGTTCTTGATTTTGCAAGTGTTTTTGGATTTTGATGAGATTTTATGAATGTTTTTGGGATTTTCGATGATATTTCCAATAACCTTAAGATATACAAGAACCTGATTTGATCTATAATGAATTTCCCCCAGTGTGACACAATAGACTACCTCAATATAGGCAGGATGAACTGACCTTCAGAATATGCAAAGTAGTACTAAAGGAAATACAATACTTCACAACATCAAGCTATGACACAGACGCGAATGGGTGATGGAATAAATAGGATAAATGATGCGATGCAAAGAATGATAAGATAAAGAGTCGAAGATAGATGGAGGTAGTTTATTTATGCGAGGTGCCTGTTTTCTAGGTTTTCACCAAGGTACTTGCCCAAAGCGCCATCGAAGTGGTTTTCACTAGAGGACAATTTTCTTTTTTACTTTTTTCAACCCTTTTTCTTTTTTTTTTGGATTTTGATCATTTTTTGATTTTTTTATATTTTAGATTTACACCCTTCAAGCTTAGGCATAAATTTTTTTAAGATGCAGACTATTGGTTGGTTCCTACAATGGTTCACCTTCAGGCATTGACAATTGATATGCTCCTGATCCATAGCTTGTTGTGACGAAAAATGAGCCTAACCAATTAGGCTCAAACTTTCCTTTATTGTCTTGATCAGGAAGATTCTTCTGATTCTACTTTAGGATGAGATCCCCTACCTAGAAAGACCGACTCTTGATCTTCTTGTTATAGCTCTATTTCAGTCAGCTTTGATATACTTGCAAGTGATTAAGGGCGTCAAGATGACGCTCATCCAAAAATTCTATCTCATTTAGACGAGATACTTTGTAGTCTTCACCAATGAACAAATTCTATAGTGACACTTGCAGTGATGGAAGCTCAACCTCAATAGGAAAGATGGCTTATGATCCGTAGACCAAGGAGAATGGGGTTGCACCTATAGGTGTGTGGATATGGGTTCGATAGGCCTAGGGGGCAGGATTTAACTACAGATGCCAGTCACGACCAAATTCATTGACTATTTTCTTTAGGATTATCAAAATAGTCTTGTTCGTAGCCTTAACTTGACCATTGCACTAGGGGTAATACAGGGTAGAGAATTGATGCTAGATGTTGAATCTTTAACATAATTCTTTCACATCTTGATTCTTGAAGGGTGTTGCGTTGTCTAAGACAAGGGTTTGTGGAACACCATAACAACAGATAAGATAATTCAAGATTAACTTAGCAATTTGCTTCCCCATTATGTAGGTCATAGGAATAGCTTCCACCCACTTGGTAAAGTACTCAATGGTTGTTATGATGAACTTGTGGCCATTAGATGAGGCGGGAGTAATTTTTCCTATGAGATCAAGCCCCCACTGTGAGATAGGCCAAAGTGTGACCATTGGTTGTAACTCTTGAGCTAGAGCATGAATAAGATATCCATGTTGTTGACACTGGACACACTTCCACACATATTGATGGGCTTCTCTTTCCATGGTTGGCCAGTAATACCCCATCCTCAATAGTTTCTTAGCTAAAATTATACCACTAGAATGGGAACCACATATGCCATTGTGCACTTCTATTAAAGCGGTCAAGGCTTCCTCTTAGTTAAGACATAGTAGTATTGTCCCCTCGATGCTTTTGCAGTAAAGGGTATCACCTAGGATCATGAATCAAGATGCCTTCTTGAAAAAGGTCTTTTTAAGGTTAGCGGTGATATCGGATGGGAGGGTTCCTCTGCTAAGGTAGGTGAATATATCATGATACCAAGGGGATCCAAGACCAACAATGAAACACATAAATTCAAATTCGGGGATTTCAAAAGTTGGTACAAGAAGTTGTTCTACCAAGAATTTGCATTGAAGGATGTTGTACGACATGTCTAACAATGATCCAATTATTTCCATAACATCTGTTGCTCGGTTGTTCATGTGAGGAATCTACTCAAAAGTTATATCAATGAAAAGATCCTTGAGATTTTCTGCCATCTTCTTGTAAGGAGTGAGTTTATCATCCTTAGTTTGGTAGTTGTCATTGACTTGGTTGATAACCAATTGTGAATCTCTATATACTTTCAACTCTTGTATCTACCATTGAACTATTATCCTTAGACCTATGATTAGGGCTTCATACTCAGCAATGTTGTTAGTACACATGAATGATAGCCTATATGAATTTGGAACAATCACCTTGAGGGGTGATAAAAAGAATACCTGCCCCTGATCTATGTTGGGTGAATGATCCATCAAAATACATTTTTCACTGATTTTCTATATTGACAAGGATTACTGGTTCATCAAGAAATTCAAATATCAAAGGGTTCTCTACATAGATAGGTGCATCTGCTAGTTGTTCTACGATTTCTTGTCCTTTAATTACCTTGCGCTACACGTACTTGATGTCAAATTCAATCAATATCATTACCCATTTGGCCATTCGCCCTGTGAGAGTTTCTTTCAATAATAACTATTTTAGTGGGTCGATCTTTGTAATAAGCTTGATTTGATGCGACAACATGTAATGTCAGAACTTTTGTGAAGCAAAAACCACCACTAGGCATGCTTTCTCAATGGATGAATAGTTCATTTCATAGCCTACCAAGGTCCTGTTGATGTAATAGATGGCTCTTTTGTTTCTGTTTTCATCATGTTGTGCTAGAAGAGCACCCAGTGTTGCTGATGTTGCTAAGATATATAGGATCAATGGTTTGTTTGGTATCGACGGTATGAGCACTGGAGGTGTTAATAGGTAGTCTTTGTTCTACTGGAAAGCTTTATCGCACTTCTCATCCCACTTGTAAGCTATTCCTTTATGGAGAAGGTACGAGAAAGGTGGATCTTTTCTGACAACTGTGCTATAAACCTTCTGATTGACTGTAACCTCCCTTGTAACCCTCTTAGTTGTTTTAATGTTTTTGGTAGTTCCATGTCTAGGATGGATTTTACTTTTGCTAGATCAATTTCTATCCCTCTTTAGGAGACAATATAGGTAAGGAGCTTCCCTGATGTAACCCCAAAGACACACTTTTTTGGGTTTAGTTGTACCTTATACTCTTCAAGCCTATTGAAGATGGGTCCCAAGACTTCTATGTGCTCACTCTTTTTCTTTGATTTTTCCAAAATATCATCCACATAGTCTTCGATTGTTTTGTGGATCATGTCATGAAAGATGAGGGTAATTTCTCTTTGATAGGTTGCTCATACGTTCTTTAGTCCAAATGGCATCATGTTCCAGTAATATGTTCCCCATGGACAAGTGAATGCAGTTTTGTGTTGATCCTCCTTGGTGATCATGATTTGATTATAGCTTGAAAAACCATCCATGAGTGATAACATTTCATGCCCAACTATTAATTCCATGATGATGTCAATATTAGGAAGAGGGAAATCATCCTTCGGGCATGCCTTGTTTAAGTCTCTGAAATCTGTGCATATTCTGATGCCCCCACTGGGTTTGGAGATTGGTACTAGGTTTGAAACCCACTTAGGATAATCTATCGATTGGATGAAGCCAACATAAAGAAGCTTTTGTAACTCAAGTTTTACCAAGAGTGTTGTCTAAGGGTGCATCTTCTATAATTTCTACTTCACTGGTTTGGCATTAGGATAGACTGCTAAGTGATGCACAACCACTTCTGGATCAATCCCTGGAACATTTGTGTATGACCGTGCAAAGTTATCTCCTTGCTCTTTCATGAATGTTACTATGTTTTTATGTTCTTCATCCAACAAAGATTTGGCATAAAAGGTTACCTTGGGTGCTTATTCTATTCCCACATTGACTAGAGTGTCCCTTTTTGCTAGAACTGCTAATTTCTATGGATGTATTGCACTAAGGGGGAGATTGAATCCCTCATCCTTGGGCACCTTAGAGAGGTTTTCACCCTCGGATATGTCCTTTCATTTTACTATTTTAGGATCAGAAAGTGCCACAGTGTGGTTTTCACTTAGAGATCTGCATGTTAGTTGCATGTCCTCAATTTTGCGACTGAAGGATTCAATCATCTCCCTGTAGTACGCCCTTGTTTCTAGCTCTATATCAAAGCCTTCTTTGTGATCTACCCATGGTAAGTTGTCATGAAGTCCCATGAATTATAAGATTGCTTCATTTTTTTTGAATAAATCTAGAATTGGTGGTCCTCGTTGGTCCAAGTCAATGAGTTGTGGGCATACTAGGCTTATTTTAGTTGGTTGATTGCTCGGGGTGAAGGATGTTGTGGATATCATAAAGAGGGAGTGATTATCAAATATATTGGAAACATCAAGGGGGAAGTCATCTAGGGTAGTATCATGTGATGTTGGTAACCAAGAGGAAGCCTCAGCCCGTTTAGCAGAAGTACCTTTTCCAAGAAGGGTAACCTTGCTAGTAGTACATCCTAGCGAAGATTCTTTAGACGTTTCTCAGTAATGATGGGTTCTAGAAAACCATTATTGTTTTGTCCTAGTTTCTCATTCTTGTTGTACCCCAATCCCTTCATTAGTTGCAAGCCTTTGTTATCATCTTCCATGGGAAGGATAGGGACGAGTCGTTCATCTTGATAAAGGAGTTTAGAGACATCCTCCTCATTGACATCTTCTTTGTTCAAATCCCCCCACTTGGTGAAGGTGGTAGTTGCCATCTTGATTGTTTCAGCCACTTCATTGCTAGATGTGGGATTCCCATGGGATTGGGGAGAAAGAGGTAGCTCCCCCAACACAAAAGTGTCCATTAGTTTATAGTTTCCACAACCATCATCCTGGATCATTGCTTTGATGTCAAGAATGTTTTGCACGATGGGTATTTTCATTTTTGAGGTAGATGCGAGGGATGATGGGTCAACAAAGGAGGAGGATGGTGTAGGATCTTCATCATTTTTAGGGATCTGGGGTATCTTGTAAAACTTGGCCTCAAGATTTTTGTAGTAGTAAAAAGGTTCAAGATCTCTATGGATGGTAACTTATTTACCCTCAAAAGGAAACTTTACACATTGATGATAGGTCGAAGATATTACTTTTAAGGCATTGATCCATGGTCGGCCAAGCAGGATGTTGTAGGGGAGATCAAGGTCTATCACTTGGCATTTAGTCTCTGTAATGACGGGTCCCACTTGAATGGGTAGTGTGATGATGCCTTGTGATACACACTCTTGATCATCACATGCTCTAATGGTGGTACTCTTTGCTTTCTCAATAGTATCTTTTGAATAGCCCAAGTTTTTGATCAACTGAAAGGTGCAAATGTTCATAATAGTACCTCCATCTACTAAGAATTTTTTAACCTTGTTCTTATGAATAATGACCTCAAGGTGTAAAGCGTGGTTATGAGATGGTTGCGAATCCAGGTCTTGTCCCAAGAAGGTGAGAAGATGATTAGCAATATGCCCTACCATAGCTTGAAACTATTCTGCATCAATATCCTCGAGGATAGATGATGAAGATAAAGCCTTCTCTAATATTTCCTTATGTGTGGGGGATAGCCTTAATAGTTCCAAGATAGAAATTTGCACAGGGGTCTTCTTAAGCTGATCTAGGAGATATTACTTGCTAGGGTTTGATGTTGGAAAAGCAGGTTGTGCCCTAGATTGAGATGGGAATCCTTGGATGGTGATCTTTCCATTTCATGTGGTGACTCCTCACTCCACACTAGGCCCTTTCATGGTGACGACGGTGATGACACTATCATAGAGCGACCACATTAGAATATGTATGCTACACGTTTGTGTAATCCTTAGCTTTTCCAGTGTTGTTTCCTTTGTTATGATCTGGCATAGGGTTCTTGTATATCTTAAGATCCTGGTTGTCATCTGGTACCTCAACAGATATGGCTTCACTTTCTATAAGATCTTGGATAATATTTTTGAGCCTCATACAGTTCAAGGTTTTGTGTCCTTTGATTTTGTGAAAGTCACAAAGATCTTTTTTGTTGTACCAAGGTGGTTTATCCTGTGGTTCTTGGTAGTTTTCAAAATTGGGAAGTGTTATCAAGTTTGACTCTACCAATTTCTTCATGGTAGTCTCAATAGGTTTCGAAAGCTATTTGTATTTTCATTTTGAATAGTTGTTCTTGTTGGGAGTTCATTGTTGTTGTATTTTGGTGTTGTTGATCTAATTGTTTTGGGATGGTGTTGTTTGTTGCACAGTTGGTTGAATGTTAGTTATGTTATTGTTATTTTGCCTAGGAGCACTTAGGACCACCTTAGTATCTACCACACCATCATTCGTTACGTTCTTGTTCTAAGCCCAAACATAAGGTTTTTCATTTGAACTGGTTGATGGGCGATTGTTTTTGTAGGTTTGAGTGTTTCCTTGTGAGATTAGAGGTCTCTCAATGTTAAGGGCTCTAGGTACAAGTTCGTCATAACTGTAATGCATTGCATCTTCAACTGAAAGGATAGATCTAGATCTAGATTTTCTATGATGATCCCCACTTGTTGTTCATTGGGAATTGGCCACTTACTTTTACTAGCCCTTTGCCTCCATCATTGTAAGAAATTGGTAAAAGATTCTCCTTTGTTTTGTTTGAGAGTATACAACTCTTCTAGGCTTACATCCATGTCAAGATTAAAGGAGAAGTGATCTATGAATTTATCGGTGGTTTCTTGGAAGGTTTTGATACCTAGAGGAAATTGAGAAAACCAATCAATGGTTGGGCCTGTCAAGCTTCGTGGAAAGAGTGACATAAAATAAGAACCATTGTAGAAAACCTCCATACACATAATGTTAAATTATTTGATATAGTCCATAGGACTTCCTATCCCTTTGTATTTATTAAATTTGGGGATTTCAAAATCGGGAGGGAACAGTACAATTACGATGTTTCGATCGAATAGATATGGGCATAGGTTCTGTGTATGGGGTTTCTTCATTTTCCCATCTGAAGATCCTACATTCTTGTGATAACGCCTTAAGATGTGATGCTACATCATCTTGTGGGTTTGGTGGAGGAACATACATTGCATATTGTGGGATGGTAGATGGGTTGTATGCGAGATTCTGATATGATAAGGCATTGTATGGTGTGTACAGTGGTGTAGAATATTGTGAAGGTGATCATGGTGTAGATGTATATGTTCCTAATGTGTTTGTATTGTGATGTTATGTTGAGGGTTATAGTAGGAGCTTTGTTGTTGTTGTTGGGAATACTGCTGAGCTAGTAAGGCTTGTTGTTGTTGTTGTGCCACTAGGGTTGTTTGTTGTGCTTGCTATTGTTGGGATGCTAAGGATGATTGATGTTGTGCTTGTTGTTGTTGCTATGTTACTAAGGCTTCTTGTTGTTGTGCTTCTAGGGCTGCTTATTGTTTTTGTTGTTGCTGTTGTTGTGTTGCTAGGGTTGCTTGTTGTTGTTGTACTATTAGGGTTGCTTGCTATTATTGTGTTGCTAGGGCTGATTGTTGTTGTTACTGCTATAGGAAGGATTGTTGATAAGCCTGTTGTGCTCTTTGTAAAGTTAAGGCACGTGCTTGTAATGTAGGATTGGTTGGTTGTTGGGACATCTATGATGTGTTGATGTTTTGGTTGGGTTGCAGGTTGTTGATGAGAGGTTGGGGGTTCCCTTGGTTTAACATTCCTTGTAAGATGGTGGATTGGGATGGAGGAATGTAATTTTGAGGTCCCATTTGATTCTACATGGTGAGAGGAACCGTAGGGAAATATGATGATGGTATTGTTATGGTAATGACACACTCAACCCTTGCAACTGATCAAAAGAGTCCCCTTGACCAAAGAGTAAGGGGTTCTTGTGTTGTACTTAAGGTTGGATCAAGGTAGTACCTCGGTTGATGGGGTTCATGACCAAAGGATTGTTTTGATTTAGGTTGATGATGCATGGGACAAATGTGTTTTGTGAAAACAATGGTGCGAATGAACCAATTGGGGGGTTGGATAAAGATGTCCCTATTTTTTTTAAGGGTTGACTTTGTGTAAGGGTATTGGCATGCCCTTGGTCTATTTGAGACACTTGGTCTATACTTCCTTGCATGATGTTGGGAACACTGGTGGTACTTGTGGGGATGGATGAAGATGGGTGCCCTTGATATGTTGAGGTTGTCATGTATTCATGAAGTGTAAGTGGTTTATTTTGATGCAAGGGGTGTTCAAGAACTGTAGGAGCACCAAAGGTTGGTGTCCAAGTGGTGTTTTGAGATGGATTGGTATTTAGGGTACCCACAAGTGTGTTGCTTTCAAATGGAAGAGTATGGCCAAAGTCCTTGGCAAGACTAGTTGCAATACTAGGAATGGATGTTTTATTTAGCCCTAGCGATGGAGTTGTTGCATGACTGATGAAGTCAAGCCTTGTGTTAATGATTATGCAACAAAAGATGGGGAAATTGGAGCTACGTTTTCTAAGGCTTGATGTTCTTATTTGTACTCCATGATTTCCTCCTTAATAAGTTCAAATGGGTTGTTTGTAATGTCTTCTATCTCATATGGTCCTAAGGGAGACTCGGGTTGTTGTGATGGGGTAACTTGACTTATTGGATCAAATTATTGAGGATTGGGATCACTTGAGGTGAATGTGACTTTGGTTTTCTCAATGATTCTCTTGTGTTGTGATCTTATCTTTACCATAAATTTTGGGTTGCCTATGGGAGAGTTGTGTTGAGATTTGTAATGTTTAAACTCTCTAGTTGAATCAAATTAAGGTAAAAGGGATGCTCTAAGTCTTTTTGGAGTAATGATGGTAATGGGAGATGAAAAAGTGAAAGATGTGGGGAGTAATCTTTGAAAATGTTTTGGGACAACACTTTTGACTTAAGTTTGATTGTTTGATGTTTGGATAAATGATGTTTATGAACTTGTGAATCTTTAGGGTAGACTTGTGACCTTCAAGATAAACTAGTCCAAATATGATAACTAACTTAACCAAGTGCATGGAAAATGATTCATTTCACATACAAAGTAGCTAAGTTAAGGTTTGGGTTGATAGATGTCTAAGTCCAAAGTGTTGGCGTGCTTAAATTTTTGCAAAGTTTGGTGAAGTGAAGGATGAGTTTTGATGAAGGGGTGGATGAAATGTTTGACCCAATGTTGACCTAGAGTGAACCCTTTTTTGTTAATCTGGCCAAGGTGGTGAGAAACATGATAAACCTCTAAAGTTTTCAAATTCAAAAGACCAATGTTGACTTAAATGAGGGGTTCATATTGAGCATACATGTCTGGATCATTCATTGAAACACGTCTATAAAAATTCCTTACCAAAATGTTCCTATTACGGTAGAGATCCACAAGGTGTCTCTTGACAACTTTTGGACTATGATGCCTAAGTTTGAAGTGACAACATGTAGACCTTCTCTTGGGGATTTTTATTTTTTGAGAGATCATTTAGAGAAGCCCAATATTATGGAAAAGAGGATATTTATTGCCATGCAGGAGGTGGTAATATGGGCCTTCCGACCACAATATCAACTTGTTTCTCTTGTTCGTCTAAGATGTATGCTGAATTTCTCGAATGGACGGGTGTTTCCTTTGTTTCAAAAGTGAAGATTCACAAACTACTAATTATATCCATTTGTTCTCCCTGAATTAGTTCAAAGTTTGGTTGAATGATAACGGGCATAAGGTTAGGTTGTTCAACGAGAGCGATCGAATGCCAAATGGTCATGTGGGGTTTAATTTTTCAATTTATCTTGCTTAGATGAGTTTCTTTTTACCACAAACACTTTGTCTTGCTTAAGTTTCAAACTAAATTTTTATGTCAAAAACATCATAAATTTCACAAAGTCCATTTTGTGAAAAAGGATGAAGTTAGGGGCATAGTTACTTAGGGTAACTTTGGGAAGTATGGATTAAGATGTAAACAAAAATATTTAGAAGTCTCTCAAAATAAATCCTTAGGACAAGCAACAATATCAAGGTTTTGTCAAAGGGTATCCATACTTAGACCAAAGCTTTGAAATTTTGAAAAGATTTGTTGATGTTTTTTTGCAATTGTTTTGGAACCAAGCAAGTTTTAAACTGACTCACAAGCATTTACAATCCTAGATAGAGTGGGTACGTATTTCTTAGTAGGCTTACCATCATCGGAAGAGATGATTAATCCATGAAGATGAAATGGAAAAATAGGCTATGTCAAGGAAATGTAACGTCTTGACATGCCAAGCAAAGGAGTCCCTTCCCAATTTGCTCTATTGCCTCAATCAAAAATTGGACATGGTAAGTAACTTCTTGGAGCAGTGCTACTCCAATGCACTACCTTAAAATACATTTCTAATTTGTACTTGGTTAGCCACTACAAACAAGGATTTTAATGACCATATTCGGGAAAAAATGGTGCCATACAACGATTCACTTAATTAAGAGGCCTTCGAGCCCTTAGAAATATCTAAGGGTTTTAATGCATCATAAGAATACTAAGGGAGACATTCGTCAGTATGGGACAACCACAACCAACCGGTTAATGATTTTAGTCACAGTCAATTATTTATATAGTAAACCAAAATTAAAGCACTGCTTGGGTCATTCCCTCTCACAAGTTGGGAGGCAGGGCCTCTAAAGGTAACACATGTTTGAAGCATAAAATAATTTTCATCACCCAAGATTGCCAAAAGGTGCAAGGGGAGAGGATAAGCACTTCCAAGAATAAAATGTATACTTGTGTGTTTCTCTTCACCCAAGATCGCACAAAGTGCAAGGGGATTGGATATGCATGCCAAGGATACTCAAGAAATTTAGACACATGCTCATTTTAATCCATCATAACAAAATGAGTTCATTTTAAACACCAATTTGAAGTGTGAAAGTTGAGTTGTTCAATTTTAAACCAACAAGCATAATGATGTGAGGGTTCAGTTTTAACCAATTTGAACATTCATTTTTAACGCCCAAAAATAAATCTAGTTTGGTCCTAAAACATGAAATAAAAGCATCATAAATGGGTTATAATTGCCCCATAAGTTTCAAAAAACTTGTTACAATTATATTCAAATGGTAATATGCTCCTACACTTCAAGTTTTATCGTCCAAACCTGCAAAACTAGTTAGCCTAAAAAACCAAAACAAGAAGTCAGTGACATGTTAGCAATCAAATAAAGTAAAAAATAAAGCACATGTCAAATTTCAGGATCAATTTCTATTTACCAATAAATCGCGAAGCTGAAACAATTATGTCACTGAATTTCATCAATAACATCATTGTATCGAAGTTGCGTCGCTGTAATGAAAAATTAGATGTATTGCTCTACAATAAATAGTGACATCAAATGTAGTGATATATCAATTGCGTTGCTAAATAAAAAGTTAAGGTGTGATGAAAAATTAGCTTAGCATCGCTATTTAAATGTGCAGTGATGAAATTTAACATGCATTGCTAAATTAAATATGCATCGTTGTTTTAAATATCAAATGCGTCGTTGTATAGCGACACACCCAAGGTGCATTGGTGATTTATCAATAGCATCACTAAACCTAAATAACACAAGAAAAATAAATATTTAACAAGAAATTCATCAGATTGGTTAGTTCATGCCCTCCTTCTAGCGCCAAAATGTGACCAACAACTTAGTATGGGTTGACTACACTTGATCCATGAGGATTTGAAGCATATTCAAGCCACTAAACATCAATCCAATAAGATCATTCAATGCAAAACTAAACTAAGCATCCATTAAAACTAACATATTAAAATATAAAAGATTCAAAAACACCTATTCTAATCCATTGAAACTTATGCTATTGGGGGAGTGGTGTTGCATTGATCTGGAATGGCGACCATTTTCCAATCCTATGGATAAATGAGCTTGTTTCGATCGATTCTATTGAAGAGAATCAACAAAACCGATGATAGATGTGTATGAAAAAATTATTTAAAGCTAAATTAGCATGAAGCAAGCTATTTTAACATGATCTATGCTAAGATGATCGATATGGGTGTGTGAAAAGCTAATCTAAATGGATTTTAAGCTCAAAATATTGAAACCCTAATTACCAAATAAGCTAAATGGATGCATCTACATTACCATGGAAGCCATTAATGAAAGCTATTGCTAATATGATGCAAGAAATTAACCTAAAATGCTTTCTAAAACATGAAATATGAGTGCAAGATGAGAATGATTTTAATAGCATAAGTTTTCTCTTCAAAGATGGATCCATTTGTCTCCAAATAGTGACCTATTTATAGGAGGACAAATGAGAAATGAAGGGATAAGATTGAAAAAGCTAATCAATGGTCAAAATTGGAGGAAAAATGAAACATGGATCAAGGATTCTCATCAATGGATGAGAATCAATGATCACATGGATCGAGAAAAGAATCAAGGGTTCATATTCTTCCAAAAAAACACACTTTCAAGACTTGCACAAGAATTCTTGTTGAAAGTTTGTTGCAAAAAAGGAATATTCCCCTTTTCAAATGAGTGAAGAAAGAGAATATTCTCAAAGAATATCCTGATGGGTGAGGAAAATTAAATATTTAGTTAATTAAAATCAAATTTAATTGTGCAAAGGAATATTCCATGGGAATATTCTCTTTTTGGAGGAATGCGCAAAGGAGGAATATTCCCTTGCAAATGGGCGGATTATATTTAATTAGTAAATTGATAATTAAATAAAGTTTCAATTATGCAAATTAGGGGAATTAGGGTATTGATTAAATAATTAATTTATTTAATGAAAAGGGGAAGTGATGTGATATTTAATTAAATAACTTAGGGTTATTTAATTAAATAAGAGGACTTTAGGGATTAAATTAAATAATTTGATTTATTCAATTTAATAGGATGAATTGTTAGCATGAAAGGGGGTGAATTAACCTAATTAGATTAATCAAGTTAATAGATGAAAATGATGCAATTAATTAAATAGCCAGGCTAATTTAATTAAATAAGCAAAAAGAGGATGGATTTTAGGATGAAATAATGTTAGTATACCTGATTTGAGTGCATGATATCATTCAAGACATTTTTAAGTGTCTACAAAAACAAATCGAGCTCATCTTGTTTTTTCCTTAAGTTATCAATTTTGCTTTCTTTGCTTACAACAACAAATTGCATTACATTCATAAGGGTTAAAATAAACATGCATTGTCACTCATGAAAGGTTAAAATGAATGAAAAAATACATAATTTCACTCATGAGATTTAAAATTAACTTGCATCACATGTCATTGGCTTAAAAATAACTCAAGTGCTTTCTTTGACACCATAAGCGGGATTAAAATCAACTAGTGCTTGCATTGTCTTGTGGTTTGCATCTTGCCTTTGGATGTGTATGCTCTTCTCTCACTCCATTTTTCAATCATGAGAACCAAAAGCATCCTTTGGCATTTGTATAACCACCCACACATTTGGTTTTGGGCTTTTTATTTTTAAAATGAACCCCATGCGAGTGTGAGAAAAAGGTGTTGTGTATGCTCTCTCTGAGCACTTCACATGATCTGGGGGATCAAAAACAACATACTTGTCTTTCTTTTGTTACCTTTAGAGGGCCTACCTCCCAACTTGTGAGAGGGAATGACCCAAGCGACACTTTTTTTCAGTCCGCTATATATTAAATTGTTGTAATCCTAGGGAAAGTCTTTGATCACCTGGCAAGGATGTCCTATACCAACAAGTGCCACCCCTAGTATCTGTGAGATACATCAAAATCATTTCTTAGGAAGGTACTGGGAGGCCTCTTAATTGAGCTAACCTTTTTGCATGTATAGGGACCAGTATTACCCCAAAACACAGATTAAGAACCACTTATTTTAGAGGCCAAAAACCCTTTTACTTGTTGGTGTAGGAGGTTGGGCCTTTGAAGCTTCCCTACATTCCACTATTCATTGTAGAGAAAGGAAATCCCTTGGTTCACAAGATCTTAGGATCTTCAAGGATAAGATATTTTGGTGTGCCTGTGTCATGTAAGGGGGAGCCAGTGTCACCAAGATCTCTAGTTGTCCACTTGTTCGAAGTGTTTGGAGCAATCCAAGTAGGGACTCAACAAGTAGTATCTTTTCCAGCCTAGGTTGTGCATTTTCTATGAGTGTCTTTATACACATTATATATTTTCACACTCAAAATCAAACCAAAAAAGTGTTTGTTGATTATTTTCTATGTTTTCCAAAGTCCATCCCACAAAATCACACCAAAATTAGTCAAAAATTCATTAGAAAACTAGTTCAAACCATCAATTTACAAAACAAAGTCTATGTTAACCTCAACTACTTGAAATAGGCCCACAACTACTTTCTAAGCCGCAATTGTTCAACAAAAAACACAATTGATACCCTGCACCACATTTTCTAGAAATAGGCATGCAACTACTGTTGTGCATCCCAATTGCTCACCAGAAACCCGCATTTGCAAACAACACAATTTCTAGAAACAGAGCCACAACTACCTAATTATTAGAATTTCAAAAAAATCCTTGTCCAAACCTAATCCAATTTATCTTGATAGAGATCTTGTTATCCAAACCTTCGACTTGTATAGTTTTACTAGTCCATTCCATCAGCCTCATTTAGGTTTTCATAGCACTTTAGGTCATCTTTTCCTTGCACAATCAATCTTAGGTTATGTTGCACATACCTTCTAGATTCTAGACATAGGAAGATCATCAAGCCTTTGGATAATCCATGGTTACTTATTCAATTTTTCATTGACCTTTACCTTTTTTCCACTTATCAATCTTTGTCATCATCATCTTGGTAAAAATTTAGGGTCTCAAACTTATATCTTAGTTTAGAATCATCTTGTCAACCTTTCTCTAAATCTTGGTCATTACAAAGGTCAATGAAAATTGGATTTTTTTTATCTTGGGTCTACAATAACTTGGTTATCATCCTTTTTCTTAAATCTTAAGGTCCATATCCTTAGTGTCATTTAGTTTCATACCATAACCTTTGATCATAACATTGTTGTCATCCTCTTGGTCCTTAGTCTTGGACTTAGGTGATTTATCATCTTGCATCGTCATATCTCAAAAATCACAAAAATATAGCTTAACCTCATCTTATACTTAGTTGCATCATAACCTTTGGTCATTGATTTAGCATTACCTAGTCTCCCTTTGGTATCATTTGACATCCATTATTTTCACTTAGCTTCATTTTAGTTCCACCCTTTGGTCTTAAGATCATCATTACCTTTGCATGGTCACCTTGCATCCTTATACCCAAAAAATCACAAAAGCATAGTTTAGTTTCATATCATCTTGCATTACCTTCCAAACTTGCAAGTCTTACATGGTTGAAACAAGGTCATGAACTAAAAGAAAGCACATGGATTCTTCTAGTGACCCTTTTTATAGTCCACATCATGACACCAATCTTAGATCAAATTCAAATCAATCGACACCACAAAGAGAGCCAATAAACACATTTGACAATATAGGCTTAGATTAATTCAACAAGAAATTGACTCCTGCAAGGATTTAAAGAGCTTACCAAGATCCAAGGATTTTATGCATTGTTGATGAGCTCGTTCATGCTGATCCTAATAGATACTTTTATGCACTAGCCAAAAAGGGTGCTGAAATTCCTCCAGGCTTTGATGTCTCCACAATTATGGAAGGAGCTACTCATGCACTAAACCAAGGACTTAATCAAAACACATTGGCATTAGGGATGCCATCTTCACAACAAATGTCTAGTACATTACCACTTGGGACAACAATAGACATGGACACAACTACCACACATATTCCCAATACCCCAACATTTGGAAACAAGAGAGCTCATGCAACAACACAAGGACAAAATTTTACATTTGGTAGCTCATCAAATTCCATGGGTAAGAATTTTATAAATCCTCTTTTTTAGAATACAAACAAAGGTCCTACATCTCAAGGTCCCACACCTATATTTCAAAACATGAACCAAGGTTCTACATCTCAAGGTCCCACGTCTACACTTCAAAACACGAATCAAGGTCCCACATTTCAATTTCAAAAAACTCCCCCATCGAATCAAAACCAACCAAACAAATCTAGGATAATTCATATTGTTCCACGAAGGCCATCATTCCAAAACAACAATCAAGGACCTACATTTTCAAATACAAATCAAGGACCTACCCCCTCATTCCAAAATGCCAATCAAGAGCCTACATTTTCAAATACCAATCAAGGACCTACCCCCTCATTCCAAAATGCCAATCAAGAGCCTACATTTTCAAATACCAATCAAGGACTTACACCACCACTCCCAAATACAAATCAAGGTCCAACATTTCAAATCCAAAGTATGAATCAACGACCTACACCACAATTTCAAAACACCATACCAAATACCAACATACCTTTTGGGACCAATCTAAATTCCAATTTCACTCCAAACCCAACCAATACCAATGCAACACTTACACATCAACAAGGTAACTAAGGTCCCATGCCACAAAATGCCAATCCAAATCCAAATCCAACATATGATCTCAACACCAACACCAAAATGCAAAATCAGACCAATACAACACCATCTCTTGAAGATACCTTGATGCAAAAAATACAAGCCATACAACAACAAATGAAAAACATGCAATTGGGGACTGATAAGAAAACTTATTCCATGGAGGAATTGTGCCCCTATCCATTCAACATAAATCTATATATGTTTCCCTTTCCCCCTCACTTCACAACACCAAGTTTACCCAAATACAAAGGGAAAGGGGATCCAGTGGAACACATATGAGAATTTAATACGACATGTATAGAAATCACATACGATCCTACCTATTTGATGAGATTATTTCCATGAAGTCTCACAGGACAAACTCTAGATTGGTTCACACACCTTCCTCCAGGGATTAGAACATGGGGTGACTTGGTTGATAAATTCATTAATCACTTTTCCTTTAACATTGAAAGTGATGTAACCCTCACAAAACTATGTACCATTAAATAAGAAGAAGGGGAGTCACTAACCTCATTTACCAAAGATGGTAAGGTATTGTCAGCAAGTGTCCTTTCCACATCTCAGAGAAACAACTAGTCCCCATGTTTCTGGAAAACCTCAATGTATAATTGATGAGTGGTCTTCAAATCCAATGTTACACAAATTTTGAGGAAATCATGGAGAAAGGTGTCCTTATTGAAAAGGATCTTGTCACAAAGGGACTAGTTAAAGTACACAAAGAAACCCCAAAGCCAAATAATGACAAAGGTAAATTTTGGTCTCAAAATAAGAATGTCAATAATGATGAAGTCATTGATTCTAAAGTGATAAACAAAGGTCCTACCATTCACATCAAAGGTCCATCCACTTCAAACACATCAAACGTATCGAATGCTCAAACACAATGTCAAGATCAAACATTGAACACAATCCAAAACAACCAACAACGTAGAGGTCCTTTGTGTGCTAAGAGAACATACACCCCATTGGGTGAACCCATTCAATTGGTCCTAAAGACACTCTTACAATCCAATGTCATCTAGTTTCTAGACATCAAAAAATATGAACCCTCATTGATCAAACCCGACTGGTGGAAGGAAAATGAATATTGTGAATATCACCATGGAAAGGGACATAAGACATCTTCATGTTGGACACTCAAAAATATCATTCAAGATCTCATTGAACAAGGAATCATTTCCATAGACAATTCACAAGGAAAGACAAATGTTGAAAACACCATATTTAAAAGTTCCTTGCAAGATCATGATAAAGGAAAAGCCTCCAGTTCAAGGAAAAATAATAATTCTAATTATACCCACATCGTGCATGATTACAATAGTATCATTCACCACATATGAGTCATTGATGATCATATTGCCACCATTACCATAAATAAGAAAAGTTCAGAATGTGCTGTCACCACTCATAGAGCGAAGGTAACCCTACAAGGGGTTCCTTCCAATCCACAACCAAAAAGCTAGTACAATCTCCTAGAGCAACTAGGGAAGATTCCAACACAAATTTATATTCTAAAACTCCTTCACATATCCCCTCAACACAGAGCTATCCTTGATAAAGCCTTGAAGGAAGCATCTGCACCTGTTGACCTAAATGTCGATGAATTTTAGGCCATGGTTGGATAGCTATGCCACATCATGTCACCTTCTCTGAACAAGAATTTTCCACACAAAAGTTTGATCACAATGATCCCTACATCTAGAAGTCTACGCAAATAAACATAAGATCAGACGAGTCTTGGTAAACGACGGAGTAGGTCTACAACATTTTCTATCTAAAATTGGTAAAAGCATTGGGATACTCTGAGAATTGTATAGATCAAACTAAGAAAATTGTTATCTTGAGGCTTATGATGATGTTGAAGGATCGTTTGAAGGAGTAATTTCGCTTCTTGTAAGAGTTGGTCCAGCTATGCAAAATACAACTGTTAATGTATTGGATATGGATTTACAATACAACCTCTTCCTTGGCCACCCATGGATTCATTCCATGAAGGCCATACCATCCACATACCACCAATGCCTCAAGTTTCCACATAATGGCACTAAAATTACTATTCCTAGCGATCTTGATCCCTTTCAGTATTGCACAAACCTAAAAGGAACCGTTGAGCACCGAGTGCCCATAAATCTAGAGGCCTCATCTTCCACCTCATACCACTACATTGATCCATCTGACCTCATCAAATCATCAACTTCATTCACTACACTATCCAAACCCAAATTCTAGATTCAAGACACAAGATGCAGAGAATGCAACATAAAGAGCCTCTTTTGCATTGAAAAGTTGCCTAAATCACCAAAGTATTATGTAAAGCCGCATCTTATACATCTTAAGGTTATCATCCGCAATCCTCCTACCACCTTCACTAAATGGGGGGAGTTAGCCAAATAATCTTTAGATGACCACATTTATACATGGATTTATAAAGAAGAGGAGGACATAGCAACTAAGTAGTTTCCAGTTGAACAATATCTAAAAGGGTTCCTCTTAATGAAGTAACAAGGATATGATGGACCCAATGAACTTGGTATAAACAAACATGGGATAGTGGAACCCTTACTACCTCCTAAATTACCAAAGTATAGTGGGTTAGGGTTTGTACCAATAAAAGTGAGTATCCTAGGTATTGGGTTGCCTTCAAGTGAAATTGTTAATGCTTCAAATGAAATCAAGATATCTAAGGAATACTATACGGACTCTGATTCCAATCTATAGGAATAGGGATCTAATAAATAATTCAATGAATATTACCTTGAGGAAACATTTAGAGAACTTGGTGAGCCTACCTTTGAGGAAAGGTTCAATCAAATGTTTAAAATTGGTCCCTTGCAAAATTTGTCAAATCCCAAACAAAAGATTCCCTTGCAAAGGGAAGCTTGGATCAAAACCTTCTGGGAACCTGACGACTCCACCTCTATCTTTATCTTATCTACCTACACCATGACCCTTGACAATACTGATGATGGCCTGTCCCTTGTTTACTCGCAGTTAATAGATTGGGACCAACAAGGACCACCGAGTTTAGATACATTCAAGAACGACGAAGCAATTGCTGAGTTCATGGGACTTCATGAAGGAATACCATTTGGGGATCATAAGTTTGGATTTGTCATAGAACTCAATAGCGTAGCATACTTTGGTGAGGTTGTCCTTTCCTCTAGTTGCAAAAGTGAAAATGAAAAAGTCAAAATAAAAAGAATAGGTCTTCAGGTGAAAATCGAAAGGCACCTATTGATCATGAAAAAGTAAAAATAAAGGACGTATTTGAAGGTGAAAACCTCTCTGAGGTGCCTGAGGATGAAAAATTAGACAATCTCCCTATAGACCGAGAGAAATTTCCATTGCTCGTAGAAGAGACAGAAGAAGTGAACATTGGGACACAAGATAACTCTAGAATCATATAACTTGCAGCATCATTGACCACTAAGGAAAAACTTGAGTTTACAACATTATTTTTAGAGAGACAAGTTAATTTCACATGGTCATATGCTAATATGCCTAGGTTGGACCCCAAGCTTGTTTTGCATCACTTGTCATTGATCCCAAATTCCAAACCATACAAAAAAAAGCTAAGGAAAATGCACCCACAGATTGCACTCTTGGTCAAGGTTAAACTAAAGAAAATTTTGGATGTGGGATTCATACACTCTATTGACTATGTAGATTGGATATCTAATCTTGTTCCTATCACAAAACTAAATGGTCAAATCAGAGTATGCACATATTTCAGGGATCTTAACAAGACTTTTCCTAAAGATGATTTCTCCTTACCAAATACTGACATCATAGTGGACCTCACTATTGGATATGAAATACTATCACTTATGGATGGATTCTCAAGCTATAATTAGATAAGGATTTCTCTTGAAGATCAACCAAAGACAACCTTTACATGCACTTGGGGAACTTTTTGTTGGAATGTTATGCCATTTGGACTTAAGAACACTGGAGCTACATATCAAAGAGCCATGGTGACCATTTTTCATGATTATATGTATGTACTTATGGAGGATTATATTGATGATCTTCTCTTGAAATCTTTAGAAACAAGTGGTGACCTAGCAGTCTTGGATAAGATTTTCACACGACTTGAAAAATACAAACTCAGGTTAAATCCAAAGAAATGTGTTTTTGGGGTTCAATCATGCAAACTCTTAGGATATATTGTCTCTTGCATAGGAATAGAGGTTGATCTTGCAAAAGTAAAAGTTATCTTGGACATGTCACCGCTCACCAATATTAGTTATCTACAGACTTTACGAGGAAGACTGCAATCAATCTGTAGGTTCATTGCTCAACTAGCAACTAAGATTCATCCATTTCAACATTTGTTACGAAAAGGAATTCCCTTCATTTGGATAAAAAATGTCAAGAAGCATTTGATAAAATTAAGCATTATCTATTGACTCCACCAGTCCTTATGGCTCCTATTGATGACATACATTTGATATTGTATGTAACAACTACATCAACATTGGGGGCATTATTGACACAAAATGATAATGATGGCAAAGAACGAGGAATCTACTACATCATTCGTACCTTGGTTGGATATGAGTTAAACTACAACCCTATTGAATGATCATGCCTAGAAATTGTATTTACAACCTAGAAATTGAGACATTATATGCTAAACCACAAGACAAAGCTAATAGCCAAAATTGATCCCCTAAAGTATCTTCTCAGTAAAGCAGCTCTGATAGGATGACTAGCTAAGTGGATTATGATTTTAAGTGAATATGACATTGAATATGTTGACCGAAAGGAAATAAAAGGACAAGTGATAGTTGATCAACTTGCAAATGCACTAGTAAAGGAAGATCATCCTCTAATATCTGAATTTCTAGATGAATCAATATTTGTGATAAAAACACTAAAAACATGGAAATTGTACTTCGATGGGTCCTACACAAGTCATGGATTAGGAGTTGGCATTTTATTCATCAAACCTCAAGGGGATTCCATTCCTAAGTCATTTTGAATAGCATTTTCATGCACCAATAATATAGGTAAGTATGAAGCATTAATAACAGGATTCCAATTGAAAATTAAATGGAAAATCAAGTATCTTCAAGTATATGGTGATTTCCAACTAGTGATTAAGCAAGTTAATGAGGATTATGATACCAAAGATGAGAAGTTAATGCCTTAAAAGTGCATGGTTGATAGTTTTAGACTATACTTTGAAGCTATTACCTTTGAGCAGATACCAAGAATCCAAAATAAGGTAACTGATGCAATTGCCATAATTGGATCTCTTTTGGACATCCCTAACAATGCATCGCAATATGAGTTCTTGGTGGAACAATTGTTGGTTCCTGCATTCGATGTCCCCAAAACTAAACTTGTGTGCAAACTTGTTGGTCTTGAATCTCCCTGGTATAAGGACATTTACATTTATCTACATGACTAGATTATCCCTCCTGACTTGTCCCCCAACCAACACAAAACCTTTATCTGAAAAGCCTCTAAATATACCATCATCGGTGATACCCTTTACTGTCGTAGCCTAGACAACACCCTCCTCTGATGTCTTAATTCAAATGAAGCAAAAACAACCTTACAAGAGGTTCGCCATGGTATATGCAGAGCTCATTTTTCTAGTTCCACCTTAGCCAAGAAGCTTATGAGGATGAGATATTACTGGCCTACAATGGAACAAGATGCCTATTACTTTGTGAAGAAGTGTCATCAATGCCAAATTCATGGAGATCTCATACATGCGCTAGCTCAGGAATTGTAGCTGCTTGCATCACCATGACCATTCTCTCAATGAGGACTCAACCTCATAGGAAATATCCATCCCATTTCCATAAATGGGCATAAGTTTATCCTTGTTGCTACATAATACTTTACCAAATGGATCGAAGCTATCTCAATGGCCTATATTATTGGTAAGAAAATATCTAAATTTATTCTGAATTACATTATATGCCACTATAGTATCCCACAATCCATCATTACGGACAATGGTCACCCTTTCAAGAATCAAGTTTTATATCCAACACAATTTCACCACCCCATATTACCCCCAAGGTAATGGTCAAGCTAAGGCATCTAATAAGACTATCCTTAAAATCTTAAAAAAGACTGTTGATGATGCTGGCCGTGACTAGCATCTCCAAGTCAATCCTACTTTATTGACCTACTATACCAGTGTTCACAGCCCTACAAGAGCCACTCCATATTCCCTCTCCTTTGGATTTGAGGTCATACTTCCTATTGAGGTTGAGTTACCAACCCTAAGGGTATCTATGCAAGGATTGATCGATCAAGAAGAATACCGTGTATCCCATATACATGAGCTAAAGTTATTGGATGAAAAGAGACAAAATGCCTTAACAAATTTGCAGGCATATCATAACTAACTTCGACGCGGTTATAACAAGAAGGTTTGACTTAGAAGCTTTGAAATTGGTGACTTAGTCTTGAAAGAGAATCTGAAGAATCAAATAGATCGAGAAAAGCTTGGAAAATTTGAACCCAATTGGTTCGGTCCTTATATTATCACAACAACATATGGATCAGGTGCTTATCAACTCTCCACTTTTGAAGGTGAACCATTTCTTGAGCCCATCAACAGAATTCACCTTCATCGATACTACACATAATTCTTAGAGTACCCCATCAAAAAATAAAAAAAATCCAGTCACCTTGATGAAAACCTAGCAAACAGGCATCTTGTTGACAACAAAAAAATAAAAAATAAAAAATAAAAAATACTAGTAAAGAGAAATAATTCATCCAAAAGTGAAAAATACTTCGGTGGCACTTTCAATAAGTACCATGGTGAAAACCTGGCAAACAAGTGTCATGCGTAGTCAATCTACGCTCCTCCATCTACTATCACTCTACCTGGTCTTCCGCCCTTTGCTCATCCATTCACACATATCATCTACTCATAATAAAGCTTCGTCATCCTTCTCATGGCCTAAGAACCATCGACATTTAGTGTCCTTCACTTTCATGACCATCATTTGCATCCATCGATCCCCTCACATGCAATAAGTGGTCCTATACCTGACTAGGGGTAATTCCTCGACCTATCTCTTCATGGGATCTTACACATGGTATCAACATCATAAAACATGAAAATCCAAAAAAAATAATAATAAAACTTTAGAACTTCAAAAATAGGGTCAAAGTTAAAGTCAGTCTGTGTTAGTTTGGTCAAACTACATTGTCTCTGTGTATTGCTACATAGGCAAGGCCATCACTCGATGAGCCCTTGAGACATTAGGTCTTTCCTTAGGGTTTTGTTGAGTCATTCATTTTGGTCTGTGTCGGTTGAACTACGAGGTCTCTGCGTATATAACATAGGAAAGGCCATCAATCGATGAGCCCCTGAGGCCCTAGGTCAGTCCTTTAGGGTTTGTCAAGTCTGTTCGTGCCCTTCTACTTCGAGCAATCATTGTTCAAATCAAATCATGAATCAACAAGACAAACATATCCAACAAGTCTTTCATCTTCAATTGATCAATTTCCTACTCATCATCATCAGGTCATTGGTCTTATATTGGAATGGGGCATTATGTCATCTATCTCATTTAGTATTATTAGTTGTCTTCTATCAAGATGTGTCCTTCCTAATATTAGACATTGTCATTGGTCAACCTTGTCATTCGCCTGAAGCAAGATATGTCTTTCCTGAATTTAGGCATTCATCAAAATGGTCGATCGGTCAACTTTATCAGATGTGTTTGTTTGCCTTAAACATGATATGTCTTTCCTAAAATTAGGTGTCATCACATCATTCAATCATGTAAATCAAACCTTATCAAATCAACTCAAGTTTGTCACTTGATCAATCAATCTTTTCATCTTGGTAAATTAATCTTGCCTTATATAGGATGTGTCTTTCCTGAAACTAGGCCTAATTAATCAAACCAATTAATCAACCTTGTCAATCTATCAATCAACTTCAATCAAAAATTCAATCAATCAGTCATCTCGATCATCTACCTTAAATAGGATATGTATTTCCTAAAATCAAGCATAATCAATGGGTCACTTGGTCAACCTAATTAGTCATATTAATCAATATTGTCAAACCTATCAAGTAAACATTGTCTCTTTGGAAAACACTTTGTTGGTTTGAATTTTTCTTTTCTTTTGGCTTGTCTTTGATCATGTTACTAGCCACCTCGAGGATGTACTGTTAAGGATTTAGAGGGGCGAGGATGGATCATGATCTCTTGTCTTTTTATTGTTGTCTATGGTTTGTCTTGGCAAAAAGACTGGGGCAATTGGGCCCTTAGTATGAGTTGGGGCGTTCCTTGTCTTTTGGAATTGTTTTCTAACTATTTGTCTCTCACAAATGGTAACCTTGCACACCTTGGTCTATGTCATACCATGTTGTGTGTGCTCCATTTGTGAAAATTTTGACGCCTGATGATGATAAGCATAAAAGCATGAATGTTTGTCCTTTGTCATTTCCCTCTTGACTTCACACTTTCTTTTCCATTCTCCATGCTAATTCCAATCTCTTCCATGCTAACATTTCTCCTATCTACATCTTGATAGCGTTCAATGACACTCACAAATACCCTGCATACATGATCATGTTAGGAACCATTATAGAAAGCATTATAATTATAAATATCATCATAATAAGCCACATATATTTGCATGATAAAATAGAAAAAAACATAGAGTGTGTCAATATAGCATTATCATTTCATAGAATCATAGCATACTAGGCGTATCATTGAATTTTACATTATAATCATAATCCACCTCCATTTCATATACATTACATCGACACTTTAATAAATATTGCACAATTGTGACCATATCATACATCATATTTTGCATTTACAACCATAATCCATAGACATCATATTACATAACATTAATTACATTCATATAATCGTATCGCATCACATCATATCACATCACATCATAAAATTAGGTGATCTGTATTGCATTAATATATAACATCATTGCATAAACAACATTATAAATACATAATCATCCATCATATCACACCATTACATGATCATATAGCATGCATAAATCAACATCATAAAAGCATTAAAAACCATAACATAATCATAACCATAAAGCATAATCACATAGGACTGCATATCATAAATCGTCACAAAAAATCATATCATATATCTCTCAAAATGTATCATTGTACAATATCAAGATGTCTCAGATATAACAAAATGGAGCTCATAGGCTCAATGATCAAAATATAGTGTCATAATACATAATGTCAAAATGAGTCCTAGCCTGAGCTACCATGCTCCCCTAACCTTGATGCCTGCCTATCCTCTCACCATGGCGAGCCTAGAGACCTGTGCTCTGATGTCGATGGTATACCATATGGAGTGGAACGTCTCAGGCCTGATGCCTCACCACTCTGTGATTTGCTGTGAGAATGTCAGCTGTGGGATTTGCTCTGTGACCTACCCTGGGATCGACTCTAAACCTCTATGAAACTCAACTCTCTCCTCTCGGGTGACACTGCTCTCTCATATAGATCTCAGTAATACTGTAATCCCATGCTTGATCTAGCCAACTCTCGTGCCACATCCACAATTGACCCACTGCAAGTGGCCACAAAATCTAGCACCAACTAATCTGTCTATTGTCGGTTGATCATTGCTAGGTCCCTCTCTATTTGCAAAGTGTCCCTCTCGGCCTTCAGTCCATCCTGCTCTGCTCTCAATGTCCCCACCTCTGCCTCCAGTGCCTGTACTCGGGCCTATAGAGTGGCTATCCTCTGATCCACTATCCCATCATTAGTTTTGACCCCTACCTCCTCCAACCCCTCCTCTACATCCACTCCTACCACAATCCTCTCCCAAAGGACTCTCTTAGCCTCTCCCATCTCTGGATCCTCTGCATGCTCCTCCTCTCATCTCTCCTTCACATGCTCCTCCTCTACCTCAATCTCCATTATCTCTACATCCTGGTGTCCTACCTCTAGCATTGGTATCTTTGCATTATGCTCTTCCTCCACCACCTTCTTCCCAACCACCCTCTCCTCTGGCTACTCCTCCTCACCCTCCTTGTGGATTGGTGACAAAGGCCTCACTACCCACCATCTCCTATCTCTCCTCCTACCTCAGTCTCCTCCTTGACCTCACCTCCCATCCCCTCCGTCATGTCCCCCATCTCCTTGTCCTCCACCCCTATGTCCTCCATCTCCTTGTCCTCCACCCCTTTGTCCTTTGTCACCCCTCCACCCTCACGAGCCCTTGCCTCTGCATTCTATAGGTGTTGCCTACTCAGGATTAGTATATGGAGATGGCCTATGAGTCAAACACCATGCATCATAATTTGGGGTCGTACCAAGATCTTCTACACCCCCCGCCATCCCCACTGCACTAGCTATAGTGCATCAATCTCCTGCTCAACTGTGGTCACTAGTATCACCTGTCCCCATAGATGCACCTCCCATGAGGAATGTACAAACTCTTTTTTCCTTGTCGGTACACCCTGTCTCTCCCCAAATTGTCATTTGACCCACTTTGGTAGGTACATCTTGATGATGTGTTGAGACTATACTACCCAACCAATCAAGTATCTAGGCTTTTGACACCATGGAAAATGCTCATCCTCATCAACCCACTACTGGCAATCCCTGTATGGTCTCCAGAAAAAGCTCACCAATACATCAATGTCGTGTCTCCAATATCCTATATCACCAATGTGCATCTGTGTCATTATACCGCCATACAGATATGCATATGGTGTCCCAACTCCCAACTGTCATCCCACTACCGATTGAAACACTGCTATGTGCTCCCACACCCATACCATCAGTAATTTCACCTCGTAGCTCATGATTTATCCCCCTCGGTATGCAATGCCATGCAACTAGAAATTAAACATATCCCCTAAACATGGTCCCCACGCATAAATTGTCTCATCCTCCATCATCCTGACCAATACCTCTCCCCAACCTACTAGGAAACCATGGCCCCTACGTTCTGGAATCAAGACACCAACAATCAATGTACACAAAACATAGTCAAATCTGTCATATCTCTCTACTAGGGTCTCCCATATGATCTTGTAACCCTGTACACTGAGCTTTGACTCATCCTCATAGTCATAATGGTCATAGATCACTACAATCCTCGAATGAGATCATATCTCACCTACTCTCCGTGTATCGACAATCACAATATCTTGTACACATCCTCTAGGGTCACAGTGGCCTCCCTGGTTGGTAAATGAAAAGTGCAAGTCTTAAAGTGCCATCACTCCGCAAGTGTTGTCAGCATACCTCTATTTTCCCTGACAATTGGCATATATGTGACGTAGAACAATCTTGGTTCTAACAGCACACACCTCTCGCCATCCGACAGCTGATCCCAAAGTTGAAATGTCAAGTGCTGGCCATGATTCCTACATATAGATAGGGGAAGTACAACCTGAGGTCACTGCAAAAGTCATCGCATCAATTTACAATCTTCATTTGACCTATTGGACCTAAATTGAACAAGTCATTTTATCCTAAACTGGGGCAAATTTTTCATCAGTCAATTATGTCATTCTGCTTGTCGATTGCGTCACATAATTCATTCGCATCACTGTTCTTGCACATGCATTGCATGCCTTAGGTAATGCATTTTCAGGGTCAATTACTATCAACCCCTTGTCAGTTGTGTTGTTCCAATAATAGATGCATCATTTCCCCTTGCGCTTGCGGCACTTTTTGTCAATTGCGTCGTTCTTGGTCATGTTTGTGACACAGGAAGCAAATGCAATGCACCTTTTCAGATGTGTCACACTGCAAGTGACCCCCCTATGACCTAACAATTATGTCAAGATGAGGTGATTGTGGTGAATCGCAATCACCTGCATCATTCGTGCATGCAATTGCGTCGAACAACGTTCGACACAATTACTAGCTAAATTTTTCCTACTACTAAATGCACGAAAATCAAAAAATTCACAAAGTGGGTTTAGAGTACTTACCAGTTCTAGCGCTCCCTTAGGTCAGTGGAAGGTGCGTATGTGATAGCCTCAGTGTGTAGAGTGTGGAACTGGTGACATCTTTTCAGCTTCTCTCTCCTAGAGCTCCTAAACTTTCTAAATTTGGAATGCACAAATGAGATTTTTCTTAATCAAGGGCATATTTATAGGAAAAAGATTAGGATTGCACTAGGGATGTGTATTGGGTGCACTATTTGGCCACTTTGAACCTAAATTTGACCCCCTAGATGACCTAGAAAATCAATTTTGTCACCACCATTGAACTCTTGGCTATGAAATTGACTTATCAAAACAATTTTCCAATTTTTTTTTTTTTTTGAAAATTTGCAAAATTCTTCCGAGGGGGCATATGTCCACCCTACTTTCACTGGGGCATGTTTTGACTGAATTTCTTTGACACAACACGATGAGTTGCATTATGTCAAAGAGGGGCAAAATGTAGACACTAAAAAATGTCTTGGTCTGCTAGCGTCATTTTTCCATTGTCCTGGTCTTCTTTCCTGCATAACTAAATAATTTTAATTGTTTAATCTCTTGATCACATTCCTCTGTTAATTAAATTATTTAATTATTTAATTAATTCATCTCTTTATTCTCCTTTGATCAATTAAATAAATTATCTTTTTAATTGTGTCACTACATTTTTTTCTCCCTATAATTAAATGAATTATTATTCATTTAATTATTAATTCTACATCAATAATTATTTATCTATTCATTGGTCTTCTTCATTCTTCTATAGTTAAATAATTATTAGAATTATTTGACTATCATTTTTCACTCTTTTACTATTAAATAATTAATCTAAATTAATTATTTAATCCTTCTTTTCTATTCCCCTTATTTGATTAAATTGGTTACATAATCATTTTAATTAAATGCCCATTTTCTTCTTCTTTCACAAATAAATAATTTAAATAAATTATTTATTCCTCCACTTGGTCAAAGATTCTCCTCTCATGAATTAAATAAATTTATTATTTGATTCCTCCATTATCTTCCTCCACTCTCTCATTTTCGGATCTCAACCATTGATTGCCTCTGGTCTCCTTGTGATCTTGACCGTCCATTTCATAGCCGTCCCTAGCCCACTACTCTGTGGTGATGCATCCTCAACCGTCAATCTGAGAATCTTTCTAGAAGATTGATCTCATATGTTTGTTAGAATGGATTTCTATATAAGAAGGGTTTCTCCTCAATTTTTGATTTAACAGCCACATATCTCCAATATTCATGCTTATTGTTTGTAGGTATTTGCATACAAAAAACTAAGGGAAAATTGCAAAGGCTGTTTAAGGAGAGATAGGGGAGGTGATTCAACTTCAAACATGGGGAGTTTACTATTTCATTCTTTTCATTTGATTGTACTCTCTTGTTTAAGATTTGGATTTTTAGCTTAGATTTAGTGCAATGGTTGTCACTTTGTCTTTGCTATTTGGATTTCCTATCTTACAAGTAGAACACCGAAAGTCAAACTCATAGGTTTGTATTCTAGATCAAGACTTCCCTATCTTTATCATTCATTCTTTGAAGAGACCTCATCATCTAATGGAACGGTACACCATTTTTTGTTGTAGATTATCTTCTAAGACCATGATTACCCTCTTCAAATATCAACAAATAAATTTACTATTCACAGTGGCTTTACAACCTTGTCAATAAGGGTTTCACATTGATTTGTGAAGGGTTTTATGAATGGTTATTGTTGACAAGATCCTCATTATGATTGCAATGTCTATCTTTTTCCTGTCATTGATAGATCATCCATATATTTCCTTTGGATTGGATATGTGATTTTATGGTTATCACTATCTTTACCGTCATGGCTAACTCTTGTTGTATATTCCTTTTGTGACTGTGACTACCTTTTAATGGTGACTGAGCTTCCTTGTGATTCCACTATACCCTTAATGAGCTATAGGAGGGTAGTATGTTGAGCTCAACCCTTGAGGGAGCCACATTTTTCTCCACATATAACAAATTCTAAGTAGGGTTTTTGACACATTTTCTTGATTAGTAATGCCCTTAATCTCAACCATAGCTATAAAAACCTTTCATCTATGAATTTCCTTTCCTGAATTTTCTCATGAAAGCTAAACTATATTTTGTGTTTTCTATTTCAAAAATTTGAACACCTTAAATGATCTAAGAAAACTTCATAAGTGTTTCATGGCATGTAGGTTTTCCTTTTTTCTTCCTCAAAGAAAAATATCAAAAGACATCTATAGTCCTTTTAACTCTTGTCTTCATGGCGAGATCATCTGAAACTTATTCAAATCTCCATGCAAACTCCTTCAAACTTCAGTTTCAACAGAAAAGAAACCTAAAATTCCTCCTCAATGTGATTTCTTTTTACAAATTTTCCCTTTTCCTCTATTCTTGGTGCTCAAACATAGAGTTATCTTTTTTCATTCTTTATGCAACATGACCTTTTCCTTATTTTTGACATGGAGAAATGATTTGAGGTAAAGTTTTTTTTAATTAAATCTTTTAACAATATTTTTATAAAAAAGATAATGCCCTCCTTTGTGGAATAAAAATAACTCAAGACAAACAAAAATATCCAAGTCAACATTTTTAATAATTTGCTAAGCATTTTAAAAAAATGGACAACAGTAGCACCATTGAAGCATTGTTGTGGAGGATTTTATCTTTCTTACAAGATATCTATGGATCCTTCAATTTTGGAAGGATTGAAGCCTATCTTCTTATTTTTTCATTATTAGTATGGGGTTTAGTTTTTATGCACAAGACCCTATTACAATGTAGGGGTACCACTTAACTTAGTTGGAATAATACTTATAACTGAAGTAGTGATGCAACTCAATTATTAAAAACCACTCCACTATGAAGAACATATTTATAACTATAGGGATAACATTGGAACATACACACCTAGCTTTGAGATGCAACTTGGGAATTTAAACTTGGATCTTTATCTTTATAATCCTATGGGCTTGTCATTTGAGCACAACCCCTTTGATATATTGGAGCCTATCTTATTCCACTTGGGTAACATCCATTTTATTTATTATTGGTTTCTTCATGATCTTTTGACATTTTAAAAATATTTTACAAATTTATTTTTGATAGTCATTTCAAGTTATTTGATTTTTACTTGTAACTTATTATTATTATATTTTACATATCCTAAATCTTCTTCTTCTTGTGAGAGAAGTGAGTGGTAGTAAATCTCCCCCCTCTTCTTCAATGGCCTCCTTCAATTACCCATTTCTCTTATAGTCAATATTGATTTGAGAATATCCTCTTTCATGGGTGTCTATTTTCTTTTTAAAAAAATACAAATAATGTTAGAATATTTCCCTTTGAAATCTCCTCTTGAAATAGAGAAGTACTTTGATTTTTTTCCCCTTGGTTTTACTTTAAGTTTAGCATAAAATTATTTAAAATCATTAATTCATTTTAATTTATTTACATCTGGCACATCACCTCGATTCCCCATCTCCAATTTTCCTACACTACATTTGGCATAGTGCATAGATCTCATAGTTATATTTATTTAGTTTGCACACTATTTTTGTTTCTAGCCCTTGTACATAGAAAACTATTAACTACCCATGGGGCTCTTGATTGCTTTGGAAAGCTCTTATGCAATAGCCATTTTCTAGTCTAAATAAAGTGTTATCAAAACTATCATTTATAATTTAATGAGAATATTCATTCAAAGAACCAATCATTCTCTTAATTCTCTCTTTCTAATTTGAAAGTAATCTATCTCCATTGAATATTTTATATCTTTATGTTTGTTGTTTCCTTGTCCATGTTTTTAGGCATGTTTGTTATGTTTTCACTTTTTAATTTCTATAGACAAAGGACTGGAATGCAACTATATGGACATCCGTGTGGGTGTATTAGAGTTCTAATATCTCCTAGTCCCATAAACAAAAATCTACAATAGTTATTATAGACACTTAATTTTGATTAACATATTTTATCTAAAAAGACTCATATTCCATCATTTGATCTAATTAATTCATCTTTAGTATTTAATTAAATAATCTTATTATTTTATTAATTTAATCATTATTTTCACTTCATCATAATAATTAAATGTTTTATATTTATTTACTTATTTTTAGATTCAAATTTCCCTCTTAGTTCTATTATAGTTAAATAATTTCAAATTATTTAATTAAATAATCTATTTCATCACTATATATCTATATTAATTAAATAGTTAATGTTATTGTTGCCCTTTTTTCACCTATGGGCTCAATAAGGTAGGGTAACCTATGTTTTCAAGGGTTCATGAGGGACAACTGAAGGAACATTTGCATCAAGGTTATAGTTTTTTTCTAACTTGTTTGCTTCTTGTGCAGCTGCAAGGGGAAGATCATGTTTCATAATTTGGCACGTGGATTAAATGTGGCTCCCAAGAGGGTTGAGCCCAACGTGCATGTCTTCAGTTTAGGGGTGGGTCTTTTCCTTTTTTCTGTTTTGCTTCCTTCTCCCCTTTTCCTTGTTCTGCCGGGGGTGGAACTGGGTCGGGATCCGAACTTGGAACTTTTTCGGAAGTTCCAGTTTCTGTTTTGGTTCCGGTTCCGGTTCTGGTTCCGTGCTCGTGTGCGTCTCATTCTCTTCTTTGACCTTGCGTTTTTCCCATGGGGTAGTTTTTCCCTTCCTTTTCTTCCTTGTCCTTTTTCCTCTCTTCCTTGCCTTTGTCGGAGGCGGGTTCGAGACAGAATCCGAACTCGAAACTTGATGAAAGTTTCAGTTTTGGGTTTGTTCCCACCCCGCCCCTGCTGTGTTTTACCCAGAATCGGTTTTAGTTCCGATCCCGCCTTTCTTTCTCTTTGCTTTGTGCGTTTTCTTTCTTTTCCCGGGCTTGGGACCGGGTCAGAACCCGAACTTGGAACTTTTCCAAGGTTCCGGTTCCTGTTTTCGTTCTAGCCCCGGTCCCGGTCTTTCTTCTTTCCTTTTCTTCGTGGCCTGGGATTGAGGGTTGTATCTTCCTCCTTGGTTCCCCCTTATGTTTTTCTTTTCTTCCTTCGTGTCTCGGATGTTGCCAGGGGTAGGATCAGAACGAAATCCGAACTTGAAACTTGAAAAAGGTTTCAGGTCCGGATTTAGTTCCGGTTCCGGTTCCGCTGACTCTTGTTCTTGCCCCCGTTCCACCCCAATCCCGGTTCCTCCAGCCTTTTTTCCTTTCTTCCTTGTATTTCGTCGGGGTTTCTTTCTCCTATTTGTCTTTCTTCCTTTTCATCCCTTCCTTCGCCTTCTTTTGAGTTTTGTCGGGGGCGGGACCAGGTCGGAATCCGAACCTGAAACTTGAAGAAAGTTTCAAGGATGGATTTGGTCCCGATCCTGATTTTTCCAGGATTCATTTGTCTTCGCTTCCGCCCCCTTTCTCCCCCCAGTCCCAGTTCCGGTTTCGTCTTGGTCCCGCCCCTTCCAGTTTTGAAGGGTCTCAGCGAAAAAGAGTGCCTTCGCCAAGAAGTAAGGACCTCGCTATAAGATCCCACCGACACGTGGGTGTCTCACTGAAAGAAATATTTGAGCCCAAAGTGGTGGTTTGTGTTCGCCAGAGGTCTCGCTGATGCGAAGGATCACGCTGACATGATTTGCATCGCCATAATGTCTGGCCGTTGGAGTAATGTCCTGCCGATAACAGGGTGGTCTCGGTGAAATGAATTGAGTTCGAAGGGAATTCTCCCCGACCCGATGGTGTCGGGGCAACTAAATCATAGTCTCGACAAGAGTTGTGCCGTCGCTATGATGTCTCCTCGACTTGTAAAGGTCTCCCCGACATGGAGTAAGCTCACCAAAGGAGCTTGCCTTCGGCATAAGTCTCGTCGACCTGATGGGGTCTTGCCAATGGTTTTTTGTAAAAGTGATATAACTCTGGCTACTTGCCATGAGGTCTTGTCGACTGTTGTGTGTCTTACCGAATGAATCAGCATGTCGGTATGACTCTATCTGCCTACTATGACTTCTCCCTGACATCCAAGGTCTCGCTGACATGCGATCCTTCTGAAGCAACCTTTGACCGCCTTGGAATCTACCTGGCACAAACTTGACCAATCAGAAGGTGCTAGGGCATATCACAGGTAGTTTGACTGTTCGACTTCCCCTTGCAAACGAGATCAATGGAGCATGACGACATCTCTCTACTCTGAGATCGGAGGTGATCAGTCAATAATGATGCTTGAATCTAGCGGATGGATCTGATGCTACTTCTCGAAGGGGATGTAGCTGTGAGTCACCATAGCAGCTGGGGATATAAACTGGAGAGGTGGAGCGGCATTAATGACCATGACATAGAGCATTCAAGGCGACTCTGATGAATCTTAATGACAAACTCGAAGGCTGTGAGTTAATGACGACAACTGTAAAAGATCTAAAGACATCCCTAGAGCGATCTCTTGCCGACATGGAGAGGGGATGCGCATTGAATGCTTCATTGACTTCATTCCAAGGAATTCTAGGGCCGACGTGTTCAGGCACCGACTCAATTTTTGTAAGCCCTAAAGGGCCGACCTACACTTTTGTATATAAGGCATTTTTTGCCTCTTTGTAAGCAGTTCTCCTAATGCTTTTCTGAAGTTTGTGACTCCTACAGTCCTCTCTCGGATTATCAGAATTCTGTAACTCATTTTGGAGCATGATATATAAAGTTTTCCTTGGTGACTATTGATGTTCGGATTTCCATCTTGTTCTTGCAGAGTGTTGTGCATTGCAGGTTCATGATCAAGTTATTTTTGTGAATTTCTTTCATTCCTTCATAACTTTATCTTGTGTTCATGCCTTCCTTTGCAAAAGTATCATTATAAAAATCACAAATTGTGTTCACTTAGTCACACATGGATTCTAGTCTGTGAAAATATTTCTTTCCTCTCCAGAAAAAGTGTATGAATCAAACCTGTTTATGAAGCGTTAGTGTAAGACTTACAAAATTTGATGTGTAATCTTATGTTCATCGTCAATATTCAGGTGTAAATTGAGTATCTTATTTATTCCTGTCATTTCGGTGCATCACCTTAGTTTAGTTTCAATTTATGTACTCCTTCTCCCTTTTCCTTACAAAATCAGTAGTTTAGGTGACACCAAAGGAAGCCAGCCTTCTCCGGAGGTTCATTTCAACTTTGGGTGACCCACAGCCTTGAGATGATCCCATGTTTCCCTAGAAAGCTCAGTTTTCATAACTCTGCAAAGGGTGCAATTTCTAGGTGACAATAGTTTTTGGCACGCCCGGTGGGACCATGAACTGATTCTCAGTTCATATTTAGACATTTTATTGCTGTTGTTCAGTGTGTGCAGCAGTGGTTTCAGCCTTTTGGAGGCACTTTCTTTACATACCTGGCAACTTCAAGCTGAAATCTTCTGGTTTCACAGGCACAAGTCTTGGTATGTCTCAAAATAATATGTTAATTCTAAGTTTCCATCTCTTTGACTGAAAAGATGTCAAATATTTATGAAGATGCTTGCTATTACCCTCCATATCATGAGTATGTTGCTCCTACACATCCATACCAGAACATATTGGACTTGCTTCAACAGATTGACCATATGTTGTGGGATCTTAGTCAAGGTCTTCACAATATGAAGATTAACGATATTAGTAAAGTACTTGCATGTCTATCTAGGATGTTGGTTGATATCAAGATGCAGTAGGGTACCATTATGCAACAACAAGAAATGGTTGAGCAAGTTTGCTTTTATGATCAAGAAAGAGTGGCAAAAAGAATCCAATTCAAGGGAGACCTTAAACAGGAAATAGATGCTAAGGAAATACAAATGAAGCTGCTCTCTGCTCAGGTGCAGAATACTCAAGCTTACTCAGATTATCAACACCAACTAATGGAGGAGTTGCAAAAGAGGCAATTGGAAGAGAACCTTGCCCAGTAGTTGGCTGCAAAAGAGGCAAAAATGAGGCAAAAATTTTCCAAACAAGAGGTTCCTAAGTACAAGTTTTCCAGCTTCAGGCAAAGTCAGCCTCTTAACTCCCCTAGTAAGTCTTCTCAGTTTGAAATTCCAAGCTTTAAGGGATTCAATTCGATGCAAGAGAATGTAGTACCTGAACAAGATCAGTCCATCATCCCTCAAGAGCAACCCATTGATCCAGATGACTTACTCCTCAAGGAGAGAATTAGCAAAGTAAATCCAATGCATTTAGCTACAACATGTTACCGACTACAACAAGAAAAGCTCAAACAGGAGGAGAGGCAGGAAGTAGGACAGCAGACAGTTGAAGATCTTCACTTGCAGACAGAGGATGTCCAAGTTTCTCTGGAAAAGGAGCCACACGAAGAAGAACAATTGACTTCTTTATTTGATCAACTACTTGGTTATGTTGAGCAAGCTGAAGAGAACATGCAGGTTCCTGATTTACCAGTTGATCTGGAGCAGCCAGAGAATATTGCTGACTTGTTTGATGAACTTCCTCAATTTGTAGATGAAGATGAAGATCTCACATGCATGATAGCATCTATGCCTGGTATGGAGCAACTAAATGATAAAACTCATCTAGATTCAATGCAAAATGACAAGTTAGATGATATCATAGAAGCTTTTTGTTCCAACATAGATGATGAACTAGTATCATATGAAAGGGAAGCATGTGATCAACCCATTCAAGTTGGTGAGACTATTGAAGAAGTTGTTGAAGGTAATGCCTTGCAGCCTGTGAACTTATTAGATGAGCTTCCCCACCTTGTTGAAGAGGAGGTGTATTCTGTCATGGACAAGGAGCATAAGGAACCACAGTTTGAGGATTTATTTTCAGTTATCCAACGGGGATATCAGCTCCTTAGTCAAGAGGATCAAACTATAGCAGCCAAGGAACAACCTGCATATTACCTCCAATCAACATCTTTTCAAGCAAAAGATGAAGTCTTCAGAGATCAACAAGAGACCAACAAGGAAAGTTCAGGATTTTCCCTTACCAGAGGCTGTCCAATCAGATACCTAGCTCAGAAGGAGTCCAATACAACACCAAGCACCAATCCCGTACCTACACATGAAGGTACAACAAAAGAAGATGTCCAAGATGCACTGACAACCAAACAAGAGTATGTTCAGCTCATTTTTCCTCCTTTAGTTGACAATACGTATGGTTTGTTTGGTGAGGTAAGTGAATTTTCACCTATTTCAAGAGGCAGTGCATCGTTTTGGTAAACTTTTTTTTATTTTTTACTTTTACTCAGCTGTCCTTAAACATGCTAGTCACTGCATATTGAGTAGAAAAGGCAGCTATTTCAACCACCCTGTGAATGGGTTTGTTTAATCAATTTCTCACTGGTTAGTGTAGGGTAGGTTTAGATGCAATTTACATTCCCTAAGTGCTGTCCCAACATAGTTAGATAGTTTTCCCTTCTGAAGTTTCCTGTTTTCAATAAATGTCTAAGTGATCTGTATCTCAAGTTACGATGTACAAATCTGCTCCAAGTCTGTTTCTGAGTTTTCCCATGACTCCATGCCCAATGGATAGGCCTAGGCTATTGGTTTCCATGTTTAGCAGGCAAACATCTAGAAAAGGTCGCCAGAAATGTTGCCCTTTTTTCACCTATGGGCTCAATCAGGTAGGGTAACCTATGTTTTCGAGGGTTCATGAGGGACAACTGAAGGAACATTTGCATCAAGGTTACATTTTTTTTCTAACTTGTTTGCTTCTTGTGCAACTGCAAGGGGAAGATCATGTTTCATAATTCAGCACGTGGATTAAATGTGGCTCCCAAGAGGGTTGAGCCCAGCGTGCATGTCTTTAGTTTAGGGGTGGGTCTTTTCCTTTTTTCTGTTTTGCTTCCTTCTCCCCTTTTCCTTGTTCTGTCGGGGGCATAATCGGGTTGAGATCCGAACTTGGAACTTTTTCAGAAGTTCCAGTTTCCGTTTTGGTTCCAGTTCCGGTTCCGGTTCCGCGCTCGTGTGTGTCTCGTTCTCTTCTTTGACCTTGCGTTTTTCCCGTGGGGTAGTTTTTCCCTTCCTTTTCTTCCTTGTCCTTTTTCCTCTCTTCCTTTCCTTTGTCGGAGGAGGGTTCGAGACGGAATCCGAACTTGAAACTTGATGAAATTTTCAGTTTCGGGTTTGTTCCCGTCCCGCCCCCGCTGTGTTTTACTCGGAATGTGTTTTACCGGGTCAAAACTCGAACTTGGAACTTTTCCAAGGTTCCAGTTCCTGTTTTCATTCCGGCCCTGGTCCCGGTCTTTCTTCTTTCCTTTTCTTCGTGGCCTGGGATTGAGGGTTGTCTCTTCCTCCTTGGTTCCCCCTTATGTTTTTCTTTTCTTCCTTCGTGTCTCGAATGTTGTCGGGGGTGGGATCGGAATAGAATCTGAACTTGAAACTTGAAAAAGGTTTCAGGTCCGGATTTAGTTCCGGTTCTGGTTCTGCTGACTCTTGTTCTTGCCCCCATTCCGCCCCGATCCCGGTTCCGCCAGCCTTTTTTCCTTTCTTCCTTGTATTTCGTCGGGGTTGCTTTCTCCCGTTTGTCTTTCTTCCTTTTCACCCCTTCCTTCGCTTTCTTTTGAGTTTTGTCGGGAGCGGGACAGGGTCGGAATCCGAACATGAAACTTGAAGAAAGTTTCAGGGATGGATTTGGTCCCGATCTTGGCTCCACTGGGATTCATCTGTCTTCGCTTTCACCCCCTTTCTCCCCCCGGTCCTAGTTCCGGTTTCGTCTTGGTCCCGCCCCTGCCAGTTTTGAAGGGTCTCAGTGAAAAAGAGTGCCTTTTCCAAGAAGTAAGGACCTCGCTATAAGATCCCGCCAACACGTGGGTGTCTCACCGAAAGAAATCTTTGAGCTCGGAGTGGTGGTTTGTGTTCGCCAGAGGTCTCGCCGATGTGAAGGATCATGCCGACATGATTTGCATCGCCATAATGTCTGGTCGTCAGAGTAATGTCCTGCCGATAGCAGGGTGGTCTCGGCGAAATGAATTGAGTTCGAAGGGAAGTCTCCCCAACCCGATGGTGTCTGGGTGACTAAATCATGGTCTCGGCAAGAGTTGTGCCGTCGCTATGATGTCTCTCCAACTTGTAAAGGTCTCCCCGACATGGAGTAAGCTCGCCGAAGGAGCTTGCCTTTGGCATAAGTCTCGCCGACCTGATGGGGTCTTGCCGATGGTTTTTTTTAAAAGTGATATAACTCTGGCTGCTCGCCATGAGGTCTTGTCGACCGTCGTGTGTCTTGCCGAATGAATTGGCATGTCGGTATGACTCTATCCGCCCGCTATGACTTTTCCCCGACATCCAAGGTCTCGCCGACATGCGATCCTTCTGAAGAAACCTTTGACCACCTTGGAATCTATTTGGCACAAACTCGACCAATCAGAAGGTGTTAGGGCATATCATGGGTAGTTTGACTATTTGACTTCCCCCTGCGAACGAGATTGATGGAGCATGACGACATCTCTCTACTCTGAGATTGGAGGTGATCAGTCAGTAATGACACTTGAATCTAGCAGATGGATCTGATGCTACTTCTCGAAGGGGATGTAGCCGTGAGTCACCATAGCAGCTAGGGATATCGATTGGAGAGGTGGAGCGGCATTAATGACCATGTCGCAGAGCATTCAAGGCGACTTTGACGAATCTTATTGGCGGACTCGAAGGCTGCGAGTTAATGATGACTGCTGTAAAAGATCTAAAGACATCCCTAGAGCGATCTCTTGCCGACATGGAGGGGGGATGCGCATTGAATGCTTCATTGACTTCATTCCAAGGACTTCTAGGGCCGATGTGTTCAGGTGCCGACTCAATTTTTGTAAGCCCTGAGGGGCTGACCTACACTTTTGTATATAAGGAATTTTTTGCCTCTTTGTAAGTAGTTCTCCTGATGCTTTTCTGAAGTCTGTGACTCCTACAGTCCTCTCTCGGATTAGCAGAATTCTGTAACTCATTTTGGAGCATGATATATAAAGTTTGCCTTGGTGACTATTGATGTTCAGATTTCCATCTTGTTCTTGCAGAGTGTTGTGCATTGCAGGTTCATGATCAAGTTATTTTTGTGAATTTCTTTCATTCCTTCATAACTTTATCTTGTGTTCATGCCTTCCTTTGCAAAATTATCAATATACAAATCACAAATTGTGTTCACTTAGTCACACATGGATTCTAGTATGTGAAAATCTTTCTTTCCTCTCCGGAAAAAGTGTATGAATCGAACCTGTTTGTGAAACGTTAGTGTAAGGCTTACAGAATTTGATGTGTAATCTTATGTTCATCGTCAATATTCAGGTGTAAATTGAGTATCTCATTATTCCTGTCATTTCGGTGCATCACCTTAGTTTAGTTTCAATTTATGTACTCCTTCTCCCTTTTCCTTACAAAATCAGTAGTTTAGGTGACACCAAAGGAAGCCGGCCTTCTTCGGAGGTTCATTTCAACTTTGGGTGACCCACAACCTTGAAATGATCCCATGTTTCCCTAGAAAGCTCAGTTTTCATAACTCTGCAAAGGGTGCAATTTCTAGGTGACAACAATTATTTAATTAATTTACTAATTATTCCTTTATCCCAAAAAATAAATAATTTATTATTATTTAATTAATTATTCATTTCCCAATTCCTAAATTAAATAGATATGCTTAATTATTTAATTTACTTCTCAATATTATCTAAAATAAATAAAATCATTTATTTTATATGTTAAATTCAACCTTGAACATGTAAATAATAATTAAATTTATTTAATTATTAAATACTCATGCAAATTCCACCTCAATTGTTGAATGAGACTTACTCTCATTCCACTCATCAATTGGGTCCACTTCACCCCCAATCATTTTGAGTCCACCAAGCAATCAAGTTAGTTCACTAACCATCAGTTTTAAATAATAGTTTGATCAATTATCTTAACTGATCCATATGATTAGTTACCTGGAATCATGTAGTCACTTAACTGAACCTCGATTAATCTAAGCAATCTTGAACCATTGATCTTCTCAGTCTATCATTTGATCTTGACTGTCATTTGGTGTCACCAAAAATATATAAATTAAACCATCCTATCATTCATTCTTCATCTCAAATTGTGTAGATAAACTATATTTGAATTGTTACAATGCTTTATTGCTACTGTGCTATTAAAATCTAAGAGAAAATGACTACTTACACCATTCTCCAAGGGGAATAAAGGATAACAATGGAGCTATGCTATAGCATATTGTGTGTGTTTCAATGTGTGTAAGGTTTGCATTTCATTTGATTCAATTTTCTTTATTTGCTTTATTGATGTAATCTTTTGATTGTGATTCTCATTGATTATTCCTTATCTTTCAGTTTCATAATTGAATTTAAAGGTCATAAATTTTGACACACTTGGTGGGACACTCTAGTCCCTAATTTTAACCTATTTTCATGAGTTTTATGTGATTTTTGAAGTTATAGGCTCATTTGACGTAATAGTTTCTAAAACAACACAACCGATTGAAACTTGGGTGCTACTGTGGTATAGTGGGGCACATTTGCTTCACAAAACGAAAAAAATATGTCTCAAAATGGTGTATCTGTAGCTTAGATAGGTGCGATTGTTTTTGTGTGATTTTGTGTGATTTTTAGATTTTTGTGTGTTAGATACTTGACTAATAACCCTAAATTTGAAGTTTTCTAACACTAGTCTGATGAATTAACGCTTCATATTAGGTTTTTTTCTTTATTTCTACACTTTTTGTGTTATGTGTAGAGTTGCACAATTTAAGCTTTGTGCGATGCAATTGAGGCTTTGTGTGGCACATACGTGTAGAAGATAGGCACACCTATGTCTCTGCTTAGTGCATCTATTGCTTAGAACTGCACATCTAATAGAGAAGGTATAATCTTATTTTTATCAGTTTTTAGTTATTTTGACACAATTTGCTATTAGATTTTAGGGTTATTAATATGTTTGTTGAGTAGCTTTTGGTGTTTGTTGGAATTGAAGACCAAACCCTAAACTACTAACATTATCTATTGTAAGGATTTTGTGCTTGATTTTCATAAATTAGGAACACTTCAATTTCATAAAATGAATGAACATTGTTTGTTGTGTCTAGTAATCCCTTAGGTACATATGCTCTCTCCTTGCGCCTAGTGTGAACTTGGAAATTAGAAATATCCTAGGATTTGTATTTTATTTTTTTACTTGAGGATTTGATTATCTGTGTATGCTTTCCCCTCACTACTCTTAAGAATGATATTGGGAATAAAAAATGACATCATATATTCATTTGTTTATAGTAGGAGGCTTGCTTGGGGATTTCATCACCCTAAGGACAACTTCAACCATGCTTACCGATGGGGTATATAAAGGGGGAGAACAAAAGTTGTACCCCAAGGTGTGACCAACATCTTTTAAGCCAAGCCCCAAGTCTGTTGATTTTCCAATACTTGTATAGGTGAGGAGGAGAGGGGAGACCCCCTCAACTCAAGCATCCTTGAATATGTCCATTGTTCACAATCCCATTAAAAACATTGTTTAATTAGAAGCCTTTAAGACCTTCAACCATTGGATTAGTGTGGCGTAGAGTACAATATCATGCTCGAAGTTACTCACCATGTACTCTTCTCTTATTGAGGTGACATAATTGCTTGTTGGACCTAGTCCTTCTAAGGAAAGGTGTGTTAAGGTGGTACATGACCTTAGAATACCCTAGTATTCAAACATTTTTTTAGTGGTGAATTTTTCAGATTGGCGAATAGTTCATATTGGACAAGCCAAAATTGGCGAATACATTGCAACCAATAGGGTGGCCAAATTGCCTAGATTTTACGAATTATTAGTCCAATGCATTTCAATTCGCCATCGATTTATTTTATGAGGCATATGTAATTAATAGTTTCACCATAAAAAACTACATGTTTCCAATGGACTAATTAATATTTTCACTTGGAATCATGGAAGTATGTATTAAATCACCCACATATTTACCAATACTATTAAAATAATTGGTCGCGTCCACAAAAGGATATAAAATTCACGGCAAATCCTAACCTAGGAATTGGACATTCCAGCAGGTGACTAATATCTTCTTATGGTCGTTCATTTACATTGTCAAACCAGGGAATGTATACTTGAAATGGAGTGGCACTATATGTGCACTAAGAACCAGTTTCAGTCACGATTTACCAGAAATAAATACGTGAAAGGAATTCTACTTATGCTACATGAATGTAATGCGAAGCCTTCTAAACTTAATCAAAGCAGAAATCATGACAACTATGACTAAGAAACAAACTATGAACTGGCCTTATGCTGCAGGAACAAACACAGGGATGGATTCCTGATGCCGCAGGAACAATATAAGACTGAGTTTGCACTGAAACTTTCCAGAATGAAATTTAACTTATAATCAACAAGAAATAAACAACTAACTAACTAACTACGGATACTTACTAAATGGTCCCCCTTAGAAAGCATCAACTAGTTATGCAAGAATTAAACTCAAAACTTCATCAACTTTTATTCATAAACTTGGAACCATATACACTGTTCTGCTTATAAGAAAACTAACAAAAAGCTCTGATTCTTATCATAATACTAACTTTTACATATTATGCTTGCTCACTCACGCAGGAGGAACACTTATTTAAACTAGAAAAGCAACTAACTAACTTAACAGAGAAAGACATGGAAATAAATGTATCCTGAAACCGAGGAACATACTTCTCATAAATGAAAGCATATTGTTCAACACGATCCAGAGAGAATTTAGCATTCCACTCTTCCCAGATTAATGATCATTTAGATTTCTTCCCAACGACCCAGTCAGAGAGTCTTCGCTAGAACAACTTCCTCGACACCGTGCTGGAAATGGACTTTACTGCAAGGCCAAAATCTGCTGCGCTTGGACTCATTCATGCTCCCTTCAACAACCTACGATGCACAAGGCGACAGAGGAAAAAGAAAGCATGCGTGGCAAATGACACGATACATTCATTAATCACATATTAAATCTATTTCATTATTCAAAAACCACATGCATTATATCAGTCATTCAGGAGGTCAAATAGGGTAATTAATAAGACACATAGAGATGTTAAGCTGCAGGAATATAGGAATGTATTGCTACATGATACTACCTATTTTTAGATAAAAATTCTTTAATCAAAGAGTTAAAACATCCATTAGCAACAAGAGTAGGGATATTAAAAATACATCATAATACTCAAATTATGAGCATATTTTGAGCTCATCAATAACATTGCGTATTAGGACACGTTTTGCCAACATCATTAAATTTTTAATGTACGTGAGGACCCGTTTCACCAATAACATTTATAAATAATTGCGTATGAGGACCCATTTCGCCAATAACATTAAAAAATAATAACATTTGAGGACACATTTCACCAATTACATTAAAAATTAATTGTGTATGAGGACACATTTCACCAATTACATTAAAAAATAATTGCGTATGCGGACACATTTCACCAATACTGTGATAACTCCATGCTAATCGTAGGGTCATACTCGCCTTGAAAATTACAACATATGTGTTACGTCGAAGTTTGATTCACCCAACATTTGAATGTATCATTGTATAATCACATGAGATTTTCCAAAATGTTATTATACCATTTAAAAATCCCATAGAATTCACAAAATATGGATTGATATAAATACAATCAAAACTCTGATTTATTTTTACACATTTTGTTCAGTTATGGACTTGTGAGTTGTGAGCTCTTGATTTGAAAGTTGGAATCTTGACCATAGGCAAGTTACAAACTTACAACTACATGCATTGTTGCATTAACGAATAGCGAGTTAGTGAAAACCTAAAGGTAAGTGATCATTTCTTCATAGTATTATAAGATTTTTTACGTCGTCATCATTCTCGCTTCAATCTTAAAGATGATATTGAGTAGGGAATGGGATCTATAGTCTATGTCCTTCTTAAACTAAGAAGACATTTTTTGGCAGCTTTTATTTTGTGAGAGATCAAGATGTCGAGCAACAAGAAACAAGAGTAAGACTCCTCAAGGTGGTGAAGGGAGGCCATAAAAATTCCCAAAAAGCAGAGTTACCGTAAAGTATTACTTTGGCAATTTTTTTGATCCGTCAGATCAAGTTGGAACTACATCATCAACTCTTGCACCAAATATTAATGAAGAAGGCATTGGCAATATCTCACAAGAAGATTGGGATGAGTTAATTGAATTAGATGAGGATGAAAATGCCACAAAAGATGTTTCAAGGGATACCCAGGGTAGCCAAAAGGAGTTAATTGACTTGGATTAAAATATTGGCATCATAGATGATGATGCTGCAAGGAAGAGGAAAAGAAAATTCAAATAAAAATTGGGGCATGAATGGGATATTGTAAGGAATTTATGGATTGATTAGGTGTCAAAGTACCCATTCATTGAACCAATGGAGAATGCAAAAAAAAGATGAACCTCCAACATAATGCAATTGTAAGATTTGTAGTTGGAAACATAAAAAAGATAAGAAGTTGTAGCTAAAGCTTGACACTATAGAAAATAATATCGATAAAGTTTATGAAAAAAAAATCATATATGTAAAGGAAAAATTAGTAGTAAGATGGAAATAAAAGGAAGAATATGTTGATGTTAAGTATTACTTGGAATATGATGAGCATATGCAAAGAATGACGAAGCTTGTTGTATGTGGAGGTTCAATTGAAGCTCAATTTGGAAAGATAATGGTAGGAGCACAACTGGAAAAAACTGTTCAAATGAGTGTTGTTTTCATATTTTGTCCTAAGGGCATCCTATGACAGACTATCCAGAATATAATAAGTTATTATCTTTTTTGGCGTTCCTAACTTTCCTAGCATAGATTGGTCAATAAACTATGGATGGGAATGGGCAAGTTGTCTTGCTGAGATGGAAAAACAAGATTTATAGGAAAAAATAAAAGAGTCAACCTTCAATGTATTATCTTTAGATGAAGTTACTACAGTAGATAATACTTCTTGGTTATGTATGCATGTTTCATTGTGTATACTATACACCAACATGTCTGCCAACCTCATCTACTCTGTGTTCATAAAATGAAGGAGAGTTCGATATCACAAAATCTATTTGAACTAGTTAAGAAATATTTGAATAAAATTGGAGGTATGGATGACTTCACAATTACCAAAAATTTGGTGGGTGGAGTTGATGGAGCTTCATTAATGCAAGTGAACCGTTGGTAAAATGAATGAGGAAAAGGGATTCACAATACAAGAAAGGAATCCCTAATTCTGGATTTACCCAATAGGGGGAAGGTTCATTCAAGGAAACCGAGGATGCCAAAGTGGATTGACTATGAACACAAAGGTGAGTCAATTCTCAACAAGGAAAACCTACGAAGATTACTTAGGCTTTGAAGGGTTCACCACCAAGAAAAAGCTTGGAAAAGAAAACTTAACATTCAACTCACAAAACCTAGTAATGCAAGCCAAATAATGAATACAAATGACAGAATTAAGTAACAAGTTAGGATGTGTGTACTTGGGAAGTCTGGAAATGTGATGAGGATTCTGGAAATGCAAAAATGTTGTCAAAATATGCTAGGGAGGACTAAGACACCCTTACTGTCTTCTTAGTCCCGCTACTATTTTTTGGGGAAAACACAAAATCTTGGGATGTTAGAATCGGATCTAAAGGAATCTCTAAAAAATACTTCTAGGAGGACTAAGATGCCATTACTGTCTTCTTAGTCTCGATTTGAATTTCAACAATTTCAAAATGTGATCCTGAGGTCCAAGGTGTGCACTTCCTTCTTCTTAGATCTCGTGTACTGAAATTTCTAGATCTGGTCTGTAGGTGACTTTTCATGAAGATGACAAATTTGCAATGGAACTTTTCAACTTTGAACTCTAAATGATCTTCAACCTAAATCTGCAAATACAAACACACAAGAGAAAAACTTGTTGATTGTTAGTAAATGGGGGTTTTCCTTGGTCAAACCCCTTGTTGGTAATTAAACCTTGGAAGGAAATGAAATAATTAAGGGAAATTATGAATGAACAAAGTGCTATGTTGCAACTCACCAAACCCTTGTTATGAAATTTGCAAACTTGTGTGAAGTGGCTAGCTTGAATGTAGATCTTGAATGGAAGTAATGCTTGATAGATCTTGACTTGAATTAATTGCTTGAATTGAAACCCTACATCACAAATGTTAGCTCAAAAACACACATAATGCAAGAATATCTTTGACATGATGCTTGAATCTTGATGATGGCTCCAAATGCTTGATGAAATTCTTTTGAATTCTCATGTGAACTCCATTATGCTATTAGGAATGCTCTCACACAAGTCTTATATGAAATGAGTGAAGGAACCTTGTATTTATACTTATCCATGCTTAATATCCCAAAATTACACCACACCAAGCCGACATATGATTCATTAAAACTAAAGGAGGCTAAATCCCACCAAGATTTGAAATTAAATCCCGAAAATAACTTGAGGGGGTATAAGACACCCTAGGTGGCATCTTAGTCTTGAGGCTTGAAACTTAGGGCACGAACTCCAAAAAGGGGCCCATTTAAGGCGCCTTTAAAATTAGGGTCCCAAGACCTTTGGAGGGAAAGACACCCTAGGTGGTGTTTTAGTCCCAGTCCAAAAATCAAGGACACACAATCAAAATCAGTAAATTATCATTTATCCTTTCATGTTTGTCAGGATTAACCATAAAAAAAGATATAATTTATTAGGCTTGCAGATGAAAAATAGGACCAAATAAGACATAAATAGGGATACATAAGGAAAGGTGGGGCCCAAACAAGTGTGAAAATGCAAGGGTATGCATTTTCCTACACTACATTTATCCCCCACAATAGTGAGAGGATGAACTTGCTTCAAACTCACACTAAAGTAGCCAACCACACAATCAAGAGGGGTTCAAATGTACGAATGCTAGTAAGATAGGATGACAATAATCAAAAGGGTGGCCAAGCCCCCAGGATCAAGATCCTATGACAAACCAACATAGTCACAAAGGAACACACTTGCAGATGATAAATGAAGCCATAACTAGATCACAAGCATACACCATCAAAGATAGGAAAAGGAAAAAAGGAAAAATAAAAAAATGCAATGGATCAAGTTTCGACTAGCTGTCCAACGCACTATGGACGGGGTCTAGGCTATTTGTCCAAAAATGGTTTACAAGTGGAATGCACTATCCACTATGCAAACAAAATGCATGCTCACAAGGGCTAGTAAAGCTAGTTTTCCACTAGGTGAGCCCCAAAAGATCCATATCAAAGTCATACCTCCATGACTATGATAAGGACAAAAAGGAAATGTACGCTCACAAGGGATAGTGAAGCTAGTTGTCCACTAGGTGAGCCCCAAGGAACCATATCAAAGCCATACCTCCATGAATTTAATAAGGACAAAAAATAAAATGCATGCTCAAAAGGACTAGCGAAGCTAGTTGTCCACTAGGCGAGCCCAAGGAATCATATCAAAGCCATACATCCATGAATTTAATATGGTACAAAAATGCAATGCAACAAGAAAGAGGGATGTTCGAAGAGACTTTGTGTGCAAGGTATCATCTTAGGGAACATTGTGCTTAACGTCTCCAAGAGAGGACAAATGCAAGGTATCACCCTAGGGAACATTGTACTTAATGTTTCCAAGAGAGGACAAGTCAAGGAAATATCAAGCTCTTAGAGGAAATCAAACCCATTGAAACCACCAAGAAAGGAACGCATCACAGGAAGAAATACAATCACACAATGAAACATGAGTGTCGATGTATGCCCCCACTTTAAAGCAGTTGCTAACACAATTACTGCGAACAATTGCTTTAAATTAGAAGAAGAGATGAGAGCTTACTCTGAAAGCCCTATGCCAAGTCATATGTTTCCAATAAGCTATGTCATGAGAAGGGAAGGGGTTGCCCCCAAAATGTATAACTCAGTACGTCACATGTGAGCCAAATTAAGGCATGTCGTCCACATCCCAAGCTTGCTCATACATATACATGGAAGGTGGTCAACTATCCAAAAGAGACAATCGACAAATGACATACGAGGACAAGGCTACCTAACCCCTTTCCCCTACTTAGTACAGGATAAGGGTGAGCTGAAACGATTGACGAGAAACATGCTCGAGTGAAAATTAGTATCAACTAGAGGAATTAGGTGCCCCCACATAAGGAATAGCACCAAACTCCTTAAGATGTTGGATTTTACTACTCAAAGCCTTGCATTCGTTAGTAGAATGATCATGAACTCTATGAAATGCACAAAACGAACTCTTGTAATAAAATTTATTTTGTGTTCTTGGAGGGAGGTATATCAAACGATCTTGGAGGAGTCTTGATAAGATACTTTCTTGATCAATAGAAGAAGATGTTCCTTTATTTGTGCAAGATGTCATATACACATTAAATGATAGGGCTTTAGATGAAAATGGGGATAAGGGAGGTAAACCTAGATCTTTGTTGAAAGAGCATGGTATGTCAGTTTGCTTCGTGTGTTCATTGTATCTATGTGTAGGAGGGAGATTGTATTTGATACCATAACAATCTTCCAAGTCAGATAAAGGGGGTTTATGTTTCTGAGAAGGATTGGTTTCTTCACAAGAACACAAATCCTTTTTAAGGTTATGCATCATCCCCCCATGAGGGATGGGAGTTATATAGCCCGATCACCACTATGGTTAATGTTGTAGAACTAAGTTGAGCGAATGAAACACAAGGTTGTTTTGGTTTAGATTGTGAGATCTCACACTCTTGAATAAGGGGAGATGTAAATTCCCAATCATCATTAGAACTTGTATCTAAAAATGAATTGTTGGTATATGACTCTTTGTATTTTGAGGGTGAGATTTTGGACTCTTTATTGAAATGAGGTGTAGAGTCTAACAACCCCCAATTATCACTAAATATTTTTTTTGTAGGTGAAGGATTAGCATCAACTTGTATAGGTTCAACTTTCAATTTTGGAATGAAAGTATTAAGGGAGTTGGAAGTGTTGTGATTGTATGATTCATAGCTTTGTTCATCTGATTCAACCGTGTATATCTTGTTGTTGTACTAAAATTTCATTGTACGGTGGAGAGTAGATGGGACCCCTTTCATAGCATGAATCTATGGTCTCCCTAGGAGAAGATTGTATGAAAGAGATCCTGGCATGATATGGATAGGGGTAGGCAACACTATAGGTCCAACCTCAATAGGTAATGTGATCATTCCTAGTGGTAGCCTATTAACATTGTCAAATCCATGAATAAGATCATCATTAAGTTGAATAAGCCTCTTTTCCACGCTAATTTTTTCTAGGAGATCAATGCTACAAACATTAATTTCTGCTCCATTGTCTATGAGAGTGCGCCTAATTGCAGTTTCATTAATGATCACCTTTATCATCAAGGCTTCATTTTTGTTTTGAATCTCAAGTGAGGTAAATTCATATTTAGGGAATGTAATTTCTGATTGTGTGACTTGTATATGACCAAAGGAGGATGTTACATTGTTTGATTTCATATAAGATTGTATTTCCTCTTGCTTTATTTGCAATATTTCTTGAAATAGACACTTGTATATAGGTGATAGTTGAATGAGCTGCCATATGGATATGTTAGTGGGAGTCTTTTTAAGATCTTCAACACTAGGCATAATAAGTTGAGGAAATTGTGATGTTGCGGGAGTGATTTGTGGTCCTCTACATGTTTGAGCAACTATATTATATCTTGGTTGCTGCAAAACATTGTTAGATTGCATAGTAGATTTCAAGAAATCTCTTAGTTTCTTATGTGATTCACTAATGGGAGGTGACTTAGGAAGCCCAATAATTAAAGGAGATCCAATTTTTGTCATCATAACCTCAACAAACTTGTGGCTAAATTTGCATGATCTCTTAGTGAATAGGAGTCTAATGTCACTTCTTCATCTTAATCTAAGGAAGCCCCTTTACATGTGTCAATGTTGAGGATTTTTTGCACCATGATATCCTCAGGCTAGGATGAGAGTTTTTAGGAGAATGACAAACCAAATGTTCTTGACATTTAAGAATTGGTTCTTCTAAAATGGTCTCATTGCAAGTAAAGGGATGATCAATGGTTGAATTATCTTGCTCAATAAGGGTTTCCCTAGGTGAAGGGAGACAACTAAGATTCTCATGACTTTCATCTATTGTATTTTCTATCATCAAAGTATCTTCTTCATATCTATGAGAGATACTAGGAGAAAAACAAGTATAATTTTTATGATCATTTATGATTTCATTCTTTTGTTACCTAATGTCTTCCAAAATAGGATAGGTAGGGGAAGGATCATAAAGAGGGTTGTTATAGACCAACATATCCTCATCACTTACAATCTCATCTTCCATTAAATCATTCTCACAAGCAAGAGGTGAATGGAAATTAGGTAAGGTAATGTTTAGGAATGTGTCTATTGTCTCATTCTCTTGTGCTATAATATCTTCCTAGAGGGGACGAGGAGAAGGACAAGCAAGAGTTTCATGATTCTCAATGATTGCATCTTCTTTCACCAAGATACCTTCGTCACTAAAAGGAGAGGTATCAGGAGAAGAACAACTATGATTATCAAGATTGTCTATCCTTTCAACTTCTATGACATCATTCCCACAAATGGGAGAGATAAGAGGGGTGTAGGTTTAAGGAAAGAATCACTATTTTCACTCTCTTGTGCTAAGAGACTCTCATAAGTAGGGAATGTATTGAATGAATGACTAACATGCTTATTGAATAAATTTTTCTTTGTAAACTTGGAAAAGACTGATACCAACATTTGTGTAAAGTAATCCATGCAAACTCAAAATGCAATGTAAAGGACTAAAATGAAATGTGTGGATGCAATTTTTAGATTTCAAACAAGGTAATTTACTGATTACACTATACAATAAAATGTGAATGGAAATTTGGAATGAAGTAATGCATGAAATGAACCACTTTAAGCTAGATTTTGTAAAATGCATGAAACAAAAAGTCAATCCACTGAAACAAATAACCAATGGAAGCAAACAAAAGCATAGAAAAGCATATTTAAACCTTGAAAACTGTAACTTCAAAATCCACAGGAACTAAGATGCAAACAAGGGAGTCTTGGTCCTACTAAAGGAATTTTGAGGTTCTAGAAACTGAAACTGACAATAAACAACTCAAACAAGGTTTTGAGCATAAAACCCACAAAGGGACTGAGACTCTAGTAAGGGCGTTTTAGTCTGAGTAGAGGTTTTTTTTTCAAAAAAATAGCAAAATATGAGTTTATAATAGTTTTTCCAGGTTGCCTACTTAGGGACCTAATGTTTAGAAACATAAAATTGTGCAAATGAATGCAAGAAAAAATGACTAAGGACAAGCAATTGAATGCAAGGTTGAGTGCAATTTTTTCAATTTTTGAATGCAATAACAATGTTCCTAAATGCAATTAGGATAATTTACAATGGACTTTTTAGTTTTTCAATTAGATAAGATGATGCAAGAAAACAAAAAAATACAACCTATATGCACTTTCACTAATGCAAATGTGAGAAACCCTAGATGTACTTTCACTAATGCAAGATACAATGCAAGAATGAATGCAACCTAGATCTAGGACCTTAGTGAACTCCAAATCATAAAATGAATTCCCAAAATGTTGGGTTCACAAAAATAAACCATTGGGAAAATGAACGGGGAAAAGGGAATCACAATACAAGAAATAAATCTCTAATCTTCGATTTTCCCAATAGGGGGAAGGTTCATTCAAGGAAACCTAGGATCCCAAAGTGGATTGAATATCAACACAAAGGTGAGTCAATTCTCCACAAGGGAAATCTAGAAATATTCCTTAGGCTTTGAAGGGTTCACCACCAAGCAAAAGCTTGGAAAAGACAAATTAACATTCAACTCACAAAACCTAGTAATGCGAGCCAAATAATGAATACAAATGACATAATTAAGTAACAAGTTAGGATGTGTGTACCTGGGAAGTCTGGAAATGTGATGAGGATTATGGAAATGCAAAAATGTTGTCAAAATATGCTAGGGAGGACTAAGATGCCCTTACTGTCTTCTTAGTTCCGCTATTGTTTTTCGGGGCAAATACAAAATCTTTGGATGTCATAATCAGATCTAAAGGAATCTCTAAAAAATACTTCTAGGAGGACTAAGATGCCCTTATTGTCTTCTTAGTCTTGATCTGAATTTTTGCAATTTCAGAATGTGATCCTGAGGTCCAAGGTCTACACTTCCTTCTTCTTAGATCTCAGGTCTTGAAATTTCCAAATTTGGTTTGTAGGTGATTTTCCGTCAAGATGACAACTTTGTAATGCAACTTTACAACTTTACACTCCAAATTATCTTCAACCTAAATCTGCAAACACAAACACACAAGAGAAGAAAAACTTGTTGATTATTAGTAAATGGGGGTTTTCCTTGGTCAAACCCCTTGTTGGTAATTAAACCTTGGAATGAAATGAAATAATAAAGGGAAATGATGAATGAACAAAGTGCTATGTTGCAACTCACTACACCCTTGTTATGAAATCTGAAAACTTGTGTGAAGTGGCTAGCTTGAATGTAGATCTTGAATGAAAGTAATGCTTGATAGATCTTGACTTGAATTGCTTGCTTAAATCAAAACCCTACATCACAAATGTTAGTTCAAAAACACACATGATGCAAGAACATCTTTGACATGATTCTTGAATCTTGATGATGGCTCCAAATGCTTTATTAATTGCTCTTGAATGCTCTTGTGAACTCAATTATGCTATTAGGGATTCTCTCACAAAAGTCTTATATGAAAATGAGTGAAGGAACCTTGTATTTATACTTATCCATGCTTAATATCCCAAAATTACACCGCACCAAGCTGACATATGAATTCATTAATTAAAGGAGGCTAAATTGCACCAAGATTTGAAATTAAATCTAGAAAATAATTTGACAGAGACTAAGACACCCTAGGTGGCGTCTTAGTCCCGAGGCTTGAAACTCATGGCACAGACTCCAAAAAGGGGTCCATTTAAGGTGCCTTTAAAATCAAGGTCCCAAGACCTTTGGAGGACAGAGACACCCTAGGTGGAATTTTAGTCCTAGTCCAAAAATCAAGGACACGGCCAAAATAAGTAAATTATCATTTATCCTCTGATGTTTTTGGGGATTAGCCATAAAAGATATAATTTATTAGGCTTGTAGATGCAAAATAGGACCAATTAAGACATAAATAGGGATAAATAAGGCAAGGCAGGCCCAAATAAGTGTGGAAATGTAAGGGTATGCATTTTCCTACAGTACATTTAGCCCCCACTTCAGTGAGAGGATGAACTTGCTTCAAACTCACACTAAAGTAGCCAACCACGCAATCAAGAGGGGTTCAAATGTACAAATTATAGTAAGATAGGATGACAATAATCAAGAGGATGGCCAAGCCCCTAGGATCAAGATACCATGATAAACCAACATAGGCACAAAGGAACACACTTGCGGATGATATATGAAGCCATAACCAGATCACAAGCATACATAATCAAATATAGGAAAAGGAAAAAAGAAAAAAGAAAAATGCAACGAATCAAGTTTCAACTAGCCATCCAACGCGCTGTAAACCCGGTCTAGGCTGTCATTCCAAAAAAGGTTTACAAGTGGAATGCGTTGTCCACTATGCAAAAAAAATGCATGCTCACAAGGGCTAGTGAAGCTAGTTGCCACTAGGTGACCCCAAGAGATCCATATCAAAGGCATACCTCCATGACTACGATAAGGACAAAAATAAAATGTATGCTCACAAGGGACAGTGAAACTAGTTGTCCACTAGGTGAGCCTTAAGGAACCATATCAAATCCATACCTCCATGACTTTAATAAGGACAAAAAAGAAAATGCATGCTCACAAGGGCTGGTGAAGCTAGTTGTCCACTAGGTGAGCCCCAAGGAACCATATCAAATCCATACCTCCATGACTTTAATAAGGCACAAAAATGTAATGCAACAAGAAAGAGGGATGTTCGAAGGGACTTTGCTTAGTTCGTGCAAGGTCTCATCTTAGGGAAAATTGTGCTTAATGTCTCCAAGAGAGGACAAATGCAAGGTCTCATCCTAGGGAACATTGTACTTAATATTTCCAAGAGAGGAAAATTCAAAGAAATATCACACTCTTGGAGGTAATCAAACCCAATGACACCACCAAGAAAGGAACACATCGCAGGAAGAAAGAGAATTGCACAATGAAACATGAGTGTCGATGTATGCCCCCACTTTAAAGCAGTTACTAATATCATTAGTGTGAGAAATTTCTTTAAAGTAGAAGACATGAGAGCTTACTTGGAAATCCCTATGCCAAGTCATATGTTTCCAATAAGCTATGTCATGAGAAGGGAAGGGTTTTCCCCCAAAATGTATAACTCAGTACGTCACATGTGAGCCAACTTAAGTCATGTCATCCACATCCCAAGCCTACTCATACATGTACATGGAAGGTGGTCAACTAGCCAACATAGACAATCGACAAATGACATACAAAGACAAGGCTACCTAAACCCTTGCCTCTACTTAGTGCAGGGAAGGGGCGAGCCGAAATGATTGACGAGAAACATGCCCAAGTGAAAATCAGTATCAATTAGAGGAATTAGGTGCCCCCACATAAGGAAGATCACCAAATTCCTTAAGATCTTGGATTTTACAACTCAAAGCCTTGCATTCGTTAGTAGAATGACCATGAACTCTATGATATGCACAAAATGAACTCTTGTAATAAAATTTATTTCATGTTCTTGGAGGGAGGGATATCAAATGATCTAGGAGGAGTCTCGACAAGATACTTTCTTGATCAATAGAAGATGTTCCTTTATTTGTGCAAGATGTCATATACAAACTAAATGATAAGGCTTTAGATGAAAATGGAGATAAGGGAGCTAAACCTAGATCTTTTTTGAAAGAGCATGGTATGTCAGTTTGCTTCCTGTGTTCATTGTATCTATGTGTAGGAGGGAGATTGTATATGATACCATAACAATCTTCCAAGTTAGATGAAGGGGGTTTATGTTTCTAAGAAGGATGGGTTTCTTCACGAGAACAAAAATCCTTTTTAAGGTTATGTATTGTCCCCTCATGAGGGATGGGAGTTATATATCCCCTATCACCACTATGGCGTAATGTTTTAGAACTAAGTTGAGTGAATGAAACACAAAGTTGTTTTGGTTTATATTGTGAGATCTCGCACTCTCGTATAAGGGAGGTGTAAAACCCCAATCATCATTAGAACTTGTATCTAAAAATGAATCGTCGGTATATGACTCTTTGGATTTTGAGGGTGAGATTTTGGATTCTTTATTAAAAAAAGGCATAGAATCTAACAACCCCCAATTATCACTAAAGATTTTTGTTGTAGGTGAAGGATTGGCATTAACTTGTATAGGTTAAAGTTTTAATTTTGGAATGAAAGTATTAGGGGAGCTCGAAGTGTTGTGATCGTATAATTCATAACTTCGTTCATCTACTTGAACCGTGTATATATTTTGGTTGTACTCAAATTTAATAGTACGGTGGAGAGTAGATGGGACCCCTTTCATAGCATGAATCCATGGTCACCCTAGGAGAAGATTGCATGAAAGAGATCCTGGCATGATATGGATAGGGGTAGGCAACACTACAGGTCCGACCTCAATAGGTAATGTGATCATTCCTAGTGGTTGCCTATTAATATTGTCAAAGCCACAAATATGATCATCATTAAGTTGAATAAACCTCTTGTCCACACAAATTTTGTCTAGGAGATCAATGCTAAAAACATTAATTTCTTCTCCATTTTCTATGAGAGTGAGCCTAACTATAGTTTTATTAATGATCACCTATATCATCAAGGCTTCATTTTTGTTTTGAATCTCAAGTGAGGGAAATTCATGTTTAGGGAATGTAATTTCTGACTATGTGACTTGCATATGATCAAAGGAGGATGTTACATTGTTTGATTTCATATAAGATTATATTTCCTCCTACTTTATTTGCAATATTTCTTGAAATAGACACTTGTATATAGGTGATAGTTGAATGAGCTTCCATATGGATATGTTAGCGGGAGTCTTTTTAAGATCTTTAATGCTAGGCACAGTAAGTTGAGGCAATGGTGATGTTGTGGGAGCGATTTGTGGTCCCCTACATGTTTGAGAAACTGTGTTATCTCTTGGTTGCTCCACAACATTGTTAGATTGCATCATTTATTTCAAGAAATATCTTAGTTTCTTATGTGATTCACTAATGGGAGGTGACTTAAGAAGCTCATTCTCTTGTGCTATAATATCTTCCCAAAGGGGATGAGGAGAAGGACGAGCAAGAATTTCATGATTCTCAATGATTGTATCTTCTTTCACCAAGATACCTTCGTCACTAAAAGGAGAGGTATCGGGAGAAGAACAACTATGATTATCAAGATTGTATATTCTTTCAACTTCTATGACATCATTCCCACAAATGGGAGAGATAAAAGGAGGTGTAGGTTTAAGGAAAGCATCAATATTTTCACTCTTGTGCTAAGAGACTCTCATAAGTAGGAAATGTATTGAATGAATGACTAACATGGTTATTGACTAACTTTTTCTTTGCAAACTTGGAAAAGACCAATACCAAAATTTGTTAAAAGTAATCTATGCAAACTCAAAATGCAATGTAAAGGCCTAAAATGAAATGTGTAGATGCAATTTTCATATTTCAAACAAGGTAATTTACTTATTACACTATGCAATAAAATGTTGTGAATGGAAATTTGGAATGAAGCAATGCATGAAATGAACCAATTTAAGCTATATTTTGTAAAATACATGAAACAAAAATTCAATTCACTAAAATAGATAACCAATGGCAGCGAATAGAAGCACAAAAAAGTAGATTTAAACCTTGAAAAACTATAACTTCAAAATCCACAGGGACTAAAATGCCAACAAGGGCATCTTAGTCCTGTTGAAGGAATTCTAAGGTTCTAGAAACTAAAACAGACAACAAACAACTTAGACACAGTTCTGAGCCAAAAATTCACAAAGGGACTAAGATGCCAGTAAGGGAGTTTTAGTTCCAACAGAGATTTTTTCATAAAAATGGAAAAATATAAGTTTATAAGAGTTTTTCCAAGTTGCCTACTCAGGGACCTGATGTTTAGAAACAAAAAACTGTGCAAATGAATGGAAGAAAAAAATGACTAATGACAAGCAATTAAATGCAAGGTGAGTGCAATTGTTGCAATTTTTGAATGTAATAACAATGTTCCTAAATGAAATTAGGATAATTGACAATGCACTTTTCAGTTTTTCAATTAGATAAGATGACACAAGAAAACAAAAAAATGTAACCTATATGCACTTTCACTAATGCAAATGTGAGAAACCCTAGATTTACTTTCACTAATGCAATATACAATGCAAGAATGAATGCAACCTAGATATAGGACCTTAGTGAAATCCAAATCAAAAAATGAATGCCCAAAATGTCGGGTTCACCAAAATGAACCATTGGGAAAATGAACGGCGAAAAGGGACTCATAATACAAGAAAGGAATCCCTAATCCTAGATTTTTCCAATAGGGGGAAGGTTCATTCAAGGAAACCTAGGATCCCAAAGTGGATTGACTATCAGCACAAAGGTGAGTCAATTCTCAACAAGGGAAACCTAGGAAGATTCCTTAGGCTTTGAAGGGTTCATCACCAAGAAAAAGCTTGGAAAATACAACTTAAGATTCAACTCACAAAACCTAGTAATGCAATCCAAATAATGAATACAAATGATATAATTGAGTAACAAAAAGTTAGGATGTGTGTACCTAGGAGGTCTGAAAATGTGATGAGGATTATGGAAATGCAAAAAGGATGTCAAAATATGCTAGGGAGGACTAAGATGCCCTTACTATCTTCTTAGTCTAGCTACTATTTTTAGGGGCAAACACAAAATCTTCGGATGTCAAAACCAAATATGAAGAAATCTCTAAAAAATACTTCTAGGAGGACTAAGATGCCCTTACTGTCTTCTTATTCCTGATCTGAATTTCTGTAATTTCGGAATGCGATCCTGAGGTCCAAGGTCTGCACTTCCTTCTTCTTAGATCTCAAGTCCTGAAATTTCTAGATCTGGTTTGTAGGTGACTTTCTGTGAAGATGACAACTTTGCAATGCAACTTTGCAACTTTGCACTCCAAATGATCTTCAACCTAAATCTACAAGAACAAACACACAAGAGAAGAAAAACTTGTTAATTGTTAGTAAATGGGGGTTTTCCTTGGTCAAACCCCTTATTGGTAATTAAACCTTGGAATGAAATGAAATAATAAAGGGAAATGATGAATGAACAAAGTGCTATGTTGTAACTCACCAAACCCCTATTATGAAATCTGCAAAGTTGTGTGAAGTGGCTAGCTTGAATGTAGATCTTGAATGGAAGTAATGCTTGATAGATAATAAATTGAGGGGGTATAAGACGCCCTAGGTGGCATCTTAGTCTCAAGGCTTGAAACTTAGGGCACATACTCCAAAAAGGGGCCCATTTAAGGTGCCTTTAAAATTAGGGTCCCAAGACCTTTGGAGGGAAAGACACCCTAGGTGGCATTTTAGTCCCAGTCCAAAAATCAAGAACACACAACCAAAATCAGTAAATTATCATTTATCCGTTCATGTTTGTCGGGATTAACCATAAAAAAGATATAATTTATTAGGCTTGCAGATGCAAAATAGGACCAATTAAGACATAAAATAGGGATAAATAAGGCAAGGTGGGCACAAAAAAGTGTGAAAATGTGAGGGTATGGATTTTCCTACACTATAACAAGTTCATAGGAATGGTATTTGCATAAAATTATAAACTACTTGTTCACCATACATGATTTCCATTCACTGCATGACCCACAAAATGAATTTAGCTTTTAAAAATTGTAAGCAAGTTTCCTTTAGTAACAAAATTTGAAAATATAGTCTACAAGATCTACTCATACTTCTGCCAAAGTCCCAAAATTTTTGTGGAATTTCAAAATTTTGTTGAGGGGATAACAGGAGGAAAAAAGATTCTTAAGGATGTTGATACTAGATGGATCTCCTTGCATGGACTAGGCACAACAAGTTTTTTCAAAATATTGATCCTTGATTGCAGTAATGTATGAACATCACCACATAGTAGACAAAGCTCTTGACCTCTTACATAGGTTAAGTGATATAGAGACACTCTTAACTTTATCTAGTCTTCTCCCCATGTTGGATGAAATGGACAATCTTGTGAAAAAATCCTAAGACAAAACTATGTATATTCATGAATATAATAAACTACATAGAATGACATGCATGACCCTCGATAATCTATAACTATCAGATTATCAAGTTCAAATTCCAAAATTTATAAGATGGTAGTTAATTACAGATTTGAACAATCTCGAAAATTATTTATAGTTTAATGCAAGTGGGGAGTTATGTGTCTTTGTACGTGGATTTGAGATACCAATGCACTATTGTATGATGATCAGGTGCTCTACCAAAAAAGTACTTGTTACAAAGGAATCTTTTAAGGGCATTGTTAAATCTATAAGTGGTATTTAAAATATATTGTAAAATCTCTTTGCTTAGATATTCTTGAATGATTCCTTCGAGATGAAATACTTGATGTTGTGTCTATTGTGTATCCTCAATTTTTGATCCTAGGCCACCGTCAAAACCCAAAATTTTTCCATAAAAAAGTAATTACCTTGGCCAAATACTTTTCATAAATTTTAGAATATGATGGATAGAAAATAGAAGAAATTATAAATGCAACTAATCTTAGAGAACAAGCTTCCCATTTTACAATAAGTATGATTGACTAGTTTGACTCCATGGAGAATCCTATTCAAGAAAGATCAATAACAAGGGTTTGGGAAACCTTTGTTCAAAGTGAAATATTGCATGATTCATTATCAAAATATTTCAAACTTTCTCATTTATGTCAAACAATGATATTGGGGTTGGTGAAGGATGAGAGAGTTTTCAGTGCATTGGGGTTTTTGAAATCAAAGATAAGAAACAAACTCGACAAGAATTTGGAAAATTGCTTGAGGATGTATAGAACTAGGTACAATATTTGAAGTTTTCCTTTTGAAAGGGCACTAAAAAATTGGAAGTCCATATGTGAAAGAAGAGGGTTGTACAACACTGCAAACATTAGTGGCAGTGGCACAATGAATATTGAACTTGATATGTAGTTAAGTGGATGTACGTAGGAAAAGGAAATGAAGACCAGACTCAGAGTCAAGACGACTCTCAATCTCATTGTTAGAGTAAGGATCTAGAGCTGAATTGGAAAATGCAAGGGATTTAGCAGTTTTTAGGTATTTATGTTGCATTTCATGAATCATATTCCAAACTGTCATTCTAATGACATTTTTTATTGTATCCATGAAATTATGAATTGCATGAAAAATCCAAGAAGAGAGAATTGGTGTTGTCAAATGAGAGAATACATAGAGGTAATGTAAAATCTTGCTCAAAGACAACTCTACACAGAGTTGAGTTGGAAACTCATTATCAAATCATTCTATCAACTGTTGTAGCCTGCTCCACTATTCATTTGATGTAAGTGCCATTTTTTGTAACTGATAGTGTCTAACTTAATTTTTTTTAAAAAAATCATGATTGAAAATGGAACTTGACTTGAATGTTTCAATAAAATTTGCATTCAAGGTTATTAGTGATTTGATGGAATCCAAATAGTTCGCCTCATCTGGGTTATGAGGAAACTAGTCTAAATATATCTTCCTTGTATCCTCCATATTCTTTTTGAAATAATCCTTTCCAATGAATTGCTCTGTTGTGTCAAAAGCCTTTGGAAAACCAAGCTCTATCAAGTTCCTTAACTTTTTATCCAGCTTCTTGATCTTTTTGCAGCTTGATCTAGAAATTCCTCTATTTAACATATTCTCAAACACTTTTGAATGATAGATGACACCTTCATTGAGGCATCAATCCTGTCATTAATTCCTTTTGATTTTAATTCATTGTCATTGGATTTATAGACTATTTGTAAAATTTGATTCACAATTTTCTCTATTAAAATTATATTTTTTATCCCCTATGCATTTCTTGAGCTTCCTATTATGTACTATCATATCATCAATCAATTGAAACAATTCATAAAAAATGATCAATCCTCTACATTATTTCCTCTCAAATATTTTGTTTCATATGCCTCATTGTTCCTCTACAAAATGCAGTTAAATTATTTTGACAAGAATCTATTTCATTTTTTGCTTCGCTCAACTTTGCTGCCAATCTTTCAGTGGTTTTTCTCTCTTCCTCCAATTTTTGTTCCCAATGTTTTGCTTTCACCGTTTTTTTTTAAATTTTTTGTGAAGTGGATTTTTCATCATCATATTTCTTTTTTCTCTCATCTAACCTTTGCTTCATTTCATTCAATTCCACCTCTGTTTGTTTATCCTCTTTGCTTGTAGATGTAGAGGCACATTTTTTATTTTTTATTCTAATTCATTGCTCTTGTTATCTGCTGCTTTCCTCTTTGCTTTCTCTTTTTCTAGGTTTTCCTATAACTTTTCTATTTGAATCTACAACCTTTTTTTCTCTCTCTTACTTTAGTAACGGCGTGTATACCAATTAATTATTCTTCTTTGATGCATTAATTTTGTTAGAATTTTTGTATCCAAAGAAATCCAATTGGAAATTCCTCACCTAAAATTCAGAGCGATTCATTTGATTCTTTGATTTATTTTGAATTATGGGAACAACAAACATGCACTTCGTGATTTGTTTTTCTAGGTCAAGTGTGGGTAATACCCTAGTTGTTGCAAGCTAAAAAGTTATAGTAGATGAACTCTCTATCAATTGCTTCCTTTTTTATACATTTTTATTTGTTTTGAAAATTGTCATTGTAATCAAAACCTAAGGACACAAAAATAATGGAATGCTTGAATGGCTAAGGAGTACTTACAGTGATAGGAACATCTCCAATTATTTGAGACCAAGCCTGAGGCTAAGGATTAGCCATTGTTATTGCAGCCACACTAACTGGAGGAGTGCTTGGAAATAACTCATTTGGGGTGGAACTAGAAATTAAGGTAGTGGTACTAGTACTGCTAGTTGGACTTGGACCTATCATAATCCTTGGCCTCTTCAGTATCCCTTGATCATTGGGTCTATGTGTAGTATCTTGTATTGTTGGCCTCTTGTGTGTAATTTGTTGTTGTAGCACATGTTGACCACTACTAGTACTACTACCCATACAATCACAACCAGTGGTAGTGCCAGTTGCACTACATTATCCACCATGGGTATGTCTTGGTTGTGATTGTATTTGACCATGAGGATTAGGAATTGAAGTTGTAACAAAATGAATTGTTTCAGTTATCCTTGTATGCCCTTGGGATTTTTTATTAGCTCCAATGTCTTGCAAATCACTAGGTTTTCTATGCCCTACCTGTATTGGTGCCCAAATTCCTAGTCCTTCGGACCCCAAACCACCACCTTCATAACCCTTTTTTTGGCTATGAATGATCTTGAAGTATATGTTTGTTTTATGGTCTCACTTAAACCAAATTTAACTTTACTTGCATATTGTACACTTTGTTCTTCACTATCATCATTATATTTGTCTTCAGTTTCTTCAAATTCAAAGGGATGCTCTTTATTCCACAAATTGCTAAACTCAGAATCTTCTTGGATCTCTTGAAACACTGCACTAGTTTTTGGTTCACCTAGATCCTTCCTTATAGACCAAAAGGCAGTAATTTTTTATGTGTCCAATTTTTTTTCTCTACAAGCCATTTTTCGAGAATCTAGTATTTTTACTTTGGTAGATGGTAGATCACTTCTTTCATAAAAAATGTTGTACCTTCTAATTTGCTTCTCTGCTTCTCTTTGTAAGTGTAATGCCATAATTTATGTTGACAATTGTTCAAAAGAAATACCTTTCTTAGCAGCAATTTTCTCCACTGATATTTTGAACTCATCCCAAGAATCCTTATTTTTCAAGTTTTCAAGCAAGGGTTTACTTTGATGTTGAATTCTACTTGAAACATTCTTATTGGACACAATCCATGATTTAATGGTGTCACATGGATCATACTGCTAGTGAGAGACATCATCAAATTGATTTTTAAAAAAAGTTAATGTACCACACTAAATGCTTTTCTCTCGAATGTGAACCCTCCACATGAAAAACGTAAAGAAGGAAATATGCTCTTCTTTTGATGACTAACAAAGTATAGTTCATTAGTACTCTCCATGTAACACCCCGTCGTGTAAACCCCAAAGGACAACTATGAACGCAACAAATTTTTTTTGAACATAAAGTATAAACACTATGTTTACTAAAGCAACTAACATAACTACGATAACAAGTTAAACACCTAAGTCCCTTGGGGTACACGAGGTGACATTATGTAATCTACCCAATAGCAAAATTTAGATAAAAGTAACTTTCATATCTTCTATCATAACTCATCCATTTAAACATTTATAAAAGGTAAGCATTAAAACAAGAACGAACCATATAGAAACTATACAAGATTTCATAGCCAATTTAACTTGGAAATAATAAGAACTTATTTACTCAAACATAATACAACATCAAGTATAATTACAATTATGGATAAAGCCTGAATTATAAATGTGATTATACAATACATCATTCTACAAATAAATCTCAATAAACAATTATCCAAGTTTGCAACATACGTCTACCCAATACATGGGAGAGTTACATATCAATTTACAAGGTATGACAATAGTTCAAATATACATTTGGAAGTACATAACTTTGGATCAATCTGTCTCAACAAACTCTACACTAAAAGGTACATCAGCAAAATAGGGAACCCAACGGGGTGCATAGCACGTTCCACCCGACCACCCCTGTGCTAGGAGTAGATAAGAAAGGATTCCCGACCAAGATCGTCTAAGGTAACACATAAGACTAAACTCCAAACATGGAAAGAGAAATCACACATAAAGGAAACCATAACATTAAAGGTCCACTATCTAAACATGACAACAATAAACACCAAGTCATAACAATAAACCACTTCCAGAGGATTCCAGTTAAAACAACTATAAGGGAATGCTAGAGGAGAGTGTCATCGCATGGCCTTACATGGATTATCCAGATATCCTATCACAGGGTGTTGCCTCCATCTATGGTTATCCTAACTGCCTGTCTTAAGGTGCTGCTCCATAGGGTGACTCATGCGGAATCGTGAATTTCTCGTGAAGACGAGATCATGATTATGCCAACCATGACCTTCTCAGCCACGTATAGTCTATGGAAGCCCTAATAGGTGGACGAGGAATCTATAATTATCTTATTAATGTTTAACTACCCATCCCCTAATTATTAGTTAGGTTTTCACTTTTTACTCAAACTCTAACGTGGGTTATCCTGACAGCCCCTTTGTGCGCCGACACCCACGTAGAGCTACTCTCCCTAGAACCCAAAACATACATCAAAATCAAAGGGGTTGTGCCCACAAGTACTGTAAACACAGAATAGAACAATTGCGAGGCAAAACCATCATGCTATATCATATGACTCGATTCCCTAAACAAAATGATGCAACTCAAAGTAAACTCAAGATCACAACCATAAACAAAATGGAATCAAGTATCAATTATAAATGGCACATAACTTAAATCACCAATTTCCCAAGCCTCTGGAAGTTTTAACAATAACCTTATCTCCTATAAAAGGTTAACTAACTTAAGGATCCCCACATGTTGATAACCCAACTCAAGAAAGTCAAGAAATAACTAATTATTCAACATCAAGGAATTGTTTAATAACACAAATTCACCAATCAAATTAAGATATCGCACTACAAGAAATCCATTCCAGAAGTCAAACTACCATCTTACTCAATTTATTTCATTAAATAAAAACACCCAAATAGATTTGAATTAATGTCACACAAATAAGTTTGATAAAATACTTTCTTCAAATTTGTCCAGTAAGAACCCAAAAATCATCGTAAATAACTTGCATAATATTTTTCCGTAATTTAACCAAGTGTATATGTATATATATATAACATTTATTTATTTTTTACAATTTAAATTAACATTATAAAATAATCCTTATAAATAAATAAATATACATATTTATATATATTTATTTATTTATTTTAAAAATCCCTATAAATAAATAAATAAATATATATATATATATATATTTATATATACATATATATATATATAGTAATATATATATACATATATATACATATATATATATATAATATGTATATTTCAAATTAAATTTAATAACTTTCAAATTTTAAATACAAATATAATTTCAAATAAAATTCTTAAAAAAAAAGACTTTATTTCATTTATTTGGGCGTGCGCAGCTGGGAAGCTGTGTCCTCCCTATGGGGAGGCCACAGCCCCACCAGGGCTGTGCCCAGCAGCCCATGGCTGCTGTGCGCAGCCATGGTGGCTACGCCCACCCCTTGGGGTGTGGGGAGGTGTGGCTCCTACTGACCCTCCCCTCCCCAATATTTTATATATTTTTTTTATTATTTAAAAAAAAAAAAATTCGTATGATTTTTCAGAAATATTTTTTTTGAAACATAAATTTATCATAATATATATATATATATTAATTCTCAGATATATTTGAGTTCACAAAAAAAATAAAAAAATCTATCTATATAATTTCTACTGGAGATTTTATTCTCCAAATTGATAAAATAAATTGGGGAAAAGCACGATATTTAGTTACAGAAAAACATTTAGAAAATTACTCAGAAGTTTCTAATTTCCTGAGTTTAACTAGAGATTTTTTTATTTATTTACAAAACTATAGAAGTTTTCAAATTCCTCAATTTTGGGTAGAGGTTTCTACTCAATTTTGGACAGAGGTTTCTACTGCAGCTTACAGATCTATTGTTTTAAGAATTTTATTTAACGGGGTTCTCTAATTTTTACTGTGAAATTTTCCTATAGGGGTAACAAAATTATAATGGAAAACTTCTGCAGTCGGGAACACAGTTTTCTACAGAGGAACTTCTAAATTCTACAAAGGTTACAGCCATTTCCTCTTACACAAACAAACAAACTTTTCAAAGCAAAAAAGCATTTAAATCATAAGATAGTAAGGAACCTATTTTTTGAAGCCTATAGAAGCAAAAATTGTGCAAAGCTTCACCTCCGAAACTTCCAGCTTTTAAACTCTTCCCAGAAGCTTCACCTCCAGCCAAAATACAAGCCCAGAATTCTCCTGCAACCCTTCTCAGATTATTTTTTTTAGAAGTAAAACTAGAAAAAAACACCAAAAACCCCACACACTGTTCTTCAGCCCAAAATTTCTTGTAAAGAAATTTCTGTTACTCCATGCCCATTTTCCAACAAGAAATTCATTAATTCCCCACTTATTCCCGTAAACCTCCAATAAAAGAATTAACTAATTTTTAAATCATTTTTTTTTTCTAATAATAATAATATAACTTTATGAGCTATTTAATTAACTTAAGAATTCAAGAAATCAATATTGCTACCATAAGCAAATTCAACATTCTAAATAACAACAAAGCAACTTATATTTATTTAAATTATCCACATAATTAGAAGCATTAATAAATTATCTTAACTATAGTTATCTATAATAACTATATCAATTAAATATATTAATTAATCACACATAACTAAAATTAATTAAATCAAAAACTAAAATATTAATCAATACTAACAGAATCACACACAAGGACAAGTTTTGAAACAAAAACAACATAGGACTCACAGCAAGTGACGAACTTGGGACGGGAACACGTTCTTAACCACTCCCTTTTCAACATCAAACCTATTGAGTTTATGGGACACGCTGAAACCTGACAAGCAAGTGGAGTCGATGTCCAGTACCTACATCCTGCATAGAAACAAACATCAAGTAGCATATAAATCTCCATTGCAGACACACCATGAAAGGTAATTGAAGGGTAGCAGGGCACTTGCAAGCAAGTGATGCCACTCCGTCCTTTCACCAAGACACACTAGCAAACACATCAGACACTATAATAGCATAAAAATCACAACATCACCATATATATTATTAAGAAACACCACAACGTAGCCATATAACATAATCACCATGAAATGTATCATCTAGCAACATATGTAAAATCCAGTGTAGCAAATCAACCAAACTATAAATCCATGCACAATCAAAATGGTGAATTGATCACCCACACAACCAAGTACAAAATCCACTCATAAGAGTAACAACAACATGAGGGGTATTACATCCTCCCCCCTAGAATATGGCTTACTCCTGGAAGCCACTAAATAAATATGGATATGCCTCTAATACGGGATGCATCCTCCCATGTCGTTGAAGTCTCATCATTTAGGTCCCATTGAACCTGCACCTGTTCAATACCTCTGCCCCTGAGGGCGAGTCTTCGATGCTATAGCACGGCCACGGGCTCGAGTGCTAGCTGCCCGTCCTCGACTTGAAGAGCATTCCAATCAAGTACGTGAGTAACATCTAGAAAATATGGTCTAAGTACAAAAACATGAAAAACATCATGAATCCACGATAGACTGGGCAACAATGCCAGGCAATAAGCAACAGGGCCAATCCTCTTTAAAACTTCAAATGGACCAGGGTAAAAGCACAAACCTGTGTCACACTTTATAAAGGAATTGGCCAACAACAAAAAAAAATTCTGAACTTCGACCAAATAAAAGTGGTCTTTATGTTTTGAATTTCAAAATGGTGTAAACTAATGAAATGTAGAACTTTTGGTTTAGTTTATTCCTGTAATTTTTAAAATTTAAAAAAAAAAATGTTTTTATTATGTTTTTATCAATTTAAGGACAAATTTTGGAATGCTGAAAATTTCATAAAAGAGTGACTTCACAGGCCGTAAAGAAACAAATTGAAAAAAACTTCATTTCTCCCTATTTGTTTTTTTTTCCAAATAGGTAATTTCAATATCTTGTGCATGGAAAAAAAATTTCACATTTTGATGTATATTTTTATTGTAATAACATTTTAAAGTCAAACATGTCAGAATTTGACAGTTTTCACGGACCGTAAACTAATTTCAATTTTTAAATCATTTTCAAAAAACAAAACATACCCTTTTGAAGTAGAATCTCTCCTCTTATGCCCCATATAAGATTTAAAACATTTTAATAAGTTTTACTATCTTTTTTTTAATATCTAATCAACCTCTTTTTTTATTTTTAAAACCTACTTGCATTATTTTAAAAATAAAACATATTAAAACTAATCAAAATATTATAAAAATTATATATTTGGATTCTACACTTCGAGCTCTACAAAAGGGTATTTTTATTTTTTGCAAAAAGATTAATCTGACTAGAGAAATACTTTACCAAAGATGAATGTTTCAGAAAATTTTGAGAAATGATGAGTTGGCTGCCATGTAGGATGCCAACTAGGCATTTTCAGCTGACAGTGTTTCGGCCGATAAGGTTTTGGCCGAAACCCTCTCGACCGGTAATGGATAGGCTGAAAACCTATCGGCCGATAACAACTTGGCCGAAAATAACTGAAATAAAATAAAATTATTTTCTTTCTAATTTCTCAAATTAAAAAAATTCAAAAATAACAAATATTTCAAAATATTCTTGACTGTTTTCGATTAAAGAAGGTTTATTTCGACATTTTAGAAGGTTTATAATTTCTGAAATTTACAAAACTTATTTCGGCAAAAAAAAAAAAGCATTTGGAGAAGAGGAGAGATATTTTTAAGGTATGTATTGATCTTCAACTTATTTAATTGATTATGTTTTTATGAAAAATGCATTTGAAGTTTGTTTTCACTATTTTTTTTTATTAAAATATTAACATCAAAGAAATATTTGTAGAAATATATTTATAAAGAATTATATAGAAAGAAGATTATTTTATTTTATTTACATTATTTATTGAGCAATTATTTTATTTATTTAAAAATTGTTTGAATATAAATGCATTTGTTGTTTTCACTATTTAAATTCTTAGATTTCATTATTATTGATCACCAATTCTATGTTCTTCCATTCTTGGTCTTACATGTCCTCCTTAAATACCTATGTCTTATTAAATTTACCTTTGCTTTTACTTTTATTTCCAATATATATACATAAAATTAGCATATTTATGAAATTAGTAAATTTATATAAAAAATATCAAAGATATCATTATCAAGAAGTTTATTTTTAATTTATTTATTTGAGAATTATATATAATTTTAAGTGTCTTTTATGTAAAATTATATATTTATAAAGAATTATTTCAAGAGAATTATATATAATTTTATTTGGGAATTTTATACACATTTATGTATTATTCAATTAAAAATATTTTATGTTTTGCATGTTTATGTTTATTAAAGACTTTTGTTTAAATATTTTATGTTTATGTTTTGCATCTAGTTACAAGCTTTTTAAAATATTTATGCTATATTACATGTACATGTTTCATGGAAAGCTCATGTGTGTACACATTTGTATGTAGGGACGAATTCAAATTTGAGTGTAATTTGTGATGACAAATCCAAGGGCTAGATCGAGGAAGTATGATCGAACATGAGTAAGACAAAAAAAGAGAAAAGCGGATGAAAGAACATCTACTGAACAACAACCCATGGAAAATATTGATGATCAAGGCGACGTACAGGTACAAGAACAAACTGAACCTAGTACTAATATAAATTTTTTGGACTATGGTATGGAAAATTTGATGGAGATGGATGAAGATTCTCTTTTCAATAATATTTCATCTAAAGATATGTTATCTGAAAGCACATTAAAATTACACTCTAAAAAAATATGGGATGAATTTTTTGAAGAGAAATCTCTAATTGGAAGAGCACAGCTAATTGCAAAGTTATTTAGACGAAAATAAATGACCCTTGTTTTGGAGTTGTTAGGGGTTGATAATAGGAAAAGGTCATCAGATTTAAAACAAACAATTGTTGAAAACCTGCAAGAAGCATTAGAATGTATTGAAAAGAAGAGTCGATCTAGTGATTTAAGTGTTGCACGTAGAGTGTTGATGACTGTAATTTCTAGTAAGAAATTATCACATAGAAGACAAGTTCAAGCAATTTATGAATTACTAAATGTTTCTAGGAGAACTGTTCAAAGATATATTGAAAAGAGATATGAAATAGATGGAAAATTTGAGAAAAATGGTGTAAATATTTGTAGGGTTCCTGAAAAGATAGAATTTCAGAAGATGTAAAGAAACAAGTAGTTGAATATTGGACCACCCACTCTCGTGTTTCTTCCAATAGAAGGGATACTATACAAATAATAGTGATGATGGTAAAAAAATTTCTCATCCAAAACATTTTATAGATACAACACAAAGTGAACTTTTTGAAGCATTTAAACAAGAATTTTTAAATGTGAAGATTTATCAAAGGATGTTTGAAATACTATGACCATCATTTGTACGTATAAATAAAGTACGTGAAACTTCTTGTTGTCAAAATCATGTTGAATTTGATCTACACCTACAATCATATATAAAAGTTATGGCAACAATTGATCGAAATTTAGCCATTCCTGGAAGCACAACACAATTTGTGAAGTCTCTTTTGTGTGAAAAATCAAAAAATTCAGATGAATTCAATGTTCAGTGTATAAAAAATGTATGTAATGATTGTGGAGATTTGAAGAATCTTTTACATGTTGACAATAATGAAATGCAAGTTACTTGGAAGAGATTTGAATATGAGACATACTTAACGAAGTCAGGAGTTGAGGCCAAAAAAATTGTTCTCAAAGAGAGTGGATTTCCTTACAATGAATTCATGAGTAAATTTCACAGCATCATATATCCACATATCCAACATTGTCATGGTGCAAGATGGCAAGCTAAGCAATTTCGTTATTCAAAGAATTGTTTTCCACCAGGTTGTATTCTCTCTATTGTGGATTTCTTTGAGAACTATACATTTAGTCCTCAAACTGAGATCCAAAGTCAATATTATCATTCAGAGCAAGTTGCAATCTTCGTGCAAGTTTGCTACAGGCATGCAGAGTTAGCGGTCGATGGAATACAAAGTAACAAAGATGATAGAATTATCATCAAATAGGTTCACTTTTATATTAGTGATGATACAAATCATGATAGAATCTATGTAGCTCATTGTTTCAAAATGTTTTTGAAGACCTAAGACGACATGGCATAAATCAAGAACAACACTGGATATGGTCTGATGGATGTGCTGGTAAGTACATTGGTTTTTAAATTATTTTTATTTAATTTATATTTACTTTTAACTTTGAGACTTAAATTGTTTGATTGCTTAAATCTATATATATAATTACTTTTTTGAAGCTAATTTGGTTTTCAAGTGTTTAATTATTTATAACTTCACAGGACAATTTAAGTCTGCAAAAGCCTTTGTTTGGTTAAGCAGTCAACATGCTAGACGCAACACCAAATTTTTGTGGAATTTTTATGAGAGTGGACATGGAAAAGGAGAGCACGATGGAGCAGGAGCATGTGTGAAGCGTGCACTTCATCAACATGAACTTGCTGGTATGTAAAGTTTTCACCATATATATATATATGTCCAATTTAGCTTGATATTTTTAAAAAGATTCCAGATATATATATTTAATTTAACTAAATTAAATTCTTTTAAGTTCCTTGAAAGTAATAGGTGACAAATTGTGCCAACTTGTGTGTAACTTGTAGGTAATGCCATACGGAATGCAAACGAAATTGTTGAATGGTGCAAAAGTCATTTTTCTGCTCGCGACTCAACATACAACACACGGTATTTTTGGGAAGTTACAAGTACATGTCTAGTCAAAATTTGTTAAAAATTTGAATTTCAAAGTTCAAGTACATACATGATTTCAAATTGAATTTTCAAGTTTGAATTTTAACATATATTGATCGATCAAATCCTTATAATTGTCAAGCAATTCATGGTATTAGAAATCTGCATCAAATCATGACAACAGGGAGTAGTAGGCCTTATGCAATTAATGTGAGAGAAAAATCATGTTTTTGTATTGATTGCATTGAGGACAATGCAAATATTGATCAATGTGAGAATATTAGAGATGGGTATGTTTCACAATGGGAAATGAAACAATTAATATCAATGCCTCCTTTTGCTGAAGATGACAATGTTGATGTCTACGATCCACTATATTCAGCTGATTACGAACGTGTATCTGATTTAGTTGTTACAGGTATGGAAATTGATTAATTTAGTTAAAATCAAGATTTAAATTTATATATATATATATTCTATGTTTAAGTAAGTTTCAAATATAAAATATAAAATTTTACAACTTTTAAATGTATAATTTACTTAAATATGTATATATGTGGTGTGTGTACAGGAGATATTTGCACTGTAGTTGTAGATCCTGAAAATGCGGAAGGTGTAGATTACTATCTATTAAGATGTACGCAACCAAAAAGCAAATTGGTCGAATCGATGAAAGATGGTGATGGACAAGAGTATCCCATTGGATCAGTCGTTATTGAAGGCACATATTACCAACAAATAAAGATAGATAAAAATGGTATTATGTTTGTTGATTATAGGCCAGGACAAAAGGTTCTACATTACAGTCACTTAGTTTTGGCAACAAAAATAAATTTAGAAACTTTACCTAAAAGAGGACGTGCCAAACAAAAGTGGAGGTTTCCTATTGAAGATCATGAAAATATTTTAGAGATAATTAAAGATAGAGAGGATCCAGATTTTATGTACCAGGAGCTTTAAATTGTTTTTTGGATATATGTACACATTTATGACTCCAAATCTAGATAATATATATTTGTATTGATTGGACATGTGACATGATTTAGAATGGGTTTTTTTTTTAGAATGTGACATGTATGTTAGATCATATATATGCTTGATACAAAACCTAGTGACTTTAAAAATGTTTTCATTTACATTTTGCCTAAATTCCTTTAAATCATCTAAATTTCCAATTGCATTTTTACATGTTGGACATGGTTCATTCTTTTAAGTTCACTCAAGAATCTCTAGAAATTCCTTTATATCATCTCTCTAGATTCCTTGATTGTAAATTTTTATGTTTGACATGGAATTGTTAAACTTTCACTTTCAAATCTTTGAATTTAAATATTTGTTCAACTCCACTTATATACATGAGCTAGATTGAATATATATATATATATATATATGTGCAACAATTTGTACAAAACCTAGTCTATGTTCCAATTTTGCATTTAAATTTATTTATGTTCCAGAATTCTTAAGTTCACATTCAAATCTTTCATTTCATTTGAACATTCAACTCCACAAACTTATATAATTATCTAGTTGATTTGGTGTTTGAGTGGTGAAGAATCTAGACATAAATGTTGTCTCTAGTTTTCTTTATTTTTTATACATTACTAATGCACGACATTCAATAATTTTAAATGATCATCTGGATTTTCATGTATCCTAATCATCACATCCTAATTTTATTATTTTCATCAGGTAAGCATCCCTCATCCTAATCATCAAGTTAAGATCACTTTATCAAGTAATAACCCATTTAACCATAATCATCCTAGAATCATTTAAAAATTATCCATCTAGATCCATCTCAACCATACATCCATTCTCCATCCTTAATAAAAAAATCATCACTTGAACATCAAAATTTGGTTACTTGGTCTCAATCTAGTCCATACATCATATTGTCCTTTCGTCATCACCCAAAGCTTTCAACATCTAGGGACCTTATCCTTAATCTGGACTATCATCCATTTCAAATCCAATCTCCTAATAAAAAATCACTTGACCTTATAATTTGATTTCATCTTTAAAATCCAAATTTGCTTAAGAACATTAGCTCCTATCTTTTAAGTATAGAACTATTATTTATCCATTTTGTTAATGTTAGATTGTATCCAGGTTCTCTTGGTTTGGTCTTTCTTGTTCACCTCAAGGTGCATTGGAATATATGAACATTGTAGTGAATCATAGTGATGGTGTTTGGGGTGCTTGAGATAGCTAAATTTTGGCATCAATTTAACTTTGTTTACCATGTATAGCTTGAGACCATGTATGTAATGGTCCATCTTTCCAGTACAATTAAATATGGATTGATCAATTTTTAATTTATATAGAATTGTCATCTAGGAAGATCTAGATCTACTTGATAAAATTTTAATTTATATAGAATTGTCATCAATTTTTAATTTAATATTAAATGTGCATGACTTTCAAGATTTAAATATATATATCAATTTCCAATTGCATATATATATAAATGTTCCACATGGAATTCTTAAACTTTCAAGACTAGAAATTTGATTTCATTTACATTCAACTCCACTTATAGCTTACATGCTTTCTTTGAATTATATGGTTCATTCTTAAGTGAACACTTTCAAATATATGTATATTTGATTTCATTTACATTCAACTGGACACAAGTATAGCTCATCATCTAGTTCAAGAATTCTTTGGATGCACATTCAAATGAACATGTGTATTAGATTATATGGAATTAGAAATTAGGTTCATGTATAGCATGATATATGCACAATTTAAATTTATTTAACCTATATTGACTTTAAAAATGAACATTTAGAGCTTTAAAGAATGCAAGAACTATCATCTATTTCCAATTGCATTTTTATGTTCTACTTTAAAATATAGCATTAATCTCAAGCATATTTGCATTCAATTTTTTCTATTTCTTGACGTATTTATTAAAGACAAATTCATTTGAACTATTTATTTAAATTAATTACATGTACATGTCCATCTTTTTAAATTTACAAATAGCAACCATTAGATAGTGGAGTCCAACATTTTGATTTCACAATGTAAATTTATCTATATGTACAACAAGTGCATTTGAACAAACCATAATTTAAATTTAAATAAAGGTACTTGTTCCTTGCTAAATAAATAAAACCATAAACTAATAATGCACGTATATAACAAACCTAGATTCAAACCATAAAATATAAATGTATGAATGTGACATGTAAATAATAACAAGTATATATATGTGTACCATAAAACATAAGTATGTAACACATGTGCAAATGTTCAATACATAAATCATAAAAAGTGTCTCCATCATGTAATAATATGATCTCAAACATGTAATACTATAAAACAAATCTCAAAGAGAGGGATGTCTGGTATGAATAGAATCATCAGATCTCTGGCCCGATCTATGGCTTGATCTCTCCCTTCGAACTCTCCCTTGATCCATGGCTCGATCTCTCCCTCGATCCACAACCCGATATTTCCCTCGATCCATGGACCGATCGCTCTGCTGATCCAAGATGTGTGGATCCATGTCTCGATCTGTGTCCTGAGCCTCGTCCCAACCCCTGCATGTGTTCAAGAACATATATTACAAAATTATCTAAAATTACAATGTACTTGAGTTCAATGTGTTCAAACTTAAACATCAAGTAATTATTTTTTTAAAATTAAATTTAAATGTACCTCATCTGCACACTCCACCGGATCGCCATCATGCTCCAAATTTCCAAAGTCTGGAAAATCACCATACTGCTTAAAATTTTCAAGTACACACAATTTCAATTAGGAGTTAAACAACTAGAATTTTTTAAAATGCATTACATAATTTTTTAGAACACAATTTTAAATATATGTATTTAAATTATAAATTGAAAGTACCTATTGTTCCTGCTCGATGGCTCTACCAATGTCACTAAGATCACAAGAATGTAAAGACATCGCAGGGGGCTTTGTATCATGTACAATATCAGTGGCAAAAAGAAGCCGACTATATGTCCCATGGACAGGATCAGGTGTCACAGTAGCCTCAACGTGACCTGTAACATCCCGACGACTACCTGGACAAGCTAAAGGATCAATAGAAACATGATGTGCATGGGATCCTGTAGGCTGATGTGGAATATCCTGAGTTGCATTTGCCACCCTGTGGCTTGTATGTGTGAGGATATCGTTGTCTAATAAAGTCCAGTACCCTGTCAAGAGCAATCCCATGGTCCTCACTAATAACTTGATATGCTGCTAGTAAATCCAAAATTGAGAGTCTACACGTATTACGCAGAGTTGTGTGGGTCATATGCTCGACATCTGCAAGAGTAGGTAGATCGACACTAATAAATGGATCATACGATGCAGATGTAGCCTCAGTGGGAGAAAGGTTGATCTGTGGGCGTAATAAGTATCTACCAACTCGATCAGATGAAATCTGATCAATCTGTGTCATAATAGAGGCAATGTTTTCAAAAATATGACTCTGAGTGGAGCTTGTTGTTGCCTCCCTTGCTACTACCAATTCCAAACGTTTTGGTAAAACCAAAAGGTTTGGGCCAACTAATGCCCTCTTTTCCACAGGCGGTGGCAAATTTGAAGGTCTAAATTGTGGTTTGTCAGAAAAACGGCCTTTACCCTAGCCAGCATGCTCAGGATAAGATGTGTAGTCCACCTCTATATGTAAATGAAATTCTGCATATAACTGTTTGACAAAATACAGTGGCAGCTCGTCATTGTGAGGCCATCTATGATGTGTTGCCAACCATCTAGGGTATATGAATGGCGCAACAAGATGATCTTCACACCTTGTAACCACATATCCTCTAATTTTATTTTTTCCTCCATAAAATGGGAACATGGATAACACATTTTCACCTGAAACTAATTTTGCAACTTCTCTATGTTTCACTGTGCCAGTAACACTCCTGGCAAGAGAAAAATAAAACTGCTCAATGTTGATTTCATCATAAGGATTGTATGATCGAATTGTCTTGATCATCTTCATAATCTCCTGTCTAATAGTGACTAATCTATCTCGCTAGCCAAATTGGGGGAGTTGTGAATTGTTTGCTCTAAACATTTTAGAGCATTGTCCAATCTAGCAATACTATCCTAAAATATATTTGATCTAGTTTGAGCTTCTCGCTCAGAACGAGGGGAATGATGAGATCCCTCATCGGCCATGATATATATAAATAGATAGAGATTTGCATATCATTAAAACAAAATTACATGATGAACTAAACAAATTTAAATTGAAATTTTTTCAAAACTAAAAAAATATATATATTTAAATTAAATGTAAAATTTTCAAGTTTCAAAACTAGAAAACATTTTTAAATTTAAATGTATCTAATGAGATCTAGTTCAAACTTTATATCTATCTCTATGTGAACCTATTAAATCATAGATGCATGTAATATGCAACCAAGAATAAATATGGAAAAAATATATTTATCCTTTCAACCACTCTATACTAAAATTTTGATCAAAATTTTAAGAAATACTCTTCATTACAATTGGTCACATATATATCTAGCCTTTCTTTGTAATCAATTATTTTTTAAATCAAACACTAAATAAAAAGGTTAACATTTCCTTAATTTTTCGATCTAACTTAAAACATATTAAAGTAATAAAGTTAAAATTCTTTGAAATAAACTTAACTCAATATAATTTATTTTCTTCTTCAATGAACTTAACTCAATAGTTCACCTTTTGCAACAACTTAGATAACATAAGAAATTTGACAACTCCAAATCTGAGACTTTCAATACATTTGTGTATGTACATATATAGACATTTATGTGTATGTATGTATGTACACATGTATGTATGTGGGAGTGCATGTGTACATGTATATACATGTATATATATGTGTATGTGTGTATACATACATATGTACATGTGCATATATCTGTATGTATGTATGTACACATGTATGTATGTGGGAGTGCATGTGTGTACATGTATATATACATGAATATATATGTGTGTGTGTGTATGTACACATGTATATATACATGTATGTATATGTATGTATGTCTATATACATACATGTACACACATGTACATATATATATACATGCACGTGCATACATATACATACATATATTTATGTACATGTACATACTCAAGTACATACATACTTACACACATACATATATATATATACATATATATATATGTATATATATATATACATATACATATATATATACATATACATATATATATATGTATATATATATATGCATACATGCATACACACATACACATACATACATATATATGTACATACATATATATGTGTATACATACATACATACACACATGTACACATATGTATATATAATACATACATGCATACGTACATACACATACATATATAATACATACATACATACACACATACACATACATACATAATTTACATACATACATACACACATACACATATGTATATATAATACATACATAGACACATGTACACATGTACATGTATATATATGTACACATACATGTACGTGCATTATGTACACATGAATGTATACATGTACACACATTACACACATAGACATATATATGTACATGTGCATGTGCATACATATATGTATACATGTATGTATACATACATATGGTGAACTAAAAATTTGGTGTTTTCAATTTTGAATTTATAGAAATGTAAATTTAGGCAAAATGTATGTATGTACATACACACATGCATTTATATATATTGTGTACACATGTACATGTATGTACACTTAAGTTCATACACATACATGTCCACACATACATACATATACACATGTGTATATGTGTATATTGTAGTTATCATACTAAAATGTATGCTATGCTTCTTGTGTACTCTATGACTTTTTAGTACAGGGTGAGCTAGGGAATTTTTTCTGCATAATGCATAACCTTTTTAGTTTTTTTACATGTAAATGAAATCTGGCAATGCAAGCCTTTTATATGAAACAATTAGTTGCCTATGTCAAGATTTTAAGAGGAGGTAGTAATTTTATTTTACTATAGAATTCATCACGGTGTTTCTAAAAATAAATTCTTTAGCAAAATCTGTGATTGAATCATGTAAATATGTGATGAGTATATGGCTATCACATGTTACAGTTCATTATTTTGAAACCTTGAATGTGGAAAAATGCCAGATAGACACTTTCTTTTGTGGGATAATAAATTCTTGATAGTAAGTTGAATTGTGTATGCTAGAAATTGATAAGACACAGGAATTCACATTGATAGAATTGATGTGCAACGTTGATGGAGAAGTCTTACTTCTGTTGATTTGTTGAGATTAATTTCCAGCCTATTCAGTCTTATAGTCAATATAGTTTATAAGAAACTGGTATGCCACATTTTGCAGGTTCAACTGTAGGCTATGTAGGCTCATGAGAAACTGGTATGCCACATTTTGTAGGTTCAAATTCTCAAGTTGATGCTTTGAAAGAAGTACTAATGGTTGGGATAAATGCAATGAAAGACCAAGTGGAATTGTCGTAACCATCAAGTAATAGTGATTTTTAGAGAACAAAGGCCTCTCATCATGAAGATAAGGAAACTAATTTGGGAAATGTAAATGAGGCCAAGAGTTTAATGTGATCATACGAATAAATCTAATGGACTGACAGATTCTATCATCCATTTGTTTGAAAATATAAAAGAAGTGGTTTTACAGTGGAAATTGACAAGCCAACAAATGCTATCATGTTTTTCAATGTAATTTGATGAGTAGATGAATGATATATCATTTCAGCTATGAGCCAATCGGGTTTTTGTCTTGAAGATAGATAACCTCAAGATAGAGATAAAGGCTAAGGAGCTGGATGCTTATAGAATATTTGGTGCAATCAAAAGATCTACCTTAACTATTTACAATGGTCTCAATTCAGGTAGGGAAGAATTATAATGAGCCCCACACATCTCACAATTAGTGCCAAAATAAGAATTAAATATGAACTTGATATCCATGCAAAAAAGAGCGAAGGATATTGGAGCTAGTATACATTCAAATAAAGGATATTAGAGACATAGACAAGCAAATAAAGAGTAAGTCTTCATGATATAAAGATAAGATATATGACACAAATAAAGGGGGAAATTGTTTTCAAGTTTAGTAATATGCATTGTTTAGTTTATTTAGGGAACTAGAAAAAATAAAACCATGTAGAGGCTATACATGGATTTTTTACATGAATTCATAGATAGCTTTATGGCAAAGCAAAGATTTGTTATTTTTAGAAATGGTTTCCTTGTTTATGAGCAGTTGAGACTAATTAGATTAGGGGATGATTGATTGAAATTGTGTGATTTGATTGAACTAGCACCTCTACACAGGAGATTGGTTGTCTTTGAAATTGGGAGCTAGAATGCATTGTCTCATTTGTTCTTTCTTTTGACTTACAATGACTGCATTGCCTGTGATAGTTTGTAGGTTCTATTTCAGAACATTGTTTCATAACCACTGTTATGGGAAAGAGTTTTTAGCATTTGCAACTGTTGATGGAGAAGTCTTACTTCTGTTGATTTGTTGAGATTAATTTCCAACCTATTCAGTCTTATAGTCAATATAGTTTATATGTTGTGCTCTAACAAGATGTGTATATACAATGAAGTATAAACATTTTATTTCACTTTCATCTTTAATCTCTTTTCATTCTTAATTAGATCATGCTATATGTTCATGTCTGGGTCATTTCTGATGGTTATTAGGATTTTCAAGGATTGGCACTTTGCTCTTGATAGTTTCTAGTTGCATGTTTTTGAATTTTTTTGTTGCAAGAAATGATAAGTGGTTTGGATTTCACACTAATAGGGAATCTCTTTGATCATCAACTCATACTTAATAGTGGTGATAGTCCAAAGCATAGCCAATGAGTAAAATTGGTATGTTCTGAAGCCCAAATATTTCAGAAAATAAAACAAATCTATTCTAAAGCGTAAACAGATAAAACAATAGGTTGGAAACCAATTTCATTGTTTGCACTTGCCTTCTCTCTGATGACTCCTCTTCTCAGAGTATTCGAGGGCTTATTGGTCACGTTGTGTGTTTGACTAAAATCTCATGAAAATAGTATTTTTGTGTGCTTTGTTGCTGAGTTTGACCAAGATTTGAAGTGGTTATGATTACTCAATATACACTCAAACACCTTCTGTAAATTCTGCATATCTGTATTGGGATGTTTATTTTTAAGTAATCTATGTATAGAATGTTAGAGCTCTATTGATTTTGAATTACAGGTTAAAACTAGTCTGAAGAGGACTAACATGGTTAAATCTAAGTATGATAATGTTTGGATCAGTTGAAGCAGTCCCTCACTTCTCCCATGTTAAGTATATTGTCTTTTTCCATGAGATTTTTTCCATTAAGTAAATCTCATGGAAGTGGTGTTTTTGTGTGCTTTGTGACTGACCTTATTGATTGTCGTAAGTTTGAATAAGATTTTGAAGCGGGTTATAATTATTCAACATACCACTTCAAATCTATTGTTTATTTTGACTAAAATCAAAATTTGAAGCTGCTTGGCTCTAGTGACATTGGTGTGTGGTTTTATTTAATATTTTTGTTGTTAGTAAAGAGAATATTGTGTGGCATGGAGGTATTTGATATTAGCCATATATATATATATATATACTATTAATGACCTTTAATTATTTGTTATTAGTCAACTTCAACATAAGTCAATTTCAGTATAAAAAATAGTGAAATATGTCTTATCAACTGCGACATTGACTGGAATGATCCATGCATTTTGACATTGGACAACTATGATTTCACGTTGTGAATTCAATTAATGTGTATGATCATTCTACTTTCTAGATAGAAAGAAAAAATTATAACAATGGCCGAAGGAGGTGCTCTTCATATTCATGTAGTATAGTCAACTGTCCCCACCTAAATAGTACGTTAACCAGAACTTACGGTAGATATCTTTATTGAGCAAAGCAGCACAATTATTGTTGGGTTGTTTCGATCAATGTAATGTAGGGTTTAGGAAGATTTGTGTTGTTATTTTTGTGTAGCTTGCAAGTCAAGAAAAGGAGGTGAGGTGAGCAGGCATTTTCCTTCGTTAAGTCAATTGATTAGTGTGGGTTTGGGTAGCGTTCAAGTTTGGTTGGAGTCAAAACAAGAAGAATCCACAAGATATGTTGGCTAATATCAAATACCTCCCAAATATATATAGTATGGATGAATTTGACAATTAGGTCATTGATTGTAAACCAACATAGCAAGATAAATCAGTAATACCCACGAACTAGATCTGTAATATCTCACTTTTCTCACAAAACCCCAAATTATTAAAACACTAGAGCAAATTGTTTAAACATCAAAATCTAATAATGTTCCAAAAATCACAACCAAATCTATGTATTTCCTTCATCATTATCACAAACAACACAAACTTTCATATCTTTCCGCCAATAAAATCGATGAGAAAATTTTCATTTCGCATATCAATGAAACCCTAACCCAAAATACATCAAATAAATCTCCGAAACGAGATAGAACACACATAACACAAATCAAACAATCCAACAAATGACCTCAGATAGAACCTGGGTATATATGGTCGCTGTTGGTGTTGACCTCAGCCGACAAGCTCTCGCCCTCAACCCTTTCGCCCGAGCATTCAAAATGGTCGGCTTGGTTTTTTTTATTTTTTTTATTTCGATATTTTCGATCGACACATTTTCGGCTGAGAAGGTTTCGGCCGAGAAGGTTTCGGCCGAAAGTCACTCGCCCAAAAAAATGGAGACACGTAGGCGCCATGTCACTACCCCGTAGATTCGGCCGAAACCCTATCGGCCGAAAACTGGTTGGCCGAAAGTAATCCAGTCAGATTACTTTATTTGGCAGAAAGTGTGACATAGTTTTGTGCTTTTACCCACCAACAAAACAAGGCACAAGCTTGGAACCCTTTCCATAATGGATTGGGCTCTTTCGCGGTTGCACTCTCAAAAAGACTCGATCACCAACAGAGAAATGATAGTCAACTCTATGTGCATTTGCATATTTCTTCTGTCTATCTTGAGCTGCCACAAGATGCCCTCTGATGCGAGCTACCTGCTGTTCCATGTCTTGAAGCATTGCGGGACCAAGGAGAACCCTATCATCAAGACGATCCCAACTTAATGGGGTCCTGCAGGGATGACTATATAGTGCCTGAAAGGGAGCCATACCAATCGAGCTATGGTATCCATTGTTATAGGAAAACTCCACTAGATGCAAGTATTCCTCCCAACGTGACTGTTGATCCATCACATACATACGAAGCATGTCCTCAAGAACCTGATTAACCCTCTTTGTCTGTCCATCTATTTCAGGATGGTAGGCAGAACTAAAGTTAAGTTGTGTTCCTAAAGAACGCTGCAATGATGTCCACAATGCAGATGTGAACACTGGTTCTCTGTCGGATATGATTATCCGTGGAATACCATGTAGGCGGACAATATCTTCCATGAAGATTCTAGCAACCGAAGAAGCTGTGTAAGATGATCGGACAAGGGAAAAGTGTGCCACCTTGGTCAATTTGTCAACTGTGACCATGATAGCATCATGATGTCGATAAGTCATAGGCAATCCCACAATAAAGTCTACAGAGATTATGTACCACTTCCATTCCAGAATGAGATGAGGCTGTAAAAGACCTGCGGGATGCTGATGTTCTACCTTGACCCTTTGACACTCCAAGCATCTAGCTACCAAATCTGCAATATCCCTCTTCATGCTAGCCCAAAAGTATAGTGCTTGAAGATTTGCATACATTTTCTTAACTCCCGGGTGAGAAGAATAGGGAGCTCAATGTGCCTCGGTCATAATTAGAGTTTGAAGACCCTCAACAAAAGGCACGTAAATGCGACCCATATACCTTAGAAGACCATCTGACTCTAGTGATTACCCTGCAAACTTTCCTTCTAGAGATCTACCTAATTCAATTTCTGACTTCACTTCCTGATACCTAGCTATCAGATGGAAGTGCTACGAGGACTTGACTCCTCAAATCTACCTCAAGAGATACTACAGAAATCTCATGTCTCCACCGACTCAAAGCATCTGCTACTAAATTTTCCTTGCCCTAAACATATTTGACCTCAAAGTCATATTCGCAGAGGAATTCCATCCATCTCCTCTGCCTAGCATTTAGGTTCGGCTGAGTAAAAATGTATTGCAAACTACGATGATCACTGTGAAGCTTGAACCTATGACCCAATAAGAAGTGTCTCCATCTCACAAGGGCATGAACCACTGCGGCTAACTCCAAGTCATGCATGGGGTAATTAAGCTCATGATCCTTAAGCTTGCGGGATTCATATGCAATTACACGTCCTTCTTGCATCAAGACGGCTTCGATGCCCTCCAAGGATGCATCGGTGCACACCACAAAATCTCTAGTAGGATCAGGAACCGCCAATATTGGTGCACTAGTCAATCTATCCTTAAGGGTCTCAAATGTTGTCTGGCACTGTTTAGACCAAATGAACTTCTTCCCTTTCCTCTGAAGGGAAGTAATGGGATATGCAATCCTAGAAAAACTCTATACAAACTACCGATAATAGCCCGCTAACCCCATAAAACTGTGAATCTCTGGAACATTCTTGGGTGCTGGCCAATCAACAATAGCTTGGATCTTTGATGGATCCAATGCAATACCTACACCTGAGATGACGTGCCCCAAGTATTTCACCTCTATTTTTATAGAATTCACACTTAGCCAAATTAGCAAACAGCTGGTTGTCCCTCAAACATTGTAATACCTGCCTCAGATTTTCCTTGTGCTCCTCCATTGATTTAGAGTACACTAGAATGTCATCAAGAAACACAAGTACAAACCTATCTAAGTAGGTACGAAAAACTCCATTCATTAGGCTCATAAAAACTGATGGTGCATTTGTTAACCTGAATGGCATAATAGTAAATTCATAATGCCCATAGCGAGTACGAAATGTAGTTTTATGAATATTAGCTTCGGCTATTCGCAACTGATGATAGCCAGACTTAAGATCAATCTTAGTGAAAACTTGAGCTCCTTTTATTTGATCAAACAAGTCATCAATCCTCGACAAAGGATACCGATTCTTGATCGTCACTTTGTTAAGCTGCCTGTAATCTATACACAATCAGAGCGAACCATCCTTTTTCACAAAAATAACTGGTGTTCCCCAAGGGGAAACACTAGGACGGATGAAACCTTTCTCTAAAAGCTCCTCCAACTGTAAACGAAGCTCTTGTAATTCCTGTGTTGTCATCCGATATGGAGCCCGAGAAATAGGCTCAGCTCCAGGAACAAGATCGATTTTGAAGTCGATGTCACACTTTGGTGGCATCCCAGGAATTTCACTAGGAAAAACATCAGAATATTCCTTAAGAAGGGGGTAATCATCCAATGAAATCCCTTGACTCTCATCCGAGTCCAAATCATTAACTGACACTGCAAATAGTTGACAACCCTGTCTGAAACACCTTTTTAATTGCATAGCTGAGATCAAACGTAGTGAGATAGGTCTCTGAATGCCAACGATCTCAACCTCATTACCCGCATCATCCACACAATGCACAACCTTATGCCGACAATCAATTATGGCATGGTGGGCACTCAACCAATCCATACCTAGAACCACATCATATGAACCAAGAGGCAGGATTCAAAGATCCATCGTAGTTATGAGTGTCCCAATTTGCAAATTACAACCCTGAACTAGTGACTCAACTGAAACCTTTTCCCCAGAGGCCAATTCGACCTGCCACTTAATGCCTTGCCTAGCTGCCACCAATCTATAGCGTTCCACTACCGAAGGAGAAATGAATGAATCTGATGCTCCGGAATCAAAGAGAATAGAAATACTAGTACCATTCAACACACCTGATGTCTCAACTACAGTGCCCTGATGTTCAGCTTGGCGATTGTCCACTGCTGCAAATACCCGATGTGCTCTCCCTGCATTGCCCACTGTCGGCTCAGAAGCGGCTGGTCTCTGGCTAAATCCTGTAGTGCTCCTTTGTGGGCACTGTCTAGCGATATGTCCCTGTTGCCCACAAGAGAAACAACCTGTACCTCATCCAAACCCTCTAATACTAGATGGTGCACTCAACTGTTGGAAACTACCCCGAGAAGGTGTTGACTATGTACTCTGAGCAGGTTGCACAAAACGATCCTGTCTAATTTGCTGCTAGCTTTGGTTCCTTCTGCTCTGAGATCTATCTCCCTGCTGTGACTGTGATTTTTTTTGTTTGGGCTATGACTATTGCTGCTGCTACTACGGACCACCCTTAGAGGGTGCCCGAAAATTCCTAGAAGTCCCTATAGCTTGAGGTTGTCCACCTCTAGAACCAAAGCCTGAAATTGGAGCATTGCCAATCTGAACTCCTGTGTGTCCTAATGCCATAGCTATATTTTCTTCCACAAGGCGAGCCTTCTCAATAGTTACCTCCATTTTCTTCAGCTCAAAGACCCTAACTCCACCACTGATTCAGGCGTTTAAGCCCCTGACAAAATGTAGCACAAGCATTGCCTCATCATTTTCGATCCCTACATACTGTTTGAGCTCGTAAAAATGATGCTCATATTGTTCCACGGACATTGCCATCTGTCTTAACTCATGGAATTCATTTGCTCTACGCTGCCTCCAGTGATCAGAAAGGAAATGAGTCCTAAATCTCTCCATAAATAATTCCCAAGTAACCATGCTAATGTCAATATGTAATTTTTGTTCTTCCAGTCACCCCCAAGTGGACGCAAAGCCTCTGAGGTGCATGATAGCGCACCTAGCCATAGTATTACTGCCATAGGGATGCATCACAAAGCATCTATCCAAATTGATCAACCAAGTCTCTGCCTCAAGACCCCCACCAGAACCATCAAATGTAGGAGGTCGTGCTCTCAACAGGTCTCTCATATGACCCACCACTACTGCATCGTGTTCAGATGTGTTTTCCCCACGTCTAGGGGATCTCTCCCTTTCCCTATCCAACCTTTGTTCCTCTTCCTGCCTAGGGCCTAAACGACCCAATATCTCCTCTAGTAAATACTGCAACTGACCATCTAAACTAGGTTGTTTTGGGTTCTGACCACCACTGCCTATCAGATTGCTTTGGGAACTCTATAGTTCCTCACGCTCTGAACCATGAGAGCTCGGAAGTGATGGACTTTGGCGGTTGGCCCCACGGCCACCACCTCAGCCTCTTCCTCGGCCATGACCTCTACCCCTAGGCATGAGCCTGCACAACAATTGGGGTTATGTGAGATCAAGAGTTAATGCAAGGTTGCCTAATGGACTCAACTACCTAGAGTACCCAGTGTTTGCAAACCTGGCTCTAATACCAAGTTGTAATGCCCTGTCGCGCAAACCTCAAAGGACAACTATGAACGCAACAATTTTTTTTTGAACATAAAGTATAAACACTATGTTTACTAAAGCAACTAACATAACTACGATTACAAGTTAAACGCCTGAGTCCCTTAGGGTACACGAGGTGACATTACGTAATCTACCCAATGGAAAAATTTAGATAAAAGTAACTTTCATATCTTCTATCATAACTCATCCATTTAAACATTTATAAAAGGTAAGCATTAAAACAAGAATGAACCATATAAAAACTATATAGGATTTCATAGCCAATTTAACTTGGAAATAATAAGAACTTATTAACTCAAACATAATACAACATCAAGTATAATTACAATTATGGATAAAGCCTGAATTACAAATGTGATTATACAATACATCAATCTACAAATAAATCTCAATAAACAATTATCCAAGTTTGAAACATACGTCTACCCAATACATGGGAGAGTTACATATCAATTTACAAGGTATGACAATAGTTCAAATATACATCTGGAAGTACATAACTTTGGATCAATCTATGATCTCAACAAACTCTGCACTAAAAGGTACATCAACAAAATAGGGAACCCAACGGGGTGCATAGCACGTTCCACCTGACCACCCTCATGCTAGGAGTAGATAAGAAAGGATTCCCGACCAAGATCATCTAAGGTAACACATAAGACTAAACTCCAAACATGTAAAGAGAAATCACACATAAAGGAAACCATAACATTAAAGGTCCACTATCTAAACATGACAACAATAAACACCAAGTCATAACAATAAACCACTTCCAGAGGATTCCAGTTAAAACAACTATATGGGAATGCTAGAGGAGAGTGTCATCGCATGGCCTTACATGGATTATCCAGACATCCTATCACAAGGTGTTGCCTCCATCTATGGTTATCCTGACTACCTATCTCAAGGCACCGCTCCATAGGGTGACTCATGCGGAATCGTGAATTTCTCGTGAAGACGAGATCACGATTATGTCAACCACGGCCTTCTCAGCCACCTATAGTCTATGGAAGCCCTAATAGGCAGACGGGGAATCTATAATTATCTTATTAATGTTTAACTACCCATCCCCTAATTAATTAGTTAGGTTTTCACTTTTTACTCAAACTCTAACGTGGGTTATCCTGATAGCCCCTTTGTGTACCGGTGCCCACGTAGAGCCACTCTCCCTAGAACCCAAAACATACATCAAAATCAAAGGGGTTGTACCCATAATTACTCTAAACATAGAATAGAACAATCGCAAGGCAAAACCATCACGCTATAATCATATGACTCAATTCCCTAAACAAAACGATGCAACTCAAAGTAAACTCAAGATCACAACCATAAACAAAATGGAATCAAGTATCAATTATAAATGCCACATAACTTAAATCACCAATTTCCCAAGCCTCTGGAAGTTTTAACAATAACCTTATCTCCTATAAAAGGTTGACTAACTTAAGGATCCCCACATGTTGATAACCCAACTCAAGAAACTCAATGAAGAACTCAAGAAAGTCAAGAAATAACTAATTATTCAACATCAAGGAATTGTTTAATAACACAAATTCACTAATCAGATTAAGATATCGCACTACAAGAAATCCATTCCAGAAGTCAAACTATCATCTTACTCAATTTATTTCATTAAAAAAAAACACTCAAATAGATTTGAATTAATGGCACACAAATAAATTTGATAAAATACTTTCTTCAAATTTGTCCAGTAAGAACCCAAAAAATCATCGTAAATAACTTGTGTAATATTTTTCCGTAATTTAAGCAAGTGTATATGTATATATATATAACATTTTTTTTTTTTACAATTTAAATTCAACATTCTAAATAACAACAAAGCAACTTATATTTATTTAAATTATCCACATAATCAGAAGCATTAATTAATTATCTTAACCATAGTTATCTATAATAACTATATCAATTAAATATATTAATTAATCACACATAACTAAAATTAATTAAATCACAAACTAAAATATTAATCAATACTAACACAATCACACACAAGGACAAGTTTTGAAACAAAAACAACATAGGACTCACAACAAGTGATGAACTTGGGACGGGAACACTTTCTTAACCACTCCCTTTTCAACATCAAACCCGTTGAGTTTATGGGACACGCTCAAACCTGACAAGCAAGTGGAGTTGATGTCCAATACCTACATCTTGCATAGAAACAAACATCAAGTAGCATGTAAATATCCATTACAGACACACAGTGAAAGGTAATCGCGGGGTAGTAGGGCACTTGCAAGCAAGTGATGCCACTCCATCCTTTCACCAAGACACACTAGCAAACACATCAGACACCTTAATAGCATAAAAATCACAACATCACCATATATATTATTAAGAAACACCACAACATAGCCATATAACATAATCATCATGAAATGTATCATCTAGCAACATATGTAAAATCCAGTGCAGCAAATCAACCAAACTATAAATCCATGCGCGACCAAAATGGTGAATTGATCACCCACACAACCAAGTACAAAATCCACCCATAAGAGTAACAACAACATGAGGGGTATTACACTCCATCTACCGTACATATTCCAATACAAAAACCCTTTATGTCACATGTATTAGAATTTTGTACGGCTCTACTCCTAATCCATAAAATCTTAGCACAATATATTCTTACATTAAGTACCAATCAGCCAATTGTATTTTTTTTCCTAGTTGAATGTAATTTCTACAAGACATATACAATCTAGGCATTGGGGTATTTGTAATTGCTTGATATAATGGACCCAGAAAGTAGTTTACAAAATGATTGTAGTTACTTCAAGAATCATGCATCCTTATCTTAGTGGTCCAATCATATACTGGAGCCATTTTTTTTCCTCAACATTTGTATAGGGTTGAATCTAAAGCTTGTTGGTTAGAAACATTCCACTAAATTTGAATAGAAAAAAAATAGCACAAGTAGGTTGTGAACCTAATTGTCTTAGTGGAACCTCCTTTAATCATTAAAAATTGTTTATGTATGGATTCTATAATGTGCTCAAGAAAGTTATATTTGACAAGTCACTTAGTGTAATGGATATTAAATACCATTTCAAGGAGGCTTGCACCCACTTCCTAATTGCTATCCAATTCGAAGAAAAATGATAACATGGAAATAGCATCCTAAACCCATGTCGTCTAAATATTTCTAAATCATAAGGAGGCTTATGATTATTTTTGAATAAGTTATTATGACAATCTTGAACTATTTAAAATAGAAAAATATTTTTCTCCCCTTCATCGACTGCTTCATAATCACTAGCAATCTTTTCTAGGTCAATGCGGATATTTCCAAATTCTTCGGTTGTAAACCCCAACACATTTCCAAATTCTTCTGTAGTAATGGATAAAATTTCTTCTTTTCTATCTTTATTGACAATTACTTTTTGTTATCATCATAATTGTGGGTGCAGACCATGATAACTTTTGGGAAAGGGAAAACCTCACGTAACATCATGTGCCCCAATGCAACTACCCACAATGCAGTGATACTATGAATTGGAATTGTTTTACTATTGGTATTTTTCATTTTCTGTGCAATTTTATTCTCACATGAAAGTCTAAGTTATGAGGTAAGCCTACTATAGATTTCAAGATCATAAAATATCATAGTATTCATCCATGAAACTTGGGGTTTTAAGCACTCCAACATAATCTATTTTTCTATTTGATTTTTCTTTACCTTTCCCAACAGATGTTTTGGTAGTGGTGGTAGACATGCTTGTACAATGTGAATTCTCAAGTTCTCAACCCTAAACCCCAATATTGAAAAATTAAGAAACGATGAAATGTAGGATTTCTATCTTTCACTTACCTGGATTTTGATTCTTTAAAAGATGAATACAGAGACACTGACAAGTGTGGACTAGTTGTGTTGGAACCTAGAATCTCCCTGGTGCACTGCAATGAGCAATTTCCCTATGTATTGACCCTCTCACTTAAAAATAACATCACTTAGTAGTAGAAATTTCACTTATTTTTTTTATTTTTCTTGAATATTAAAGTGAATGAAACGTGTTACCTCCTGACTACACAATTATTACATTACAATTTTATACAGACACTTAGAATTAAATTCAATAGTTGTCCTACATTTTTGCACCTTCTATTAATTGATCACTTTTGACAAGAGACAATGCCATTAAATGTCACATCTCAAATAAATTATCAACCATTGATCCTTATAAATCTAATGATTATAGGGTGATTCTAGATGTTTGAGTTTGTAATTCCAGTGCTCTATGCATTTCATTTTGGAATTCAACTACAACCATCCGTCAAATGTTTATCGAATGCCTGAGTAACTTATGGTATAAACATGTGTTTTAAAGTTGTTTTAAACTTTAAAGTGTGCTAGGATACAAAATCGTCATGAGATTTTCCATGTGTCATCATTTTGTTACTGACAATCCTAGACTTTGATAGAAAACCCATTCGAGACATTGAGATGAGTCCATGTTTCCTTATTCCATGAATTCACTAGTCACATATAGATCTTCCTGAATCATCTTGTGGACCCATGAAATCCCTTTAAAAAGCATGACATTGAAACCTATCCCATTTCCGCAGATCTATGGCAATTAACTCAACCTTTATAAAACTATCCACAAACTCACATAATCATTCCAAAAGGAAACCACTATAAAGGAGACAAGTGTCAACCCTTCCATAATTTCATGGGTGTTCCATTCCTAAATAAAATACTTTATGTGGATTAGCGGAAAGGAATAATATACGATTGGAACCATATATTAAGTGTGGGATCACTTAAGCCATTTAATTAAGCACATGCAAAATCTTCTTCTTTAAGTGAGCACTAGGAGAGGATCAAGGGGTTGGTAACTTAACGTTGCAAAGGACTTAATAAAATGACTAATGACACCAGGAATTGGGAGAGCAGGTCAAGGACGAATTAGAAATAAAGTGCAGGGTGGAGAAAACTAGGTAGGGTTTTTAGGGTTTTTAAACCTAAATTCACATATAAAGAAACATTTTAGCAAACCCTATCAAGAGTGTTGTTTAATGGTAAAAGCCTCCAAAATATCAGGTAAAATCTTCCAAAATGTCACCTATCACATAAAAGCCAGATAAGTATTGATTTGAAAGCTGGATGGGAACATTCTATTTCCATTTCTAGTGTTTTTCGTCAATTTGATGGAAACTTTCATTTTTCATTTGTATTGATTTATGTTTTAAATCTACATGCAAGTATTTCATAATTAGATAATACTTAATTTCCTTAAGAAAAAAATCTAGATTTATCTAAGTTTATTTTATTCCATTATTTTGTTGGCATATGGCTCGTGTGGACATAATTTTTGGTTTTTTGTGTTGTCATTGATGGCAACTGTATTCATCATTTTGGTCCACAATTATGCATTCAGTCACACCAACAGTTAAAGTGGAAAACTGTGTGTTACCGATAGAATAGGGTATCTGGTCTAATAGCTTCATCGGATCATCACTTCATGTTGTGGATCACTGAAATTGTTTATCAAGAACGTGGAGTACCTTATCATTGAATCTTGTATTGATGTCTTTGTGGCTACAAGGTTTTGGAGGTTCGGTAGGACATTTTCAGTTTATTTACTTGTTGGAGCCGACTTAGTGTAAATGGTATATAACCGTTGTATAATGCTAAATTATCTTTATTAGATAATTAATAATGGGTCCTAGCTATTGTGTAGTCGACTTGTTTGGATACACATTGGAATTATTTATGTTTTTGGGCCAACTAATTGCAAATGTTATTATGTTTTGTTGAAGCCAACCTGTGACGGTTAATTCCTAGTGAGCGGATATATTTAGATGTTCAGTCACATCATTTGAAGATATGAAGAAGGTGTGTGTGTGTGTGTATGTTGTGAATATCTAAGGTGTATTTAAGCGATATCATGCGCAGTTTCACTTGCACATAGAGATTTTGTGTGCGAACTTGGGTAGAACATAGCAGATGTTCATTACCAATCAACAAGAGACAAGTTCGTCATTAGAGCTAAACTGGAATTGCGATCAAGCATTTGTAGATGCTATCTACTCAGTTCATTTTCTTTTGGATCAATTCCAAACTATTATAAGGGAAGTGAGCCCCCATCTTCTAAGAAGTGAGCTATGGGTAGTGAGCCTAAATGCAAGTGCATTCTCATTTTGTAATACTTCTTTTGAGTATACTCAGAACATATTGTGGATTGGCCATCCACTGTGGTTTTTCCCCTCACAGGGTTTCCACGTAAAAATCCCTGTGTTATGGTTGTGTGGTTTATTGTTTTTTGTTTCTGCATATTGATTTTGGTTAAGTATGTTCAATGGAATAAAGATCAGGATAAAAGAATTAAAATTTGCACATCATTGATTCACCCCCCCTCTCATTGTTGCTTATTTCCAACATATTTATCACTTATTATTAATGGTTTAATCCAACCACATACACCTAAAACTTTCAACTTGCAGCCTATCCATGCACAAACACATACTCTATAACATATTAACATACATATAGTTTTCTATTGGCGTAATCCTTGAACCTCCTTTAGGTGCAAGTGCTAGTAATTAATTCTAATTACTTGTAATTTGAATAGACATTGAACACAAAATAATTCTTTATTGTAAATAAATAATGAATAATAACACAACCATTTATTTTATTACGATTGAATTATAATGTTACAAATATTTTTAAAGATGAGTAGAGCATACAAGCTCCTATATAAATGACATGTGCCACTTTACATCAGACACAATTGATTCCAAGCTGGTAGTGGTTTTATGGGATGCAGATCGTATTCTCAAACCACAAGGCTTGTCAATCATGCTTGGGATCTTGGGATTTCACATGATAGCTCAAAGCCACCACTATGGTTCTACATCCCACTATGGTAAAGAACAATCCAATAGTTAAAACATTTAATACAAAAGATATTGCATAATATGCTCAATCAGGCCCACCAAAACAACCCAAAATGACATTGAAAATCCATAGGGCTTGCATACCATGTTGAGAAAAGGGGAGTTGTGAATATATAAAATGTACCTATCTTGGTTACCAATTGGAATGATGTAGAAGATAAAGGGTAGTACATTTTCTCCCACCCTCTTCAGGCAGATCCAAAACACTAGGAAAGCACAAAATGAATTTGAAAGTCCACAGTTGCTCTTAGAGGGCCTCTGTCAAAATGGAGCATGAAAAATAGATGACTTTCAATATGAACAAGTTTAAAATACTTATGTGGTCACACTCTCTATGAAACACTTATCTCCATCAGAGCTCCTCATCTTGGTTTAGAACTTGGCTCAAGGAATAGGTGAACTAGATCAACTTCTTTCCAATTCCGCCCATTCTGAACTTGAAGGAAATTGGTTTCTCTTTTACTCTGTAACTACATAACTGGAGGCAGGAGAATTTAGAATACCCCAATAATACCATGACATCATCTTATTCCTTATTAACTTCAAAATGAAAACCCTTATTAGAATTTAGAACATTGCACTCAAAACCATTTTATGGACTTGAGAATGATTTCAATTGAACTCACCATCCCTATTTATGGGCTATGAAATTTAATAATGAGTCATGTGAGGTATAATGGCTTTTTTTTGCGCTAACCAAGTAACCAACTTTACTCATTTGAGAGCCACTTACACTGTTATTTTGATTGATATCTAGCTACATGCAAATTGTAATTGTTGAGAGTACTTCAAGTAGTAAGCACTCAAACAATATGAAATCTATTACAAATCTTATTTCAATTGATAACCAGATTCATGACATCATCATGTACAGTATGCCATGCAGTTTTCAATATCAAGTTATCAAATCAATACATTTCACTCGTTTCAAATTAGAAGAGGAAATTATTTCTTATCTTTTAAAGATTTCTCACTAACACGTTAAATTAGGAACACCATGAAAGTACATATAACATTAATTCACGATTTCATAGCCACATTTTCTTCAATGAAGAATAATCATGTAGAATTGCAAAAATCAATTAAAATAAAACGTGTGTCATACTTTCCGCCATTTTTGCAACTTCCCTCTTCCTTAGTGAATTTTTACCTTGCGGATTGGCAAATTAAATTTGCTAAGCGGGGGGAACTATAATATGCATGGGTTCACTTAAGTGTTTTATTTTCAACACATGAGAAACAATATTTTAAAGTGAGCATATGAAATCTATTTACAAATCTTATTTCAATTGATAACTGGATTGATGACATCATCATGTACAATACGCTGTGGAGTTGTCAATATCAAGTTATCAAATCGATACATTTTGCACGCTTGACGCTTCAGATCAAAAGATGAAATTATTTCTTATCTTTTAAAGATTTCCCAGTGATAGATTAAATTAAGAACATCATGAAAGTACATACGGCATTAATCCACAATTTCAGTACCACATTTTATTCAATGAGTAATAATCCTGCAGAATTGCATAAAACAATAAAAAGAAAACACATGTCATAATTTCTACCATTTCATGACATCCCTCTTCCTTGGTGAATTTTTGGTTTTTTGAAGAAATGCATATTACATTAAAGATATAAAGTGTGGGCTCACTTAAGTGATTTATTTTCAACACATGCAGAAAATTATTTTTAAGTGAGCGCTAGGAATTAAAAGGGTTTGAGGAATCTCATGACACAAGTGGGACATAAGGTTATGACTTAGGGCACCTAAAAAAGGTAATGAAGGATTATAACATCGATCTAAAATGGTAAGGTTTTTTAGTTTTTTAATAACACACGTGATTAAAAGGTCAAACATCAATCTTTGTAAATACAATGGCTCTAGGGTGATTTTGGAGGTTCAAGTTCACAAGTCTAGCGCTTCACACATTTCATTATGAAATGCAACAGTAGTCCTCCATCAAATGTTCATCGAACGATGAAAAATTTGTGTATAATTTAAATGTTCTATTACAACTTTAAAAAATGGGAACGGATCGAAGAAGTCCATTCATTAATTGAATGTTCATTAAACGATGAATTATTTTTGTACATTAATTTGAATTTTCTGAGCATATATTTTTTGATTCATAAGAGCAACCCAGGGTTGCATTTATTATATTATTCCAGAAAAATTAATCGTGTTTACAAAAACATTGACTAGACCCACACACAAAAACATTGACCATGACCTCCATACCATGACAAATGTTGTTACAGATAATTAATAATTTAATACTGTTAGTAAACAAATTGGGCACCTTGAGATAATGATGACTCTTTGCCTGAAAGGTGCCAATGTTTCCAACATTCTGGAAAGATCACAATTTCATTTGTGACTTTCCTTTGAATTCTAGAGGTACAACTCCCTCTTATGATTTGCAATGAATTCTAATTGAAACTAAATAAAAATGTGTATACTTTTAACCAAAAAGCAAGAAAGGAAAAACAACAAATGTGCATAAAAATGACACAAATGCATAGGAAATTTTAGAATGAAAGATCAAATTAAATGACACAAATCATTCACTTGAACCAGTAAACAATAAGGAGGAAGAAAGAAAATGATTCCCAGAAAATACATGAACAAAACAAGATACATAGATTCTGCAATGAACACATCCTTAATCTAATATAACAAATAAAATACAAATGAAAAATTGTAGATTCACAAAGGAAATCAACCATTAAAGAGAAGACAATTGAACACATAGATTAACAATGTCTCCTTTATTCCTTGAATAAAATATAGAGCTCACAAACTCTATCTCTTTGTACAAAGATTAAGTTAAAAAAAAATCCCTTTCCCCAAGATGAATATTAAAAAGATATCATAACTATATCTACCCCAGCCTTCACAAGGCTCTCGTTTCATAGCTAAAAGATCCCCTATTTACAAATGAGTTTTTCATTTTATAATAATAAATTTTTATTTTTTTTTGCTTATAACTCGTAACTGCTCCTTGATGGTTAAAATGATTTTTGGAAGTTATTTCAAATGGCTGTTCAAATTCACCTTCATTCTTTTTGTATGTCTTCTTGAGGATGTAAAGTAAATCATTCTTAAAACGATCTTTATATATATCTCTCCCCTTTACTAAAAAGTGGAGTCTATTAAAGAAATAATCTTTCACCAAATTAGAAGCTCTAGAATATCAATTTTCTTACGATCAATTGGTCCATGCACTAGCCAGTGTGTCACTGCAATTTGGGAAAGAAGTCTAAAAATTTGGGGTTTGTGACTTGTATTGACAACTATCAAATCAGAAAGATATGCAGCCTTGCTAATCATAGAGTCCCTTCCCTTGCTTTTCTTTTGTCTTTCATGTCGATTGGTATTACGTAGGTGAACGTCCTTAGAATGATCTACAACCTGGAACCACCACTGTTGGTTTTATTATATATCCAATTGCAATTTCTAGTATAACATTTTAGGGCTTGAAAAACTGCACATCACAACAAGTAAGCAACAACTTGCCCTCGAGGCTCCAGGTGACAAAGGAAACTGGTTAATAGCGTTCTTCATCTCATCGACATGACACTATTATTAGTTACTTTCAAACCTATTGTAGTGTAATCTTTGATATTGAAGCCAAGTACTTTTTGGGGTTGAGTAGCTTCAATAGCCTCGGATATGGAACAAAATTCCTTGATGAGAAACTAAGAGAATTATCATCCCAATATTCCACAATTTTTTTGCATCTCCTGAAAAACATTTGAGACTCAATTTACTCTGTATTCATGTAATTTTGGGTAGCCTTTACCTTGCATAGCCAATGTTCATATCTCCTATGATGCTCTTATCCAGATCGCGGACATCCTCATTATGTTTGAAAACTTAATTCCTTTAAAGCTACTAATCATATAAGGAGCACTCTTTATGTAAAATGAAGACTTGGACGGGCCTTTGGTATGCTTTGCACTCACCATTTCATAACCATCTAGAACTTTTGCAATAAAATTTGTATAAACCTTAACTTTTCATGTAGTTCTCAAATACTCATGTCATGTTTTTTGGGAGGCCCGCTGCCTAGAGCGTTCACCACATCGGTCAAGACAATATATTTATTATACTAGCTTTGTTAATAAACAATCTCTATAACAGGAAACAATAGTTCCCCATGTATCGATGATCATGGCATCATCATATATTTATATCTTTATTATGCCGTCTAGCTTTATTGTCAGTGTCGAGCAGTGACATTTGACTACTTCAGCCGTTGTATGAGCTCCATAAAGACATTTGATTCCCTTTTGAAGTGGTCATTATGTGTTCACAAGCCATGTATCCACCTTTTCAATGGTTAGGAAGCTATTGCCAAATGTTGATACAGCTAAATAAAATAGTTCTTTCATGTCTTCAATGTTTTTGCCTTTATCTGAGAAAATAAAGAGGAAAAAAGCAAGTGCGAAGCAACGGATCGTTCTCTCTCCCATGGATATTAATGTCACTATCAATGAACATTAGCATATCGATTTATTTTCTGGCTCTTCGATATCCATTTTTCAATCTCGGTTTCAAAAGAGCGCCTTATTCATTGTCGGTGAGAGAGAGGAGTCATGGAACTCTAGGAAAAAAGTTTCACCATTCTTCAAAAACACCACTGGTGGACTTTTTCATGGTTCTCAAAACCTCTCGAAACACTGCTCGTGTTCACATAACCAAGCAAAATGTCGTTGGAGCTCTGTTCTTGACTTTTCCCCACAACTTTCAAAAGGCATGTTGGTACTTTCAATTGTTTGTTTGTATAATTGTTTTGGGTTTTGCCAAGATTGTTTAAGCCACACTAAAATGTTGAAACCTTTTATTTCTCGCCTCCTTCTACAAGGCATCGAGCATCTCGTACGTGTTTTCCATCTCATCTTCTTGATAACCAACAAAAGATTGTTGTATCCATTTGTGTTGCTTTTAGATCATCTCCCTTAGGCTTCAGAGCATAGTGTTTGAATGGTCCTTGTGGATTTTTGGAGTTCTTGACTGTGCAATGCAGTGATTTTCTTGATCAGTTTGTTCAGAATGATAAGGATTTTATTCATACTATACATGGTACCAAATAAAGATATAGTAGAGGAAAAAGCAAGAAATCTCCACTTCGATAATTTTCAATTGACATCCATGGCATATCTCTGTAGGCAAGTTCTTCACTATACCCAATATAAATTTGAACTTAAAATCTCCCACGCAATACAAAGGAACTCCTTGAAAATAAATTATACATTTAAAGATCATGAAGCAATGATACTTTCAATTTGTGAGTTCTCGGATGAAAAAAGATTCAATAATCTAATGCACTTTGTAGGTTTGGCAATCCTCATTGACAAAACCTACTATAGAGTCGAGTGCTCTCTGAGGCTTTATTATTCAAAAACCTTTCATTCATACAATTTAATGAGATAACTATAAAAGTAGTGATGCTAGAAATACTCAACCTAAATTCATAAATGATCTTGAGACCACAAGCTTAACCGACACTTTGCAAGGAAAATTTTAAAAATTTCCAAAGACCAAAATTGGGAATAACAAATACACAATAAACTTTATATCGAAATTGAAGCAATTAAGAAAAATATTACATTGATACAAAAGACTAATTTGTACAACTCTCACTTGAGCTTGTAAGATTAGAAGGTGGCGGAAAGAGAGGAAATGTATGTGGGTCCTCTTCAACATTCTTTATGAGAAAATGAACAAAATTAAAAGTATTATATGATTAAAAATATAATGATTCATTGACAACAGAACACAAACCATTCAATTCACTACTAAATCAGAAGGGTTGCTGCCAACAATTCCATTGACCATCACATATAGAATTAGAAAACTATTGTCACCATTTAGTAGCTTGTACCTATCAAGAAAGCCACCTAGTCCCACTATTGTAATGCTAAAAAAAAATCACATACTAAACAAAGTATTCCAAGAATAATGCACATTCCAAGTAAGGAATAAGTGAAACATGTATATAAAATTAATTATCCATAAATTCTCAAAAACAAGTCCATTAATGAATTTAATTATATACATCAAGATGATATACAATACATCTATTTCAATGTTACATCAATAAGATTTCATCAATACATCTATTTCAATGTTACATCAATAAGCTTTCGTCAATACATCTATTTTAATGTTACATCAATACATTTATGAAGTAAAGTTACATTTAAAAAATGGGCTATGTAAGCCGTACAAAGTAATACAAAGAGTACATCCATAGCATAAAGATTCTTTGATCCTCAATTGCCTTGACACCACCGGTCTTCTTGCAAGCTGAGGCCAAGAGTGAGGTTAAGGCGCCTTTTCCTCCCAACCATGAAGTACATGAATTCCCTAGGTTTCTTCCTAACTTGAAGAAATCCTCGGCCCTGCACGAGGATCCTTGAATCCTGGAATAGTAAAGCATGAGGGAACTCTCGATGCATGTTTGATGCCTATATGCATTCTTATACTAGAAAAACATGTTTCTTGCATGCAAGATGTGGCAAAGACATATATAACATAAAAATTCTAGGCTTTTTATCCATCTATTTCAATGGTTCATTAGCTTGGCCAAGCATTAAAACATAAATGGTAGTTTATGAAAAGGCTAAACTACCGTCTTTGTGTGCCCACATTCGGCATCTTGTCCCATAAGTTTCATATGAAAAGGATAAATAATACAAAGTTTCTCACAAATTGCATATGATTCAAGCATTATTTTAGAAAAATACATTATATTTCCAAGTTCTCTAATTGATTTGCATAAGAAAAATAATTCGTAAAAGGTACATTTCATAACTAGTTTTACATTTCACCATGAACTCATTATAATCAATCTACTACACTCCAATGGGTAAAAGAAATTATATGCAAAAATGTACCCTTACTATTTGCTAACAAAGAATCCAATAATTCATTTATGATTTTAATGGTTTAAACTAAAAATTACAGATTTATACATAATCGAAGGAATTTTTTTCAAATCAGAAGTATATTTACATTTTAAAAGTAAAACTTGCCCATTCATGAATACACATATGTATATATTCAACAATGTATCCATTCAGAGTAGACATACATCACTCTAAGTTAGATTTGAATATCTATTCATTCCAGAAATTCTCATTCTCAACTAAATAGAGATATACACATATATATATATATATATTCAGAAAATAGTCTATATAAAAACAAAAGTATGTTTTCAGAATGTATATCATTTTAACTCAGAATATTATACTGTAGGTTTAGAAACCAATATATATATGTATAAATTTTGGCACGTATATATACATCTTTAAGTATCTTTGTGTGTGTGTGTGTATATATATATATATATGTATATGTTCTTCCACCAAGCCTTAGCGGAAAAGAATGCATACAATGACAAGTAAAGCAAACTACAATTGTTACAAATTTGAAGTTTTCATTGAAACAAGTATAAGCCACAAGGCTGACGGATTCCCATTGCGGAGGACACTGCCTGTGGAGGGCGCTGCCTCCACAGCACAACCCTCTCCCAATGGGGGAGGATGCAATTGTAAAAGCCCCTTGGCCGTTCCTTTAAAATTTCCTTCACAGACATTAAAAAAATACGGCGATTCAATATAATGTATTTCGATTTCAATATATATATATATATGTATTATATATATATGTATATATATGTATTATATATATATATATATGTATATATATATATATATATATATATATAGTATGGTATGTGTATATATATATATTTAAATATATGATATTATCAAAGTCTGAATCAATATTTTAATTAAAAGAACAAATGAAAATCTCCATCCTGTGCATAAAATATTCAATATAGGGGTTTGCAGAAGTATATGTATATATATATATATAGTAAGTGAATAGGAAAGAATGTTCAGATTTGTAAAACCATGATGATGATAATCATATAGGAAATAGAACATTTAAACACAAAGCACCCGAATACAATAGATTTACACAAATGGGTTTCAAGGAGAAAATTCAATCTTTTCACAATCAGTCAATTATTCACACATTTTGTAATTGAAATACATTGGAAGGGATTTAAAAACTTGGAAGTTGCTTTCAGCTTGAGTATCCTCTTCTTGTTTTCTCTTTTTCCTATTCTTGATCTTCTGGAAATCACTTTCTGAAGACTTTTCCTCTTCTTCTTCTTTTTTTAATGTATTCTCCTCTCTCCTTCTTGCCACTGTTTTAATTTATTATGCTTTAGAAAACTCTACCCAACACCCATTTTTTTTCAGTTATTGTTCTTGCAGAGAAAAATAAAGATCAAGAAACCATATTGTGTGTTTTCATTATAATTTTTCCCTCTTTTTAAATGTTTCTCCACCAATTTCCAAATACCTAATCTTGAAAACAATAATAATAAAATTTATTTCCATGCACAATATTTATTCTCGATAATTAATAGTAAAGAAATCCTATTTTAATTGCAAACGAAGTACTTATCCTCAGTAAATATTTAGGAAATACCATTTTTAATTGCAAAAGAAATATTTATCGTAAATAAATAATAAAGAAATATCATTTAATTGCAAATTAAATATTCATTCCAAATAAATAATAAAGAAATATCATTCAATTACAATTAAAATAATTATTCACAATAACAAAACATTATCCTTCATTTACAAAAATGAAATCTATAATTAAATTATAATTAATCCTTTTGTTTCATTGCATTTTTATTCTTCTACGAATTAATTTAATTAAATATTTTAAAATATGAACAATAAAAATAGTCAACTAAATTAAATGCTAAATGTATCTACATGATACTAAGTGCTCGTGTGCGTGAGAGAGAACCGTTCCTACTTTACCCTGCCAAGAAGCTAACCTCCTCTACCTTAACCACACCCTTAGTCTTTCACAACCTGCAGCTCAAGTACACTCAGGCACCCATTAATAGATTAGTATCCAAGTAAAATGTAAATCAAAACAATATAATGCATTAATCCAAATAATACTATTCTATTTTGCTTCAATTTTGAAATAAAACTATATTCAATACATTTCAAATTTTTCAAAATTAAAGCAAACATTTTCTTACTTCATCTCACAAAACACCATATTATTATTATTATTTACTCAACCACACACATTCAACAAAAGAAAAAACATCAAATTTGAGACGTGACAACTGTGGATAATCCAGAGGTAAGATTGTAGCTCTCCAAAGCTTTAGACAAAGCAAAAAATGAGAAGCTAGAATGTTGAGGATAACTCTTAGCAAGGAACTTGGCAAGTTCTACACACCAAAGAATATCAATTAGATTTGAAACAAAAAAAGAAGCAACCTTAGATGGGATAATCAAAAGATTATTATGAAGCCAATCTCTACCAACCACTATTGTAATAGTCGACACCATTTGATCACATTGATATAAGAAAACACAACGTAGCTTCTCCCTGAGAAAGGTAAATTATCTCTCACTTCCCAGTGGCAACAAGGGATAAACACTCTAAACCGAGACCCCATTTCAAGCCAAAAGAATAAAATTATAGAGGCAAACAAAAAGAACAAAAGCTCTGAAGTAGACAAAAAGAACAGAAGCTCTGAAGTAGACAAAAAGAATAAAAGCTTTGAAGCAGAAAAAAAGAACAAAAGCTCTAAAGCAGGTAAAAAGAACTAGAACATAAGCAAGAAAAAAGAAGGGTCGACCATGAAATATATAGCTGAAAATTTAAAGAACGAAGACATCAATACTTGGAAGTAACACATGCAAATTAAATGGCTTGTTGTTGTATAGGAGTGAATTTGCACCCCTTACGCAAATTCCCCTTTTACACATCCTCACCTTAGAAAACCAAATCTGAAGGAAAAATTCCACATCAGCTGGCTAATTTCCTTCCACTTGGCATATGTCTATTGTTTCGGTAGGAGAATATTTTTCGGGGACACCCGCGCAACACACGAATGTCCATGCGGCGCACTTACGTCCCTAACGGATTCTTGCATCTAAAGCTAGTAGAGGTGTTACACTTCCTATTGGGAATGGTCTGTAACGTCCCTCTTCGACCAACCTACCCCAAAAACTATAGATTCTTCCTTCTTCTCCTTCATATTCATCTATCTTAACTTCATTTGGGTCCTCTAAGCATTCAAATCATCTCTTTTTGCAATCTTCAAGTATTCACTTCATCCTTCTTCATAGTTTCTTATTTCCAACATTCTCAACACTCCATCAACTCCATTAAGCAAGTGCGAAGCAAGCCATTGCAGCAGGGGCTTGAGGTTTTGCAACACCTCCCTTCATCATAGTCGAGGCTGTGGTGATTGTTCAAGCTCCCTTTCTCCATCATTGGCTAGTGAGCTCTTGGTGGAGGTGGCAACGTTTCATTCCTCTCCTTTACGATTTGGTTGAGTAGCTATATATTGTTTTGTAGTGTTATTCGTGTGCTTCCTTTCTTTCCTTCTTTATCATACATTTCTCTATCGTTGCTATTTTGCTATCCATGGAGGTGGAAACACCAAAACGTGGATCTAACTGAAGCAGGCCCCTATACAACCCCAACAAATTTCCCCTCTTTCTTGTGTGTAGGTGGATGTGCATTTGGAGCTAGCTGGCGAACAAGCGCTTTTGTGAGATTGTCTTCATCACCCTAGTTCTTGTCTATTTACTTTATCATTTCAATATCTATTTTGCATACTTTCTCGTTCTATTTTTACCATCTAGATTGAACTAGCTAAGTTGTTAGGAGGTATTTTGGCGGTTTCACTGTGTTCGTCGGTTTTTGGCCGTACAGACGCTAGCATGCCTGAGAGATGCTAGTGCGTCGTGCTGATGTCCCATAATCACGTTGCCATCCTTGGATTGAGAATTTAAGGCATAAAAATGACTCCAAAAAGCCAGCTCACCTAGCCCAAACTAAAGTTCAAGTTTGCAGAGTGATCAAAGGACTTTATAGTCCTCATCATTCTCGTACTTCATTTCAAACACCCCTTTAAAGTGAGGTAAGTTAGGGCAGCCTTCTGCTCTTGGCTCTCCATGACCTGGGGCCTTGATGTGGTTGGTCCCCCTCTCTTACATTTTTTGTGAACTCGACGTGAACTATTTTAGTTTTGTTTAGCGATACTAAAAGTTCTTTTCCTCGTATTCTAGGAGTGTTGTAGGTGTGAGTGTTGTGAAGGCCTTTGCCTTACAACCCAACCTGTGACTCCTATTAGTCGTAGTTGGAAGGTTCCAAAAGTATTGCACAACGAAACCTTAATTGGGTCATTGTCCTATCTTGCAACCTTTGGGGGGCTCTATGAGAGTGTTGTTTATTGCATGCTATGGCCTCTTTCCTGCATCAACCTATCCCCCCTGTGCAACTTGTGAGTAGTGGTACTAGCATAACCCTCACCTCACAAGATCTATCGATGGGTTTTAATAGGGAACCATGTCCTCTCTATATCCCTGTGCGAATCAATGGAAACATTGTAGCAAGTGTTCTTGTTGATCTGACATCTTAAGTAAACATCATAACTGAGGAGATCATGCTAATAAATTTCTTGCATAAAGATGGGTATGATGCACCTATGAGCACCATTCGCATGCGTGATGGACTTTCCGTACCTCCTTTGGGTAGTATTGTCTTGTCGGTTTTGGTTGGACCTAAATCCGTGAAGCATTTGTTTGACATATTCCCTGGATCTGAACTCTTTAGAGTGAAGATGGGTATCCCCTAGTTAGTAGCTATGAATGCAGTACCCTCAGTTGTGCATAAATGTTTAAAATTTATCCATGAGGGATTCGTGCATGTAATTCATGACACTGGTTATAAGTGGTAGTTACTCTTGGATTACTCTTGGCTTGCACCCATTGGTCCTCTTCCACCTAGGAAGGACCTCTTGTATCAAACTTATCAAAATTACAAGAGAGGGTTCTTAACACTAAGAGTGAGATACCCTCCATCTCCTTATGTTGTTTCACATAGGGATTGCTTAAAAGTTGGCAGTGATGTCTCCAAGGCATGTAGAAGGGAAGAAGAGAAGTGGTCCTAAGATCCTCCTTCTTCCTCTTCTGCTATTTAGTCTGACGCTCCTCGCCCTGTTGTGGCACCATTAGATTTTGCTCCACTTCTGTGAGAGAATCTTGTGGTGCCCGCTTGGCGAAAGTCCAAGCGTCCCACGTTTGAGCTTCTTGTTCTTCCCATGAAGCTTAAGCCCGTTAGACATTGCAGGAAGAAAGGTTCCCGTGGGGAATCTTCTATGTATCATCCTCTGCAGCCTCCTACCGCTTCTTCTCCCAAGGAAATAAATGGGAAGAGGTCCACTGCTGAGGTGTTAGAGCTAACTCCCCCCACCGCTTCTCAACCCGCTCCTCCTGCTCCCATTCAGGAGCCTGTCCCTCTGTTGGAAATAGTTGTGGAGGACACTCCCTTGGCTAAGCAGGAGCCTTATGTTCCTTCACAACCTCCAGTCTTTAGCTTGAAGAGTCATAAAAATATCCTTGCGTGCAAGCACAAGTATCAGTGAAAGGATCTTGTGGCTGAGCAGTCCGCCTTACAGAGGAAGGAAGAGGAGACGACCACTCCTATATCAGGGCCTCCTGTTGCGTCCTCCTTTCTCCTCCCCTCTACTTCTATTCAACCAAGCTCCGCATTGCTTTTGGTTTCCACTATGAATATGAATGCGCCTGACCCTAAAAAGGCACAGGTGTTCATCGCTCCTTTGGTGGAGCTGCCCTTGTTGATGTCCCTTATGTATGTCCCTCCTTTCCCAAAACTTGTAGATATTCCAAACACTTTGGCGGTATCTATTGTGGTTTTCTCTTCCTCCACACTTCTTTCCTTTTCTATGGGGAGTTCACATCCCCCAACAAAGTAGACGATGGAGAGTGGTCCCTCCAACAACGAAGGACATAAGAGGAATCCACCTTCTCTGAAAGGTAGTCCCACGCTGACTTGTTATGTTTTAGTAATAGAACCAATCCCAGCTTCCCTTGAGTTTGTCACCACTCCCGAGTCACTTGGCGAGCCTAGCGGTGAACCTTAGGCATAGCTTTCCCCATCCGTTAAGGTACAACACGGAACTCCAATGAAGTGCATTTTTAACTCTCTGGATGAAGTTTCGGCCTTGTCAACAATTTTCACGAAATCGTTAACCATAGCTCCACAAGATCTGAGTGAAGGTGACCTTGCGGGGCCTTCTTCCTTAGCCCTTGTTGCGAGAGGATCAAAATCTCCTCCTCTTAACATCCCACCACTTCAGGCTCATCCTCTTTCCCCCTATGATGATCTAGAGTGGGAAGCGGATGACCTCTTGGTCGATCAGTGTTAGGGGGAGACCTCTTCTTTATCTTTAAATTAGATGTGTGTGTGTGTGTTGTGATGTGTTCCCTTGTGTTCATGCTATGTGTTCCTAGATGACCCTTATCACCCTTGTTGGTGCTTGGATACAAGAGTAGTTATTTTGTCGTAAACCTTCTTCTATTTGTATCATCATTCTTACATGTTTGTGATTGACTTTCGACAAAATTGGTGATGATGCAAAGTGTTGGGGGCATTTAGGCTTCCCTTCCATGTTGACCCAATTTTTTATTTTTACTTTGTTTTCTCGTACATTCTTCACATAGTATGATAATATAGTAGGGGGTTGATGACAGTTCATTTTATATACTATTATTATACTTATATATATTTATGACCAGTTATGACCCCGAAATATCATATCACCCTATGCCCTTTGTTTGTGATGACTTTGTCTCTCTTAGCTTTTTTTATCTTTCTCTCTTCTTTGCTTGAGTTTTCCCTTTCATGTGTGACAATGCCATTTCTATGACACTTCAATTTTTAGAAAAGCATTCATTACTAATGAATCTTTTCTCAAAAATCTTTACACACTTTTTTCAAAGAATTGCATTCTCGACTTGAAACCCTAGCAGAACGCGTTTCCTTCATCATGGGTACATAAAGAAAGAGCTTTGTTATCATGGAATCTAGCAGCGCTTGATTCACGGATAACCCCCTACGAAACTTGTAAGTTTCCTAGGTTTGTGAAGTTTAAGCATGCAAAACGAGGTAATTTTCAATCCACCTCAAAGTGGATTCCAAAGCCTCAAACAGTCAGTTTGAGCATCCCCCTATGTTCACCTCGCGAAGAACTTCAAAATGAGCTCCTTCACGAAGTCTCACTGATCATACTTAGTTAAATTGTGAAAGATGCAGTTGTGCATAAAAAGTGATTTTCCAAAAATGTGTAGAAGTGCTAAAAAAGTGCACTCTTACACATTGTTGCCTAACTCATCCAATTTTTGGCTAAGTGTTGAAAGTGCAGGGGCGCCAAAAATCAGCGACCCTGCATAAAAAGTGATTTTCCAATAATGTGTAGAAGTGCTAAAAAAGTGCGCTCTTACACATTGTTGCCAGACTTAGCCAATTTTTTACTATGGCATTATTTTTAGCACCTTTGCACTTTTTCCAGACTTAGTCATTTTTTGTGCAATGGTGCTAAATTTTAGCACCTTTGCACTTTTCTTCCAGACATAGCCAATTTTTGACTATGGCATTATTTTTAGCACCTTTGCACTTTTTCCAAACTTAGTCATTTTTTGTGCAATGGTGTTGAATTTTAGCACCTTTACACTTTTGGCAGTTTTTATCTTAGTCTCTTCAAACTTGCTCTATTTCCATTCCGGACCCTATTTCTTCGCTCTCGCATTGTTTTTCGTGCCTAGTTGCTCATTTCATGCTTGTTCAACATCATTTCTCGCTTCACGCTTCCCAATGCTACTTTTTCTGCTAATGCCTATTGATTCACCATCCTTGCAGTTTCTCTCCAGATTTCATCAAGTGATCCTAAAGGTGACATCTTCTAATCCAGTGAACTATCCCAAATCTACAAAGAAGTCGTTATGCAGCAAGTTGAGGATGACAATTTTTCCCAAAGCCTCAATACATATCATTTGCGATATACAACTGACACTTGATAATCTCAAGATGCATCTAGTGCAAGAAAATCCATTCATTTCCAGAGGGTCAATCACAAGAGCTCACACCCTTGTAGATTACATAGTCGGCCCGATGATGCATTCATACAGGAGACCAAGAAGAAGTATGAAGACTCCTGCGCCTAAAGCAAGGAACCATGAAGATTCTTGATCTCCGATGTTGAACATTTTGATGCTTCCCTTTATGCATCTTGTAAATAGTTTTTGACATCTTAAATGTCATTTTGCAAAATGTAATTACACTAATATTCTGAGATGTAGTTTCATGAAAACAAATTACATTTTGACTTTAGTCAAAGTTAGGTGAGATTTTCCTAAATTAGCTCACCTAACTTTCCTAGATTTACTCTTCCCTCTCTTTTATAAATATGAGGGATTTCTATTGTAAAGTGGATCCTTTAGTATTTTGCAATGAAGTGTCTGCCCTTTTGAAGCAGAATTGTGAAACTTATTTATCAGAATGAATGGATTGATCAATAAAGAAGAAGATTGCAAACCAAACTTTGTGTTGGATCGATAATCTTATGAATTGATCTCATTTGGTGTGGTGATTAGCTTATGGAATCTGAAGGACTCTAAGTAATTCATGTAAACTTTGTGTTACATCCTTTATTTAGATTTACATTTGTCTTTTGTTTATCTTTGGTTGAATGATCTACAAGACTGCTTGTAATTATTCATGCTCTTTGGATACTATTGTTGAATGATCTACAAGACTTTGTGCTTGTAATTGTTCATGCTCTTGGATACTTTGGTTGGATAATCTACAAGACTTTGTGCTTGTGTTCATGTTGTTCGAGGAATTGTTGCGTCTAAGAAGACTTTGTGCTTCTAACGTGACAAACGACACACTTTTCACAGATCCACCATTGATAAAGGTATGGAACGAATTTGTGCCTTCGTGAGCTTTCCCTTTTATTTTACTAGTTTATTGTTAATCACTTCTGGTACCTCTACGCTTTGCTTTGACAAGATAGAGGTATTGGCATTACTGCTCGTTGTTAATTTAGAGTTATTGTGAATTGAGAACTTCCAACAGTGAAGCATTGTAAACATCTTCTCTGAAAAAAGAGAGAAGGATGAATGTAACACACCCCCCCACTTCGTAAGTATTGTGTACATTTTGTAATTACTTTGTTTGTTTTAGTATCACTTATGTCAGTAGTAAGAAGGGCACCTCCCCTTTCTTAGAGGAGAGATTCACATCTCACATAGTTGTGGCTGAAGTCCTAGTTGTGTAATCTATCGAAAAGTTGATTACATAATTTTCTCCCAACAGTTTTTTGGCGACTCCACTTGGGACACGATGCGCATTCTAAAGCCTCATGCTTTCATTTGAAGTATACATGTGTCCTTTTTTATTGTAATTTATTTTCTTGTAAGTTTTTCAAGATTTCACCAAGGACATGTAAATGGATGCTCAAGGTCCTTGGGGAAATGCTTTTGGTCCATTGAGCCTATTTTTACCCCTACATGCTCTTCCTGAAGGCTCACGGAAGATCTTTCCCAAGTTTTTTGGTGATGGACAACAACATCTTGACGAGCACATTGCTGCTTTCTACATCGCTTATGGATTTCATGGTGTTGAATACAAAGATGTATCTTTAAGGCTATTTGTGGAGACTCTCCAAGGCGTTGTTGTAGATTGGTTTTATCATTTGGCACCACGTATGATCACAAACTGGGCAACTCTCATAGACCAGTTTGAAGGAAGATTCAAGCCTCCTAGAGACGCTCATGCTTTGTTGGCTTAGCTCGCCTAGTTGAAAAAGGAATCTCACATGCCTATGCGTGAGTTCATTGCTCACTTCAACAAGTTGACACGAAGAATTACAACTGCTGCTCAACCTACAACTGAGAATTTGAAATGTTTCTTTGTAAATGCTCAAGTACCAAAGGTTGATTTCCTATTGAGAAGAGCAGTCCCAGCTACTCTTGCAATTGTACAGACCTTGGTGATAGAAATTGAAGATGATCTCATTCTTGTTGGGAAAATAAAAATTGAATCAAATGAATCTGAAGAAATCCCTTCTTTGGAGTTATTTTCTTCCATCACAAGGACGGATCCTTTGGTGAAAAGGTTGGTAAATGAGCTACTTGTCCTCAAAAATCAACTAGCTCATAATTTTGATGTTGGGAATCAACACAAGTTATCTTCACCTTCGAAGAGGCTTGCTCTTGAGGCACCATTAGTAAAAGCAGTAGCGAAGCATCCTGACTCCAATCCAAGTGATCTCACTATTCTCTTATGGGAAAAGGAAGTAGACATAGTTGGCGACTCCCATTTCTAGTTTATGTAGTCTCAGAAAGCCATTGATGAAAATCAAAAGGATGAAAGTCATTTTTCTGAAGTTCAAGTGAATGAATACGATCTTGTCTTGAGATCTGAAAAGATGGACATGCATGAAGGTCTCAGTCAAGTTGAAAAGAATGCATATGTGTTTCGAGGTCATGAACTTGAACACGTGTTGCATAAAAGAATTTCCCAAAGGCATGATGAGGATTTTCTTATAAATAATTTAGATTTTCCCAAGTTTGAAGATGGTGAACATCTTATTGAGGTATGCAGTGCAGTCATATCTTCATCTGAATCACATGAAGGAGATCATTCCGATCAACATGAGGTTGCCATGGTTGATGAATCAGTTGTTCAAGTAACAACTGGTAAGAAGCATTCAATCTTTGACAGATCAAGGGAATGTCCCATAAGACATCTTGCTTGGTTGGAGGCCAATGGGAAGACAGAGGTTCCACTTGCACCTGCGTGTGAAGATAAACTTGAGGATGCAGCTAAAGATGTATTTGTAGATGCACAAGAGCAGTCTGGATTTGATGATTCATTTTGGAGCAGCAGTATATCTGATATATTTTTAGAGGTAGTTGAACCTATTCATTTCTCCCATGAAGCAATGCCTCAACTTCATCTACATGTAGCTGCTAATGATCATGGAAGGCATTGCAAGCTGTTGAAGAAAGGCAGCTATTTTGTTGAACTTGTGAATGGTTTCATTTGAGAAGATTTCATTGATGGCTATTTTTCATTAGGTAGGTTTTTACCTTTTCAATAAGTGCATTTGCATAAGTTTGCATCTTGTTTTCATAAATTTGTTTTTCATCGTTGTCACCTGACTCCAAGCCCAATGGATAAAGGCACTTGAATTATGGAGTTCTTCTCCCTTCATTCATTTCAAAGAACGATTGAAGGAAGATCCCCAATAGGAGCCTGTCGTTATCATAGAATCTAGCAGCGCTCGATTCATGGATAACCCCCCTACAAAACTTGTATGTTTCCTAGGTTCGTGAAGTTCAAGCACGCAAAATGAGGTGATTTTCAATCCACCTCGAAGTGCATTCCAAAGCCTCAAACAATCAGTTTTAGCATCCCCCTATGTTCACCTCGCGAAGACCTTCGAAATGAGCTCCTTCGTGAAGTCTCACTGATCATACTTAGTTAAATTGTGAAAGATGCAGTTGTGCATAAAAAGTGATTTTCCAAAAATGTGTAGAAGTGCTAAAAAAGTGCGCTCTTACACATTGTTGCCTAACTCATCCAATTTTTTGGCTAAGTGTTGAAAGTGCAGGGGTGCCAAAAATCAACGACCCTGCATAAAAAGTGATTTTCCAAAAACGTGTAGAAGCGCTAAAAAAGTGCGCTCTTACACATTGTTGCCAGACTTGGCCAATTTTTTACTATGGCATTATTTTTAGCACCTTTGCACTTTTTCCAGACTTAGTCATTTTTTGTGCAATGGTGCTAAATTTTAGCACCTTTGCACTTTTCTTCCAGACTTAGCCAATTTTTGACTATGGCATTATTTTTAGCACCTTTGCACTTTTTCCAGACTTAGTCATTTTTTGTGCAATGGTGTTGAATTTTAGCACCTTTACACTTTTGGCATTTTTTATCTTAGTCTCTTCAAACTTGCTCTATTTCCATTCCGGACCCTGTTTCTTCGCTCCCGCATCGTTTTTTGTGCCTAGTTGCTCGTTTCATGCTTGCTCAACATTGTTTCTCACTTCACGCTTCCTAATGCTACTTTTTTTGCTAACGCTTATTGATTCACCATCCTTGCAGTTTCTCTCCAGATTTCATCAAGTGATCCTAAAGGTGACATGTTCTAATCCAGTGAACTATCCTAGATCTACAAAGAAGTCGTTATGCAGCAAGTTGAGGATGACAGTTTTTCCCAAAGCCTCAATACATATCATTTGTGATATACAACTGACACTTGATAATCTCAAGACGTGTCTTCGCGGGTGCAAGAAAATCCATTCATTTGCTAGAGGTTCGATCACAAGAGGTCACACCCTTGTAGATTACATAGTCGACCCAGATGATGCATTCATACAGGAGACCAAGAAGAAGTATGAAGACTCCGCGCCCAAAGCAAGGAACCATGAAGATTCTTGATCTCCGATGTTGAACATTTTGATGCTTCCCTTTATGCATCTTGTAAATAGTTTTTGACATCTTAAATTTCATTTTGCAAAATGTAATTACACTAATATTCGAGATGTAGTTTCATGAAAAAAAATTACATTTTGACTTTAGTCAAAGTTAGGTGAGATTTTCCTAAATTAGCTCACCTAACTTTCCTAGATTTACTCTTCCCTCTCTTTTATAAATATGAGGGATTTCTATTGTAAAGTGGATCCTTTAGTATTTTGCAACAAAGTGCTGCCCTTTTTGAAGCAGAATTGTGAAACTTTGTGTTCATACTTTGTGAATGAAATTTGATCAATAAAAAGAAGATTGCAAACCAAACTTTGTGTTGGATTCGATAATCTTATGAATTGATCTCATTTGGTGGTGATTAGCTTATGGAATCTGAAGGACTCTAAGTAATTCATGTAAACTTTGTGTTACATCCTTTATTTAGATTTACATTTTGTGTTTTGTTTATCTTTGGTTGAATGATCTACAAGACTTTGTGCTTGTAATTATTCATGCTCTTTGGATACTATTGTTGAATGATCTACAAGACTTTGTGCTTGTAATTGTTCATGCTCTTTGGATACTTTGGTTGGATAATCTACAAGACTTTGCGCTTGTAATTGTTCATGTTGTTCGAGGAATTGTTGTGTCTAAGAAGACTTTGTGCTTCTAATGTGACAAATGACACACTTTTCACAGATCCACCATTGATAAAGCTACGAAACGACTTTGTGCCTTCGTGAGCTTTCCCTTTTATTTTACTAGTTTATTGTTAATCACTTCTGGTACCTCTACGCTTTTCTTTGACAAGATAGAGGTATTGGCATTACTACTCGTTGTTAGTTTAGAGTTATTGTGAATTGAGAACTTCCAACAATGAAGCATTGTAAACATATTCTCTGAAAAAAGAGAGAAGGATGAATGTAACACACCCCCCCACTTCGTAAGTATTGTGTACATTTTGTAATTACTTTGTTTGTTTTACTATCGCTTCTGTCAGCAATAAGAAGGGTGCCTCCCCTTTCTGAGAGGAGAGATTCACATCTCACATAGTTGTGGCTGAAGTCCTAGTTGTGTAATCTATCAAAAAGTTGATTACATAATTTTCAGCCAACAAGCTTGAGAACTTTCCTTTGAGGTGGGAGCAACTTCAACCTTCCCCTCGCGAGAGGGCATTTTCTTCCTTTCGAATTCCTTGATGAAGTGAACATCTTTCGTAAGGATTCCTTGATGATGAATCGATTTGAGATAAAAACATCTCTTCCGCACTTTTAAACAACACGTCCCTTGAGTGGACCCCTTCTCTCTTCACATTGGGTTCTCAAGGGACCCCTTTAAAAAATTTCCAATCTATCGACGGTTTGCATGACTTTCTGCTTACTTTCTTGCGTGGCCACTTTCGGGTATATTCTATCTGCGAGTAAAAATGTCACTTTGTAGGTGTGCCTATAAAGCCACTTTCCAACTCTGCAAAGTCTCCCTTCCTTGGGTTTCCTCCATGTGAGAGATCTTGGGGGATACCTCCCTGTAGGTTTGTAGGCCTATAGGGCACTTCTTTTGAGCTTCCTCCATGTGAGAGATCTTGGGGGTCGCTCCCCTATAGGTTTGTGGGTCTGTAGGGAAATTTTTCTAGGTTTCCTTCATGCGAGAGATCTTGGGGGACACCTTTCCTACAGATATGTGGGCCCGTAGGGTGCTTTTCAGGGGTTTCCTTCGTGCGAGAGATCTTGGAGGACACCTTCCTTGCAGGTTTGTGGGCCTGTAAGGAATTTTTTCTGGGTTTCCTCCATGTGAGAGATCTTGGGTTACAGGCCTATAGGGTGCTTCTTCTGAGCTTCCTCCATGTGAGATATTTTGGGGGTCACTCTCCTACAGGTCTGCGGGTCTGTAGGGTGCTTTTTATGGGTTCCCTTCATGCAAGAGATCTTGGAGGACACCTTCCCTGCAGGTCTACGGGCATGTAGGGTGCCTTTCTAGGGATTCCTTCATGTGAGAGATCTTGGAGGACACCTTCCTTGCAGATCTATGGGTCTGTAAGGCACTTTTTTCTGGGTTTCCTTCATGTGAGAGATCTTGGAGGACACCTTCCTTGTAGGTTTGTGGGCCTGTGAGGCGCTTACTTCTCGGGGCTTCTTTCATGTGAGAGATCTTGGGGGTCACCTCCTTGTAGGTCTGTAGGCCTATAAGATGCTTTCATTCTACAACTTCATAGTTCTATAGGGCTATGGAGTCCTTTTCCTACCCTGTACTTTCAAGCTCACCAGATTGTGGTCTACTACCTCGACAGTTCAGGTATAAATTTCTAACCCTATTCACTCTTCGATCTACTTTACTGAAGCATTCATCAGTATCTGTGCTCGCTAAAGTGGGGGAAAAATGTATAGGAGTGAATTTGCGCCCCTTATGCAAATTCCCCCTTTACACATCCTCACCTTAGAGAACCAAATCCAAAGGCGAAATTCCACATCAGCTAGCTAATTTCCTTCCACTTGGAATTTGTTTGTTGTGTCAATAGAAGAATATTTGTCGGGGACACCTACACGGCATGCAGACGTCCGTGCGACACGCTTACGTCCCTAATGGATTCTTGCTTCTAAAGTTGGCACAGACATTACACTTCCTATTGGGAATGGTCTGTAATGTCCCTTTTCAACCAACCTACCTCAAAAAATATAGATTATTCCTTCTTCTCCTTCAAATTCATCTATCTTCACTTCATTTGGGTCCTCTAAGCATTCAAATCATCTCTTTTCGCAATCTTCAAGAATTCACTTCATCCTTCTTCACAATTTCTTAGCATTTCCAACATTCTCAACACTCCATAAACTTTGTTAAAAAAGTTTGAAGCAAGCCATTGCAACAGGGGCTTAAGGTTTTACAACACCTGCCTTCATTGCAGTCGAGGCTATGGTCAATGTTCAAGCTCTCTTTCTCCATCATTGGCTAGTGAGCTCTTGGTGGAGGTGGTAACGTTTCACTCCTCTCCTTTACGATTTGGTTGAGTGGCTATATATTATTTTGTAGTGTAATTTGTGTGCTTCCTTTCTTTACTTCTTTATCATACATTTCTCTATTGTTGCTATTTGGCTGTCTATGGAGGTGGAAACACCAAAATGAGGGTTCGATTGAGGCAGACCTCTATACAACCCCAAAAAATTTCCCCTCTTTCTTGTGTGTCTGTGGACATGCATTTGGAGCTAGCTAGCGAACAAGCGCTTTTGTGAGATTGTCTTCATCACCCTAGTTCTTATCTATTTACTTTATCATTTCAGTATCTATTTTGCATACTTTCTCGTTATGTTTTTACCATCTAGATTGAACTAGCTAGGTTATTAGTAGGCCTTTTTGGCGGTTTTACTATGTTCACTATTTTTTGGCCGTACAAATGCCAGCGCGCCTGAGAGACGCCAATGCGCTGCACTGACATCCCAAAACTACATTGCCATCCTCAGAGAGAGAACTTTCTGAGGCACAAAAATGACTCCAAAAAGCCAGCTCGCCTAGCCCAAACTAAAGTTCGAGTGTGTAGAGTGATCAAAGGACTTTATAGTCCTCATCATTCTCATCCTTCATTTCAAACACCCGTTTAGAGTGAGGTAAGTTAGGGCAGCCTTCCGCTCTTGGCTCTCTATGACCTAGGGCCTTGATGTGCTTGGTCCCCCTCTCTTACAGTTGTACCTTAAGCATTATCAATATCCACTAACAAGTCACAATTGATTTCTCACTTCTAATAAGAACTTATAAATATGTTGACATTTGTCTCCATTCTAGAGACTTTATATAGGAATTTGGTTGTGTGGAAAATTCATCCCAAAATAGAAGTATAGCATTGATATTTTCACCACCCACACTTATTTTTATTCGTATACAAGTTTAATTCTAATAATATAAGAGAATTATTGAATTGTTACATTAAAATAACATTGAATAAAGATGTAATAATCTAAAACTAATTTATTAATAGAAATAATATAAATATACATATCAACATTTATATCTTTGATAATGTAGCACGTATAAAGGTGCCTGTAAAATGTACATAAGAAAGTTACTGAGTAACATAATCTTGCTAGTATCAGAATGCAATATTCACATACATTTATCAAAATTATGACAAATTTCTTCACATATATTTATCAAAATTATGAGAAAAAATCATTCCTCAGAAAATCATATCCCACTGTGACCAACTGACAATGTCCCACTAAAGTGACATTATAGAAATTCAAAAAGGATGCCAAGTTGCAATGACTCCTTCATTCAAGAAGTGTGGAATATCCCTAGGTGCAAGGATTCCCACTCTAATGTGCACAATAGCCAAAACATCCCCTATGCCTCCTAGATAATCATGTTGAACCATCAAATTTACTAGGAACAACACATCAACCTATGGAAATCCAATGTCTAGTAAAGAATCCACAAACCGTGAAGAAATATTGGTGTTCACCTGATATCTATCTACAACTTCTACAAATTTAAATCCCAACACAATCTTGATAAAGACTATAGTCCATCTGTTGTGTAACCTAAAAATTTGTGTAAGTCTTTGGCTAGTAATTGCTCTTAGGAAGGCTAATTATCGTCAAGGACTAGTTAGACAAATTGATGTATCAAATTCCATAACGATTTTTGAACCAGAGCTTTAATCAAGATTATGATAAACTTCATTAGTAATTCCAATAGAATATAAAAAAATTTGGACCTTGGTTCTATATCCCACTATGGTGAAGCACTAGCTAGTAATTAAAAAATTTAATACAAAAGATATTGCATAATCTAATAAAGGATCTTCATCTTATTGTCTTACCTCAATTTACATGTTTTGAATTTAATTTTGTTAGAATCTTGAATAATTAAATTTAATTGAAAGGTGAACCAAATTTCCAATTGTTGCATTCACACTTTGTCAACACATGGGAGAGTCATTGCAAATGTTGTTTGGATTGACATGTGGCTTCAAGAAGAGTACTTCAAAGCATTGAAAATATAGAGAGCTAAATGGCTTGTTGTACCTTAATCATTATCAATATCCACTAACAAGTCACAATAAATTTCACTCACTTCTAATCAAAACTTATAAATATGTTGACACTTGTCTTCATTCCAAAGACTTTACGTAGGAATTTGGGTGTGTGGAAAACTTGTTCCAAAATAGAATGATATATAGCATTTGATATTTTTGCCACCCATGCTATGATATTTTTTATTGGAATACCAGTTTAATTCAACACAAAAATATTTCATTGGTTTAAATACGAGTTTAATTCATCGACAATAAAATTTCATTGGTTTGAATACAGGTTTAATTCACCAATAAAAATATTTTATTGGTTTGAGTACAAGTTTAATTTGCCAACAAAAATATTTTATCAATTTGAAAGTAGGTTTAATTTTCCAACAAAATAGTTTATTGGTTTGAAAGTAGGTTTAATTCACTAATGAAAATATTTTATTGATTTGAAAATAGGTTTAATTCGTCAATGAAAATATTCTGTTGGTTTGAAAACAAGTTTTAATCGCCAATGAAAATATTTTATTGGTTTCAATAAAATTATAATTTTACAAGATTTTCTACAAACTTCTAGTGATTACAAAAGATTCACCAATTGAATTTATATCTTTTTTCTCGAAAATAGAAAAAAATTACCAATAATATTTTTTTTTAGAATAATACAAGATTCACCAGGTTTTTACATCTTTTTCGAGGGGGGTTTCTTAAAGTTATCCTTGCTAGTCTCCCATTCATTTGAAGGTATTATGCTTCAGAGGATGGACCTACAGTAAGTCATCACACCTTTACTACTAGTTAGGTTGTTAATGTGCTTGGAGTGTCTTACTTGTTTAGAGGTCAATAAAACCATTCAGCCTTGTCACCTTGAAAAATGTCTACAATTGTCATGTATATTGTTTGAAGTGTTTTCTTGCAAAATTTTCTCAATACACTCAATTTACACCAAAAACAGTCAAAATAACACAATTAAACCTTACAATCTTGTATTTGTCTATCATGTTGTGGATTTGATTATCCTTTTGTGCAACTGTTTGTCAAACAGAAGTCAAAAAACCTAGTTTTAGATTAGAGTTTTGTTACTGTGCAATCCTAGGTCACAACTATTTTATCCAAACATAATTGCACCTCTTTGTGGCATAATTTCTACTTATATGTTTGCAATTACTATTTACCTATACATAATTGTTGCTTATTTGGGTGCAATTATTGCTTATTTGTGTGTAATTATTGTTGTCTATGTGCAATTTTTTGCTTATCTAGGCACAATTGCTTCTTATCTAGGTGTATCTATTGTACAGAGTGGTGTAATTGTCTATGACTATCAGAAACCTAAATCTATTACCAAAATTGAACTATTATCTATTTCTACTTAGAATACCACATTAGAAACTCAAGTTGTCGTAATTGTTTTATTTTATGGTGTAATTTCTCTATATTTTTGTGTAATTGCTCTATTAGATAGACCACTTGTTATCATTAGACCTTATTATATTATACATAGACCTTAATCAAACCAAAATTGACACCTATTGGTTTATTATAAAGTTAGACCCTTGGATTTAATCATTTATCTCATTTATTTTAATCCTTCATGTCTTGTCAATCAAAGTCTAGGTCCAAATTTAGACTTGATTTACCGTATCCCCATTATCACCATCTTTTCACACATCCAAAAATTAGACTCATTTAGTCTACCTAGATCTTGTGTTCATGTTAGTTTGATGTTTTCCTTTGAAATTTTTCCTTCTCAAGGTACAATATTAAGTTAGCTTATCCATGAGTAGTTTGACTTAGGAGCTTCTAAGTTAACCTATTCCACCCTTATCCTAAATTTATTTTTAGATTCACAAGTATAGTCCAAAACTTAACACATTTTTATCAAAATATTGATCACCAAATCCTAAGATCTAGTTATACTTCGTGTTCATGTCCACCTTATTCATCCATCCCACTCAAATTAGAAGGTCTTAGCATCTCCTATATGCCAGTAAAAATAAGTTCTCAAGTAAAATAAATGCAACATCTAGATCCTAACATGATGAACACAGATGCAAATCCATTCCAAGAAACAAAAAATGAACTCCCACATATGTATGGACCAATGGATTTTTCAATACCACCTCCATTGAGTCCTAGACATAGTCCCAACATTGATGGGTTCGTATGGGATGTAATGCCCAAAAATTTGGTTAAAGCCCAACAAGACCCTAATACAATGAAACTAGTTGAAATAGTTTTTGCAACCAACCCGAATTAGTACTTCTTGTTGCTTTCCCGACAAGGAGCTAAATTTCCACCCACATTCGACATAAAAAATATCTAAAATGTCACTAATAACATTCCATCCCTGACCTTGGGGGAAACTAGTTCCAATAACTCCATACCACCTTCCCTACAACCAAACAACAATCTCATTGTCCAACCCCCTAACAATCCTCCCATTAATTACTTGCAAATTATTGTAAACATCCCACAAAGAACCATTTCTACTAATTCTACACAAGTGACAGTATCACCCACACATACTCATGCTCCCACATACTCTATGCATATCACCAACCCATTATACAACATGACATCCAGCCAAACTCTTTCCCCACATCTATAATTAATACACATACACAAGAATCTCATATTTCACAAGCACCACCACCATATACAACACATAATCCACTACCATTATATCTAATATTCACATACCAGGTAGTCAATACATCGCCTATCCAAACTACAACCTTGTGACACAACCTCCATAGGAACCCATCTATAATCCTAATTATAACACCTACCAACACACCTCCACACAAAATATCATGAATTCATAGAAATACACCCATACCCATAACTACATACATCCACAACATAGCATCCCTCCATAATATCAAAAGCATTCACAACATTATGCTAATGCCAATATATCTACTCATGCTTACAATCCCCAAAACTATCCATATAGTCATCAAAATATATCATCATAAAACTTCCCCCATGGTCAACAATCGTCACATCCCACATCCACCTAAAATTCCATTAATGTACCACTTATAACAGATCACAACAATCTAGCTCTCCAAATCCAAAATTTGCTACAAAAAATTGTCAATATTAACATGGGGCCACTGAAAAAGAGCTATGCATTAGAAGACATATGCCCCTATATGTTTGATAGGACTTTACCTATGCCATCCTTTCCACATCATTTTTAAATACCCAAATTCCATAAATATAAAGTAAAGGGAGACCCTTGTGATCATATGAGAGAGTTCTATGTAGCTTGTTTAGAGGTTATGCATAACAATACTTATCTAATGTGCCTCTTCTCAAGAAGTTTAGGAGGGCAATCCATGGAGTGGTTTTCTCAACTCCTTGCTAGCATAAGGACTTTTAGTGAACTAGCTAAGAATTTTATCTCACATTTCTCCTATAATATAAAGCATGAAATGATAATGACTAATTTGTGTACTATGAAACAAAACATTGGAGAAACATTTGCCTCTTTCTTACAAAGATGGAGAAAATTAGCTAGTAAGATTCCATGTCATATCCCATATAAATAGCTAGTTTAAATGTTCATTCAAAACATGAACACTGAACTAGGGTTCCACCTAAAAATTTTATGTTCAAATTCTTTTGATGAAGTCACCGAGAAGGGACTTACTATCAAGATATTCTTAATTGTTAAAATCTTCAAAGAAAACAAAGATTACTCAAATTCTTCAAATGAAAAGTCCTGTTATTGGAAAAAAATAAAAATGTTGTTAATGATGGTGTGGTTGATGCCAAAATGGCTCAAACTGCTCAACCCACCTTACACATACAAGTGCCAAACAATGTTTAGACATCAAAAAATGTACAAGATAACATGCAAAGAGCACCTCCTAGACTCAATAGCAACCCACAAAAAAATTACTCCTCTAGGAGATCCCATTGAGTTTGTGCTTCGAAAATTAATCAAAGTGAATATAGTCACTCTACTAGAAATTAGGCAATATGAACCACAAGTAAAACCTATGTGGTGGAAGGACACTAATTTTTGTGATTACCATAGGGTAAAATTACACACAAGTCCCAATCGTTTCAAATTAAATAGCCTAATTCAGGACTTAATCAACAAGGGAGACATTGGTGTGGATAATAAAAATAATTCCTTGAAAAATGACCACATGATCTTCAAGGATCCATTACACAACCACGAAAAAGGAAATGCCCCTAACTAGGGTAGTACCTCAAGCAACAATGCTAATTATACAATTTCCAACTATGATTATACAATTATCCATATTCAAGAAGTTGACAACTAAGTATCCACTATTACTATAAAGAACAAAATCCATAATGTAACGTCACAACCCACAAAGGAAAAATTACTCTACAAGGAGCAACATATAGAAACCCCACTACACCATAATACAATCTTATAGATTAATTGAGTAACACATTGGCTCAAATTTATAGAGATTTTGTGCATATCACTGGTTCATAAAGAGATATTAGAAAAATTTCTCAGGGAATCATCAATATTGACAGATCTGAATAAGGGCCAATTTCAAGCTATGTTTGATAATCTCACCTCTATCCATCATCTAACCTTTTCTGAAAAAGATATGAAATACCATTCCTCTACTCACAAAAAATCCCTCCACTTGGAAATATTTGTCCATAAGCACCGAATAAAATGAGTCCTAATAGATGGTGGTGTTGGTTTGAACATATGCACCTTAAAATTGGTGAAAACACTAGGATACTTTGAGGAAGTTATAGATTCAACTAAGAATATATTGATAAGAGCTTATGATTATGTTGAAAAACCCTCCAAAGGGACCATTACTCTTTCAATCAGAGTGGGAACAACAATCAAGGACACACTATTTGAAGTACTGGATCTAGAACTCCCATACAATGTACTTCTTGGTTTCCCATGGATTCATGTCATACAGGCCATACCATCAATTTTTTACAAGTGTCTCAAGTTCTATCATAATAAAAATAAACTCACCATTCTGATAGATCTAGATACTTTTCCATATTGTAGTAGCTTGATGGGATACACCACTTCTTCATGTTCCTAACAACACTGAAGCATCCTCCTCTAATTCCTTCATAGACCCATTGGAACTAACTCAAATATCTACTCAGTCCATGGTTACTCTTGAGGTTAAGATTTGGGTCGAAGACAAGGGGTGTAGGGAATATGATATGAAACAATATTTTTGTGTAGATGAACTTCTATCATCACCTAGATCATATATAAAACCAATCAAAACACAAGCAATAGCCAATGTAATAATCAAATGCAGTCTGACCACTTTTTCCAAATGGGGGGAACTAGATAAAGAATTTGTAGAAGACAAAATATCTAAGTGTATTTACAAAGATAAAGAAGATATTGTCATATTACCAGTTGAAAAGTATATTAAAGGATTTTTGATAATGGAACACATGGGGTATGATGGTCATAGTGGACTTGGTGCACAGAAGCAAGGGATAATGGAACCTATCTGAGTAACTGTCAAACCACGCTTTATAGGGCTAGGATTTGGGAAACTAGATATTGTGTCTTCGAATACCAAAAATACACTTGTAGATGTAGATAAAACTCCTTTTATTGATAATTCATCTAATGAGGATACCGATAATGACTCCTTCGAGTGTATTTCTGACCTATTCCACGATCATAGAATTTTCACCATATCTTATATATCTTTCAAACCTGCACCCTCTGACAACACCCTTTCAATTTTCTATCCCAACTCATAGATTATGCCTAGTGAGATCCACCTAGCATAGACATATTCCAAAATAATAAAGCTATCATCGAGTTCTTGGGACTTTGATACAAGATACCTCTAGGAGATCACAGAGAATGATTCATTATTGAGCTAGAAATAATGACCTACTTTGGGGAGCATGCCAAACATTTCAGTAGCAAAAACATAAAAGTTATAAATAGCCCCCCTGTGAAAACCACCATGTGGAACTTTTGAACCATAAATTAGGAAAAATAAAGGACATATCTAAGGGTGAAAACCTTTATGAGACACCCAAGGATGGAAGGTTTGAAAATCTCCCCATGGATCAAGAGAGATCTCCAATTCTTATTCAAAAGTCCAAGGAAGAAAACATTAGTACCATAGACAATATCAAGGTCACATTCTTTGTAGCTTCATTCTCTGAGGAGGAAAGAGTTAAATTTATGGAATTCTTCCAGAATAGACAAATAAACTTCACATGGCCCTACATGGACATGCTTGGATTTTACCCTAATCTAATACTACACATCTGACAGTAACATCGAGGGAAAAACCAATAAAGAAAAAGCTATGCAAAATGCACCCTCAAATAGCATTGTTGGTCAAAGTATAACTTCAAAAGTTGTTATATGTATGTTTCATTTGACCAATTGATTATCCCAAGTGGATATCAAACTTGGTCCCTGTCACTAAACCCACTAGGGGCATCCAAATATGCATGGATTTTAGAGACCTAAATAAGGCATGTCCAAAAGATGATTTTCCTTTACCTAACATAGATATGATTATGGATTTAACAACAAGGAATGGCATACCATCCTTAATGGATAAATTCTTAGGATACAATCAAATTCACATTGCCACTAAGGACCAATATAAAACAACATTCACTTGTCCATGGGGAACCTTTTGTTGGAATGTCATGCCCTTTGGCCTTAAAAATGTCAGAGCTACCTACTAACGAGCTATGATAGCTATCTTCCATGACATGATGCATATCTTTATGGAAGATTATGTTGATCATCTACTAGAAAAGTCACTCACCAGAGAAGGTCATCTGGACATATTGGCTAATTTTTTTGATAGACTAGAGTATAACCTTCGGCTAAATCCTAAGAAGTGTGTCTTTGGGTAACATTTGGGAAATTATTGGGATACATTGTATCTAGAACAAGCATCAAGGTAGACACCATGAAGCTAAAAGCAATACCTCCTCCCACCACTCTCAAACAACTATGAAGTTTACAGAGAAAGCTCCAATCCATTCATCACTTTATTTCACAGCTAGCAAATAAATTTCACTCTTTTATACAACTTTTGCATAAGGGTGTTACATTTAAGTAGGACAAGAATGATCAAAAGGAATTCCAACAACTAAAATATTATCTGGAATCTCCTCCAATATTAATACCACCAGTTCAAGTGTCACATCCCATTTAATTAGCTTATCTTAATCACTTAATTACTATATTAATTGCTTAATATCAAGTGATTAGGAAAGACAATTTGGTTATGATAATTATTACTCGAAGGGTACAATTAAGAATGATTATGATGACGATGATAATTAAGCATACTATTTCATGAATTGTTGACATTTAATCATATTGGAGAGAGAGTATCATCGAGAAGGTTCTAGCAGATGGAGGTAACCTATCATGATGCAATCACAAACACATGCAATTAAATTCATGTAGTTAGGTTGCATATATGTGTGTAATTAAGATTAGTAATTTCAAGTTCTTATAATAATTGTATTATTTTATGAATGGTTCTTATATACAATTATATGAGAATAAAATCTCTTTATTGAAATCTAAGTTTGAAAAATATTTTGGAGGGATCATGTCGGTGTTGGGTCATGAACCAAACTTAGCACAAGAGTGTGCTACTAGTTGATACATAGTTGCATTTTGACAAATGAACCCAAACTAAATGGGAATTGGCATAGAAATGAAAATATCATCTTTATTTAATTATTATTATAATAAGAATATAGAATTATTAATTAATAAATAATAATAAATTTTAATATTAATATTAGTACAATAAAGAAATAGAATTAATATTATCATTAATTATTATTATAAGTTATATTATAGTTTCTTCAAAAGAAAATACTAAAATTATTTAAATAAACAACTAACCAAAAGTTTTATCTTTCCCTCTCACGTGCATTGTTAATGCTTGCACAAATTGCATGAGATTCTAACGTGGAGGGGACTAATAAAAAGTTATAAAATCTGGCCTTACACTTGCGAGTTGCCTTGCCAAAAAAAAAGAAAAAGAAAGAAAAGGTTTGGAGAGGATTTTTGTTGGTTGGTTGGAGAGAGATGTAGGGAAGGAATATGTAGGCTTCATGGAGGGCATTACAGAAGGTCTAGAAACTTGGCTTCACATGTGCCAATTGCAAATTGCTTAAATTTTTCTAAAGGAATTTTCTTAAAGGGGAATTGTTATTATGGAGGGGAAATGAGATAGAATATGTAGGATGTAGGGAGGAGACTGCAGAGGATGCTAGGAGAATAAGAGAGATATTAATTGCTACTACAGATGACCATGCCAATAGATCCTCAAATCCTGATTTTTTGATGGGTAAAATTTCATCAGGTAAGGGTTCAATTCATTTTAGAAGAAAGAGTAGAATATGAGATAGAACTTGACAGTGACCAATGTATTATATGTCAAAGCTTTGTTATTTGAGTGAAATCCTTCTTAAATAATGATCTCGATTTGTAATTTATAAGAAAATTGCCATGATCTTCCAAAGAATTAGTAAAACTCTTATTAAATTAGAGTTTTGCATGGATTCCTTTAGGTTATTATGCAGAATTTTAATTCCACAAATAACTTTTATTTGCCAACTATCAGTCTATATTTTTGCGCAAGGAAATGTGTCAACTGAAATTGTGTTTACCCTATTGAGGGAACAAATGGAGTAGTATATTCATGCTTCTCAGGAGTCTACATTTCAAGGTGAGCCATAAGTTTTCGATCAGTTGCCTAGCAATAACATTTAAATGGATTTTTTTGGCTCTTTCTTTTAAAATTTCTGCAAGTATACCATTAGCTAATTGAAGGAGGCTACCTTCATTAGAATGTATTTATAGCCAAACTTTGGGTTTGGTTATTTTTTTCAAGGAAGGGGTTAAAAATTTGATCACTAGTAGGTGGATAAGGGCTTTGGATTTGTCATGATTCATTACATTGTTTCAGTTTGTTGCATATCTTTTGACCTGTTGTTACATATTCATTTGTTGAATGATTGATTGCATACCCATTTGTTGATATACTTTAAGCTGATGTTGCATATCTTATGTTTGGCCATTTGTATTAGTTGTCATGAGTTAATTATATTTGAGGGTGGAATGGAAACCATTGAATTAGTTTAGTGTGGAATTTTGCATGAGCTCTCAATATATATCTTTTTGGAAACTATGTGTTCAACATCTTAATAGAATGTGAATCCAATAATCTCTTGTCTAATAAATATTTCAATTATATGAACCCTTAATTATTATAGAATACCATCCAAGGATTTCATGAATATAGCCACTATTTTGTTATCCAATTAGTTTTTCACTTAACAAATGATTTAAATAACAAAAATTATATGACTATCATGTGGTCAAACTGTTGTTTTGGGTAAATAGTGAGTTGTGCTATAGATAAGACTTCTATTAAGAGGTTGGGATTCTTGAAAAAACATTTCTGGGTTTTATTCCTCATTCCTCCACCTTTCTATAACATATCAAAGTTTTCGATTTGATTTAGTAATGTAAGAGTTATGACCATTTGAACATTGTCCTTTTGACTATAATATACAAATTCAAAACTACTAGTTGATTTATAGATTGCAATTATCACGAGTCTAAATAATAATAATTTTTATTTATAAAGGTGTGGTTAAATGTACGTGAAAATATTTAAATGGTTCAAATTCCCTTCATGGGTTTCCTTCCATGTTGATTGGGTGATGACCTACAACCACTTATGTCATGAGGAGGAAGTAAGATCATCTATATCACTTAATAGTGAGTGGAGTTATGGAAGTGTGTTTAGATTGTGTATTAACTTCTTTTATGGGCTAACCAATAAATATTATCACTTTGAAAATACACTAGCTAAGTAAAACCTCATAAAGATTGAATTTCAGCTATGGGTTTTCTTTTGGTGTTGTTAATCTACTCCTTTAAATGTCCAGATATCATAGCGAGATGATTGAGACATTTTTATGATGTAAACATGGGTTTTCATTAACTCCCACCCATGAGTGCATTACTTAGATTGAGTGCATTCTCTTCCACATAAGTATGTTCATGGGAATAAGTGCATTAGATATATTTTGCATGAGCATATAGGTATGCTATCTTGATAGTGTTTCACATAATGAACTAGATTCCATCATGCATGTTGTTACATATGGCTAGATCCTTTGTGATGGGTTGGGATTATCTAGTGGAGTAGCACGGGGAAGCAAATGCTTCATGGTAGGGTGGATATCACCTTGATGATGCTCTCTCTCTCTCTTTCTTCTACTTCAAGTTATAAAAGGAAATTATATAGGTTCTATAATGAAAATGATGATATAGTGTTTATTTTGTGTATTATTTATTTAGATGAGTAAATGAATTTTAATACTTATATTTGTCATTTACAACATGATATATTTGAATTGTTATGAAAGAGCATGGCTGCTATAATTATATTGGTTGCATATGTTATCAATCCAATTTCAAAATGTGTGTACAAGCAGTTGTAACTTATTATGATTCAATATTTATACTTATGCTAAGGTATTGAAAATGGACTTGTGATAATTGTAGTAGTTGCAGGATCATTCTATATGTTAGAAAATAAAAGGCCAACTGTTTGACTCCTTTAGATTGGATCTACATTAGCTTCATATATTTTATTTGTTTCCATACTTAAAGAGTGATTAATTGAGTGGTTATTCACTAATTTACATACTTTATTAGTGATTATTTGGGTGGTTGTTACATTAGGACAAGCCTTTAATATTGCATTTTCCACACCAATAGCATTGGGTGCACTCCTTGCACAACACGATGAAACAGGTAGAGAAAGGGTGGCCTATTACATCATCCATACTCTAGTAGGTTATGAACTCAATTATACACCAATTGAACATGCCTATTTAGTGGTTGTTTTTGCTTCACAAAATCTAAGACATTATATGCTCAAACCATCAAAATAAACTTATTGTAAAAATTGATCCTCTCAAGTATTTTTTGAACAAGGCCACACTAATAGGGTGACTAGCTAAATGGGTTATCATCTTGAGTGAATTTGACATTGAATGAATCAACAAGAAGGCTATCAAAGGGAAAGTCATTGTAAATCAATTAGTAGATTCCCCTATTACAGCTAATCACTCACTAGTATCATATTTTCTAGATGATGGTATATTCACGATGACCCCTACTCATATATGGAAATTATACTTTGATGGCTCATACAATCGACATGGAACAAGAGCAAGTATACTATTTATCACCCCCCATATGATTGTATACCCAAATCATATCATTCAGTATTCCCATGTACAAAAAATATAACACAACATGAAGCACTAATCATGGGTTTTAGGACAACAATACAATGGAAACTCAAGTAAATACAAGTCTATGGTGATTACCAGCTAGCTATAAAGCAAGTGAATGAGGAGTACCAAACCAAATATGAGAAACTTCTACCTTATAAGAAAATGGTAGATAGTTTTAAATAGTACCTCAATGACATCATATTCAAGCAGGTTCCAATAATAAACAACAAAGCAACAAATGTCATGGATACCATTGGATCTCTCTTAGACATGAACCATAATACCCAATAGTGTGAAATATTAGTGCAAAAACTCTTAATCCCTACATTCAATGTCTTAGAGTCTGAACTTGTGTGTGAAATTGTTGGTCCCAATTCCCTCTGGTACCAAGACATATACAATTACGTCTGTTAACAAATCCTTCTACCCAACTTATCTAACACCTAGAGAAAATATTTTATTCAATGTTCATCCTGCTTCCTCATTCCAGGTAGTACACTCTATTGAAAGAGATTTCACGGTACTCTCCTTAGGTGTCTTAACTCAGATGAAACACAAACTACCCTATAGGAGGTACATGACAATATTTGTGGGTCATACTCTAGTGGTCCAAACCTAGTGAAGAAATTGATGAGAATTGGATATTATTGGTCAACAATAGAACAAGATGCCCACATGTTTTCTTGCAAATGTCACAAGTATCAGCAACATAGATATTTTATACACGCACCGACTCAAGAGCTTCAAGCCATCACCACATCATGGCCTTTCTCTTAGTGGGGGCTCAACTCCATAGGAAAAATCCATCCCCCATCATCCAATGAACACAATTTCATTATCACAACCATAGAATACTTTACTAAATATATTGAAGTCATTCCTTTAATTGACATTGCTAGAAAGCAAATTGCTAATTTTATCCTAGAAACTATATCATTTATCGATATGGTATTCCCTTGACCATTGTCACTAATAATGGCCGCCCATTCAAGAACCAATATGTTTGCGAGCTTTGCAATAAGTTTCACATCCAACACTGCTATTACACCCTTATTATTTACAAAGTAACAGTCAAGCAGAGGCATCAAATAAAACCATATTGAAAATCCTTAAGAATACTTTCAATGATGTTGGTTATGACTAGCACATCCACCTTCACCTTGCACTATGGGCATATTGAGCTAGCATTTGCGCCACCTATAATCCCTAGCCTTTGAAGCTAAAAAAAATTTACCTATTGAGGTTGAGCTCCCATCAATCATAGTTTCTCTATAGAAAATATAGAGTTTCTAAACTACATGAATTAGAATTACTAAGACAATGACATCTTAATGCACTCAATCACTTGCAAGTCTATCAAAACCATCGCTACCATAATTACAATAAGAAGGCCATCTCACCGAATTTTGAGATAGGAGACTTGGTACTTAAGGAAAATCAAAAGAATTGGTAAGAATGTGAGAGGAAAGGGAAAATTTAACCTAACTATTTAGAACCCTTTGTCATCACAGTAGATTATGGATCAAGAGAATATCAGCTCACCACACCTGAAGGAGAACCGTTAGAAGAGTATATCAATAGTGGTCACCTAAGGAAATTCTATGCTTGATCCTTAGAGGGAGCCGACTAACTCCTAGACAAAATGCACCTATGTACATACAAAAACACATAAAACATACATCAAAACATGCATAACATGATGGCATGGTGTAGTGCGGGGCCCAACGGGGAAGTCACCAAAGGCAAGCAGAAGGAAACAAAGATAAATCGGACGAAGGATGAACGTTTGTGAGTTGTTTTCAACTTGCATGGAGGATGAAGGAAGAATGTTTGTGAGTTATTTTTCAACTTTCACGGAGGGACATTTGGGAAGTTTCAAAAAAGAAGTGGGAGTTTTTGAACTCCACTTTGTCGCTACATCAGCTGCCACCATCTCTGGTATCACCGTGTTGAGTATGTGTTCAAGGGTTCTTTTGTGGATGAAGGGAGGAGTGTATTTGAGCCTACGAAGAGTGGGGTAGTTACTGGATTCATGAGGTTGTTTCCATTTCCAAGTGAAGGTAGAAGGAAAGTCTTCGTTTATCTCACAATGTCTAAGTTTTTTCAAGGAACCCGTTACCTCGTTGTAGTGAAGGGCACGTCTCTGTTCATTGCCCAACTTGTTTCGATGTTAACTAAAATGTAAGAAACATCTTTCTGAATAGGAGTTCCATGTTAAGTTGATCATCTTTCCACGTTCTTGATCATCATGTCCTCTAATATCCATATCGTCCCATTCTCATTTTAATACTCTACAAACTGGGTATTTTGGGTTTACACCAATCAAAAATTATTGTACAGGAAGTTGATACAATCAACTATATAATACAAAAGATACATTTAATTTAGATATTATTAATGTGAGAAATTCTATCTTTTTAGTTCCATTGTTGAGTTTGCTCATTAAAAATGGCGGTAGATAACCCAGAAAACTAGTTAGACAACAACTTAAATAATTAGTTCAAGAAGACTAAATTTATGTATATTTCAAACAAGATCTCTATTTCTTATTTAGTCATATGTTATTATTTTTATCTTTTTAACAGAGAATAGTTGAAGGATGGAGCAACCACCAAATATCCTCTCATGTGTATACCTGAGCATGTGTGGCTCTTGTAACGATTTCTCAAATATAAGACTTCTTGGATATATTTAACTAGAGTGCATGCTCTATTAGAAGGTTTCCCCCATGAAGTGGCATTACAAAGATATTAAGAACATTGTGTTTCTCTAATGTTTTCATATCTTTGTGTGTTCAATTAATTTTGTCTTGTAGGCTCATTACAATTTCTAGTTTTGACTTATACCCATGTTCTTCTTGTGGTCATCATACTCATGGTTCTTCCATTTAAAAAATGTCCAAACATGTTTCATGTGTCACAAATCCCTTGTTTGAGCTAGTTACTGGGGAGGTGCCAGATGCTTGTTATACTCAAATTATGGCATTTTTACTAGATGATACAAATGAGAATGTGTTGATCAATTGTTGTTGATGCTCCTCCTTGTGATGCCAATAATATTCTTTAAGATGATGTTATAGATTCAATACATGTTTGATATTTCATTGTTGATTTATTTGATGATAGAGATGCAGTTTTCCTATAGAATTTATAGTTAAGGATTCCTCAAAATTACTCATTTTGGCCACTTCTTGATGTAGATTATTACAATCTACATAAGAAAAGGTTTTCATTACAACAATTGTAGGTTGGAAAACACTTGGTGTTATGAAACATGTAACCCACATACTATTGTAAAACCCTCTACACATAACAACCCAATTGATTAATCACCCCTCAGGTCAATTTAATTAGTTTTGTGTATCCCTACCTAGAAATCCTCCCCAAACTCTCCACCCTTGAGCTTAGAATAAGCATAATGCAATCATCACTCACAATCCACTGTGTTTTCCAACCTATGATTATTTTGTGCCTTTATTTTTCCAACATATGAGGAAATTGAAACACAATTTTTACTCTAAGTAAAAGTTGTAAATTTTGAAAGTGTCTTTCATTACATTCTTACTCTCTAAATAAGAAAAAAATTTCATTAAAACAATTGCAGGTTGGAAAACATTGTGTCTTATGAAACCCGCAACCCACATATTGTTGTAAAACCCTCTACATGTAACAACCCAATTGGTTAGTCACCCCTCAAATAAATTTGATTAGTTTTATATGTATCCCCCACCTAGAAATCCTCCCCAAGCTCTCCACCCTTGAGCTTAGAACAAGAAGAATGAAATCACTCACAACCCAGTGTGTTTTCTAACTTGCAATTATTTATCAATCTCAACATCTCAAGAGCAAGGTAAATATCTTTAGTAAATACATTATCTATCTCATTCACTTTTGTCTACTTATTCTCAAGTGTTTTTGGGTCCCTATTCCCCACAATCCAACAACACGTCTCCCCCTCATACTAAGTCCATTTTGGGTCCTTCTATCCCTCCCACCCTACCATTCCTTATCACCCCCCTTCCCTCTCTCTCTACCTAGAGTATGTTTTTTTTGTCCTTCATCATAGTGTAAGTATTATCTTTATACAAATGTATGAAATATTGATTTGGATATTCTAAACATACTTATTTAGTCTTTTATATATTTCTAAAGATACTTCTCCTTTGTACTAGTTCTTTATTGATAGCATTAGTGTTTAACAAAACTCTTTTCATGATCAATGACACACACACCACCTCTCTACCTCTCCTTCCCTACATAGATCTCTCTATTATGTTCACCTAACATCTCTCTAACTACCTCTCCCTATCTCCCTCCTTCGCTCTCTCTCTCCCCCTCCTTCCCACACAACTTCTCTCCACCTACCCCTCTCTCCCTCTTTATTTATAAAGACATAAAATAAATTTTATTCATCTCAATTCCGATCTTATGAAATAAAAAAATGTATAATGTGTAATGACTACTAAGAGGCTTCTAGGGGTATACCACATTTGTAGACCTATTACGATTGGAATGTGTGCTACAAATTATTAAAAGGTAGGAAATCTAAGATGTGTAGAAACACTTTGTAGCATGTTGTAGACACACTAATTCCACCACATTTGATCTTTAATCCTGCATATTAATTCATGCTAGCCAATTCCCTCTAACATCACCATGTTGACTAATTAATTTAATTACTTAATTAATTGCACCATGTCATAACATTATATTTCCAATTTATTTATCTTTAAGTCTCTTTTTGCTCAGCTTTGAGAGTGTCTTTATGATTAGATAATGCAAATGTTTCTTAAATTAACAAGTTATTTACAAGACTTGTCTACCTTTTTAGATAAGACTTTCATGTCTCTACCCAACTGATTCTTTTTTTCTATACTTATATATGATTTTACCTTTTCCTTATCATCTATTTCCAATTGTTTTTGTTCCATGGGATTCTTAATTTTAAAAATCTTATCATCTAGGGAAAGTGCTACTATACCCTTTGATCCTTGAATTGCATCATCCCTCACAACAAGAGTCTGAAAATGGAACCCTTTACCCTTCATTATCATTGAAACATTTTCTAGTAGGTGTGTGCTACCATTTTTCTATTAAAATCATCCAACTATACCAAGACTATGTTGGTTTAAAGACAAATCCACATACCATTCATAATATTCAATCAAGCATCTGAGAGACCATATCAAATGGAGCCTTTATGTAATATGTTATTGGATGATTTCTTGTAGATTGCATAATTAGAATGCATGGATTATGATTTTATTACAATTTTGGATTGGAAGGAGTGATGGAATAATAAGATAGATGGAATTATATTTCTTGTAGGAGTAGCCTATAGCTATGTACCAATGACAAGGGATTATGGAATGATTGGACAAGGTTGTAGAATAGAGTGATGGATGGTGGATATGAATATAAGCATGGGGAGATTGAAGGTTAATGGGTTGGGAGATATTTAATGATTAGGATGGAAAGATGCATGGATAATGAAAGGAATATGATGGATGAAAAATGCTTAGATTAATAAATTTATATTAGCCTAAAATGAACCTAGTGGATTAATACAATGATGATGGATGTTATGTTTATAAGGTTTAACCTAATGGATTTATGCAATGATGATGATGGATTAATCCAAAGAGAGACATAAATATGGTGTTGAAATACCTTATAATGAAGAAAATGAATGAAATAGATAATGTATTGATTGAAGATATTCTTCCTACTCTTGAGAAGTTGAGGAAGGTGTGTGTGTAGTATATGCAATGGGAAAATGGCAATACAAAAGTGAATAAATTCAAGATGTTTTGTACTACTTATGAAATTGTGCAAGAAAAGAAAGTGAGAGATTATTCTATAAGTGGAGTTGAACAAATGAACTCAAATATTCTTGAACAAAAATGATATTCAAATTAATTTAACTTCTAGCCATATTAATAAACCATCTAGGTTAGACAAAAAATCGTATTCAAAACTAAATAAAAATTTCACCCAATACCATTGAAATCCCTTGATGTGTCCATGATTTGCATGATTTTAAATGTATAAGAACTCAAATAAGAAACACATCAAGTTATACCCACCTCCCTTCCTCTCTCTATCTCCACTCACCCTCTCACTCTCTACCTACCTTCCCCTCAATACATCCCACCCCACTTATCTTTCTACCTATCTCTCCTCCCCAACTTCCTCTCTCTATCTACTTATCTCTCCCCTTCCCTCTCTCCTTTCCATATCTCTCCTCACTCTCTCTACCTACTTCATCGTCTATTCCTTCAACCTTACCTCTCTCTACCTACGTCTACATGTATCCCTCGTTTACTCTCTCTCCCTTTATCCCTCCCATCATACCTCACTAGATCTCTCCCTCCCCCCATCCCTCTATACTTATGTCTATCTCTCCTCTCTCACCAAATCTCCTTACCACTTCCTATCTTCCTCCTTCCCCCTCTCTCTCCCTCATACACACACAACCTCTCTCCACTATCTCTCTCTACCTACCCATCCCTCTCTCCCTAACTCTTGATACCTTCCTCACCTGCCCTACCTCTCTTTATCTCCCTCCTTGCCTCTTTCTATTCCTCCCTTTATCCTTGACACCCTACCACTCCCTATCTTCATCCTTCCCTCTTTCTCTCCCTCTCTCTATCTCTCTCCTCCCCCCTCTCTCTCTCATATACTTTCTATTAGGATGCTTGCATAAAAATTATAGGATTGCTTAGATGAAACTTAGTGAAATAGCCTTGCATTTGTACATAACTTAACATTAAATCTCAAAATTCAAATATCACAAGCCGACATTAGATCTAGGATTTGAAATAATTAAAATACCACAAAAAAACATATCCCAAGGGGGGGAGGGGGGGGGGGTGTGTGTCCTAGGTCTAAGTGAGGACCCATTCACCATGTGGCGAATGGGTCCTAGCTCACTTAACTAGGACACACTTCGAACAATGTGTAATATTATGTGAAAATAGGGTCCTAGGACCTAGTGAGGACCCATTTGCTAGGTGGTGAATGGGTCCTACGTCACTAACCTAGGACACACACCTTCAAGAATTAAGTGTTGTGTATTAGGTGGAAAATATGTCGTAGCAATTGCCCTCGATGATAAGATTATTGAACTTAAGAATTCCATGGGACAAATACAATTGGAAATAGATGATAAGGAAAAGGAAAAATCAAATGTAAGTGCGGAAAAAGAGAATCAGTTGGGGGGAGACATGAAAGTATTATCTGAATAAGTAGAAGTCTTGTAAAGAATTTTTCTTGTCTGCTTCAAAATAAAAAGATGTAGCTATAGACAACAACATCCTAATGAATTTATTTTGTCCGCTTCAAAATAAAAAGATGTAGCCACTTTTTTCTCATTTGAGAGTGTCTCTATGATTAGAGAATGCAAATTTTACTTTTAACAAGTTCTTTACAAGACTTGTCTACCTTTTTAGATAATAATTTCATGTCTCCACCCAACTGATTCTCTTTTTCTGCAATTAGTTCTGATTTTTCCTTTTCCTTATCATCAATTTTCAATTGCATTTGTTCCATGGAATTCTTAAGTTCAAAAATATTTGACTTAATTTGTTCAAATCCACCTATAGAATCATCTCTCACTTTCTTTGCTTGCACAAATTCATATGCAATACAAAACCTCTTGAGTTTATCCACTTCTACATTACCATTTTCCCATTGCATATATTGCACATCCACCTTCTTCAACTTCTCAAGAACATGAAGAATCTCTTCAGTTAATACTCTACCACTCCCTATCTCCCTCCTTCCCCCTCTCTCCCTCACACACACAACCTCTCTCTACCTACCCCTCCCTCTCTCTAACCCTCTCTATACCTACCTCACCTATCATACCTCTCTCTATCTCCCTCCTTGCCTCTTTCTTTGAAAACACTTGAAAAGAAGTAGACCAAAGTGAATGAGATAGATAAGCATTGTAACTCTTTCTTTGTGTTTTTCAACACTGCAATTAATGTGAGCATTTTTTTGTTCCAATCAAATGAAGAAAGTGAAATGACATTTTTGCTATACCAAATAGATGTTCCAATCAACCTTACTTCTCTCTCTCTATACAACCTTAATTATTTGATGAAGGTTGTTTCACTACATCTACCATATCATCCTCCATCCATCTAATATTCATCTATTCTTTTATTTCATTATGAACTACTACTTCCTCTTTCTTCAATTTCTTCATTATAAGGTCTTTCAACACCATCTTTATGTATCTCTTTGGGTTAATCCATCATCATCGTTGCATTAATCCATTAGGTTAAACCTTAAACCATAAATCCTAAACCTAACATCTATCATCATTGCATTAATCTATTGTATGAAACTATAAATGATTAATGTTATCCATATTTACACTATAATTGATTAATTGACCAATTTAAGGCTCACTTTTACCATGTAATTGATGAAATAATCATAATTAATTATTCAAATTCTATAGAAGGCATCTTAAATAATATAGAAGGAGGCACTAATGATGAATCAACCTTATTTCTCTCTCTCTCTCTCTCTCTATACAACCTCAATTCTATGATGAAGGTTGTTTGACCACATCTACCATGTCATCCTCCATCTATCTAATAGTCATCTATTCTTTTATTTCATTATGAACTACTACTTCCTCTTTCTTCAATTTCTTCATTATAAGGTCTTTCAACACCATATTTATGTCTCTCTTTGGGTTAATCCATCATCATTGTTCCATTAATCCATTAGGTTAAACCTTAAACCATAAACCATAAACCTAACATCTATCATCATTGCATTAATCTATTGCATGAAACTATAAATGATTAATTGAACAATTGAAGGCTCACTTTTACCATGCAATCATCATAATATACTATATTAGGGTGTATCGTACTATCCCCTGTTAATTATATCCTTATAAAATCTTTATTGTTGCATACACACCAAGAATACAATGAAGTCCACCTTCAAATTTATATCAAATATTTGGTAGAGTACAAATGGCATTTCACTGCTTCATCTGATTGGAACAAAAAAATGCTCACATTATTTGTATTATTGGAAAACACACTGTCCCTTGTCAATTATTTCCTTATGAAAAATGCTCACATTATTTCTAGTGTTGGAAAACACACTGTCTCCTGTCAGTTATTTCCTTATGAAAGATGCTCACATTATTGGAATGTTGGAAAACACACTGTCCCTTTTTAGATATTTCCTTATGAAAAGTTTTTGATTTGTACACACCAGCAATGTAATGAAGTCCACCTTAAAATTTTAGAACAACTATTTGGTACAACAAAACTGGCATTTCACTTTCTTCATTTGATTGAAACAAAAAAATGATCACATTATTTGGAGTGTTTTCCAACATCAGAAATAACTAACAGGGGATAGTGTGTTTTCCAACATTGGAAATAACTAACAGGGTGTCCAGTATGTTTTCCAACATTGGAAATATGATTGGAACAAAAAAATGCTCACATTGTTTGCAGTGTTGGAAAAAACATTGTCCCCTGTGTAGGAAAAGTGGACAGGGGACATCATTAGAATGTAAGATGTCTAGAAATAACTAACATGGGACAGTGTGTTTTCCAACAAGGAACAAAAAGTTGCTCACATTATTTGCAGTGTTGGAAAACATAGGGGACACTGTGTTTTCCACTTTCCAAAATTGGAAATAACTAATAAGGGATAGTGCGTTTTCCAACATTGGAAATAATTAACAGGGGACAGTGTGTTTTTCACTTTCTTGATATGATTGGAACAAAAAAAATCTCACATTATTTGTAGTGTTGGAAAACACACTATCCTCTATGTAGGAAAAGTGGACAGGGGACATCATTAGAATGCAAGATGTCTAGAAATAACTAACAGGGGACAGTGTTTTTCCTAACATTAGAAATAACTAACAGGGGATAGTGTGTTTTCCAACAAGGGACATCATTAGAATGTAAGATGTCTAGAAATAACTAACAGGGGACAGTGTGTTTTCCAACAGGGGACAGTGTGTTTTCTAACATTAGAAATAACTAGCAGGGGACAGTGTGTTTTCCAACAGGGAACAAAAAAATGCTCACATTATTTGCAATGTTGGAAAACACACTGTCCCTTGTCAATTATTTCCTTATGAATTTGCAATGTTGGAAAAAACACTATCCCTTGCCAGTTATGTAATGAATTCCACCTTCAAGTTTTAGAACAACTTTTTGGTTATAGTAAAAATGGCATTTCACTTTCTTGATATGATTGGAACAAAAAATGCTCACATTGTTTGTAGTGTTGGAAAACACACTGTCCCCTGTGTAGGAAAAGTAGACAAGGGACATCATTAGAATGTAAGATGTCTAGAAATAACTAACAGGGGACAGTGTGTTTTCTAACATTGGAAATAACTAACAAGGGACAATGTGTCATCACTATATTCTAATGATGTACCCCTTGTTCATATGATGATGACATTAGTTTGGTAGATGAACCCAAAAAATTTATGGCACATCTTTCGTTAATAATACAAATGTTATTGCCTACCTATTACATAGACTTTGTGTTAAAGTATACACATCTTATTAATACTTTAGGTGATTTATAACCATCTAGGTATGTTTTGAGTGCATATTTTTTATATTTTCAGGATGATGCATAAAATTAAAAATTACCAAGATCTTGTGAATCCAACATTTTAGAATTTCAATTTCTTCGTAATACTTTGGATACTAGTCCATGATATTGAGACTGTCTCTATTTTTTCACCCATTGTTTCATATTGTTTTAGATGTTGATATAGAACATAAAGTAGATAAGGAAAAATTCATTTGATCTATTCTTTAAGAAGATAAATTTTTGTACATGAAAAGTTTATCTATTGATAACATCAACTTTACATAGATTAGATGTAAAAATCTATGCTACTTGGAAGGGTTTCATCCCCAAAGATTTTATATAATTCAAGATCATAGAAATGAGGAAGATGGTACTCTAATAGGAAGAAAAAAACCCTAAATGATAGTGATCCATTCTCTACAATGAGATATTTTATGCATTTACAATAGTTTCAGTAGCAACTACTCTTCCTAAGCGCTCAACATTTTTAGAGTCCTCATTTTCCTCTCAAATCTCACGAAAAGCTTTCTTTATATTGTAAATGCTTTCAAGTGTGAAGTCTACTCCATTTTTCCATAAAAACGTGGGAATATAACCTATCTTATGACAATATCTTCCATACAGTAAAAATGACATTTCACTTTCTTCATTTGATTGGAACACAAAAATGCTCAGATTATTTGCAGTGTTGGAAAAAACACTGTCCCTTGTCAATTATTTCCTTATGAAAAATGCTCACATTATTTCCAGTGTTGGAAAACACACTATCCTCTGTCAATTATTTCCTTATGAAAGATGCTCACATTATTGCAGTGTTGGAAAACACATTGTACCTTGTCAAATATTTCATTATAAGGTCTTTCAACACCATATTTATGTCTATTTGGGTTAATCCATCATCATTGTTGCATTAATCCATTAGGTTGGACCTTAAATCCTAAACCCTAAACCTAACATCTATCACGATTGCATTAATCCATTGCATTAAATTATAAATGATTAGTGTTATCCATATTTACACTATAATTGATTAATTGAATATTTGAAGAAGGATCACTTTTACCATGTAATTGATGCAATCATTGTAATTAATTGTTCAAAATTTTCCTAAAAGAGAGGTAGGTAGAAAGAGAGGTGGGTGGGATGGATTGAGGGAAAGGTAGGTCAAGAGGGAGGGGTGAGTGTAGATAGAGAGGGGGGGGGGAGGGAGGGAGAGAGAGAGGGAAAGGGGGAGGGAGAGAGGTGTAGGTCCAAGGAGGTAAGGTACAAGGAATAAAGAGAGATGTAGGTGAATCTAGATACAAAGGTAGGGTGGGAGAGGTATAAAGAGAGAGATAGATTGTGTGAGAGAGAGAGAGGGGGGGGGGAGAGGTAGATAACTACTTTTCAAATCTATCTATCTCTCCCTCTATTATGATCTAGTGATAACTACTTTTCAAATCTATCTCTCCCTCACTCACTCACTAACTGGTACCTTATGTTATTTCTACAATTGTGAAATTTTATATGGACTTGGATATTCTAACCTTTTTAATTTTAACTTATGAACCATCTCTTTTGGTACTAAAATATATTTACTACCATTGTTTGAATTTATAACACTTATATTTATTCTTGTATATATTTCTAAATAGACTTCTCCTTTGTACTAGTTCTTTATCGATACCATCATTGTTTAAAAAAACTCTAGTTGCTATATCACTTTCTAATTTGCAATGGATTAATGCAATGATGATATATGTTAGGTTTAGGGCTTAGGATTTAAGGTTTAACCTAATGGATTAATGCAACAATGATGATGGATTAACCCAAAGAGAGACATAAAGATGGTGTTAAAAGACCTTATAATGAAGAAATTGATCAAAGAGGAAGTAGTAGTTCATAATGAAATAAAATAATAGATGAATATTAGATAGATGGAGGATTATATGGTAGATGTAGTGAAATGACATTCATATGATCATATTTTAGATGTGGAATAGAAGGAAATGGAGTATTTGAATGTTTCCAAAGAAAATGGAGTATTGATAGAAGACATAAAGGTTGCACAAGAGTTACAATGCTTATGAAGAGTCAAGCATATGGAAAATTCCAATAAATAAATTAGAGAGAGGTAAGTCATTGATCATGAAAAGACTTTTTAAAAACAGTGATGGTATCGATAAAGAACTAGTACAAAGGAGAAGTGTCTTAGAAATATATACAAGACTAAATATAAGTATCTTTAGAATATCCAAATCAATATAAAAACCAGCACAATTGTAGAAATAACATAAGGTACTACTAAGTGACCAATGTTTGTTAAAATTTAAGATAAGTACATATCATGAGAAGTATTGCATCATGTTAAAGGATATATTTCATTTATTTTTGGGAATCTTGGCCATGGTAGTATGAGAATAAATTCATACATTTTTATAAAGAGAATACTTACACTATGATGAAGGAAAAAAAGAAACATACTCTAGGGATGGATGATTTGATAAAATATTTGAATGGCATAAATTATTTTACCAAGATCTAGATTTGAAAGTAGTTATCTCTAGATCATAATAGAGGGAGGGAGAGAGAGAGAGATGGAAGGAGGGAGATAGGAAGTGGTAGGGTGATATGGATAGGAGGGAGAGAAAGAGGGAAGGAGAGAGATAGGGATAGGTATAGAGAGTGGTAGGGTGGGAGGGATAGGTATAGAGAGAGTTAGTGAGGGAGGGAAGGAAGGAGCGGTAGGTGGAGAGAGGTTGTGTGTGTGTGTGATGGAGAGAGAAGGGGAAGGAGGGAGATAGGAAGTGGTAGGGTGGGAGGAATAGAGGGAGGGAGATAAAGAGGGAAGGTGAGAGATAGGAAGTGGTAGCCCGTGGGAGGGATAGGACCCAAAATGGACTTAGTAGGAGGGGATATGTGATGGTGGATTGTGGGAAATAGGCACCCACAATGGATTTATAGGATGGACAATGGATAATTATAATTTTTTTGGGTTGGTATGATGGAGGGCGATGGCGAGAAATGATTTAGAAGAATGATAATAGATAATTTATTGACTTAAGATATTATTCCTTCTCTTGAGAAGTTGAGGAAGGAGCATGTGCACTATGTGCAATGGGAAAATGGAAATACAAATATGGAGGCAGTAGGTACTAGAATGTATGAAATGAAAAAGGAAGCTACTTTAAAAACACATGAAAACAAGTAGACCAAAGTGATTTTTGTATATTTGGAGAGGAGGATTGCATCCACCATGTTGGTGATATGTTAATCAAGAATAATGAATTGTTGATTAGAGAAATCAAGGTTTAGTTGGAGTATAGTTTTGAGATGAAATATCTAGGAGCTATAAGATCTACATCCTTGGTATATAAATATATAGAAATATGGATAATAAGAAGCTATGGTTAAACTAGAGGAAGTTTCTTGAGACTTCTATAGTGTTTCAACATGCACAATGATAATCCCTCCTTCCCTCCATCCTTCCCTCTCTCTCTCTCCCTCCCTCTCTCCCTCCCTCTATTATTATCTAGTCATAACTACTTTCAAATCTAGATCTTGGTAAAATAGTTTATGACACTCAAATATTTTATCAAATCATCCATCCCTAGAGTATGTTTCTTTTTTTCCTTCATCATAGTGTAATTATTATCTTTATACAAATGTATGAATTTATTCTCATACTACCATGACCAAGATTCCAAAAAATAAATGACATATATCCTTTAACAAGCATCTAAAAAGGAATCTGCTCTAAAAACACTTAAAAAGAAGCATCTACCAAAGTGAATTAGATCATAAAATTTTTGCAAGCCAAGAATGTGAGAGATGATGCTATAAGTTGATTTGAAAAATTGAAGTCAAAGATTCTTGAACTTAAGAATTACATGGAACAAATACAATTGGAACTAATTCTCTCTATCTCTCATCTCTCACTATCCCTCCTAATGTGATGAAAGGAACTTTCAAAATTTACCACAACTATTAGTTAGAGTAAAAATTGTGTTTCAATTTCCTCATATGGATTATGATTTTATTACAATTTTGGATTGGAAGGAGTGATGGAGAGTGCAAGAAATTATTTTGAATTATAACATAATGTGAAACAAGCATTTGTATGTAGAAAATGAAATGAAAATATTCTTAATATGAAACCATCAATTCAAGAACTTTAACATTGTTAAAGATAGAAAAAATACATAAAGACACCAAGATATTGCATCAACTATTGGATAAGGTATCATAACAACCAATGGTTAGATTTGAGGAATCAAATTACATTAATGTAGAATCAAACTATGATGATCTATATGCATTTTAATGCTTTTGATATGATACTAGTGGATGCAAGGATGCCATCAGCAACAAGCTAATATACAAACTTTCTTGCCCCTACCTACCATATTGACTATACAATTACATCATAGGGAGAGGATCATTACACCAGATAGATGTTTCATTACTATGAGATATGGTTAGTTTTGGTATTAGTTAATAAACACACACTCATTTGTGATTTGGGACACCAAGCCACTCTCACACATAATATTGCACAATAATCCTATTGGCTCTCAAAATTGCATGCCCTACCCTACCACTTCCTATCTTTGACCTTCCCTCTTTCTATCCCTCCCTCTATCCCTCCCACCCTACTACTTCTTATCTCCCTCCTTCCCCATCTCTCTCCCTCACACACACACACACACACACACACACACAGCCTCTCTCCATCTACCCCTCCTTCCCTCCCTCCCACCCTACCACTCCATATCTCCCTCCTTCCCTCTATCCCTCACACCATACCACTCTCTATACCTATCCCTATCTCTCTCCTTCCCTCTTTCTCTCCCTCCTATCCCTAGCACCCTACCACTTCCTTTCTCCCTCCTTCCCTCTCTCCCTCCCTCCATCTATTATGATCTAGTGATAACTACTTTCAAATCTTCATAAGCATTGTGATAACCTCTCCCTCCCCTCTCTATCTCTCTCTCTCTCACCACCTCTCTCTACCTATCACACCCTACCTATATCCCTCTCTCTACCTATCTCTCTCTAGTTTGTTCACCTTACATATCTTTAACTACCTCTCCCTATCTCCCTCCTTCCCACAGAAACTCTCTCCATCTCTTCCTAATTCCCTCTCTCACTCTAGTTTTCTAAGCCTTAGTTGCCTCCTAAATAGAATTATAGTATGGGGCACTAGGGAAAAGTCCTCTGGGTAATCATCTCCAAGGTTATGTAATAATCAATAGATTATATAAGTCTCAAATAGGGAATTTATATCTATCTCCCCCTCCCTCCCTCCCTCTCTCTCCTCGTTCTACTTCTCTTTATCTCACCTTTCTCTCTCCCTCGACCCTCTCTCTCTCTCTCCTTTCACCCACCTTCTCTCTCTACTTCTCGCTATCTAACCTATCACTCTATACCTCTCTCCACCTACCCCTCACATTATCCCTCCCGCCTTCCCTCTCTCTCACTCTCTCTATGGATACCTCTCCCATCCCCTCTCTATATGTGTACCTCTATCCCTCCCACCTTAACACTACATATCTCTCTCCTTCCTCTATTTCTCTCTCCATTAGGTTAAGCCTTAAACCCTAAACCCTAAACCTAACATATATCATCATTGCATTAATTCATTAAGTTAATTTTAGGCTAATATAAATTTATTAATCTAAGGGAGAGAGAGGGGGATGTAGGGAGATAAGAAGTGGTAGGGTGGGAGAGATAGAGGGAGGGAGAGAAAGAGGGAAGGAGTGAGATAGGGAGTTGTAGGTTGGGAGGGATAGAGGGAGAGAAAGAGGCAAGGAGGGAGATAGGGAGTGATAGGGTGGGAGGGAATTGAAGTAGAAATTGCAACATTGTTTCCATTGCAAAAGAATTTTTCACATTTGAAATCTCAAGTAGAGTTGAAGTCCTAAGATCTTTCTCTATTTCAAAATAGAGCTGAGTAGAATGAGCACCATACATTGAAAGAATCAAATGATGGTGAGAGAGGAGCGATAGAGTGAAGTATAGAGGAATGTATTTATTCCATGGAATTCTTAAGTTCAATATGGATTTTTAGTTAATACAATTTTTTTACCAATGTTAAATGATTAATGTTATCCATATTTACACTATAATTGATTAATTAAACAATTGAAGAAGGCTATTTTTTACCATGTAATTGATGCAATCATCGTAATTAATCATTCATAATTTTCCTCAAATGTGTTTATAAGGCATGTGGATGAGAGTTTGAAATATTCAAATTCCTTATAGAAGCTATGAATTATTAAAGAAGAAAGTGATAGAGCAACTAAAGTTTTTTAAAACAATGATTGTATTGATAAAGATCTAGTACAAAGGAGAAGTAGAGAGAGAGAGGTAGAGAATGTAGTTATTTCCTTATGATTAGAGAATGAAAATGTTTTTTTTAACAAGTTCCTTACAAGAATTGTCTACCTTTTTAGATAAGAATTTCATGTTTCCACCCAATTGATTCTCTTTTTCTACACTTAGATCTAATTTTTCCTTTTCCTTATCATTTATTTCCAATTGTATTTATTCCATGGAATTCTTAAGTTCAATAATATTTGAGTTCATTTGTTCATTTCTAATTATAGCATCATATCTCACTTTCTTTGCTTGCACAAATTCATATATAATACAAAACTCTTGATTTAATCCACTTTTGCATTGTCATTTTCCCATTGCACATACTACATACGCTCCTTCCTCAACTTCTCAAGAGCATAAACAATCTCTTCAATCAATACATTATCTATCTCATTCACTTTGGTTGCTTCTTATCAACTATTTTTAGAGTATATTCCTTTTTCATTTCATACATTCTAGTACTTGCTACTCCAGTTCTACATTGCCATATTCCCATTGCACATGTTGCACATGCACCTTCCGTAACTTCTCAAGAGCAAGAAGAATATCTTCAGTCAATACATTATCTATCTCATTCACTTTGGTCTGCTTCTTTTCAAGTGTTTTTAGAGAAGATTCCTTTTTCATTTCATACATTCTAGTACTTGTTGCCTCTAGTTCTACATTTCCATTTTCCCATTGCACATAGTGCACATGCTCCTTCCTCAACTTCTCAAGAGTAGGAATAATCTCTTTAGTCAATACATTATTTATCTCATTCACTTTGGTCTTCTTCTTTTCAAGTGCTTTTACAGTAGATTCCTTTTTCATTTCATACATTCTACTACCTACTATGAAGGATACCCTATGAAATCCCTATTAATTATATGCAGCAATTTCTTATATTAAGCAACACACACTTTGGTCTTCTTCTGCATAATGAGAAAATGTTGGTTGTTGACATCGAGCAATTTCTTATATGAAGCAAGATGTACAGTGTGAAGTGTGTCTATGAAGGATACCCTATGAAATCCCTACTAATTATTTTCTATAAAATATTGGTCTCCTAAAATCCATTTTGGGTGCCTATTTCCCACAATACACCATCATATCTCTCCCTCCTACTAAGTCCATTTTGGGTCCTTCTATCCCTCCCACCCTACCAATTCATATCTCCCTCCTTCCCTCTTTCTCTCCCTCCCTCTATCCCTCCCACCCTACCACTTCTTATCTCCATCCTTCCCCCTCTCTCTCCCCCCCACACACACAACCTCTCTTAACCTACCCCTCCTTTCCTCCCTCCCTAACTCTCTATACCTATCCCTCCCACGCTACCACTCCCTATCTCCCTCCTTCCTTTATCCCTCCCACCCTACCACTCTCTATACCTATCCCTATCTCTCTCCTTCCTTCTTTATCTCCATCCTATCCCTCCCACCGTACCACTTCCTATCTACCTCCTTCCCTCTCTCTCTCTCCCTCCCTCTCTCCCTCCCTCTATTATGATCTATTCATAACTACTTTCAAATATAGTGCTTGGAAAAATAGTTTATGACATTCAAATATTTTATCAAATCATCCATCCCTAAAAATAGGAAGCTTGGAATCTACACCACTCTTGAAATTCTAACACAACCATAAGAATCCATTAGCATGGATTTCTTGGACATAATACCTACAACAAATCACCAACATGAGTAAATATGAATTATGGTCGATGGGTTCTCCATGATGTCCATCATATCACATGCATAAAAAATATTACCATTATAAATGTCTTGTGTCTTTTCTTCACTCATATTTGGGTCAATTTTGGTTTAGCAACATCCATTATTTATGACTATGATCCATCTTTTTTAACTTTTTGCAGACATTGTGGACCATGTTAAATACATAAAGGAACTGGTCTATAGGCTTTCATTTGTAGATAAGAAACCAAATTGAGAGGGTAAAATTCATTCTTGTACATCAATTTCATGTATACTATGTTGTGCAACCGCATACTAAGGATGATACCATCCTCTACATACAACATTATTTCATTATAGGTATTCATAGTTCTACATGGCATAGTTCTTTATAGACATGTCTTGGGTTCCAACATAAGACATTTATTGACACATCCTACCATGGATGACCATCCACAATGGAGTTAGACACTCATGAGAAAAAAATTCCAAGGCACATGAAATTTTTTAGAGCATAAAGTGTATGTACCAATAGGTTCAATAGATTCTTACATTATAATAATAGAAATATAGAGAGTGACACAAAATTCACCACAAACCTCACATGTTTTATGTTGGTGAAAATTTTGGTTTTTTATTCAAAAGAACTTTGATATAAGGGACCACATCAAAATATTAAGCCTTTGCGCTATGATCCTTATGTAAACCATTCTCCACAAGCTAGTAAAAATATCTTTATACTTGACCTCCCTCAATACTTGAAATTATACTTCATATTCAACATGGATTTCTCCTTGCCTCTTTCTATTCCTACCTCTATCTTTGACTTCATTTGTACAACTCCACTTATAGCATCATCTCTCGTATCTCATTGATGCAACCAATGCTTTCATGAAATTCTCACCTCCCCTAAAACATAAAGGCTAGGTACAAGGTTCTAGTGCATGTTATTTAAAAAATCATTCATGATAATAGATATGAGAGTGAGATAGGAATGACAAGTAATTAAATTTACCGCATAGTGCAAGAGAAGGTACATAAGGAGATTGTGGTGAAGATGAATGCAATACAAAAAAAAAACTCAAATAAAGTAAGTTATTGGATTGATAGAACTAACTACTACATGAAACTGATGAAACTATAAATGATTAATGTTGTCCATATTTACACTATAATTGATTAATTAAAAATTTAAAGAAGGCTCAATTGATTAATGTTATACATATTTTGGTTCCTATTTCCCACAATCCACCATCACATCTCCCCTTCCTACTAAGTCCATTTTGGGTTCTTTTATCCCTCCTACCCTACAACTTCCTATCTCCCTCCTTCCCTCTTTCTCTCCCTCCCTCTATCCCTCCCACCTACCACTTCCTATCTCCCTCCTTCCCCCTCTCTCTCCCTCACAAACACACACAAAATTGGATAAAAGTGTAGTGTGTTCAATGGGAAAACGGCAATACAAAAGTGGATAAAGTCAAGAGGTTTTGTAATACATATGAAATTGTTCAAGAAAAGAAAGTGAGAGATGATTATATAAGTGGAGTTGAACAAATGAACTCAAAGATTATTGAACAAAAATGATATTCAAATTAATTTAATTACTAGCCATATTAATAAACCATCTAGGTTAGACGAAAATGATATTCAAAACTAAATAAAAATTTCACCCAATACTGTTGAAATCCCTTGATGTGTCCATGATTTGCATGATTTTAAATGTATAAGCACTCAAATAAGAAATGCATCAAGCTCTACCTACCTCCCTTCCTCTCTCTATCTCCACTCAACCTCTCTCTCTTTACCTACCTTCCCCTCAATATATCCCACCCCACTTCTCTTTCTACCTATCTCTCCTCCCCAACTTCCCCTCTCTATCTACTTATCTCTCCCCTTCCCTCTCTCCTTTCCCTATCTCCCCTCACTCTCTCTACTTTCATATTCTAGTACCTACTATGAAGGATACCCTATGAAATACCTACTAATTATATGAAGCAATTTCTTATATTAAGCAACACACACTTTGGTCTTCTTTTGCATAATGAGAAAATGTTGGTTGTTGACATTGAGAAATTTCTTATATGAAGCAACATGTACAATGTGAAGTGTGTACTATGAAGGAAGGTTAGGAGGGATGGTGAGAGAGGAGCGATAGAGAAAAGTATAGAGGAATGGGGGGAGGGAGAGGTCTAGTGAGGTAGCATGGGAGGGGTAAAGGGAGAGAGAGGAAATAAGGGAGACATGGAGAGGTAGGTAGCGAGAAGTAGAGAGGTGGGATGGGATGGATTAAAGGAAATTTAGGTAGAGAGGGAGAGGGTGAGTGGAGATAGAGATAGGGATGGAGGGAGAGAGAGGGAAATAGGGAGGTGTAGGAAGAGAGGTAAGGGTTTGTGTGAGGGAGAGAGGGAAGGAGGGAGATAGGGGTGGTAGGGTGGGAGGGATAGAAGGACCCAAAATAGACTTAGTAGGAGGGGGAGATGTGATGGTGGGTTATGGGACATAGGCACCCAAATTGGATTTATAGCTTCAAGGAGGGATAGGGATAATCTTTTTGGATAGGGATAGGGATAATTTTTTTGAGATGGTATAATGGAGGGGGGTGGTGACAAATGGTTTGGAGGAATGATAACACATAATGCATTGACTTAAGAGATTATTCCTTCTCTTGAGAAGTTGAAATGGAAAAGGAATCTGAAGTAGACCAAAGTGATTGAGATAGATAGTGTATTGACTTAAGAGATTCTTCCCACTCTTGAGAAGTTGAGGAAGGTGCATGTGTAGTATGTGCAATGGGAAAATGGCAATGTAGAAGTGGATAAAGTCAAGGGGTTTTGTATTGCATATGAATTTGTGCAACTAAAGAATGTGAGAGATGATACTATAAGTGGAGTTGAATAAATTAACTCAAAGATTCTTGAACTTAAGAATTCCATGGAACAAATACAATTGGAAATAGATGACAAGGAAAAGGAAAAATAAAATCTAAGTGCGAAAAAAGAGAATATGTTGGGTGGAGACATGAAAGGATTATCTAAAAAGGTAGACAAGTCTTGTAAAGAACTTGTTAAAAGAAACATCTACATTCTCTAATTGTAAAGACACTCTCAAAGCTAAGAAAAAAGTGGCTACAAAGCTACATAAAAGTATTCAATACATTGAAAACTCTATCCAAGAAAGTGATGTTTCTATCCTAAGGGTTGACGAGGGAGCAACTGATCTAAAGATTCTACTAAAAGATATGAAAAAATGTTAGAAGATCATGATAATGAATAGTAGGGGTGTTAACAGGTAAGAATGGATATGAGGAAGAATTTGTGTTGCATATTTTCCTCACTCTCTCTACCTACCTCTCCCTCTATTCCTTCAACCTTACCTCTCTCTACCTACCTCAACATTGGAAATAACTAACAGGGGACAATGAGTTTTTCAACATGGGACAGTTTGTTTTCCAACATTAGAAATAACTAACAGAGGATAGTGTGTTTTCCAATAGGGAACAAAAAAATGCTCACATTATTTGCAGTGTTAGAAAACACACTGTCCCTTGTCAATTATTTCCTTATGAATTTGTAGTGTTGGAAAACACATTGTCCCTTGTTAGTTATGTAATGAAGTCCAAATTCAAATTTTAAAACAACTCTTTGGTTGTAAAAATGACATTTCACTTTCTTGATATGATTGGAACAAAAAAATGGTCACATTTTTTGCAGTGTTGGAAAACACACTGTCCTAGGTGTGTAGGAAAAGTGGACAAGGGACATCATTAGAATGTAAGATGTCTAGAAATAACTAATAGGGGACAGTGTGTTTTCCAAAATTAGAAATAACTAACAGGGGACAATGTGTTTTCCACTTTCCAACATTGGAAATAACTAACGGGGGACAATGTGTTTTTCATTTTCTTGATATGATTGGAACAAAAAAATGCTCACATTTTTTGCAGTGTTGGAAAACACACTGTCCCCTGTATAGGAAAAGTGGGCAGGAGACATCATTAGAATGTAAGATGTCTAGAAATAACTAAAAGGGGACAATGTGTTTTCCAACATTGGAAATAATTCAAAAGGGACGGTGTGTTTTCCAACATTGGAAATAAATAACAGGGGATAGTGTGTTTTCAACCAGGGGACAGTGTGTTTTCCAACAGGGAACAAAAAATGCTCACATTATTTGCAGTGTTGGAAAACACACTATCCCTTGTTAGTTATGTAATGAAGTCCACCTTCAAGTTTTATAACAACTCTTTGGTTACAGTAAAAATGACATTTCACTTTCTTGATATGATTGGAACAAGAAAATGCTCACATTATTTGCAGTGTTGGAAAATACACTGTCCCTTGTGTAGGAAAAGTGGACAAGGTGCATTATTAGAATGTAAGATGTCTAGAAATAACTAATAGGGGATAGTGTGTCATCACTATATTCTAATGATGTACCCCTTGTTCATATGATGATGACATTAATTTGGTAGATGAACCCAAAAAATTTGTGGCACATCTTTTGTCAATAATACAAATGTTATTCCCTACCTGTTACATAGACTTTGTGTTAAAGTATACATATCTTATTAATACTTTAGGTGGTTTATAACCATCTAGGTATGTTTTGAGTGCATATTTTTATATTTTTAGGATGATGCATAAAATTAAAAATTACCGCTATCTTGTGAATCCAACATTTTAGAATTTCAATTTCTTCGTAATGCTTTGGATACTAGTAGATGACATTGAGATTATCTCTATTTTTCACCCATGGTTTCATATTGTTTTAGATGCTGATATAGAACATAAAGGAGATTGGGAAAAACGCATCTAATCTATTCTTTAAGAGGATAAAATTTTGTACACGAAAAGTTTATCTATTGATAACATCAACTTTACATAGATTAGATGTAAAAATCTATGCTACATGGAAGGGTTGTCATCCCCAAAGATTTTATACAATTCAAGATCATATAAATGAGGAAGATGGTCCTCTAATAGGAAGACAAAAACCCTAAATGATAGCGAGCAATTCTCTACAATGAGATATTTTATGCATTTACAACAGTTTCAGTAGCGACTACTCTTCTTGAGTGCTCAACATTTTCAGAGTCCTCATTTTCCTCTCAAATCTTAGGCAAAGCTTTCTTTATATTGTGAATTCTTTCAAGTGTGAAGTCTACTCCCTTTGTCCAAGGGGGATCAGTAAGAACAGGATTGCACTATGATCCAAATATCATTACACCGAAAAATGACTATAAAATGGGCTCTACTAGAAACATTGAGAAGTTTTCCTATATATCACTTGTAAGCCAAACACTTGTTGTAGATCTCAAACGTGTGAGCTTCACCTAAATTTTTCACCACCCAATATTTCAACCAACCCTCTTGTCTATGAAAAACCACTTATTCAAAGTCTTCTTTATTTTGTTGTTATCGATGCAACCCATCAAATTTTGGACTCCTGGTAGCAAAACACAAAGCTCGTTAGAATAAAACTATCCATAAGAAAACAATAATTAGTAATTTTCCAGAGGTATAACTATGTAGGAGATATATGCATCACAGATAGGAAAATCCATGCAACAACATAAGAAATAGATACCAATGGCTAGGTAAATAATTGAATAGTAAGGGACCCTAAATCAACTTAGACATGGAACCTAGACATGATAGCATGTGAAAAAATGGTTAAGTTATAGTCATATGAATCTATGAAGTTTATACCTGCACATTTCTAAGAGTGTGCCACAAATAGGATGCAACTAAAGGACTTAGATGTCAGCTATAGATTTGCTTCAGGCTGTCTCCTATAGAAACACAAGCACAAAAAAAAAATGTAAAGGTAAAGGTAAATATTTCTAGGCAAAAGAGCAGCTCAAAACAACAATGCCAAATTTAATGGACATTATACATAGTTTTATTAATAAAATGCTATGAATTCATGGCCCAATCATGATAAAGGGTTGTAATATCTATAGGGTATATCAACAAATCATAATGAAAAATATGATTTCTACCAAGATGGCTATAGTCATATTAGGGACATAATGAAAAAAAGAGATCCCTGTTTTCTAACCTTGCCTAGAGCTCAAGGCACTCAAAAATTTGAATGATAATCAACATGACTTTTAGCACAGAGACAAAATGTATTCATTAAAAGCACTCTCTATGAGAATAATTCATCTAAAACTCTTGATTGATTCCATATAGACTATCACCAGTCAAATTCATAATTGATTCCACATAGAATCCTCACAAGTCCTTGCACATCACAGCCAATTCTCTGGGATATCTAATCATTCAAGCCCTACACAATAGAGAGAAATCTAAGGAGCCTTCATGTTTTTCTAAATTTCCCCTGGCAAGTTGGGGGTGGAGTGCTTCAAAAGTATCTTCCCATAACATGCCCATATCTTCTAAATACCCAACCTTGGCATACACATGCCCTAATAATATTCAAAGCAAGGACACTACAACAGACCTAGGGATGGCATATGCATATAATCAACCTGTGGAAAACATTGCAATAAAACCCTACCCAAATTGACTAAATACTTAAGATTGGGAATTAAATTGATAAGTTAAGTGAGAAGCAATATAAACTTAGATTCATGACATTTTGGTAATTTCATAAATGACCTAAAATGTAGAATATAGAGCTATTTTAACATTAAATCCTTCATGCTTTGACCGTTTTGGACCCCCACCCAATTTCTACTCATGAACTGCAAACAATGGCATCTACCGGTCTATAGTCGTGATGGCTCCTCCCAGTTCCAACCATAGATATAGGGTCATAGCACAAAGAGAGGCAACATAGGGGCCTTTCAAACCTTTGTTGTGGAACGTAATAGGCACAAACAGAGACAGTTAATTTCCTAGGATGAGATTCTGCTAAATAATTTGTTCATAAAATCGTTATAAAAAACATAAAATCACCACCTGCAAATCCAGATTATTGCAAATCTAGATTATGTAATCCATTTTTCACTTACAGTGCCTTTGACGACAATGGAGGGGTTGGCATTCTGGTTTGAAAAATATGCCATATTCCTTCCTGCTTGCATTCAAAATATTCCTGCAATAAGTTGCTTGTCTGCTATTAGAACCCCCTAAAGCCAAGAGACCTAGACGCGATATCAATCCTAGTGATGTTATTCATATTTCTGAGGATGTGAACCAAAAGGAGGAGGTCAAGGAGACCTTACAGGGATAGGGGAGCAGTGGCAGTGGTGGAAGAAGTTTTGCTCGGCTGGAAAACGTGGCCTCCAAAGAGAAAAAAGGGGAAACATAAAATGTCTAAGGATGTGGAGGAAATCTCAGGTTATGAGGAGTTTGAGGCTCAGGAAGATGAGGAATCTGAGGATTTTTATTTTGAGGACATTGCCTACGATATGGGGGAAGATGAATTGGAGGAGAAAAAAGATGAGGAAAGATTGAAGCTGGGAATGAACAAGATGTTGGGCTTTCTAGATTGGAGAACAAATCTGATGTTTTGAGTAATGAATTTTTAAAAAGTAGACTAACCTTCTTGTAGGTCCAGTTTGAGGATATGGAAAAGGCATTGGTTACTCTGATGAGAGTCACTAACAGGTTGATGAGACGTGCGATGCTAGGAGCTGCTTCAGGAGAAATGAAGCTAACTAGAAAATTGAAGAAGCAGGGGAAATCTGACGCCCTGAAATAGCTAGATGAAACAGAGGGACTTGATTGGAGTGAATATGTGGCTCTCTTAGGAGAGTACGGGGACTTGATCAAGAAAGCCAGTTAATGGCTTGGATTTCTATTGTTTTAATTTTTGATGGGTTTTTTGTGTTTTACCTATATCTGGGACTGTTCGGTTATTTTCTTTAAGATTTGGTGGAATACCACCAGGTTAACTATGGACTTAATTAATGGTCTCTATAGTTTAAAGTATGCTATTATAAACTTCTTGTTTTTGATAGATAATGGTTGGACTATGGCTATGGTTTTAAATTTGGGCCTGCATGCCAAGCTGATGTTGTTTTTTGGTTTCAGTGATGGTGTTGTTTCCCACCTTTGCTGCTCTTTTTTATCTACTTTTGTACTATGGGATCAAGGCCCTTCCCTGCTTATCTTATCAAAAACATGCTAAAAAAGGTATCAAAATGTTTTATAACAGAATACCTATTCTAGTTTACAATGCTAAGACGTTGGTTTATTCAAATTGAGTAGACTTTTAGAAGTTACGAGTGTTCTGTCTTAAGTTAGCGAACAACTACTTATGGATATTGTCTTATGAGTGTTCTGTCTTAAGTTAGTGAACAACTACTTATGGATATTGTCTTTAACAGTGAACTGTCATCCTCAAAATTGAGGAGCCCTTCATTAAGATGAACAACCATATCTCCTGCATACGAAATTATCATGAACCGGTTTCTATGTTTTGAAGCAAATGAGAATTAATCTTCACTTCAAACATCAATCTCCCAAGCATTTCTCTCAGCAACTGATGGACCTAAAAAATCAAACCAAAACAATTGGTGCCCAGAACAGTTATAAATAAAGAAAAGATCTTCAAATACCTGATCCTGCTAGACATGGGAGATTCAAATACCCAATGAAGATCTGAACCCGCCATTAGAAAAATCCTCAATAGCTTTCCGTTTGTTGACAACTCATTTGCACTGATAAAATAACCAATTCACAACCTTTTTTGCAACTGAATTCAAACCAATTTGAAATTATTTGAAATTTAAAACTCCCGCTTTGAAAACTCCTGCTCATATTTAAAAATCACGTTCGTTTTTAAAACTGTACGTTTGAAACTTTATCTGCCTCCATCCTTCTATTTCTCTCGTTACTCTATCGTCCCCGTCCATCTATTTTTTTTGTTTACTTTGCCATCGATGTGTTTTATCCATTCCATTTATTCTACCGTTGGGTGCTTTTTGTCTACGAGTTAGCTTTCTCCTCCTTAGAGTATCTTAAGTGAAAAATACAAAAAATTAAAAAAATATCAAAAAGAGTAAAGAGAAATCATCTGCCCTATGGTGAAAACCACTATGGTGGCTTCTTGGGTAAGTACCATGGTGAAAACTTATTTACAAGCACCATGTGCAGAAACCAAATTCCACCATCTATTAGCGCTTTCATCCATTCCATCCATAATGAAATATTTTTCATATACCTATGACCCTGATCATGGCTTGATATTGGTCCATAGTAAGATCATTCATCCTAATTTAGGGTACCAACTCATAATGAATCCAAATTTTCTATTTCGTTAATAATAAATCTTGTTCCTAACTGGGGTCATTTCCTTGACCTAGTGTTTGGATTGGATCCTTGAAGTTAGTCTTAGAGGAAACTTATTTCATACATCCCATAACATCACTCCATACAATCCATAATAAACACTCATTCATAATATTTCATAATAAATCCACATCACACTCACCATAACACCAATAAATTGTCCATTATCTAGGTGAAGATTGACACAAACATAAACTATACAACATCCCAACACATTGAGCATTCATTAAATAATAAACAATAGGAGACTCTTGCTAAACTATCTACAACCTACTGATCAATTTCTAAATCCTCTTTAACCACCTTATCCAACAAATCATGTCCTGACAGATACATCTTTCCTACAATGGACATTATTCACTATTCAACAAATATTTTCTGGCAATAAAATTTGATAGTTGTTGATTTTTTTGGTCTTTGAGTCTTTTTTATTACTTGATTTATCTTATTGTCCTATTTTAATGTTCCTTAAGGATATCTCAAAATTATTAGAGGAGCAAGAATGGGGTAAGGTCATTACTTTCATTTTTTGTGTTTGTGGAATACTTTTAAGCATTTCTCTGAGAAGTATCACCCTTGTGTGTATTGGACTAGATTCAAGCATTACAAAATCACCCTATGTATATAAGGTCATCAATCACCATTATACATTAGGGTTATCATGCTATGAAACTATGTTACCTTGCATATTCTGACAAGGTTCTATCATGTTTAGTACATTTAAGAAGAATCCTTTTTTGTCGTGTCTTCGTCTAGGCAAAGGATAATGAAGTCGCAAAGGTTTGTCTAAACTTGGTGTGCATATATCTACTTGTCACATGTAAAAAATAATAGGAAAAATGATACATATCCCACCATGCTTTATTATGCCTTGGTATGCATACATCTGCTTGCCACATAATAAAACACTCTATGATGATAAAAATAGCACAAAATAGAAAGCACATTATCAATCATTTTTTTCATATCACATTTATATTAGTCTATTTCTATTGACTTCATCTCATTTCTATATACTTCATTCCATTCATCATGTATGGTATTAAGTGACATTGATCAACAATCATCATTTATTCATTGATCTTCTAATATACTAACTTTCATCCATACATATATCATGACACAACCAAAAACAAAGCATAGTACATCCTGCATCCACACATGTTAGAAACCATATAATGCATCTCATAGAAATATCCATCATCACATATATAATAATCATCACAATTATATATCATGCATGAATTATATATAGTCTATCCATCATATCATCACATGTCAAAAATCAACTAGAAGTCATAACAACATCACATAAATCAAATAGGATCATATCATCATATCTCATCACATATATATATATATATAAATGTGTCATGATACATAATTATACAAAGCCTATCCAAGGGCTCATCAGATACAAATATCAATATACATCATGCCCATAGGCCAAAATCATGTGTCTACAAAATCAATGCATCATCTAAATTCCCAAATCTATAGAGAGCTCCCTCCTAAAGAATAGGTAGGAGTAGGATCCCACAAACCTGATGGTCTTGGAGCCAGTGACCCTCTCTCTGGACTTGCTATCCACTCTTCCCTAGTAGTGATCTAGGAGGTGATGGCCCCATCACCCCATCACTCACTGATCTCTATGATCTAAATATCTTGGATCTACTACATGTATAACTGGGAGCTTGTTGATCTGGTGGTACTACTCCCTCATACAAATTCTAGTAGTACAGAGCCTCCTATACATACCATCCAATCTCTAAGATCATCACTATAAAAAGACCTTATGCAATCTCGTGAATCCTTAGGAATGACTAGTCTTCCTATTGAGACCGAATTACTGTTGCATCCCTCTTTGTCTTCAATCCCTACACTTGTGCTTGTAACCTCTGCACCTATCCCTATGCACTTGCTAATTGTGTCTGTGTGCTCGCTAACTCTACCTATAAACACTGTACCTAAGCTTGTAGGGCTATAACTTGACCTAGTGTCTCCTCCCCTACTAGTGGGGAGTGAACTGCCTCATCTCCTACTAGTGGAGACTGTACTGCCTACTCTCCAAATGAATGTGATAGTGCTACTTGTTGTACCATAGGTGGTAGCACAAATATTGACTGAGCACTGGGTCCCAATCCTCCATCATCACCACCCCCTACATCATCCCTATGATCAACTCGGTGACACAATCGCCTATCTATACTCCTCATCTCCTCTCACCTGTTTTCCTACTCTCCTCCACCATCCCCACCTACAAGATTTGTCAGTCATGTGGGTCTCATCACCACCCACCATCTATCATATGCTTGTGTAGTCTCTGCATCGACAACATCTAGTGTTGACACCCATCATACTGGAACCGAACCCTCAAAGTATATAATCATTGTCTTTGTACTAATCATCGATCCTCAATGCATTACCTCTCTAGAGGTACAAGAAAATATTGCCTCCTCGGCTAGTCCATCCTGCTACTCCCCAAACTATCTACATACCCTGTCTGGAAAATATAACTCAATGATTTGAGTCATCCTCCCAATCAAATCGTGCCTTTGCTAACAATATGGTAGATGCTCCCCATCATCTGACCATACCTCAAATCATCTCCATGGTCTCCATGTGAAACTCACCAAGTCTTTTATGACCCGTGACCAATAGGGAACATCTCACGATATGTCATTGTATGATCATAACTGTACACATAAGGAAATCTATGTACTCATGCTCGCTCTACCACTGATTACATGATTGCTATGTGTTCCCATTCCCATATGTGTAAGAGTGTCACTCCACATTCTATACTCTCCACATGTCTTTGCACAACCCAGTGAAGCTAATGATACAACATAGCTAGTACACATGGACCCCATGCATACACAATGCCATCATTTAGCATATGCTCAATCACACTCTCATATCTAATAGGAAACCCTTGAATCCTTATGTCAGGGATTAACATCCTGCTCACAACCTCCACCAATAACACATGTAATGTATCAAAACGTGCTTACATATAGCTCAAGCTAATCTCATAGTACTTTATCCCAAGATCATTTGTCTCAAGATAATTACATTGGTTGGATGATCTATAGAATCTATCATACATCCTCGAGGGTGATCATCACCTCCCCTGTCGATAATAAAAAGGAGCTTCACTTGCTATACCACATCTTTGCTAACACTGTCATCACTACCTTATGAGATCAAATCTCTGGCATATAGGTAATATGGAATAAACCAACCTCACCCAACAAAGCTCGCTCATCCTCACTAATATGCCATCTCAACCTCATAGTGTCAAGATGTCTCTTGTGAGACATCAATGACTCCTGTCCACCTTGCACACAATAATACAACTTGGTTATGATAAGTTTCTATCACTTTCAAATATTCCCAATCCCTTCCTATCACATTTCACCCATTCATTATCACATATGCATCATCCACTCATATAATCAAGCTCAAACCCTTACCACAAGTGCCATGATTATTAACATATACTAACACCTACCAAGCATATTCAACCTACCCTTCCCAACATGTTTCCCCTACCCCAAAACACGCATGTGCTGCCTAACCTAGCCATTGCATAATAACCATAAATCATTGCAACCTATCCATATACCATTGCATCATTTTCATATCCAACCACACCATTGATTATCATGCCCACTCACCTTTAACATATCCACAATAAACATTTTACATATAAGCCCATATCATTAACATTTCGGTTATTGGTTTTTAATTGTGCCCTAAATATAAATTATTTGCACTAATTCTCAATTGCATATGTGCCCCAAGAATATGCATATGCAACCTGCCCATATCCATATGTGGTCAACCACATATGCGGCTGATGCATATGCATCACCAGCCATTGGTTGACACATATGCATGTGTCGCTAGGCTAGTGCAAATATCCCACTAGGTAGTGCAAATGCCCTGTTGGACAGTGCAAATGTGTCGCTAGGTGGTGCAAATGCACTGTAGTTCGGCACATCTAAGCCTCAAGTAGATGCAATTGAGCCTCACCCAAGTAAAAATCCAAAAAATAATAATAAATATGTATTCCTATTCTACTCTACATATAAAAACACATGTATTCCACCTCCCCCCAATTGCACCCCTAGGGTTTGGTGTGTTTTCTAAACCCTAACTCAATAAACCTACCCAAAATCCTAGCTAAAAATACAACCAAAATCATGCAAATGATGAAGAAAAGTTAGAAACCCTTACCTCGGTTGGCCCACCACCCCTTTGCCCAAAACTCTGAACTCACTCCACCCGATGATTTCCCTCTAGAATCCCTGCCATTATCTCCCCAAAATCACTCTCAGAAAGCTCAAATCTCTCCAATTCTCACAAATCAAAGAGTGCAAATGAGGACAAAAATCCCTCCCACCCACTTTTTATACCCCCACACACCTCCATTTTTCACATTTTTTAAAGTTCCCTCTATTTCTCCAGCTTATTTTTTACCTCCACTACCCACCATTAAACCCCTTCACTTCATTTTTTTTAATTTTATCATTTCCCAGTATCCTCCATTAAATTCTTTCATTTTCATGAGTTCATCTAAAAAAATTAATAATTTTTTTCCCAAACTCCTCAGGGGGCATCCCACCTCCATTTTATTTGTGGGGGAAAACTAGGGCATGCCATCACTTTCTTTGAAACAACGTTATAAAAGTACATTATCTCAAAAAGGGGAAAAATGTAGACACTTAATTCTAACTAGCGCATTTTATCCAAAACGAATCATTTTTCATCATTTGACCTAACTAATTCATCTTAAATATTTAATTAAATAATTTCATTATTTTATTAAATTAATCATCATTTTCACTTCACATGATAACTAAATGATTTTATAATTGTTTATTTATTTTTAATTTTTAATTTGGACCCTCTTAATTTACTTTAGTTAAATAATATCAAAATATTTAATTAAATTATCTATTTTGTGACTATTCATTTATATTAATTAAATAATTAACATTATTTTGTTAATTTACTAATTATTCCTCTATCCTAAAGTTAATTAAATAATTTATTATTATTTAATTAATTATTCATTTCCCACTTCCTAAATTGAATAATTATGTTTAAATATTTAATTTATTTCTCAACATTATCCAAAATAAATAAAATGATTTGTTTCATTTATTAAGTTCAACCTTGCACATGTAAATAATAATTAAATTTATTTAGTTATTAAATACTCATGTAAATTCCACCTCACCTATTGACTGAGACTTACTCTAGTCCACTCATCAATCAGATCCACTTCACTCCCAATCACTTCAAGTCCACTAAGCAATCAAATTAGTCCACTAATCGTCAATTTCAGATAACAATCCAATTAATCCTCTTAACTGATCCATATAATCAGTTACTTGGAATCATCCAGTTACTTAACTGACCCTCAATTCCTCTCATTAATCTTGAACTGTTGATCTTCTCAGTCTATCATCTCATCTTGACTGTCGATCAGTGTCACCAAAAATCTATAGATTGAATCATTCTATCATTCATTCTTCATCTCAAATTGTGCAAAGAAACTATACTCGAATTTTCTCATTGCTTCATTGCTATTATGCTATTAAAATATGAGAGAAAAGGACTACTTACACCATTCTCCAAGGTGAATAGAGGAGAAAAATGGAGCTATGCTAGAGCATATTGTGTTTGTTTTAGTGTGTGCAAGTTTTGCATTTCGTTTGATTCAATTTGTTTTATTTGCTTTATTACACTTGCATTTCGTTTGATTTAGTTTGCTTTATTTGATTTATTGATGTGATATTTTGATTGTGATTCTTGTTTATTATTGCTTATCTTTCAATTTCATAGTTAAATTTATAGGTCATACAATTAGTAACCAAGTTCCTTCACTCCATTTTGTTGTCATTTTTGTAATGCCTTGCCTGAAGCACAAGGAAAAACTTGACATAACATTGTTGTTCGAAACAACAACCATAACATTGAAGACACAACATCAACATGTCTCAATGTGGTTTTAGGCTAGGAAAACCATTGGCTAATTGAGGTAGGAAGCATTAACATTCTGGTTTTGTATGGGGAACAAGGCTGCCTCGGTATAGAACCAACCCATCCAAACAGAGTTAGCTAATTTTAAGTATGTCTACACTCAAAACTAGGTTTCCCTACTACTAATAATGTCGTACAAACACACTTAGACACACTATGGGTTGAGTTTGATCAATTCTGGATAGACCAAGCTGCTCAGATGCAACACCAAGCTACCCAATCTCATAGGAAGACTCTTAAATTCATTTTAAACCCAAAATAACTATTCCTAAGTTAATTCTAACTTCACATTGCTTAAACACAAATCAATTCACTTACAATCATGCTTGACACCAATACTAAGACATGTAATTAAGATTAGTTCATTATCACTTTCATTCGGATACAATCCCTCTCAAGAGAGAGGTTCTTTTTTAGATAATTATAATTGCATAGAGCAAGGACTCAAATGCCCTTTGATAATCATCTAACATTTGAATTGGACTAACTATAATGCATGAAGAAAAAAGAATGAAGGAGATTTTGATGTCATTTTTTATCCTTGAGCCTCTAAACCCCAATGGTGGTTTCCATACTTCCCAACCACATGAAACCAAAAGGTCCACTCCCTCATGCTAAGGGATAGTCACAAGGCCCAATCAAACTCACACAAAACATTTGGGAGATAGTTTAACACTCACACAAGACATGAAGTATACACGAAATTCAAGAATAAAATAAAGAATCACTTCCACAATATGAGATTAAGGTGAGGTAAGACTCCAACATCCAATGAACTTACTCCAAAAGAGAAAGTAGCAAGAACCATAGCAATGGCTTCAAGAATCTACCTCACAGAATACCACAATACCTCTCACTAGAGACAAGGTAGACTACCAACATATAAAACTAGGTCATGCAATAACCACATAATCAGTGAGACACCAAAATTTACAAGAGTATTTCAAGGACAAACGACCAATCCAAAACTCAATGAATTTCCACATTTGAACAAGGCATGGAAAACAATGCACAATAAAAATTTATGAGAAAATTTACAACATCAATCCAATGGAATTGATTTAGCATTTCATGAAGTAAACAATTGTTTTCACATTCCAAAACATGTTATTTCACCTAAAATATTCAAATTTCTCAATTTTTCCGAACAACCAAAAACCAAAAATTTACCCAAGCCATCATTAAAATAGTTCTAATTTTCACTAGTTTTAAAAACTTTAAAATAAAAAATCTAAGAAAACCCTTTGGTGCTAAAATTTCCTAGAACAACCATTCTACACTCTCAAAAATGACTTGCATCCATTTCTAAAAAAATGGTATTATAACAATGTTTTTGGAAAAAAATCATAAAATTCTACAAAACAAATAATTCTCAATCAATTTGGAAATGTAAAATGCATTGGAAGCTATTGGAACTCCCCCAATCCTATTCCAAACTTTCAAAATAAAAAACAATAATCATTTGATGAGATATTGAAGACTTGCCTCTAAAGTTAGCAAAAATTAAAATGCAAAGAACTCCACAAATACCGCAAGAGAGAAAGAATCCATTCCCACGCACAAGAACACGTCATTCCTAATCTATTGCCTCAAACCTCATTGAATTTGACTCACAATCGCCCTCCCAATTAGAAAAACAAGAATTTGGGAGAGAAGAGGTTTTTTTTCCTTCACGAAATTCTTTCAAAAAACAAAAGATAACAAAAGAAAGACTTATTTTTGCCTACTTTACCCTTTTACCATTTCCAAATTACAATAATAGAATTTATTTTCTTTTTCAATTAATTTCACCCAAGCCCAAATAAAACATTTAAATATAATTCATCTCCTATTTCACACTTAATTTTACAATTTAAGTCTATATAAGCATATTTTCACATTACTTTACGAAAACCAAAATTCAAATCAAATTTAAGTCACACATTCACTGGGCATTTACATAGGGTACAATTTTTTGGAATCATACCAATGATAGTATCTAGGTCAACATAGGTAAAATAACTAGGGACTTGAACTTGGATCAAGTATAATGGGTAAGGAAAAATAATTAACAACCAATGTGACATCTTCTTATAACCACTGTCAAGGTATAACTCAAACCTGTGGAGCCAAGTGGAGAAATACCTAGTAATTGTAACCACTCAATGAACATGTCAAGTGTACCTGATCCATATATATACCTAATACCTAGTTGAAGCATCACATAATCACCCAATAGTATACAACATCATATCTATAAATTCATTATATTTAAATGATACAGTTCATAATATCATTTAATTACAACATGAATATTAATGCACATGTTCATAAACCTAAACATAATAATAATAACTCAAGCAAGCTCACATCACACACATATCTCAAGAATACCTCCACAATAAAATACATCTATCCCCTTTCAAGGGGCTTGGCAACAAAACACACACACACACTTCAATGCAATTTACACCAAGCAGAACAATCAAGCAACCATAGTGAAAATGACAAATCATGGCATAGAACAATAGTACCAAAATGTGATCATCTAGCATCCCAACATACACATAATACAATGGTCCGGCTAACATCACATGCTAGGAACAGGTAGGCATTATAATTTTAATATGTCTAGAGTTATATAATATCAAATGTCTAGCTTCCTTGTTCCTATGTTGTTCTCATTAATCATTAATCTATTTATTTATCTAGGTTTGAGGAACTTAGTTTAAGTAGGACACATAATCTTATTGGAAAGAAGAAAATGAAACATTTAGGTTATACTTTTATTTCTAGGTGATTGCTTTTGTTAAAATTTGATTAGCATAAGTATTTTCTTTTCAATCAAATTATCAAAACATAAGGATAGTAAACTTTTTAAAAAAATTATATTGGACAAAAGGAGGTCTACTTTAGGTTATGTCTTTACTCTTGTAGAAGGAACTATATATTGGGTTAAAGCTTCAAGGAATATTTTCTTTATCCATTATTGAGAGTATGTAGATTTCTCACATCCATGCAAAGAGGCAATTTGGTTAAAGGGTCTATTGGGTGAGTTTGGAAAAGTGCAAGATAAGGTGAATGATTCTATGAAATCAAAGCATTATCCATTTTGCTAAAATCCAACTTATCATAGTAGGACAAATCATATTGCAATTAAAAACCATTTTGCAAGATAAGTTATTGATGGAGATGGAATAGTAGCTCTAGAGAAAGTTCATATTCAAGAAAATTGTTCATACGTGTTTACAAAACTAGTACTATTAGAGAAGCTGAGGTGGAGTTTGGATTCTCTTAGCTTGCAAAAAAGTTGATGAATGGGTATGGGCAGGTATTAGGTAAATTATTGTCAAGGTGGAGATTGTTGGATTGTGACAACAATATAAAGCAAAAACAAATCTTACCTTAAAAAATAGACCTTTCTTTCTAAGTTTGGTGACGGTTGTTGTGTGGAAGATGCTATATATCCTTTTAGCCTTGAAAGGAAAATCAATTTTGTAATAGCAGCTAGGTGAAGATGTATTTTTTTCTCTAAGCAATAAGAATACTAGTACTTTGCCCCATGAATGTTTTCTTGAAATATTGTCAAGGTATACAACACATAAATTCATGTCTTATAAAATATGATTTGGTTATTCAATTTTCTCTTCTTCTTTTTTCACAACTAATTTGTGCTACAATATTATATGATTCTATGGACTCGTGTTTTCTCAAACAACTTACAAGTTGCAATTGATAACATTGATTTTTTTTTATCGTGGACCACTACACATAAAACTACCAATTAAGATTCATGCTAGAAAGTAAATGCATATTGGTATGTTACATTGTTGGGATCTTCCAATTTGATAATGATGACTTTTGTTGGAGGCCTCTCAAGGGCTATGTGGAGATTTGTATGCCCCTTATTGAATGGTGAATGTAAAATGACATCTAATTTAGTTCCTCTTGATAAATTATAATAAAATTTTGAAGCTTTCCTGATATTATAAAAATTATTGGAGATTTTCTCTTATGCACATTAATTGCTTGCTTATAAATATAGTTTGTTGGTTGAAAGTTTCGTGGAAGGTTTGAAGGCTTGGAAGGTAATGAAGATTGCAAAAATCTTTAAAGAAGGTTATAACTTCTTGAATGGTCTGGCATCATGTTGTTCATCTTTCATGAGTAATAAAATAATTAGTAGGGTCACAACATGCATTCATTTTAGGAGCTTGCTTAGATCAAATGCCCATCTAAAGGTTTCTTCAGAGACTTTTACAAGTATCTCATGTCATTTTTACTATATTATATGTCGTTTACCTTTCATTTTGCATTTATAATGATGAGTTAGGTTATGCACAATCTATACATTTTGTATCATGACAATGTTGAACCTTTAAACTTGCCATTTTTTTAGAAATATGAATCTACACATGATTTAGATAGTTGTTAAATGAAACTTTCATAAATTAGAATTATTTTATTTATTGAAGAGTTATTTTAATTTATTTTAAAATTATTTAATAATTTTTGAAGAATAATTTTATTTCCTTAGCAATTATTTTATAGTTTGGTTTTTTAAATATATGTCAATGTCATGTGCCTTGTTGTTCATGCAAATACTCTTAATTATCCCATGCAAGCATGAGGCTCAATATGACCAGCATGTTGATAATCATCATTGATCTAACAAATGTCTCTAAAAAAGTGATTATCATCCTATTGTCATCAATTATCCAAATCTTATTGCAGATGATGTAAGGCCTAGCCTCACATGCATCAGTTATACTATTTTGATTGTTTGGTGATTCCATTATCACTAGTTAGTTAATTCAATATGTTGAATTATGCAATCTTTCTTTGATATGAACCTTGTGATGTGTGTTGCATAAAGTATTATATGTGATGCATGTTGTGCGAGTCATGTGGATAGAACGTAAATTATGTTGTAAATTCAATCTAAAAAAAGTAGAAGCCATTTAAATAGTTTTGAATAGGAATAGTTGGGTGTAATATTAAAACGTTGTAAATATAAATGTTATTTTTGATGTATAACTTTAATGGTATAAACAAATGGAAAGATTAGCATCTAGTAGTTGATATCAGGTGATGGTTTCATGCATAACAATAGTAAATATGTGTAGGCTTTTATTGAAAACTTGTATGCTCTCACTTCGTAAATTTGGATGCATATGATGAATCATATATATGAAATAATATCATTATTTTGATTGTTGTATGTGTCATAGAGGAAATATTATTCCAAAATATTTATTATTTTTCATTATGATTGTGTAACCTCATACATGGAATTGAAAAGTGAATTAACCTTGGCACTTGTCACTTATTTAATTGTCAACTGAGTTTAGAATGTTATTTGTACCTTAATCGAAGTAAGGCTCAAGATTATTTTGACTTTTGATGCATGGTCGTGGTAAACGTTCCTAGATGTCTAGCTAATGATTACCTTAATTATAATTGTTTATCCTGATTTTGCACTCATGTGGATGATATTCTAGTTTTATAATTCTTTGTGCAGTTGATATACTAATTGTCACTATTAGATTTAATATGAATAAGGAGATTTGACTATAATTGGTAGACATGGTATGATTTGCTAGCAATTTTATAAATGTGAATTATCATTTGCATGTTAGTTTAAATCATTTGGACCACACACACTTAGGTTAATGCTATTCAATCTTGCTTCAAAAGTAAAAGTGTAAATGATGAAGTTGAATGTTGATTTGGACATTTGAGTGAATTTTGAATAAATTGTTAAGATATCAAGTTAGGTTTGAATTAAAATAATTATAAAACTTACTAGCAATCAATGTCAATATTTGTGCATTCTAACCTTAAAAATTGGGTTATGATCATCCATGTGATGCACACCAAAGCAAGTTTGAAGTATGATTATTGTCAAGTTGATAATGTAAAATATGAATATCTCGCTTTGATTATTTATATCATATGGGTTATTGACAATGGCAAGTGTACAAGGTATGTAATTTGTCAATGGGAGGACAAGAGGATCACCTAGACCCTAGCTATCTTACTTCACGTTGTGAAGTGAAGTGATTGTATTGTAGAACCCCTAAGATAAACATTATTATTTAGTGTGAGTCAAATATTTCAAGGTCTGTGGTTATGTAAAAATTGTGGTTTAAGGGGAAGATATTCAAGAATATTTTCTAGTCTCATAAATTGTGTGTAGTAGTGCAAATTCAGTAGAAAGTTATTAACCTGAATTCCAAGCACATAAAAAGTGAAAATGGTGTTATACCATTTTTAAGACCCCAACCCATGCCCTTAGGGTTAGTATGCTTAAAGAAAGGTGTAAATTTTAGTTAGGGTTGATATTTTAGGTTATTTGGGAAGAGTTTTGAAAATAAAATATAGTTTTTGCTAGTTAAAAAAGAAGACGAGGAAAAATGGAAGGAACAAGGTCAAATTAATCCTCTCATGGCTATTTGGGTTATTGTAGAGGTAAGCCTTCTTGGCTTTACATTTTCTTTTGCTTTGTTACAAAAATATTGTGCAGAATATGTGGGGAGATGGTGAATTGAGTGCTTGATTATGCAATGTGCTTCTAGAATTTTAACTTGTGTTGCTATTTCTTCTTTCTTTAAATTTGAGAATTGTCATGAGATTTTTTAAATTTTTTGTGTGGATAAGAGAGTTTTGCTGAGTGGTTTTTTGTTTGGGGGTTCTAAGTGATCTTCTTAACTTCAGAGTTGGCTAGAGCTTTTGTATGACTCGATAATGGATGGAAAATGTTTCTTTTGCATTCACTGTTGACTAACAAAAAAATAAAAATTTAAAGCTCTTCCCATATACTTTGTCTTTCAACTACAATATCTTAAATTATTATGTAAAGAGAAGAATTACTTCTTTTTTTAAAAAAAAAAAAACCTGTTGGGTATATATATCAGAGAGGATTGTATTGAATATGTAATTATATCTATTTCCATTTAACAGATCTTAACCAAAAACAAAAAGGTTACCATTAAATGGATGGTGAATCAGTTTCTCTTTCGTAAAACTCTCATGTAGATAAATCTGAGAGTGTCCTTTAAAAGAGAGGAATTATAGTCTCAGTTATCAAATGTGTGATGTAAATGCTTGGACAAGAGATCTGTTGAATTACTCGTACATATAAATGTTCCTTGAATGAAATTTTCTGATGGTTCCTTGTGGAATGTTAGGTTCCTTCAAGCAAAGTAAATAAAATCCTGCATTATATGATTCGAACAAAAGTGTCACGAGTAATTAAAAAAAGGAAACCTAAATATCCGTAAAGTTTCTTAAATCTGTGAGGGTTAATTTGATGTTATAGCAGGGTGCTTGCAAAATAAAATAAGGAGAGCCCGAAATATGATATTAAATGTCAATAGAAGATATTACTTGAATCTATTTTGAGTTTAGGAATTATGGAGAGTGTCCTAAAACAACATGGAGTGATTCATTTCCTGTTCTTCGCCTGTTAATGAATCAGGTTGTGCATCAAGAAACTAAACAAATATTCAATTAACGGATGCTCACCAGTAGTTTAAAAACAAAAGTTATTGAAAGTTTTTTACGGAGCTTTGGCAAGGCGGCGCACCTCTGTGGAGGCTTGGCCAACCACAGCGGAGCCACAACCTCCTCTCAAGGGGACGTGGCCCTGTGCTGAGCACGACCTCTCCACAGGCTATCGCCCTTCATACAGGGTTATTAAACCCTTCAGCTGCGCCATAAACAAACAAAATAAACTGTACAGTTTCCTTATTAACTGCAGCAAACAAACAAACTATGTTAAGGTTTAAATAAAACAACGGATACATTCAACAACAGAGTTATGCTCATTCCTCTCTGCGTAGACGCTGTTAGAGCTGTGACAGCGACAAAGTACCTTCCACCAGTTTGATCAAAACCTGCAGTAGAGCAAATGAACGAAGAGTAGTTTTAGGGATGAAGAAAGAGACGACTAGGGTTTCTTTTGTTTTTGGGAGTTTGTGTGGTGGTGATTTTATTTTATTCTTAAAATCAATTTATATTGGATGGCTTTCATTACTATTTTTTAAAAGTGAATATATATAGCACATAAATATTACATGTGACAATTAGGAGTTTAAAACATGCTTAATTTTCAAAAAAAGGTATGTTGATGATCTTTCATTTTAAGTAATATATTGTATTTCTACTTTTATATGATTTTGGTTTATAATTTTTATTGTATATTCATTTAATCAATAAATAAATTACCAACTCTTATAGAAAATTAGATAAAGGGTGTTAGAATAGGAAAAAAAGTGGGTTTTGCAACTTGGGGTTTTTTCGTGTGAGTGGGTTTGGTGGTGGGGCTATCTCCAACCCATGGAGGAGGCTTGGCCCTCCTCCACGATTTCTCATCATTTTGCTAGTGTACGAAGGTTTCATTTTGTGTCGCATATACTTGTTCGACTCTATTCCGTTCGTCGTGGGTGTGATAGCGGCCCCATGCTGGCTGTGGTGTCTTGGCTTAGCCGCATGTGTTTTTTCTGCAGGGTGATCTCTCGCTGATGGCAGGGGATACATACCCCCCTAACGGATCCATTAATATCCCGTCCAATTCCAATGGCAATGTGGAGGTGCCTAAATCTTTTTGGGATGTCATCGCTAGTGAGCGTAGCCTTCTACCATAGGGTGCCAAGTTCAAAATTGGAGAAGTCAACGGAGGGCAAAGGAATGGAGAACAAGAACAAGATAAGCATTCTTCAGCTTCTCCATTGAAGGTTGTTCTCATTCCAAACAAAACCCTAGATGAGGTTATTGAACATGAAGATGTTAGGTTGGTTAAAACTACAATTTTCTTTGCGGCCATCGACCCTAGTAGGGTTCCAGCAAGAAAATACATGGAAGAATGGTTTAACAATTTTTGGGAAAATAAATTAGGGCTGCAGTTCTATTATTGTCGTATGATTCAAAAAGGGTTGTATGTTATATTTTTTATCAATCAAAATTCTCAAACGGGGGTGTTAACAAAACAATTATGGAATGTTGGCACTATGGTTTTTCGTGCCTTGGCATGGAACTCAGAGGCTATGGAGGAAGAGGTGTTGGCCCTTTCTAGCCCACGATGGATTGCAATCAAACGAGTTCCACCTCACCTCTGGAAATTTGTCCCGCTCTTACTCGAGCCATATGGAAATGTCTTGAAAGTCGATGACACCAAAACCCCACTCCCTCATTCTGACGCTCAAGCATTGGTTTTTTTGTTCTTGGGTATTGAATTGTCAGAGGTGCTAGAAATTAAACTTAAAACTGGGAATGTTAGCTATGAAATTGAAATTTTAGGAGGGTTGAATGCTTGCTATTTATGTAGGCGTAAAGGTCATATTCGAAGGAATTACCCTCTAATAAGGAATAAAACCAATGCCAAAACCACTTTGGGTGGAGGCAGAAAAAACAAAATACAACCCTCTGGCAATGAAGGGCGGGCGAATAAAGATGTAAATGTTGGGGTTGGTTCTGAGGAACACAGCCCTACCCCGCAACAACTTGATGAAAGATTTAATCCCGCTAATTCTAAAACCAACATTAACAGTAGAAATAACTCTCTGCGAATGGAGAATGCAAAGATAATTAAAGGTAATAAAGATGCCTTGCGAGTGGAAGATAGCCTATCTTCTCTCCTAAATGAATTGGACAACAATATAACAAAATAATCTGATGGAAATCACAAGGTTGTAAAAGAAGATATTGATGAAATACCCATAACAAATTTAGACCAATTGAGAAATACCCCCAAACTAAGTGCTCAATAGTTGGCTTTTAGGAAATTAAGGCAAACTAAAGAAAATCATTACTCTAACCCAAATTCGGGCAAAGAGCTCTACACCTTCAATAATAAATATTTCAAAGAGAGCCAAATGGAGGAACCCCAACCTGGGACTGGTCCCATGGAAACAAGAAGAGAACTGACTTTTTCAGGTCTTGAAAGATGGAATAGGAACTTCTGATATTGGGAGTTTCCCTTCAAACCAGCCTCCCAACCGAGATGAAATGCCCATTGTATGCTTGGATGGTAGGGAGGATAAACTGGATAGGCCCGCCTCTTTTAATACTATCTCCTTTGTGATAGGAAATGAAAAAGTGCATGAAATTGTGGTTCCTAAGTTGGTAGTGGATCCTATTAATCGACTGAGTGGAGTGGTTAGTTCTAATAGGTTTGCATCACAGTCAAGAATGGACTCTACAGATGAGCTTGGTTTGCTCTCTACTAAGGATACCTCTGAGGGAGAAGATACCCCCATGGAAGTCATTATTAAAAAAACCTAGAGATATAGGAAGAAAAAAGGTTTAGAGGCTAGCAAACCCCTCCCAGATAAAGACACAAATCAACCTCTAAAAGATAAGAGGAAGAAACTAAGTGGGATCTTACCCCCTAATGCTAAAAGGGTGGAAGCTGAAAATAGATTACCTAAATGCTTTGACAATTTCAAGAGTGATAAGGGACCCCCACCCAGTGAGCAGGCTTAATGGAGCTAAATTGAATTTCTTGGAATGTTAGGGGGCTAGAAACCCCTGATAGGAAACATGTGGTCAGGAGATTCTTATCTCAAAAAAATAAAATTGATGTTGTCTTGTTACAAGAGGTTAAGGCCATCAACTTTACTCTAGACACTAGTTTGAGGGTCATCTGGAAAGAGGCATCCCAGTTTGTGACCAAGCATTAGAAGGAGAAAGGGGGAGTGGTGATTTTGTTGGAAAACAAGTGGGCTCAATTTGTGGATAGCTATGGTACTTCCCCTTGCAATCAAGCTACCTGGGTGATCATCAATAAAAATACAATTTGTTTTGGGGTATGTGCAATTTATGCCCCCAATGACTATAAGGAGAGGATCCTCCTCTAGAACTGGATGGGCACCTTGCCTAACATTCTGTGGATCTTTGGTGGTGACTTCAACTTTGTGGAAAGAGAGGAGGACAAATGGGGGGGTTATGGGTTTGAATGGAAAGGAAATGAGTGGTTTTATTAGCAAAGAATGAAACCCAAGCTGAAGGTTGAAGATCCCATTGAAGGGAAAAAGAAAGATAAACAAGCTATCTAGTATACCTAGTGCAATTCACAACAAGGGGGCCAAAGAATCTATTGCAGATTGGATAGATTCTACATCAGTAGGGCCTTCTTCTCGACTTCCTTGGTGAAAGATGGTTGTAAAGTTGAAGTATCTCCTTATTCCCTCTCAAATCACCATCCAATAAGAGCCAAGTTTTTCCTCAAGATGGGTGCCCCTAAGCCGATAGGTTGTACCATGGGTTTTTGTCTCAATACCAGTCTCCTGAAGGATAATGATTGTAAAAGTGTCATCATGTGTCTTAGACAGATCAACAAATGGATGCACTGAAACCTGTCTCATACTGAAAGGTGGTCCTTAAACATTGAGGGTTGGAAAACCTTGTTTCAAACTATTGGAAAAGAGAGAGCTAAGGACAATCGAAGGAAAGAGACTCTCCTCCAAGACAAGCTCCTACAGGCAGAGTCTGATCTGCAAATGAATCCTAGAGATGAAACACTTACAAACAAGGTGATTATGGCTAAGAACTCTCTTAAGAAGCTTCAAAACACCAGGATTCAGGGTCTAAGAGTTAGAACCAAAATGAACTGGCTTGAGAATGGAGATAAAGGTACCAAATTTTTCTTTAGATATATTAAAGAGAAACAGGCCAGAGAGCAGATTGACTTGATCACTGTAAATGATTCTACTGTGAGTAATCCTGATGAAATAAGGGATCAATTTTTTCAGCTCTACAAGAACCTCTTCTCCTTAGAAGGGGAGATGGAAGCTAATCATAAGGAAAGACATTATATTGAAGGGATTATCCCTAAAAAGGTTAATGTTGAAATGGCAGGGGAACTTAGGAAGGAAGTTACTTTGGAGGAAATTAGAAAGGCTATCCTCTTGCTCAAGAATGATAAATCTTTGGGAGCTTATGGTCTCCCTACAGAGTTCTACAAGACCTTTTTGGATTGGGTGTGTGAGGATCTCCTCCTGGTCTACAAGGAAGCATTTGAGAAAGGCTCCTTAGGCAGCAAGATAAACAAAGGTGTGATTAAACTAATCCCTAAGGAGGGTGATAGAACCCTTGTCAAGAACTGGAGGCCAATAACATTGCTCAATGTTTCATACAAGATCTTGGCTAATATTTTGGCAGATAGGGTGGCTCTCCTCCTCCCTTCAATTATTAATTCCACCCAGACCAAATTTATAAAAGGGAGATACATCCTTGTAAACTTGATCACTAGCTGGGAGACTCTGAATTGGGCGAGCTAACAAATCAAAATGCTGCTATGTTGTTATTAGATTTTGAAATGCCTATGATAGAAATGAATGGGGTTTTGTGCTCTTAATGTTGAAGCCCTTTGGATTTCCCAACTCATTTTATCACATGGTCAATACCCTCTTTAGGGATGCAACTGCCTAGGTAGAGGTCAATGGAATCCCCTCTCAAGAAATTTCACTTGAAATATCTATAAGGCAAGGGTACCCACTTGCTCCAGCTCTGTTTGTAATTGCTTCAGATTCCATGCATTATGTGCTAAGAGAGAACACATCAATTCCAAGAATCAGGGGTATTAGGCTACCAGATGATAAGGAGCTCCTTAACCTTCAATTTTCAGATGATACATCAATCTTGCTAGCTCTAGAAGAGGCCAATCTATCAAACCTATTGGGGAATTGGATATCTTCTGTCTTGCTTTAGGGGCTAAAATTTCCCCCTCTAAATCTTGTCTCTTGGGATGGAATGGGAGGCCCCTAGATTGGGTCAGTAGATATGGGCTCCAATGGGGTGGTCCACACAGGTTAGTAAGATACCTTGGTATCCCCTTTGTTGTGGATCACAACATCAAGGAAATGTGGCATTGGATTAGGGACAAGATTGAGAGGAAATTCACCAAATGGAACAGATAGTTTATGTCATTAGCAAGGATAATTCAAATCTGCCAGAAGATATTGTCTTCCTACAATATATACTTTACTTCAGTGTGGTTCTTTAACTCATATCAGATTAATGAGATACAAAAGAGGATAAGGGCTTTTTATGGTCTGATGGTAAAGGTAAAAGAAAGAAACATTTAGTGAAATGGGAATGGTGTACAATTGAAAAAGCCAAGGGAGGCTTGGGGTTGAAGGATCTTAGGCTATAGGGTGTTGCACTTGCTACAAAATGGGTGCTTAGGGCCCTGGAAGGTGGTGATCCCTGGAAAGTTTTGATCAGACAAAATATTCTAAGTGTTGTCGCCAAACATGCTAAATCTTGGAAATCTTTGCCTCTCAATGATATCCTTAGTTGTGAGGAAGCCATATTACCTATAGGTTTGAATGTGTTTAGAGCTATTTGGAAGGCCTGGGAAGTGATGAAGACCCGCCTCACTAACATCCACTTCATCTCAGGGGACAATGGGACCATTCAGGTTAATAAATCTATTTGGTGGAATTTGAAGCATAATGGGAAACCCTTGGCCCTACTCCAAGGGTGTTTTGCAAAGGAATGGGCTCACAAAGGAATTCGTTATTTCAAGGACATACTAAAAGATGGAAAACTCAAAGACTGGAATGACTTGAATTATGAATTTAATATCCTCCTCACCAATTGGAGAACCTACTCAATTCTCAGAGAAGCTTGTAATCACTTCAAATTCCCGGTGAAATATAAGACTGATAATGATCAATTCAAGGACTTCCAATGGAAAAGTGGTAATAACATAATGAACTCTAAAGTCAAGGAATTGTATTCTATGCTCATAGACCATATTGACTTGACTGATTACTTAAATCCAACCTAGAATTTTAATTGGAACAAGAATCAATGGCAAACAAATTTTCAAACCAATTGGACCAAACAATTAGAGGCTAAATTGGCATGCTTTAGATGGTTTTTTATAATACATAAGCTACCATTCAAATCCAATTTTGATGATATAGATATCTATAGTATCTGTAGAGTTTCAGAGACTATTAATCATATATTTTTTTATTGCATTTTTGTTAAAGAGACATGGAAGATATTCTATAATAAGCAAGACATATGGGGGATTAATGAATTGCCACTTCCTAAGAAGATTATTTTTAATCAAAATGTAAAAATGGGGAAAACTGCTTCCTTATTTTGGTTATGCTTATCTTCTAAGATTTTGTGGTCCATCTAGAAAGCAAGGAATGAGGACAAGTTTGAAGGGAGAAGGAGGATGCGTACTGAGTCTAATAGAAGGCTCGTGTTTCACAATGTTGCTATGCAGGTATACATTACAGTGGAGCTTTCAAAAGAAATTTTTTGGCACTATCTTGAGAACAGAAAAGTCACCATAGATATTATGGAGGCAAGATATGGGCATATGTGGCCAGAGGGCCACCCAGGGGTGGATGTTTTTTGAGGGCTCTCCATGCTTTCAGGTAGGACATTGCAGGGATTCAGAATAAGGAAGAGAACAAAAGGGGTTAGATTGTACAACTCTCGGCTAAGGAGGCGGAAGTTGCTAAAGCTTTGTTGGTAATGAGGAATGATAACGATCCACATGGGAACCAATAGTTGACTACTCTCTGGAATCTTCATATCCTTTTTGTTTTTGATATTGATGTATATTTGCACTAAACAAATAATATCTGTATATTTTGTTTTGATAGTTGATGTACATGTGATACTCTAGTACAAGTTTATTCATGGCTTTTTGTCCTCTTACAGTTGAGGGCTCTGTTGTTCTTTTGTAATGGGATAGCCTAGGAGGGGATATATACTGATGATACTTTGCTTTTGATTTTTTGTAAAGGGGGGTTATCTACAGCTATATTGTAATGGGGGGATCTGATAGTGTTGATACTGGTCTAATCCTTTATACTCTTTGATCTGTATCTTTTTTTCATATTATACTTAATATAAAAAATTAGATAAATAAAACTTGTTATTGATATTAATTATATTTTTCAATTAAAGAAAAAAAATAGTAAAAAAAAATGTGTAAAATGTAGTTCTACACATACAAAGGAAAACATGAAAGTAAATGGAGATAAAACAAAAGAGGGGCAAGTGAAGGATAAAAATAAATAAACAAACAAAAATTCAATAATAATAAAAAGCATTATTCCCTCTATATACCATGTCTTGTGTGTTTGACTTGCAAACATACACATATAAAGAATAATAATCCTATAGAATGTTTAAGAATTTTATGTAAAATGTTAAGTATTAGTTGATTCGAGGAGATTGTAGGTATTATAGATGTTGTATTCTAATTTTCAAAGCATGCTTTGATGTGCAAATTTGTTAGTATTAGAGTCACATTGATGTGCAAATTTGTTGTATTAGATGTTGTATTCTAATTTTCAAAGCATGCTTTTATGTAAAATGTTAAGTATTAGTTGATTCGAGGAGATTGTAGGTATTATAGATGTTGTATTCTAATTTTCAAAGCATGCTTTGATGTTGTATTTCTTTGAAAATTGGACATGTCGAACTTGGTATCCAAAGAAGGTATGAAAGTTATTTTAGTGACAAATGGTTTTTTCTTTGTGATTATTTTATACAATTATATTTTGTATTGAATATCTTTTTGCATGATTATGTCTTGTGTCAAGCACTTGACCATAACCTAATGAAAAATATCATGTCAAAATTATAGCTTCAAGTAAACAAGTTATTAGTAAGACTATCCTAGTTTAGAATTTTTACACATTATTGATAATAGTTGCGAGATTTTGTTTTTCTACAATATAAAATATCTTGTGTGATAAAAAATGGTATAATAAACAATTTTTAGATAACAAGCCATTATAGCTTCATGTATATTGTGACATAAGAAAAAATTTATCTTCAACAAATACTTTTAATTATCTTAAGTTTAATTTTCATTTAATAAAAAAGATTCTTTAAATTCAAAAAATTACAACTTCTATTTTTTTTTTAAATATTTTTATATATACTACAAAAATAAATCTCTTACAAACTTCCTAAATTAGTATTTCATCATTAAATTCACAATCTATCTTCTAATAATATTAAAAAAATATTCTCATAAATAATTTTTAATGGACATGTCATTATATATGCAATTATTTTGTGACATAACAAAAAAATTATCTTCAACACATATTTCTAATTATTTGGAATTGAAATTTAATTAACAAATCATAAGTTATTTTCATTCTATTCTAACTAAAAATATTATTATTTTTGTATTGAGGGATGAGCAAATCACAGTCAACAAAAGGACAAAAGATAAATAGCTATAATATAAAAAAATAAAAGAGATTTTTCTTCTAGAAACATATATCTTCACAACAGTTATGAAACAACTAAAAGTACACAAAAATAACTGCACACCATAACTAAAAATAAACACAAACAAAATAAACCATCTACAATATGTGATATGTTTTTTTAGTTATGGTCGCAATGCCCCAACCATGAGTAAAGAGATAATTGAAGAGTACTTGTGTGTACATCCTACCTCAACTAATGTTAACATTAGCTCTAAGGACAGAGAGTCATAAGAGATTGATCCTTAATAGTTTCTAACTATCGTATTATATAATAATCAAAATAACTTTAGTCACTCTCTTCCTCTAATATGTAAATATTGTAACACTTTAGTAGTGAAATATATATTTTTCTTGTTTGTGTTTGATGCAAGCATTGTAAATCAATTGTTATTATCATATGTCTCGATAATATTGTCATTGGTCTATTGTTTATTGAATAGTTTTTGTGTTGTAATTTCATTTTTTAGAATTTCTAATAATGTGAGAATCATTAAGTCATTGCTAATAATACCAATGATCAACATTGATTTTTGAAGATAGTTTTAATTGTACAAGAGGTCTCTTGCAAAACTTTTAAGGAAAATAACTTGGTGAGCACATTGGAATATATACAATCCTAGATTTATTTTCTTAGATTGTTAAATGAGGCTACATTAAGTTCATGTTTTATTTTTTCTTTGGCACTTACTAAGTATGAGTATCATCTAATTAGATCTAATAATAAAAAGACACGATTAGAACACCCATGTCTAGTTCAATATGTGCACCTCTCACAAATGAGAGAATTGGTCATTTGTTATATAGATGAGCACTTTCCCATCTTAATTCAAATTTGATCTCTAAGTCCTCAAATTCTAAAGCATCATAAAATCAGAAATAAATATGAAGATACATGATTAGGACACCTAGTCTAGTTTAACATGTTTATTTTTCACAATTGACATAATTGGTCCTTTTTTACATATATGAGCATGTGCCTAACTAAAGCTAAATTTTGTATTTTTGTATTATATTATGAAAACTTTTTGATATATTATTGCTCTCATCTAAGTAGTGTTAGTACTAGTCATTGCTAGCAATCCCTAACTATGCATTCTATTTATAATGTTATTGAGCAATAGAAATTGATTATTACTAATCTTTGAATACGTGTTATAAACTTTATACAAAGGTCGATTTTATTAAGTGAAATCTTAAATGATGTTTTATAGAGTTTTATATGTGGGTTTGTTTTGCTAATTGATTTTTGTTTAATTTTTTATCTTCCTTTCTGATTCAAGTTAGAAATTATTTAATATTTAATTTTTGAATTAATATTTTTTAAGTAAAAGATATAAAAGAATTGGATTCTAATTTTCTTAAATAGATTTATTTTTTAAAGCATATGGGTCTTGATTTCCAAGGAAGTTCCATTGTGTGTCAAAGCATCCATAAATAAGCAATTAGATTTGTTTGTTTTATTTTATATCTTAAGTTATTCCTAAACCTATTTGTTAGAAAATTGAATTGAGATCATTTTTTTTAATGTGGTTTAGGTGAATTATTCTTCTCTTTTTCTTATTTCACTAATTGATTTAGGATTTATCTTGGTATAAATTTTGATGCCAAAGGAAGGTACTCTGATTTTCAAAAGAGGTCTCCTATATATATTATAAATTGTATAAGTGAAGTTCCTTTATATGTGAAATTAAAATATAACCAAAACATCACTTTTTATTTAGTACAAACAAAGCCTAGATAAATAGGAAGGTACTTTTTTTCAACAAGGTTTTATGGAGACTAGGGATGCATAAATTTTAGATTTTATGTTTATTTCCTCAATAATGGGATAGTATCATTAAATATAATAATAATGTAGAGTAACACATTAAATTAATTTTATGATAGATTGTTATATTATTAATAGAGAACTAAGAAACTTGTTATAGGAACTTTTTTTTTTATACAATAGGGGTGTCCCCGCAAACTTGTTATAGGAACTTTATTTAGTTTTTATTAAAAGAGCTTATTTCCCTTTAATCTGTAGGGAGTCTCAGATATTATTGAACAAAGAAACTTGTTAAGGAATTATAGTTATCTATTTTTTACTGAGGGAACTATTTTTCCATCAATCTCTTGGGAATCTAAGATATCTCCTATAGCATTTAACTATTTATTTTTTTTTAAATGCTCTCAAGGAACAATTACCCCCACATGTTCTTTGAAAAAATCATTCTCATCTTGACTTTGAAATAGATCATTAAAAATAATCTATGAAATCTTTGCCTCATAATTTAGTTCAAAATAATTTTCACCAAATTCACCATTTTTTGTACATATTGTTATATCCGCAACTCCCTATAACATGATTTTTATCAATATATTGGTATCCTCTTTTCAAAAATCCATCTTTCTGTTGGATATTTAAGTGGCTTTCATAACCAACTGAAATGTCAAATGGTTGTGATTTTTCCATGCCCCTTTTTCATAAACTAGATAAAAGATTACTCACCTAAGGAGATGTCAATTTTGGGAATCAGAGTTGTTGTGTGATTCATGCCTAGGATTTTTTGGAGGTCAAGGATCAAGGTTATTGCCTAATGCATGCCAAGGAGCCATCAAGGGCTATGTTGGTGATAGAAGCTATTGGTCCCAAATTCGTAAGGTTTGGTAATCTTTTAGGTGCCAAGGGTGTCAAACTTGGAAAATTAACACAAACCTATCTTTAGGTTGGGCAACTAAGGACCAATGGTTGAGTTGGGTAAGACCTCCTTTACTTTTTCCTCTACAAGACCAAGGGGGTTTTCCCTAAGATTCCAAATTTATGGTTGAAACGCTAAACAATACCTTACAAAAAACTATACCCACATCACAGTGTATCCCAATACTAGTGTCACAATATGCCTATGTACTAGTTTGGAAAAGTAAGGTCGAGCATCTTATTAAATAGATAATCTACCATATAAGTGTCTGAGAATGAGTTTATGATACACCCTTGCATTGTTGTATTCATTCAGACATTGCAATAAAACACATAAAAAGTAAAACTTTAAAGTTTTTTCATTGATGTGTTTGGAGTGGTTTGAGGATGATAGGAGAAAAAATCCAATCACAGACTGGTGCCTTTATCCATTGGAAAATAGAGTCTCTAGATTTAACTAAAGATGCAATAATTGAAAACAATGCAAATCTTAATTAAGTCACCACAAAATACTTGGGATGAAGAAAAAGAGGCCTAGGGTTTCTTTTGTTTTTGGGAGTTTATTTTTAAAAAAACCTTGGTGTGGTGGTGATTTAATTTTATTCTTAAAACCAATTTAAATTGGAAACCTTTCATTACTATTTTTTTAAGTGAATATATATAGCACATAAATATTACATGTGACAATTAGGAGTTTAAAATATGCATTGTAAATTTCCAAAAAAAATGTATGCTGATGATATTTCATCCTAAGTAATATAATGTATTTCTACTTTTATACAATTCTAGTTTATGCATATATATGTATGTGTATATGCTAGTGTTCATTTAAAGTTCATTTTACTTTCATTATCTGCGTGATTTTATTGTATATCCATTTAATCAATAAATAAATTACCAACCCTTATAGAGAATTAGATAAATAAAACCAATTATTGATATTAATTATATTTTTCAATTAAAGAAAAACATTAGTAAACTTAATTACAAGTTATGAAAAATAAGAAAATATGTATAAGATGCTTATCCAGCCCTGCACATACAAAGGAAAACATGAGAGTAAATGGAGATAAAACAAAAGAGAGGCAAGTGAAGGATAAAAATAAATAAACAAACACAAATTCAATAATAATAATAAAAACATTATTCCCTCTACATACCATGTCTCTTTAAAAGAAAAGTTTATTTCACTTGTAGACATGCACATACAAAGAATAATAATCTTATAGAATGTTTAAGAATTTCATGTAAAATGTTAAGTATTAGTTGATTCGAGGAGGTTATGCTTTAAAAAAAAGGTTCTTGTTGTGTTTTATTAGGTTGGCTTTTGTTCATGAGATTGTAGGTATTATAGATGATGCACTCTAATTTTCAGAGTATGCTTTGATGTGCAATTTTTTTAGAATTAGAGTCACATTGCATTTCCTTGAAAATTGGGCATGTTGAACTCGGTATCCAAAGAAGATATGAAAGTTATTTTAGTGACAAATGGTTTTTCCATTGTGATCGTTTTATACAATCGCATTTTGTATCGAATATATTTTTGGATGATTATGTCTTGTGTCAAGCACTTGGCCATAACCTAATGAAAAACATCATGTGAAAATTATAGCTTCAAGTAAACAAGTTATTAGTAAGACTACCCCAGTTCATAATTTTCACATATTATTGATAATAGTTGCTAGATTTTATTTTTCTACTATATAAAATATCTTGTGTAATAAAAAATGTTTTTGATTATAGGTAAAACACATTTTGAAGGGACCCTGAAAACCTTTACAAAAAGGATCACTACTTTAATAGATAATCAAAAACAAAACGAGCAGCCAACAAGCAGCAAAAAACCAACCAAAAAGAGGAACATAAATAGAAAAAGACTACAAATTCTTCAAAATATCAACCGCTTCCAAATCACTATCAATAATCTTTTGGTGCACATTCATAACGTCAAAAACCTCTTTAGCAGAGATCCCAACATTCAACTTGGTTTTTTTGTGAGTCCTAGTACAAGGACCCTTCTCACTAGCCCCTAATTTCTGAACACTACGGAGACCAACCACATCAATCGTAGCTTCTTTCTCACAAGACATTTCCCCCAAGTAGTGCCTAGCTTTCTAATTCAGGAAACGCGACCCCTCAGCTTCATTACACATTGTAGTCTTACTAACGTCAACAAACTTTTCTAGCTTCTGATAGGCACGATCCATTTTATCTTCTAGAACTGTAATTCTCAATTCAAAGACTTTTTCATCTTCAGCATCTCATCAGTGACGATTTTCATCACATCAGCTAACTGAGGGTCTAGACAGAAGGCTCCTTAGGAGTAGAGGAATCCCCTACATTATTTACTAGAGATCAAACCTTCACATTTGTGAGATTCAATTCATTGAAATCCCACTTAAAAATCCTAAAGAGAGTTAAGGTTCCTTTTTCACCAAACCAAGCATGTTGGGAAAGTCATCCCTATTACAATTGAAGACATTCTTGTCATCCACCCAATCCTCTAGAGAATCCCTACTGACATTTTCATTCCCAAGAGCATCCTTCCCTTTTTGACCAACACTAGGAACCTTAATTTTGTGCATGGTACACTCAATCTCAGCAACCACATTCCTACCCTGTTGTTGCTCCTTCTCATTCTCCAAACCACTAGCAACTTTTAGAGGCCCAACATTAGGAGAAACAACACCAATACTAACAATCCCCTCCTAGTTTAGGCACACTTTCCATTTAGATTTCTTCTAAGAGATCACATCCTTCAAACCCACCTTCCTCTTCAATCCAATCAAATAGGTATCCCCAACCTTAACCCCCACAACATTTTCCATCACTTTCTTCTTACCCAAGGAATCACCCTTAAATTTCTTACCACCCGGAGACTTTCCAAGTTTGGATTTCAGAGTTTGAGAAGGGTGATCAGAATCCTCCTCCTCTTCACTACTTGTAGCATACTCTTTAGAATTAGGGGTTTTGGGCGATTTCCCCTTCTTAATCCTCTTACCCTCAAAGGAAGCAGGAGGCTCTAAATAAACCTCCATGGAGGCTTCCAAATCAGGCACATACTCCTCATCAGTTGACCCAAATTCAAACCCAGTGTCATACTCCAAATCATGCTTCTTTTGTCGGCCTTTAGAAACCTTCTTAGGTTGATTAGGAATAGTATATGACTTATCATACTTCAAGATTAAGAGGATTAAACCCTCATGGAGTACTAGGTTGTTGGGATTTTGTTTATGGTCTCTTATACCACTCTCCAGGGAAATAAGCAAATAAAAAGGAAAGGAAATATTTTTTCTATGCTTGAAGTGATTAAGCAAAACAAAATGGTACCCAGACAGAACATAAAAACACCCATCAAACATAAAATACCTCATTATTTCTTCAGCCACATCACTCCATATTGCCTTGATAGAACTATGAAGATAACCCCCACATTTTGCCCTCTCTAATTTTTTTCCTTTCATCATCCTTGAAGAAAATTTTCATAGCCGCACTCAATCCTATTTCTTATCCCTATAGAATTTCCTTCCCTCAGTGGACAAACCCGTAATCTCAACAATGAGCTCTTCAATAATGTTAAACTCCATCCCACTAAGCTTCAAAGCTCTATTTTTCCAACCCTCAACAAATGCCTGTGACACCTTAGGGTCATTCCCATGGAGTCTTTCCATGTAGGGAGTGACTCCCCAACCTGCAACAGCTCCCAAACCTTCTTATTGGTTTTAGAAGAGTCACACGATATCAGTTCAACTCAATTTCATTCACCACCCATGGTAGCAACACTAAAACACAAGATCTTGAAAGATTTACAGAGAATTAAGAGAAGCCTCGAGAAGGTGATAGCTTTACAACCACTCACAATCCGTGTGGGAAATGTGAGGTGGTAGGGAGAAATCATTTACCTTGATTGTCGATCCTTACGAACCTTAATCACATAAAAAAATTGCAAGGAGAAGCTTCTATGAAGATCACACCTAGATTTGATATACCACATAATAATTTGCATGTGATATAACCAAATAATGATAAGAACCCCTTCCTCGGCTCATTTGTAAATCATGATTTATAATTGAAAGGACTTTGATGGGGAGGTGTTTATTCCCTTCCGAAACCATATGTTCATTAACCCTATAGTTAGCAAATATATCAACAAGACAATTTCCTTCTCTATAAATATGGGAAATGAAACATTGATTAAAGGAGTTCAAGATATCCAAGGCATACATAATAAGAGATTCAACCGTTCACTAAGGGGGGTAGACTTCTTTATGCTATTTATAACATTTACGGAGTCACCCTCAATCCAAACCTTCTTAAAACCTCTAGATTGAGCCATCTTTAGACCATGATAGGCAGGTGAAGCTTCCACAATGTGGTTTGTAATAAAAAATGTTATAACAAATAATTTTTAGATAACAAGTCAGTATAGCTTGGTGTATATTGTGACATAAGAAAAAAAATATCTTCGACAAATATTTTTAATTATTTAATGTCTAATTTTCATTTAATAAAAAAAAATTAAATTTAAAAAATTACAACTTCTGTTTTTTAATTTTTATATATAATACAAAAATAAATCACTTACAAACTTCCTAAAGTAGTATTTCATCACTAAATGCATAATCTATCTTCTAATAATATAAAAAATGTTCTAGTAAATAATTTTTTATGGACATGCCAAATTATATATGCGATTATATTGTGACATAACAAAATAATTCTCTTCAACACATATTTCTAATTATTTGGAACTTAATTTTGATTAGCAAATCATTAATATTTTCATTCTATTCTAACTAAAAATATTATTATTTTTGTATCAAGGGATGAGCAAATCACAGTCAACAAAAGGACCAAAGATAAATAGCTATAATATAAAAATAATAAAATTGAAGAGATTTGGCTTCGAGAAACATATATCTTCACAACGTCTATGAAACAACTAAAAGTATGAAAAAATAATTGCACACCATAACTAAAAACAAACACAAAAAAAAAACCATCTACAGTATGTGATATGTTTTTTGGTTGTAATCGCAATGCCCCAACCATGTGGGTAAAGAGATAATTGAAGAGTACCTGTGTGTACATCCTACCTAAACTAATGTTAATGTTAGCTCTAATGACAAAGAGTCATAAGAGATTGATCCTCAATAGTTTCTAACTATCGTATCAAATAATAATCAAAATAACTTTAGTCACTCTTCCTCTAATATGTAAATATTATAACACTTTAGTAGTGAAATATCTATTTTTTCTTGTTTGTGTTTGATGCAAGCATGGTAAATTAGTTGTTATATCATACGTCTCGATGATATTTCCATTGGTCTCTTGTTTATTAAATAGTTTTTGTGTTGTAATTTCATTCTTTAGAACTTCTAATAATGTGAGAATCATTAAGTCATTGCTAATAATACCAATGATCAACACTAATTTGGGAAGATAGTTTTAATTGTACAAGAGGTCTCTTGCAAAACATTTAAGGAAAATAACTTGGTGAGCACATTGGAATATATACAATCCTAGATTTATTTTCTTAGATTGTTAAATAAGGCTATATTAAGTCTATGTTATATTTTTTCTTTGGCTCTTACTAAGTATGAGTATCATCTAATTAGATCTAATAATAAAAAGACATGATTAGGGCACCCACATCTAGTTCAATATGTGCACCTCTCACAAATGAGAGAATTGGTCAATTGTTATACAGATGAGCACTTTCCCATCCTAATCCAAATTTGATCTCTAGACTCTAAGTCCTCAAATTCTAATGCATCATAAAATTAGAAATAAATATGAAGATACATGATTAGGACACCTAGTCTAGTTTAACATGTTCATTTGTCATAATTGACATAATTGGTCCCTTTTTATATAGATGAGCATGTGCCTAATTAAAATTAAATTTGATATTTTTGTATTATATTGTGGAATCTTTTTGATGTATTATTATTCTCATCTAAGTAGTGTTAGTACTAGTCATTGCTAGCAATCTCTCACTATGCATTTTTTTTACATTGTTATTGAGCAATAGAAATTGATTATTACTAATCTTTGATAACGTGCTATAGACTTTATACAAAGAAAAATTTTATTAAGTGAAATCTTAAATGATGTTTTATAGAGTTTTATACGTGGGTTTGTTTTGTTAATTGATTTTTGTTTACTTTTTTATTTTCCTTTCTGATCCAAGTTAAAAATGATTTAATATTTAATTTTTGAATTAATATTTTTTAAAATAAAAGATATGAAAGAAAAGGATTCTAATTTTCTTTTAGATTTATTTTTTAAAGCATATGGGTCTTGATTTCCAAGGAAGTTCCATTGTGTGTCAAAGCATCCATAAATAAGCAATTAGATTTGTTTGTTTTATTTTATATCTTAAGTTATTCCTAAACCTATTTGTTAGAAAATTGAATCAATATCATTTTTTTTAATCTGGTTTAGTTGAATTATCCTTGTCTTTTTCTTATTTCACCAATTGATTTAGGATTTATCTTGGTATACGCTTTGATGTCAAAGGAAGGTATCCTGATTTTCAAAAGAGGTCTCCTATATATATTATAAATTTTATAAGTGAAGTTCTTTTATATGTGAAATTAAAATATAACCAGAATTTTATTGTTTATTTAGTACAAACAAAGCCTAGATAAAGAGGAAGGTACATTTTTTCAACAAGGTCTTATGGAGACTAGGGATGCATAAATTTTAGATTTTATGTTTGTTTCCTCAATAATGGGATAGTATGATTAAATATAATAATAATGTAGAGTAAGACATTAAACTAATTTTATGATAGATTGTTATATTATTAATAGAGAACTAAGAAACTTGTTATAGGAACTTTATTTAGTTTTTATTTAAAGAGCTTGTTTCCCTTTAATCTGTAGGGAGACTTGGCTATTATTGAACAAAGAAACTTGTTAAGGAATTATAATTACCTATTTTTTATCGAGGGAACTATTTTTTCATCAATCTCTTGGGAATCTAAGATATCTCCTATAACATTTAAGTATTTTTTTGGAAAAAATTGCTCTCAAGGAACAATTACCCCCACATGTTCTTTGAAAAAAATCATTCTCATCTTGACTTTGAAATAGATCATTGAAAATAATCTATGGAATCTTTGCCTCATAATTTAGTTCAAAATCATTTTCACCAAATTCACCATTTTTTGTACATATTGTTATATCCGCAACTCCCTATAACATGATTTTTATCAATATGTTGGTATCCTCTTTTCAAAAATCCATCTATAACATGATTTTTATCAATATGTTGGTATCCTCTTTTCAAAAATCCATCTTTGTATTGGATATTTAAGTGGCTTTCATAACCAACTAAAATGTCAAATTGTTGTGATTTTGTCATGCCCCTTTTTCATAAACTAGATAAAAGATTGCTCGCCTAAGGAGATGTCAAATTTTGGGAATAAGAGTTGCTATGTGATTCATTCCTAGGATTTTTTGGAGGTCAAGGATCAAGGTTATTGCTTAATGCATTCCAAGGAGCCACCAAGGGTTATGTTGGTGATAGAAGCTATTGGCCCCAAAACCGTAAGGTTTGGTAATCTTTTAGGTGCCAAGGGTGTCAAACTTGGAAAATTAACACAAACCTATCTTTAGGTTGGGAAACTAAGGACCAATGATTGAGGTGGGTAATACCTCCATCACTTTTGTCTCTACAAGACCAAGGGGGGTTTTCCCTAAGATTCCAAATTTATGGTTGAAACACTAAACAATACCTTACAACAAACTATACCCACATCACAGTGTATCCCAATACTAGTGTCACAATATGCCTATGTGCTAGTTTGGAAAAATAAGGTAGAGCATCTTACAATTAGATAATCTACCATATAAGTGTCTAAGAATGATTTTATGATACACCCTTGCATTGTTGTATTCATTCAGACATGGCAATAAAACACATAAAAAGTAAAACTTTAGAGGTTTTTAATTGTTGTGTTTGGAGTGGTTTGAGGATGATAGGAGAAAAAATCCAATCACAGACTGGTACCTTTATTCATTGGGAAACAAAGTCTCTAGATTTAACCAAAGATGAAATAATTGAAAACAAGGAAAATATTAGTTAAGTCACCACAAAATACTTGGGATGAAAAAAAAGAGGCCTAGGGTTTATTTTGTTTTTGGGAGTTTGTTTTTTTAAAAACTTGGTGTGGTGGTGATTTAATTTTATTCTTAAAACCAATTTAAATTTGAAACCTTTCATTACTATTTTTTTAAGTGAATATATATAGCACATAAATATTACATGTGACAATTAAGAGTTTAAAATATGCATTGTAAATTTCCAAAAAATATGTATGCTGATGATATTTCATCCTAAGTAATATAATGTATTTCTACTTTTATACAATTCTGGTTTATGCATATATATGTACGTGTATATGCTAGTGTTCATTTAAAGTTCATTTTACTTTCATTATCTGCGTGATTTTATTGTATATCCATGTAATCAATAAATAAATTACCAACCCTTATAGAGAATTAGATAAATAAAACCAATTATTGATATTAATGATATTTTTCAATTAAAGAAAGACATTAGTAAACTTAATTACAAGTTATGAAAAAATAAGAAAATACGTATAAGATGATTATCCAGTCCTGCACATACAAAGGAAAACATGAGAGTAAATGGAGATAAAACAAAAGAGGGGCAAGTGAAGGATAAAAATAAATAAACAAACAAAAATTCAATAATAATAATAAAAACATTATTCCCTCTATATACCATGTCTCTTTAAAAGAAAAGTTTATTTCACTTGTAGACATGCACATACAAAGAATAATAATCTTATAGAATGTTTAAGAATTTCATGTAAAATTTTAAGCATTAGTTGATTCGAGGAGGTTATACTTTTAGAAAAAGGTTCTTGTTGTTGGAAAGAGACACTGCACATGTCATCTGGTGTTGTCATTGATGGGAACCCTAGTCAGTGATTCAATCCGCATGTTAGCATTTGCTCATACCGGAAGTCAGATTGAAGCTAAGCGATTAACTGTCAAGCTAGAACAGAGCATCCAACATAATTGTGTTCATCAATTCATATGCAAGTTTCTGTTATCATTTTGAGTTGTGGATATTAGGGAAGGTTTTTAGATGTATGATCTATGTTTTCCTTGAATCATAGAGCCTCGTATCGATTGTTGTACAAGTTAGAAGATCTGGCTGATTAATTTTTTGTTTATCAGTGCAAAAGGTTGACTAAGTGAATGTAGCGTGTTGTGGATCTTTGAGGAGTAATTTTTTAAGTGTTTTTATGTTCAAGCATGTTAATTTGGGTCCTCACTATGTTGTGGCTGACTTTGGTTGGTGTGCATTGAAAATTGTTTGTGGATTGAGCCAACGGTTTGTAAATATTTTATGTTGTATTGAAGTCGGCATGTGGTTGATTAAAACTTTAGTTGCGGATATATATAAGTGATCATTTATATCATTTTGATGTGTGTACGAAGTGTGTTGATGTGTGATGTGAAATTCAGAGAGATTGTAGAGCGATTATGCACAGTTTCACTTGTGCATAAAAGGATTTGTGATGCGAATTAAAGAAGAAAGAGCAAAAGAGTAGAATCAGACAGAAGGTCAAGAAAGCGATTAATGCGCTTAACTGGAACTGTAATCAGGCATTAGCAGATGCTATTTTGTTAGTTCAAATCTTTTGGATGTAATCCAAATACTTTTGTAAGACAATGAGTCTTCATTTTGTATTTGAGCAGTGAGCTCTAAGCAGTGCGCCTGAATCCATGTGTATTCCCTTTTTGTAAACACTTTTTGAGTATACTCAAATCATATTGTGGATTGATCTCCACCATGGTTTTTCCCCTAATAGGGTTTCCATGTAAAAAATCCTTGTGTTATGGTGTTGTGGTTGTTTGTTTTATGTTCATGCATTTTTCTTTTGGTTGAGTGTTATAATTGCTTTAAAGATTAGATTAATTAAGTTAAAAATTGCAGAACACTGATTCACCCCCCCTCTCAGTGTTCCTTGATTCCAACAATTTGTATCAGCTCCTAGTTCCTCAGAAGAAGTTTAAAAGCTTGGGGAAGATCTGGGAAAGTGATTCAATGGATTCAAGCAGTCTTCAACAACAACTTTTGGTGGCCCTAGATGATCTTGATTAATCCAAATATGAAGTTCGGGAATTGCAGGCAAGCCTCATGAATGCTAAGAAATTCATTCAATCATTGAAAGATAAAATCAATGAGTCAAGGGAAAAGAGAAAGGAATTATGTGATCAGCTTAAAAAGAAAGAAAGTAAGAACATGGAGGGTGAACGCCTGAGTCAAGCCTTGAAGGAAAACACAGAGGAATGTGAAAAGCTTACCAGAGATAATGCTATCCTGAAGCATGAGATGGAATCTATTGTGATGAGGATGACAAAGGAGATTGAAGACATAAAGAAGGATGAAGAGAAGCTTACTCGGTCCTTGAAAGAAAAACCTGAAGAGTGTAGCCGAATTACTGATGGATTCAATCAGTTGGAGCTTGAATTGGAACAATCCAAAAATAATGAAGAAGAGCTTGAAAAGCAGATTGTTGATTTCAGAGATGAACTTGCTACTGCAAATGAATTCAAGGAGAAGTTCAAGATTAGCTCATCTAAGCTTGATGAACTAATTAAAAGTCAGAGGACTGAAGGTGACAAGAAAGGTATTGGATATGAGAAAGGAGAAAGCTTTGAATATGGACAAAGGAGATTTAGGCAAGGAAATCAAATGAACAAAGCTGGAAGGTATCTGGTAAGACAACCTAATGCTCAAAGATTCAATGGTTATTGTTTTGTTTGCAATAAATTTGGTCATATGGTTGCTCAATGTAGAAGCAAAATGAATCCAAGTGGTCCATCATTCTCAGGTCAATGTTTCAATTGCAATAAGTATGGTCAAAAATTAGTTGAATGCAGAAATATGTCAAATGAATTTTTCAATAGAGATATAAGATGTTATACATGCAATAGATTTGGCCATATTGCTAACTAGTGCAAATCAAGAGAAAATCAATGGAACAATTGGTCTGGACAAAGAAATGTGGTGTGTTACAATTGCAACAAATCCAGTCATATTGCTAGATTTTGCAGAAGCATAAAGGGTCCGATAAATCAAAGAAAAAACATGCAGAAAGATGAAAAGGGGAAAGGAAAAGTTACTATAGATGAGATTAGGAAGCAAATGAAGAAGATATGGGTAAAGAAGAGTCCCTCTGATGTAGGAATTTTTTCCACACCAGAACCTGATTCAGGTAATTCCTTTGAGAATTAGCTCAAGGCCTTTGGCCTAGGGGGAGTTCTTTAATAAAATCTTTTAACCCCCTTGTCAGTAGTTGGTATTGGAATGTGGCAGATTGCAATGATTGCATTAGTGATGTGCAAATTTTTTGGAATGTCTTGTGGAGAGAATTTATGCAAAATTGAAGGTCTGCAGAAGAATTTTCTTTCACAGTCTGTGAAAATAGCGTATCTGGAAGACCTAGGGAAAAATCATTTATTGCAATGAAAAAAGTTAGGTGCGCGAATGATAAAAAGTCATTTTTATCCCTCATTTGTCACTTTGCATTTTGAGAAGAAGAAGTTTGGAGAGCTCTGAAGCGAACTTTGGAAAACTTTGGCGAAGATTCAAGTCTGAAAGTGATTCGACGATCAAACCCTAATCTAGCAAAAGGTATTTATCTAAAAACTTGTGAATTTGAAAATTTTGGAAATGGCTGCTCCATTGGTTGTCGATATTAAGGATAGGCCCCATTCAAAATTCAAATGCACCCATTCAAATCCATCGAAACAAAACCTTTAGGTGCATTTTTTTTTGTTCTATATGGCGTTTAGTGTATCGAAGATATTAGGGCATACATTCATGCGAATGTTGAAGAATTAGGAAGCTCTTAGTTATTGAATTTGTACACCAATCAAATTGTGGGAGAAGATTTATGTGTGAAACTTGAATTTAAGACTTTGGAGGAGAAGAAATTCACACAAATTGTGAAATTCCTCGTGTTCAAAGAAACTAAATGGGTTCGATATATTGAGTTGAGTGCATGTCGAGTTCATGTGGTTAAGTCAACCTTTCAAGATTACAAAGGAAGCCATAAGGACTGTTATTGGTTTAAATTCATCCGGTGGGTTTCCCACATTGAAAGTTGTGAAGAATCAAATCGTCATAGATGCAACGGGTTCAGTGTTTGACAAGAGAGCTATGACAATTGATGATATTATTGAAGTGGATGTTAGATTTTCTTCTATGGTCATTGGGTATAAGATCTATCACTCCAGTCGGGACAACTCTGTTTTTGATACAACAATCTATGAATCATATCAGATGGTCAAAGAAAATGTAGATTATGACTTGTGTGAGTTACTTTGGAGCCACTTAATGGAGAATTTTGGAAAAATCAAGAAAGATAAGAAGAATTCCTTCAAGTATGGTAATATGTTGTTGTGTTTATTCTTCTATTTCATGAATGAAGTTTTGGGAGTTGGAAAAGTTCATTGGCAAGGTGATAAACCTATAGCTATTCAAATTAGAGACATCTTGTATGGAATTGGAGATAGTAAAGCAAGGAAAACTGCTATCTGGGGTTATTTTAAGAATTTTCAAAATGAAATGCAAGCCAGGGAAAGGATTCCTTTTTCTATTGTGGAGAAGTATAAGGATACAATTTGCTTCATGGATGATATTGATCAATGTTTGATGGAAGATGCTAATCCTAGAATAGTGTGGATAATGCCTATGGGTTATGAGGTTGAGGAACACATTTTGGAGCTATATGCTCAACACTTGCTAAGTAAACCTCGAGATCCGACAGAAGAGAGGTTTGGTACCTTTGAGGAAAAGGATATGCAAGTACATGATCAATTGAAGAAGCCAATGATAATCCAGAGAGTGAGAAAGGAAGTTGAAGCTTTTGCAAAAAGCATGGGTATATCAGCTGAAGTTGTGAGGGAAGCTAGGAGGAAAAGAGAACAAGTTGAAGCAGGAGAGCCAACTAGAACTGAGTTTGCTAGTCTGGTAGCATCCTCTGCGAGATCTAGATCTGCAAGGAGCTCTGCTCTCTCATCTAGTCCTACAAAGAAGCCAAGTCCTATGAAAACTCAAGTCAAAACATCTAGTAGAGAAGGAAAGAGGAAGAAGGACAAGAGCACAAGAGTCTATGTTGTTGTTTCTGAAGATGAAGAAACCGAATCTGATGAGGAGGTAAGAGAAATTAAGCATAAGGGATCCAAGGCAACAAAAGTCACTAAGGACAAGTCCTCCAGTGAAGAGAAAGCAAAGAAAAAGATGAAAACTGATAAATTAGGTATGTTTGTAGAAGAAGTTGAAAAAGCCTTGATTAAGGATGGCAATCTTAGGCCTCTTTGTGAATGGTATGACACCTTTGATAGTACTGGTCAAATAATTCTTGAGGAAGGGACAATAAAGTATTTGAACAATTTCAATATGACTCTCATTGAAACAATGTCTAAGTTACCCAAAGGTTTGTATGAAGTTTTAGAAATGAGGAGAGTTAATGCAAGAACTGAAGAAGAGCAAATGAGAGATCAGATACTTGTTGATCCGTGTCTAGTGATGTCTATAGAAGAGATGAATAATATTCTCAATGAAGCTAAAAGGGATTTCAAGAGCAAAACAAGGGTGAATAAGCTGATGATTGGGAAGACTGAAGAAGTTGCAAAGGATATTGAGAAAATACTCAAGGAAGTTATGTTGAAAAATAGATACAATGTTGTTTCTAAAGAAGTGCATATTGAAGATGCTCCATCTGGTCCGGTAAATGAAGAAGATACATTTGAGGATACTCTAAATCCTCTAGATATACATGATGTTGAAATTCCTATGGAGACTGAAGCTCCTAAAGTTGTGTTGGTTGAAGAAGTTGAGATTCCTAAAGCCCATGAAGAATCATTGACTTTAGAAAAGAAGGTTGAGGCAAAAGAAGTTCATGTGGAAGCAAGAGACACTGCAAAGGCAGTGAAGGAGTTTTTGGAAGAGAAACAAGAAGAGTTTGATCCTGAATTGATTAAAGGTCCTATCAATTTGGCTACTTTATCTCCCATTGAGAAGCTGAAAGTTGCATCATTCGCTCAAGCTAAGGCAAGGGAAGAGATTTTGAAATCTCATTTTGAAGATAATGAGTTGTTAAATCTTGCATCTGGTATTTTGGAGAATATTATGCCTTCATATGTCAAGGACTCATCCAATTCTCCATCTAGTCAATTGAAGAAACTTGTAAATTATGTAAGTACTCACTTTGAGTCACTTGAGAAGTCAGCTATGGATAAGGTTCATAAGGAGTTTGATGCTAACAGGTTTGGTAGGTTGAAGGGAATGATTGCTAATGATAAATATTTGTTAGCTACCTATGTAATGAACATTCAAGGTGCTTTGTATGAAGGTGGAAACATTTATAAGTCATGTTTATCTTTGTCTAAGTTCATTGAAGACACTGAAAAGAAACTGAAGGAATGTGAAAAATAGCTAGTAGATATCTCTCAAGCATTTGATCCTCTAACCATTGTTGTTGGAAAGCAAGAAGTTCAAGTCATATCCCTGCTTGACAAGATTAAAAGTCTGAAGCATGAAGAAGGAAAAATTGTTGAAAGAGTTTGTGAGCTTAGAGGATTTATTGGTCCTAAGATGGAGACAATGCTTAGTGCATTGAAGGAAGCACAAGATGCTATGGCGGTTAGTGATCCAGAAAATCCAGAGTCAACAAAGATGAAATATTACTTGTTCTGTGGTCACATGACTATCTTAGAGAGTCTCAAAAATATTTGGGACACTAGTTTGAGCTTGTTGAAGAATAATTTTGCAGATATATTCAAGTTTATGTAAGTTGTAGAAGCAAGTTTGTACATATGCAGTTTGTTCATAGTAGTTTTTGTTTGATTTTTGGTATGTGGATTCTTGCTTTTGCTATTGATGTCAAAGGGGGAGAATGGGACAGTGAAAAATGTTATAATCATCTCAGGGGGAGTTGTGTTTTTAATTTTTGAAGGTTTGCAGTGTAATTCATGTTGGTACTGATCCAACACTTAGTCATCTTTCACTAAGTGTTGCCATCAGTGCAAAGGGGGAGATTGTTGGCAAGAGACACTACACATGTCATATGGTGTTGTCATTGATGGCAACCCTAGTCAGTGATTCGATCTGCACGTCAGCATTTTCTCATACCAGAAGTTAGATTGAAGCTAAGTGATTAACTATCAAGCTAGAATAAAGCATTTGACATAATTGTGTTAATCGATTCATATGCAAGTTTTTGTTATCATTTTGAGTTATGAATCTCAGGGAAGGTTGTTAGATGTATGATCTATTTTTTCCTTGAATCATAGAGCCTTGTATCTATTGTTGTGCAAGTTAGAAGATCTGGTTGATTAATTTTTTGTTTATCAGTGCAAAAGGCCGACTAAGTGAATGTAGCGTGTTGTGGATCTTCGAGGAGTAATTTTTTAAGTGCTTTTGTGTTCGATCATGTTAATTTGGGTCATCACTATGTTGTGGCCGACTTTGGTTGGTGTGTATTGAAAATTATTTGTGGATTGAATTGACGGTTTGTAAATATTTTATGTTTTATTGAAGCTGACATGTGGTTGATTAAAAAATTAGTCGCAGATATATATAAGCGAACATTTATATTTTGATGTGTGTACGAAGTGTGTTGATGTGTGATGTGAAATTCAGAGAGATTGTAGAGCGATTATGCACAGTTTCACTTGTTCATAAAAGGATTTGTGATGCGAATTAAAGTAGATAGAGCAGAAGAGCAGAATCAGACAAAAGGTCAAGAAAGTGATTAATGTGCTTAACCGGAACTGTAATCAAGCATTAGTAGATGTTATTTTTTCAGTTCAAATCTTCTAGATGTAGTCCAAATACTTTTGTAAGATAGTGAGTCTTCATTTTGTAATTGAGCAGTGAGCTCTAAGCAATGCGCCTAAATGCATGTGCATTCCCCTTTTGTAAACAATTTTTGAGTATACTCAAATCATATTGTGGATTGACCTCCACCACGGTTTTTCCCCTAACAAGGTTTCCACGTAAAAAATCCTTGTGTTATGGTGTTGTGGTTGTTTGTTTTATGTTCATTCATTTTTCTTTTGGTTGAATGTTATAAGTGCTTTAAAGATCAGATTAATAAAGTTAAAAATTGCATAACACTGATTCACCCCCCCTCTCAGTGTTCCTTGATTCCAACACTTGTTGTGTTTTATTAAGTTGGTTTTTGTTCGTGAGATTGTAGGTATTATATATGATGCACTCTAATTCTCAAAGTATACTTTGATGTGCAATTTTTTGGTATTAGAGCCACATTGCATTTCCTTGAAATCTGGGCATGTTGAACTTGGTATCCAAAGAAGATATGAGAGTTATTTTACTGACAAATGGTTTTCCATTGTGATCGTTTTATACAATCACATTTTGTATCGAATATATTTTTGGATGATTATATCTTGTGTCAAGCACTTGGCCATAACCTAATGAAAAACATCATGTGAAAATTATAGGTTCAAGTAAACAAGTTATTAGTAAGACTACCCTAGTTCATAATTTTCACATATTATTGATAATAGTTGCTAGATTTTGTTTTTCTACTATATAAAATGTCTTGTGTAATAATTTTTTTTATTATAGGTAAAACACATTTTGAAGGGACCCCAAGACCCTTTACAAAAAGGGCCGCTACTTTAATAGATAATCAAAAATAAAATGAGCAGCAAACAAGCAGCTAAAAACCAACCAAAAAGAGGAGCATAAATAGAAAAAGACTACAAATTCTTCAAAATATCAGTCACTTCCAAATCACTATCAATAATCTTTTGGTGCACATTCATAACTCAGTAACCTCTTTAGCAAGGATCCCAACATTCAACTCGGTTTTGTTGCGAGTCCTAGTACAAGGACCCTTCTCACTAGCCCCTATTTTCTGAACACTAGGGAGGTCAAGCACATCAATCGTAGCTTCTTTCACACTAGACACTTCCCCCAACCACTACCTAGCTTTCTAATTTAGGAAACATGACCCCTCAGCTTCATTACACATTGTAGTGTTACTAACGTCAACAACCTTTTCTAGCTTCTGATAAGCATAATTCATTTTATCTTCCAGAACTACAATTCTCAATTCAAAGGCTTTTTCATCTTCAACATCTCATCAATGAAAATTTTCATCACATCAACTAACTGATTAACTTGGGTCTGGACAGAAGGCTCCTTGGGAGTAGAGGACTCCCCTGCATTATTTACTAGAGATCAAACCTTCACATTTGTGAGATTCAATTCATTGAAATCCCACTTAAAAAGCCTAAAGAGAGTTAAGGTTCCATTTTTCACCAAACCAAGCACATTGGGAAAGTCCTCCCTATTACAATTGAAGGCATTCCTATCTTCCACCCAATCCTCTAGAGAATCCCTACTGACATTTTCATTCCCAAGAGCATCCTTCCATTTTTGAACAACACTAGGAACCTTAATTTTGTGCATGGCACTCTCTTTCTTAGCAACCACATTCTTACCATACTCCTACTCCTTCTAATTCTCCAAACCACCAGCAACTTGCAGAGGCCCAACATTAGGAGAAACAACACCAATACTAATAGTCTCCTAGTTTAGGAACACTTTCCACTTAGACTTCTTCGAAGAGATCCCATCCTTCAAACCCACCTTCCTCTTCGAACCAATCAAAGAGGGATCCCCAACCTTATCCCCCATAACATTTTCCATCACTTTCTTCTTACCCGAGGAATCACCCTTAAATTTATTTCCACCCAGAGACATTCCAAGTTTGGATTTATGAGTTTCAGAGGGGTGATTGGAATCCTCCTCCTCTTCACTACTTGTAGCATACTCTTTAGAATTAGGGGTTTTGGGCGATTTCCCCTTCTTAATCCTCTTACCCTCAAAGGACATAGGAGGCTCTGAATAAACCTCCATGGAGGCTTCCAAATTAGGCACATACTCCTCATCAGCTGACCCAAATTCAGACCCAGTGTCATACTCCAGATCATGCTTCTTTTTTTGGGCTTTAGAAACCTTCTTAGGTTGATTAGGAATAGTATAGGACTTATCATACTTCAAGATTAAGAGGATTAAACCCTCATGGAGTACTAGGTTCTTGGGATTTCTTTTGTGGTCTCTTATACCACTCTCTAGGGAAACAAGCAAATAAAAAGGAAAGGAAACCTTTTTTCTATGCCTGAAGTGATTAAGCAAAATAAAATGGTACCCAGACATAACATAAAAACACCCATCAAATGTAAAATACCTCGTTATTTCTTCAACCACGTCACTCCATATTGCCTTGATAGAACTATGAAGATAACACCCACATTTTGCCCTCTCTAATTTTTTCCTTTCATCATCCTTGAAGAAAATTTCCATGGCCGCACTCGATCCTCTTTCTTATCCCTATAGAATTTCCTTCCCTCGGTGGACAAACCCGTAATCTCAACAATGAGTTCTTCAATAATGTTAAACTTCATCCCACTGAACTTTAAAGCTTTGTTTTGCCAACCCTCAACAAATTCCTGTGACGCCTTAGGGTTATGCCCATGGAGTCTTTCCATGTACGGAGTAACTCCCTCAGCCTGCAACAACTCCCAGAACTTCTTATTGATCTTAGAAGAGTCACATGATATCAGTTCAACTCAATTTCATTCACCACCCATGGTAGCAACACATATAAACAACAAGAGCTTGAAAGATTTATAGAGAATTAAGAGAAGCCTCGAGAAGGTGATAGCTTTACAACCACTCACAATCCGTGTGGGAAATGTGAGGTAGTAGGGAGAAATAATTAACCTTGATTGTCGATCCTTATGAACCTTGATCACATAAAAAAACTGCAAGGAGAAGCTTCTATGAAGATCACACCTAGATTTGATATACCACATAATAATTCACATGTGATATAACCAAATAATGATAAGAACCCCTTCCTCGACCCATTTGTAAATCATGATTTATAATTGAAAGGACTTCGATGGGGAGGTGATCATTCCATTTCAAAACCATATGTTCATTAACCCCATAGTTAGCTAATATACAACAAGACAATTTCCCTCTCTATAAATATGGGAAATGAAACATTGATTAAAGGAGTTCAAGATATCCAAGGCATCCATAATAAGAGATTCAAACGTTCACTGATGGGGGGTAAGACTTCTTTAGGTTATTTATAACATTTAGGGAGTCACCCTCAATCCAAACCTTCTTAAAACCTTTAGATTGAGCCATCTTCAGACCATGATACACAACTGAATCTTCCACAATGTGGTTTGTAATAAAAAATGTTATAATAAATAATTTTTAGATAACAAGCCATTATAGCTTGGTGTATATTGTGACATAAGAAAAAAATTGTCTTCAACGAATATTTTTAATTATTTCAAGTCTAATTGTGGGTGGTTGGGTGGGCTCCCCCTCCCTCCCCTCCTCATCGGCATGACAGGTCGATGTGATGGGTGCCACGGTGGCGATGCTGGAGGACATAGGGGGACGGTGGAGGGGATCATGCTGGCTGGAGATCACGTGGCATCGACACTGAAATTTATTATACATGGTGCCCCTTCTGCTCCTGAGGCAACCTAAGGCATTATAGCCTGGAGGGATTTCCAAATGGATCTGCCTTGGCACATATGGAAGACATTCATTAGCGATGGTGGCGGCTGACAAGTACTTGGCATTAAGTTGACATAATTGTTTAAGATGGCCTAAACCTGGTTTTTTTCACATTTCTTCATTGAGCTTGATCTGGTTAATGGTGGTGTTTGTCTCGGCTTCCATCTGTGGGTTGAGTGGAGGGGACAATGGTGAAGCATTCTCGGTTCATCATTGGGTGGCAAAATTTGGCGCGAACACCCCTATCTCCCTGCAGTCGTCAGCCAGACAAACCTCCTTCAGAGAATTAAGGACCAACATTTGAAGTGAATTCTCCTGAATGGGGATCCCTTGGTTTTGGTGGCCACAAAAATGATTATGGGGGCTAGTCATTTGGCTAATAAGGAATATGGAAGAGATAATCTTCATATCTCTTCTCGGTTCTTGGCCTCTCTCCTGGACAATGGGGTGGCCAAGGCCGAGGCTAAATTGTTGTTGGTGAAGATGTTCCATGAGGATATGGTGGAAGGAGTTGATGACGTGTTGGGCTTCATTGCTGAGGGTAGAGGAATTCTGATACCATGCGACCTAGAAAGTTTTAGAACTTCGGATGAGGCTGTGAAGTTGTATCCTTTCCTTCTCGACTTGTGCGGCCCGACATTGGTCAAGCAAAAAATGGTGGTAGCAGTGGCAATTGAGTACCTGAAAAAGTTCTTTGGTTTGTTGGCAGCTAGTGGCATTGGGTGGGTAAAGGATTTTGAAGCCTTTGCTAAGGAAAATAATTTTATGTGATAATCTCTGTTGTTTGTGGGGTGATGGTGCTGGTAGGTTGTAGGGTTTAGTTTCCTAAGTGTTTAGGTGTATCTTTGTTGCTGGGTTGGTTGATGCTCGACCTATTTATGGCCATTTTGATGTTTTATGAATGCTTGGGTTTTGACAGTTCGTGGTTGGGGCCGATTCCTCATGGCTAATTTTGGGTTTTTTGTATGCTTGGTTTGGTGGTTGGGTAGTATGCCCTGGACGATTGAGTCTTTGGATTACAAATGCTTTTTATGGTCTGATTTTTTTGGGTGGTGAAGGAAGGCTGGAAGTCTTACCTGCTATGCAGACAGTTGTAAAATTTTATATTTAATACAAATCTAAAACTTGCATATCAAAAAAAATAATTCAAGTCTTTATTATTTTTAGTAGATTTGTCAGAGATATTTCCTTGGTCGGATTTGAGATTCTTGTTGGAGAGATAAGGTGTTCTTTTTTGTTTTAAAAGCAGATTTGGTCTTTTTTGAGGAGCTTTTCAGTATGTATTTGCAAAAAGTGTGTTTTTTCCGCTTTTGTGTAGACTTTTGAGGCAGTTTTGATACCTTTTCCTTGAGCTTTCTTCTTGAGCTCAAATTAGGGTTTTGGAGGTATATCTTGTGAAAAACTTAGTGTTTTTCCAATTCAGATTTTAGTTTCTTGCTCTCACACATTTTGGAGCTTGTAAACTTCCTTTGTACTTTCATTTAATAAAAAAAATTAATTTAAAAAATTATAACTTCTATTTTTAATTTTATTTTTTTATATATACTACAAAAATAAATCACTTACAAACTTCCTAAATTAGTATTTCATCATTAAATGCATAATCTATCTTCTAATAATATAAAAAATGTTCTAGTAAATAATTTTTGATGGACATGCCAAATTATATATGCAATTATATTGTGACATAACAAAAGAATTCTCTTCAACACATATTTCTAATTATTTGGAACTTAATTTTGATTAGCAAATCATTAATTATTTTCATTATATTCTACTAAAAATATTATTATTTTTGTATCGAGGGATGAGCAAATCACAGTAAAAAAAAGGACCAAAGATAAATAGCTATAATATAAAAATAATAAAATTGACGAGATTTGGCTTTGAGAAACATATATCTTCACGAAATCCATGAAACAACTAAAAGTATGAAAAAATAATTACACACCATAACTAAAAACAAACACACAAAAAAAAAATCATCTACAATATGTGATATGTTTTTTGGTTGTAATCGCAATGCCCCAACCATGAATAAAGAGATAATTGAAGAGTACCTATGTGTACATCCTACTTAAACTAATTTTAATGTTAGCTCTAAGGACAAAGAGTCATAAGGGATTGATCCTCAATAGTTTCTAACTATCGTATCAAATAATAATCAAAATAACTTTAGTCACTCTTCCTCTAATATGTAAATATTGTAACACTTTAGTAGTGAAATATCTATTTTTTCTTGTTTGTATTTGATGCAAGCATGGTATATATCAGTTGTTATATCATACATCTCGATGATATTGTCATTGGTCTCTTGTTTATTAAATAGTTTTTGTGTTGTAATTTCATTCTTTAGAACTTCTAATAATGTGAGAATCATTAAGTCATTGCTAATAATACCAATGATCAACACTGATTTGGGAAGATGGTTTTAATTGTACAAGAGGTCTCTTGCAAAATATTTAAGGAAAATAACTTGGTGAGCACATTGGAATATATACAATCCTAGATTTATTTTCTTAGATTGTTAAATAAGCTATATTAAGTATATGTTCTATTTTTTCTTTGGCTCTTACTAAGTATGAGTATCATCTAATTAGATCTAAGAATAAAAAGACGTGATTAGGGCACCCACATCTAGTTCAATATGTGCACCTCTCACAAATGAGAGAATTGGTCATTTGTTAGACAAATGAACACTTTCCCATCCTAATCCAAATTTGATCTCTAGACTCTAAGTCCTCAAATTCTAATGCATCATAAAATTAGAAATAAATATGAAGATACATGATTAGGACGCCTAGTCTAGTTTAACATGTTCATTTGTCACAATTGACATAATTGGTCCCTTTTTACATAGATGAGCATGTGCCTAATTAAATAAATTTGATATTTTTGTATTATATTATGGAATCTTTTTGATATATTATTATTGTCATCTAAGTAGTGTTAGTACTAGTCATTGCTAACAATCTCTCACTATGCATTTTATTTATATTGTTATTGAGCAATAAAAATTGATTATAACTAATCTTTGATTGTGTGCTATAGACTTTATACAAAGGCCAATTTTATTAAGTGGAATCTTAAATGATGTTTTATAGAGTTTTATATGTGGGTTTGTTTTGCTAATTGATTTTTGTTTAATTTTTTATTTTCCTTTCTAATTTAAGTTAGAAATAATTTAATTTTTAATTTTTGAATTAATATTTTTTTATGTAAAAAATATAAAAGAATTGGATTCTAATTTTCTTTTAGATTTATTTTTTAAAGCATATGGGTCTTGATTTCCAAGGAAGTTCCATTGTGTGTCAAAGAATCCATAAATAAGCAATTAGATTTGTTTGTTTTATTTTATATCTTAAGTTATTCCTAAACCTATTTGTTAGAAAATTGAATCGAGATCATTTTTTTTAATCTGGAAAGACATAAATGCCTGCATATTTGCTCACACTCAAATGGATAAAAATGTTTCTCTATATTCTAAAGCTATTATTTGTTCTAATGTGCTCTTACAGATTTAGGTGTAGGCGAATAAAGTTGCACTTGAAGTTGCTCACCTGCAAGTGCTTTTGGATCACTGGGGCAATGCCCTGTGTACTGTTGCTCGGGTAACTGCTTCGCCCACCTCCTCTCGTAGTTAGTCGCCCTCTCAGGGTCGGCAACGGAGTGGCTCTACATGCCCCTACTCCCAGCCTCCTCTTTAGCGTGGATCTCACCCTCCTCAGCGGACCCGTTCTCCTCCACCTCAGGCTGGCTAGGGGTGGCCCTTTGGCAATGCTTCGGGGAGCGGCGGTGGCGGTTCCAGGTGGTCCTCTGATGACACTCCTATCTCTGGCTTTGGTTTGCCAGACTTTGGTAAAATCTTTTTGTGGCTTGCGCTTGCAATCTCGCCTCGACGCAAGGAAGATAAAGATAAAGATAAAGAAGCTAATGATGGTTGGGGTCCTCCTAACATCACTCCAGACCTCGCTGATGTATGGGGAAAGAAATTGGATGATAGAGACGCTCTTGGCTTTGTTGGCACTGCTTTAGCCACTTAATGACTTTTTTTATTTTTGTAATCATGGACTTCTGGGCTAGGCCCATGTGACTAGTTGATTTTTTGGCTTTTTTGGGCGTTGCCCATGTGACTCTCGAGGTGTGCCTTCTTACCACCCACTTTTTTTGTGAATATGTATTTTAATCTTTGAATTAATATAGATTAATGCATATTCATATATATATATATATATATATATATATCCTTCTCTTTTTCTTATTTCACTAATTGATTTAGGATTTATCTTGGTATAAGCTTTGATGTCAAAGGAAGGTACTTTGATTTTCAAAAGAGGTCTCCTATATATATTATAAATTGTATAAGTGAAGTTCCTTTATATGTGAAATTAAAATATAACCAAAATATCACTATTTATTTAGTACAAACAAAGCCTAGATAAATAGGAAGGTACTTTTTTTCAACAAGGTCTTATGGAGACTAGGGATGCATAAATTTTAGATTTTTATGTTTGTTTCCCCAATAATGGGATAGTATAATTAAATATAATAATAATGTAGAGTAACACATTAAATTAATTTTATGATAGATTGTTATATTATTAATAGAGAACTAAGAAACTTGTTAGAGGAACTTTATTTAATTTTTATTTAAAGAGCTTGTTTCCCTTTAATCTGTAGGGAGTCTCAAATATTATTGAACAAAGAAACTTGTTAAGGAATTACAGTTACCTAATTTTTACTGAGGGAACTATTTTTCCATCAATTTTTGGGTAGTCTAAGATATCTCCTATAGCATTTAAGTAATTTTTTTGGAAAAGATTGCTCTTGAGGAACAATTACCCCATATTTTATTTGAAAAATCATTCTCATCTTGACTTTGAAATAGATCATTTAAAATAATCTATGGAATCTTTGCCTCGTAAGTATTTGCTTTTTAAATAAGCACTCTGCTTTTGAATGAAGAGAACTTTTTGTTTCTAAAGAACTCATGAAGACTATTTATCTTACTTATTCTTCAACAAGAGAGCTAAAATTTAGTTCAAAATAATTTTCACCAAATTCACCATTTTTTATACATATTGTTAAATCTACAACTCCCTATAACATGATTTTTATCAATATGTCGGTATCCTCTTTTCAAAATCCATCTTTGTATTGGATATTTAAGTGACTTTCATAACGAACTGAAATGTCAAATGGTTTTGATTTTGTCATGTCCCTTTTTCATAAACTAGATAAAATATCGCTCGCCCAATGAGATGTCGATGTTTGGGAATCAGAGTTGTGTGACTCATGCCTAGGATTTTTTGGAGGTCAAGGATTGAGGCCATTGCCTAATGCATTCCAAGGATCCACCATGGGTTATGTTGGTGACTAAAGCTATTGGCTCCAAATCCATAAGGTAATCTTCTAGCTATCAAGGGTATCAAACGTGGAAAATTAACACAAACCTATCTTTAGGTTGGGTGACTAAGGACTGATGGTTGAGGTGGGTAATACCTCCTTCACTTCTATCTCTACAAGACCAAGGGGGATTTTCCCTGATGGTTTAACCACTAAACAATACCATACAACAAACTATACCCACTGCATAGTGTATCCCAATATTGTTGTCACAATATGCCTATGTGCTAGTTTGGACAAATAAGGTTGAGCATATTAATAATAGATAATTTACCATATAAGTTTCTGATAATGAGTTTATGGTACACCTTTGCATTGTTTTATTCATTCAAACATGGCAATAAAACACACAAAAAGTAAAACTTTAAAGGTTTTTAATTGATGTGTTTCGAGTGTGTTGAGGATGATAGGAGAACAAATCTAATCACAGATTGGTGCCTTTGTCCATTGGGCAACGAAGTCTCTATATTTAACCAAAGATGCAATAATTGAAAACAAGGCAATGAATTAATCAAGTCACTACAAAAGACTATACCTTTCAAAATGTACAGGAAAGTTGGGCTCCACACATTTATTTGGAAAGACAATAGATATTTGTAGAATATTAAGAGATTATACTTAGTAATTCTCAAGCATACCCATACATTTCCTTATTATATTAAAAATATATCATACAAAGTCTTTGCATAGATTTTGTAAACTTTTGGCTGAAAAACTATTCATTCATACATTTGGAAATGCATACCATACATAAGGAGACACTTTGTTAAGGTTGAATCTACCTTTAATCACACCATATTCAAAGTTTATAAATGTTATTACAAGCTTGGAATCAAACTTGGATCATTATAATATAAAATGGCTATACCCAAAATAGGAAATTGAAACCTAGGGTTTCCTGTGAATATCTTTCTTTTGATGGCTCTACAACTACCTCTCTCTTTTATTCTCTCCTCTTTTTTTGAATCCTCTCTCAAAAATAGGAACACTTATCTTCTTTGCTTCATAGGTATTTATTGGGAAGAGATGCCAAAATGTCAGAAACTGTACATGTCCCCATGCTTGCATGTATCACACACACCTAGTTCCCATGATGAAGCCATGCTACTGCATCAATGAGCACATAAACAAGGAACAAAACCCTTGTGAAATATTCAAAAATTCACAACCAAGATTGGATCTCTAACAAAAATGAGGCCTTTGAACCATAAATAAAAATGGGTGCCATCTCATGATCTCCTCCCCCTCTCATGATCCCCTCCCTTCCAATCCATCACACGATCCCCTTCGTAATCAAGAAAAAAGAAATCACCCCTCCTCCTCCTCATGATCCCTCCCCAATTCAAGATCAAAGCATCCCTTCATCTACATATAATGATCCTAATCCTCCACAAGACCCCATCACCCCTATCCAAGGCACCCATGAACCCCGCACTTATAAAATGGGTTCTTCCACCTTCATCCCATTTGGTTTCCTCCAAGAACCTATCGTCTCTTACATGTCATAGCCTCCTCCAAATGGGTCACATCTTTCTTCCAAACCAATAAGTATCCCATTGGAAAAAGGATTTGTCAAACTATATAATATCAAGGCAAAGGGCTAGGCCTTTTGAACAAGGCATATTGGAACCTATCCAAATCAAGGAAAATACAAACTATCATGGACTTGGCTATAAAGCTCATACTCAAGATGTTAGTACTCCTCCAAAAACCCATATCCCTCCACTTAAATCTAAACATTCATATCCTCCATATTCCAAGTCTATTTTGGGTCCTTATATTCCAAAGCTCAAGCCTTCATCACTTCCATCTATTTTGGGTCCCTATGGCCCAAAATTAAGTCCATCTCTTCCATCCATCATGGGTGCATATGTATCCCTCCATCAACTATCCACATCCCCAGTATCTCAAAATCCTTACATCCTATCATAAATCAAGATCAACCAAGGCACACATCCTTGAAGCCCTTTCAACATCCTATCTACATAAACCCATCCATAAGACCTCAATATCATTTATCTCTCCACCAATCCCATTGTTCTTGGAAGTAATTTGGATGCCAAATATAAAATGCACATAAAGACAAAAATCCATCAAAATCCAAGGATCAACATTTCCCCTCAAACAAACATACCAAAAAAAAGGATAATATGATCCAAAATTCCACAAAAGCCTATCAAGAAAACATCAAATTTACAAAAGCAACGTGGATCCAAAAACTGCTCATTGAAGTAATGCATCTAAAAGAACAACCAAAATTATCATCCAAACTTGCTAATCTAGAAGCTTCATCCAATTATAAGTCCTCCACTTCATCCAAAAATCCTTTATCTTCCAAACCTCTTTTGGGCTCCTATGTCCCAATATCCACATCCACTCCTCCATCTAAAACTCGAAGTCCAAAATTCACTTCACTTCCAAAACTCCACCACCCTTCAAGGTATGTGCCAATGTTGGTCTTGACAACAATCCCATCTACCCATCCACAAGTCTTCCATCAATCCATCCATTATCCAACACCTATTTTCCATCTTTCCATCCCTTTCATCCAATCCTTTACATAAATCCATATCCCTCTCCATCTTCCAATCCATTTCATCTCCCTTGTCATCATCTTACCAATGTTTATGATCATACCTCCAATGGCCATGGTCAATTCTAACACATCATCTAGGGATATCATCTAAGGAACTAGAAACTCGAGTCCTTCCTCCATCCACTATCTTCCAAATCCACCTATCCACATCCTTATCCTTATCCATCTTCACCTATACTATTCCAAAAAAGAAGAGGAGATAAAAACAAAACAAAAAAGTAAGAGAAATAATTCATCTAATGGTGAAAACCACTTCTTGTGGCACCTTGGGAAAGTACCATGATAAAAACATGGAAAACATGCATCATGTGTAATCCCCCATCCTCTTGCACTCTACACTTGGGGGCACGATTCATCCATATAACATCCTATCCAGATCATTTGTTATCCTTTATCCACTATCCTATTTAAGTCCATTCTCCCTTTTCCATAATTTTGTATTTACAAGGCTAAGGATCTTGATAATCACCATGTATCATATCTCCCTCACCTTATCCTATACACATCATCCATATAATATCCCTCATCCTATCCAACTCCATCTTCCCTTCCTATATTTGATCTTGATAAGGAGCCTAGGGGTCAAATATCCATGCATCCATATCTTATCCACTTGATCTTGATCACCCTATCCATACCATCTATCCCATATCCCTCATCCTACCTCCATCCTCATATCCTATCCAAACTATGCATCCTCCCTTCCCTCCTTTGATCTTGATAAAAAACTAGGGGTAAAATATCCATGCATGCTTTGGAAAAACCTTGCTTACTCCAACATCTGTATCCCTTATGCACTATCCTTCCATATCATGCATATTTTTCCACAATCTTTCATGCATAATTGCACTACCTCTAGTGTAGGGAATCTTGTTCCTTTGCAATATGGTCCTTGGAGCTCCATCCTCCCATCCTTTATCCACCATCCTCTTATCTCCCACCACCTTTCATCCATCCACATAATCCCCCTCATCTCCTATCCAAGCAATCCATCTATCCTTCCATCTTTTACTAATCCTTGGTTCTCCCTTGTCTTTGGATCTCATTCATTCCTCTATCTTATCCTTGTATTATCCATCCAATCCTATCCCTCCATCATTTCATCCTCGTTCCAAGACTTGGTTTACCCTTGTCATTGATGCCTCTATCCAATCTTATCCTATATTAATCATCATTTATTCAATCCAATCCTATCCAATCCATGTATATTATATCCATCCTTCCAATCCAATTGTCCCAATTAGTCCATGTCCAATATGCAACCTCTTAATCCATGCAATCCAATCTTACAATCTAGTGCATCATCCAAAATTCATCCATCATTTGATCCAAATCAATTGATAATCTATTGATCCAATTGAATAAAATTATCATCATAGGGATGTATCCTTCCCAATCCATGTGTTGTTCTTATTGTTAATAACACAATACTTGGGGTATGCATTGTTCTTATCCTTAACTTTGCTATCCTCATAATCATCAACCAATCAATCCATAAATCAATTTTCAACTTGAATAGGGGCATTATTCTTGTTTGTTTTTGGTTTGTTGTGCATGCTTGCTTGTTGCTTGTGAGTTTTATCATTTTATTTATTTATCATGGTCTTTGCACTCTATTTCCACAAGGATATCATGGTTTTATAAGGCATATGTTTACAATTGACCTTTTGATCATGCACTTGGCATTATTGTCATCCTGATTCCTTATACCTTGGTGCATAACACAAAGTACAATATCAAATATAGGTTTCTTAGACTAGTACAACATGATGATCATCCATCTTCCCTCTCCATTCATCATCTTCTTCTATGTCCTTTCAACCTTTTTCCTCTAACTCTCCCATCAATTTCAAGAGCACACACATGTTCTTTGAACTTGTAGTCCTCTTGAGGGGGCATGCCACTACCTCCTCGTCATCCTAACTCCCATCCTTCTAGTGATTGGGCCATCTTGCCACTAGTCATTATCCCTTTCCTACCCACTATATTTTATTCTTCTTTGAAATGATGTTACTTCTCTCAATTGCAACATCATCTCAAAGAGGAAAAAAATGTAGACACCTAAAATATGACCTTATCCAACCACACCTAATTTTAGCCTATCATAAGGCATTGATTAAATAAATAATATTTATTTACTTTAATGATTAATCCATCACCTTTATCCCACCTTCTCCTAGCCAATTAATTAAATAAATATTCATATTTATTTAATAATTTAACCATTACCTTTATCCCCAAATCCTCCGTCTAAATTAATTAATTTAGATTAATTGATTAATTAATTTAGATTAATTGATTAATTAATTTAGATTAACTGATTAATTAATTTAGATTAACTGATTAATTAATTTAGATTAATTGATTAATTAATTTAGATTAATTAAATCTCTATCACCTTTTCTTCCATTATTCAATTCCACTTTACCCCTCAATCCTTATCCATTTAATCCTATCCATTGATTCCATTCACATGGATCACAATCTAAACTTATCATCATGAAACAAGTGTCCCTTTCATATGTCTAACTAACTCCTTGTCTAGATTCATTGAACCTAGACACCTCCCAAAAGTCAAACTAACTTTCCATCTCAACCATTCATTTCATACCACATCTCTTAATCCTAGCCATTAACATAAGGATGTTTCCCAATCCATTCCTAAACCTAGACCTTATCCCTCATGTGATACGACTACAACTTTGATGCCAAACCTAAACCTCAATCAATCTTGGCCATCCATTAACCAATCCATCTTATCCCTTGATTTATCTCATGGAAATTGCATAAGTTAGAGGCCTCTTGTCCCATTTTCATAATCCACTCTTATGCTACTATTATGATGTCCAAATTTCTATTGAATCATCTTGATCATACCATCATGTTGTTGGTTTGATAAGAAACCATATTCCATGTATTAAAATCATATCAATAGGCTTTGGGTGCATCCTATTCTCGCTCAATCATGGATTTTGAAGGTGATTTGAGGTAAAGGTTTATGTGTTTATCCATTTATCTTGTTTCTTTCACTTTATTTCATTTTCTTATCCTCAACTACCATCCCCAAATTGATGGACAAACATAAATAGTGAATAAGTGGATCAAGGGGTACTTAAGAAGCTACATTTCAAACTAATAGACCGCATAGACCAGATGGATCAAGTGGTTGAACTTGGGTGAATATTGCTATAATACTTCACACCACGTCCATTGGTATGACACCTTACAAGGCTCTATATAGTTATGATGCACTATCTTTCATTGATCTATTATTTTTGGATAGTAGAGTACTAATAGTAGGTGACTTGATGAATCACAATCAAGAGATATTGTGGGCACTAAAGGACAACTTGCAAAAAACACGTAATCAACAAAAGAATTATGTGGATCATAAAAGAACAAAAAGGTCCTTTGAGGTGGGAGAATTGGTTTTATTGAGATCACAGTCATTTAAAAAAACTTCTATTAAGAAGATTGGAGTTGTAAAGCTCAAACCTTGATACTATGGACCATACAAAATTATGAAGTAGATCGGTGAAGTGGCCTATGAGTTGGAGCTTCTAAAAAACAACATGATTCATAATGTTTTTCATGTATCTTATTTAAGGAAAGTCCTTGGTCAACACATTATTCCCTAAGATGAGTTTCCACCCTTAGAAAATGAGGGTAAGTTGATTCTAATATAAAAAAAGTGATAGAAACTCACCTCAAAAAATTCAAGAACAAGAGCATCATGGAGTATCTAATTAGGTGGAAAAACCTACTAGTTGAAGACTTTGCATGGGAAGGACCAAAGATTATCAAGCATCCTAATTTGCATTGCTTAAGGACAAAAAATATTAGGGAGGGAGGACTTTTCATGACCATATTTTAAAAACAAGATAAAAGACTACTCAACTAGGGAGATGTTGGAGTTTAGGAATTGATGTTGCTGCGTGACCCATGCCTAGGAGATGTCAAGGTTGGGGTTGGGGATTGTTGTCTAATGCATGCTAAGAAGCTATCAAAGGTTGGGGATTAGGGTTGCTGCCTGCTGTATACCAATATCTATTAGAGGTCAAGGATTAGGATTGCAACTCAATGCATGCCAAGGGATATCAAAGGTCAGGGATAAAGGTTGTGGCCTAACACACACCAAGGAGCTATTAGGGATTAGAGTTCAAAGATACCACTCGACCCATGCCAAGTCAAAAGGAAGGATAAAATTTGAACCTTTAATGGGAAAGTTTGTAAGGCTTGTAAGGCTGACCTGCACCGTAATGTGTTAAGGGCCATTTTAAGGTTTTTTTATAATATATTCTATAGAATTAAAATTTGAGCCTTGGCGTCAATTTAGGTTTGTCCATCTAGTGTTGTAATTTGAGTTTGCAACATATAAAACTAGGAAAATATTGAATTTTGAGATCATGCATATTATGCTAATATATTTTTTGGGCACTTTGTGTTCAAGCTATATTTTATGGATGAAAACCCATAGGAAACTATGATCAATGGACGAAAACCAATAAGCGACTATAATCAGTGGATAAAAACTCATTGGTTGTTGGAATCAAAGGAAAAAACCCTTTATTTCTTTGAGAGTATTCACACTCAAGGAGTGCATTGGAGCATGAAGGATTTGTATGAAAGTCTAGTGTGAGCATTGCTATCACAAATTTTTAGTTTTTCTTGTTGTTGTATTGATTATAATAAAAACCCATTGTTATAGAGATCTAATTCAAATCAATATAATTTGTTGTTGGAGTTTGATTCATTTTGTGCAAGTTCATATGTTGACTAGTTGGTTTCATTCATGTTGTTTGAGTATAACTAAATTGTTGTGGTTTAGATATTGTTTGGGAGGATTTTTGTTTGTTGCAAATTTGTTATTTTTACTATAAATCTAGGAAGGGACATTAAAAAATTATGTGAAGAATTTTGAAGGATTTATGAGTTCTAAAATAGACAGACATAAAGGCTGCTAGGTATTTAAGAGATTTCCATAACCCTATTGGCTTTTGATAGGAGTTTTGAAACAATATATGTTTTAGCTAATGAACACTAACTTTGTAAAACATAAAGCATTTTTGGCTCTTTATGGGGCTATGAGAACCTCGTTGACTCCCAATAGTGGTTTCAAAACCACTCACTCAAGTTGGCATACATTTTTTGAACATCTATAAGGCCTTTTTAATAGACCCTTCAACCATTGCATTTTGTGGCCCTATCTCTTCAAGGTATTTGGTTAGGCAGTTCACATGCTTTGTTAATGCTTCCACAATTGAAATACATGTTTGTAAAAGCATTTTAAATATAACATCTCTAAAAATTCTAATTTATGTAGATCCAACAATCATTATGCTGAATGAGATGACATCTTTTTGTAGCACTATATTTTGTAGACATGTCTACTAAAATATTTGTAATTGTAATATCTGATAAAAATTACTTTTTCATTACATTTTGATTGGTTGTCATATGCTATTCCAAACATACCATTTTTGAAGCTCCCATTTGTGTGCAAGGAGACAATTACAATGACTATGTATAAGGGATTTAGTTAATAGTTCATGATCTTGGCTATGTTTCATGTCTTACATATATTTCAACTAGCGCACTTGTGCCTATATTATTTTATAAAATTTTCCATCCTTTATGCTTTAAAAAGCACCCATACCCTTGTTCTAGATTTATATCATTCTTTGACGTTTGTTGTTGGTTTTGAAACCATCATTATCTATTGCTAACCTTTTTTTATTTTGTAAATTGGGACTATGTTAATTTTTTATAATTATTTTGGGATTGATTACGGTTCAAAACTTGGTGGAATCTTCAATGAACACTAAAAAGAATGTACAATTTAACTCAACCCTTATCTTTATTATAGTTTTGAAAGGCATGTAAACCTCTGACAAGGGTTCCAAAATCACATGAAAATGTTAATCAACACTATCTTTAAAAACTATTAGATATTCTATAGAGGTTTAGAATATTGGATGTCAATAGTAGTTATGAAACCATTCTAAATAGGATTTTCATTTTGCACTATAATTCAATAATTTTCTTTCATATTTACCATCTAAAATTATTCCTACTAAATTAAATTGATATATTATAACTAGAACTAGTTAAAGATTTCATTATTGAAATAAGATTAAAGTTAAATATCTTTTTCATGCACAAATATATATTATCAAAAAATATAATTCTTTAAAATAAAATAAAGTATCTATCTACCTCAAAAAATAAATAGAATTATTTTAACATATACAATTAATTTATTTATGTTAATTTCAAAATAAAGTATCTCTCTACTTCTTAGTTGTTAATAAATGCTTGATTTGTTCACTACTATTATTAATATTGATAGTTATTTTAGTGTTTCTCTAATTATCTAGTATAATTGACAATATTGAACTAGTTAAGATAAAAAAAGAAGTGGATTGAATATATTTTCCTAATGTTAAAATCTGATTAGAGCTTACATAAAAGGTCATAACATGTAATATTACTTGTTTGTTTCAATTCATATATACAATAGTTTAATTTATTCACAACACCTAAACAAATATCTTCTAGAGCAACTATCAACTATTTTCTTAAAAAAACATAAGAGAACACTCGTACAATTAACTAATTTAAAGTAAAATTAAATAAGTAAATAAAATTATTTTAGATAAAAAATCTTAATAACTTTCAATTTTTTTTATAAAGTGAACAATATAATAGTGTTCCACAAGGACACATCCCTCCCAAAATCCCCATGTTTCTAGGAAAGGGATGTCCTTGGGATATGGGGACTTGGAGGGGACATCCCTCCACCATTTCACCATTGCAACTCAAGTCTTAGGGACGTTTTTAAGACGCCCCTTGGTTTGGGGACTCTAGGACATATCCAAGACATTCAAGAGACTTCGAGGAGTCTCCCAATTATCCTATAAACTTTCTGATGTTACAAAAAATAAGTGATAAATTTGTGAAAATGACCTCACTAGGGGCTCTACCCCCAAACCCTCGCAAGAGGCACTACCCTTTGACTCCAAACCTTCACCCACCGCTGTTAATGTTCAATGCAATCATTGCCATGATTTAAATGTTTATTAGTTTAAATTTACTTAGTATGTCAAAGTTTCATTTGTAATTATTATAATTATTTTTAGTTTCCCCCAAACCTCTATCCACCATTATTAATTTTGAATGCAATCATTGCCATGTTTTTAACATTTATTAGTTTAAACTTTACTTAGTATGTCAAAGTTTCATTAGCAATTCTTATACTTATTCCTTCCACATCTTTTATAACTAATTTTTCAAGTACTATATGTATTTGTGCTACCCCGCTGTCATCCCCAAACCTAGGACCCTTGTCCCCTCATCTCCAAAATCCATCTCCCATGCCCTTGTTTCCTTGTCAACTTCGTAAAACTATGTAATATAAGTAAAATAAAATAGTTAAATAATTCTAAATTAAAATAAAATAAGTCTTACCTAAATAAAATGATTATAGTAAATAAAATAACTTTTAAGTAAAAAAAATAGCTTTTAAGTAAATAATATAACTCTTCAACAACTAAAATAACTTTAAATAAAAAAATATATCAATATTTAAAAAAATTAAAAATAATATAAATATTATAATATATTTATATTGATATAATTATTATAATGATATATAATTACTATAACCATTATAATAATCTTATACAAATATAATTCTTATAACCATTATAACAATAATATACAAATATAATTTATTATTGATATTAGTATTTATATTAAATTATTGATACATACATACATACATACATACATACATACATACATACATACATACATATATATATATAATCATTATAATCAATATAATAATATTATATAAAGAAAATTCTACAATTATTCATATAAAATAAAATAAATAATTGTCATGACAATACATCTCTCAAATAGACAAAAGATTCTTTATCTAGTCTAACTCAAAACAATTACTCTTATTTGAAGAGCCAAAACTTCACAACACAACAAGCTCCGTGATCAAAATTCATAATAGAAAAGTAGAAGAACTTGAAAACTTATTAATGTTGATTTACCACTTGATCTCATAAACACCATTAACACCATTAGAATTCTCATCTTCCTTCATTCATTCAATTATTCTTATGATAATAATTCAGAGACAAGATAAATACTCCCCATGTGACACTTGTTTTAAAGTGTCTATACCCACGACTCAATTAATTATACTTATTTTCCTATACAGTGCATTTGTGCGCAATATGATTAACTTCCACTAAAAAGTAGTGTGTTGAATATTCCATTTCCACTTTGACTAATCACATTTTACTTTGACGTGGCATTGTCGCGTAGTTGTGGTGGTGGGTCCCACTCTTTTGATTTATTGGTCTTAAAACTTTCTCTTACGTGGCTCGCAATAGCTTACACACTTTTGTGAATAAACGACGTTTAATTTGAGAAAAATAATAGAAAAGAGAGATCCTCAACCAACAACTGCCACATCAAACCTTCATAATCGTCTTATCTGGCCAACCAAGTTCCGTTCTAAGCCAGTTATTCTGAAATCTCTTTCACAGCGTCCCATTTCCCTCCACGTACACCATTATCTGTGTGATTTGCCATTTTCTATAGAAAAAGAGAAAATTGAATTTCTTTATTCCTCCACCATTGACGCATAAATTATACATTGTATGTTCACAACTTCCCACTTGATCAATCCAGGAGCCACCGTTTACACAAGCAACTTCCTCACTCTTCCCTGACTTGTTATGAGGTTTTAACGGAGTTTTAGTATTGCTGGATAACTGTATTCTCTTCCTGAGGAGTAAAATTGAAAATGGCATGTCAACTGGTAAGTGGGGTTGGGGTAAGGAATGTGAATGTAGGGAAATTTTCAGGGGAAGGGAGGGCGGTCCATGTGCACGAGAGAGTGAGTTTGTTGAGGTGGGCGAGTAGGGGAAGAGCTTTCAAGTCCACCGTCCGTGCAACAGCTTGTTTGGCAAGTGGAGAGGAGAAGAAGGCGTTGAGAATTCTCATTGCAGGTGGGGGAATTGGGGGACTGTCTCTGGCTCTTGCTATGAAGAATAAAGGCTTTGATGTTAAAGTATTTGAGAAGGATTTGAGTGCTGTGAGAGGAGAGGGTCAGTACCGCGGCCCAATTCAAATCCAAAGCAATGCCTTGGCTGCTCTCGAGGCAATTGATGCTGGTGTTGCGGATGAGATCATGACCAATGGCTGCATCACCGGTGATCGAATTAATGGCCTTGTCGACGGCCTCTCCGGTAACTGGTTAGTCTTTTCGCTTTTCTGCTTCTGTTCATAGCTCTAAATATTCCATCTCCCTGATTCTTCTTGATTATTGATATGGGAGCTTTGGTGTACAAGTGGAATTTTAGTATGAACGAATAATGCAACCATACTTAGTGTGCTAGGTTGAGGGCTTCGCACTCTTGTTTTTGACAGGTCTTCAAGTTTACTTGACATAGTCATTTTATACCAAGTTTCAACACACGGCATAAGTCTTAAGACGAATTTGGGAGAACCCAGCTGACAATAGAATTTGATTTCTTTTGTCTCTAAACTTGTATACCGTGTTATATATACAGTTGTCTGGTGCCGTGTTCCCCTACCATCAAAGCCTATTTTGAGAACATAACTCCTAATATGTGAAAGACTGGGACATCAATTAAGAACCTGTTTTCACTTTTCAGTTGATTACAATTCACAATCCCGTTGTAGGCAACTACAGTGCATTAACCTTGTTATCTCCCCAACAGATATTGGCGGTGGCTTCTTAACAATTTCAGAGAAATAAAATTTCATAGATATTGGCTGTTTTAGGTATTGGAAATTTATTTAAGATGGCGATAGAGAGTTAGTTTCAGTTCAGTAACATATTCTTTCAATTCTGACATTACAAATTTTGCCATGTTTTAAACAACCCTGCCTTTGTGACATGGATACCAACATTCTTTATAATACTCTGGGCTTGCATTCTTTGTTTAGACTAAAACAGCAGTAATGATGCTTCAGGGGGATCTGAATCATATCCCGATGTATGCTTGAAATTTCTGCTTGGCAGACCTTGCTTTTCGTGCATCAGGGTGTAGTCCCCGTAGATTTAAACGTTTTGAATTTGGCAATGTGCTATGCAGCTTTACAATCAAGTAGAGTGTTATTGAGCATGTTAATGCACTATATCACATCCAACTCCTCTCTAAAATGTATCAGCTTCCACTCATTTTGGTTGCACTTGTAAGAATGACTTGGAGATAGCATAAGAAAGCTACGATTATCAAATGTTGGAGAAGTATGTGGTGGATATTTTGGAAATCTGGTGGCTGTAACTTCTTCCCAATCTTAAGAAGAAATGACAATACAGTTGAAGGAGTGGATCACAGAGCTTTGTAGGTGTGTTGGTGTATTTTTCTCTTCCTCACACTAATATAATTTTGTTGTGATCCATGGATGAAAACTAACACCTTTCAGCTGCTAATAATTTTTAAGCCTTCTCTCCCTAAATGTTCATCCCATTTCCACCTGCCAAAATTCCTCTCTTACTTCAGATATGAAATAGCGGGAAAACGAAAATTTTTAGCATTTTGAAATTGCAAATAGCCTCAATTTCTCATAAGTTCTGTTTCTGATCTCCATATCTCATATTGGTTGTGGTTCCATCTGATTCACTGTTGCTAAAGGGGCATGCCGACTAGAGATTGACAAACACAATGATGCTGAAGACCATAATATTTTTAGGCTTTGTAAGTTTGAAGTGAGCAAGAAGAAAATTTTACGTTTTGGAATCTTGTCTAATTAAGAGATAAAAGTAGATATTGTTGCATGGTCAAAGGCTTTGGAAATTATCATATTCTTTCTGTGGATAACATGACAAGTTAAGTGTTGCATGATTGTGTGGTCCTTGCAAGGAACAAATTAATGTGAGTGTCTGCAAGGTCAAACCTGGCTGGTGCTTTGTATAAGAAAATCCATCTTGTACTTTGTATAAGAAAACCCATCTCATGAGCAGGTTTCGCAGCAGCTTGTTATCTTTTTTAAGCATTTTGAATCCCTGAAAGCTTCCTCAAACCCCCCACAAATTTCTAGAGGAATCATCACTCTGTCTTTACACTTTTAGAACTATCTCATCTAGATTTGGATACAAATGATTCTCAAAAATTCATGATAGGAACAAGTCATTAGATGTTCCACGAGACTTGGTCTTTATCATTCCCAGCTGCTCTGTCACTAACCTAGGGTACTGCCACAACAGGTTTGGGAGGTTGACAGAGTTCAACTGATACTTGATGACATTTAGCGGAAAGGGAGTGAGAAAGATGTACAAAGACAGTGAGAGGATAGAGCCATGGAGTTTTTCATGTACAAAACCATACACACTACCATTTCCAGAGGAGGGGGTTATTTTCCTTAAAGTAACCTACACAAGAAGGCCTCCTGGACTCTTCTTTGTCACAGCCTCAACCACAGATGACAAGTTCTTCAAAATTCTCGAAAAATTGTCTTTGTCAGTTTTGCAAGGTTAGTTATGTATAAGGCTTATAGGTTTCAAAAACTACCAAATTGTAGCAATCATCTAGGCTTTTATTTCTTCCAAGTTCTCTGTTACATTTTCTTTCCCTTGCTTCACTCTTCCTGAGATTCACTAAGCCCTCCCTTTGTAGAATTTTCAGCCATTTCTTTTTCTTAAGTGCTGTAGGCCACTGTTGCTCACTGTACACTATAACATTCAAATTAAAAGTAAATCTATGCAGTCGAGCAGAAACACTGTTGTTTCTCTCTTCAGTGTTTGCATCCATTTGTGCATGGTGCTAACTCTCTTCTCTCAATGCCATATGTAATTTTGATATTATAGGGGAGGGATATCCTATGGGTGGATGACCTAAAGTTCTGTCTTCTTAAATTAAGCTTCATTATAGGATTGCTTGTTAAATTACATCTAATTGGCTTTTACATAATTGTAAATAAACTAGTAGTTGCACAATATTCAATGAGCAACGGAATAGCCGATAGGCACAGACCGATTTTGTTTTCCTATAAAGTTCTCCCCGCCGGCGTCAGCGTCAGCGTCAGACTGGAGGAGATCCTGGTGGGGTTCCCCCATGTATAATAGCTTATCGGCTAAATATAATTTTGAGTGTGGCCAAGCAAACGCTTTTTGTCTGAACAAGTCAAGCTTGGAGCAATAAAAGTTTGAATCATCAATCTAATGTGCATTACAGGCGTCCTAGTTCTTTGGAATCTGATCAGCAGATCATGTAAACAATGGCAATCAATGGGTCAGTTCAAAATCGTTAACAAATTTATAGCCCAAAACTAATTAAAATAGAAACGAATTTAAAGTAGCATAACCTTTAGGCTGCCTCTGCAATCCGATCCATGATGTTGGCGATGGCGGTTTTGGAGTCTTTATGCAGGTTGAGACTGTTGATTAAGCCATTTCTCTTGGCAGTCACCATTGGACTTTCTTCCAAAATTTTATCCATCGCACCGAAATTGGGAGCTCCCACATCTTTGAGAATCTGGGTCTCCAACTCACTGCCCACCAATTTTCTGCAAACAAACTAAAGATGCAGAGGAATCCCATCTCCCATCCTCAAAATGACCACTTTCCAGTACGCCGCAATGCTCATCTGCATTCCATACGCTTCCTCCACGTGCTCACTTGGCATTTCCATGATGTCGCCCACTTCGACTTCTCCAAACTCGTCTAACACCACTGTCTTCATCATCTGTCCACTGAGATTATTCAGTCTTTCCATGAACTGGGCTTTATACTGAATGAGCCTGCCATAGGTTTCCATGTACACAAGATTGAGAGTGAAATCGATGCCTTTCTCCATCTCTATCATTTCCCTAACGTGTGCAATGCATTCTTGCTTCTTTTCCAACACCAGCCCCTGCATAGCTCGTTGAACGTGCGACCGTAGTTGTGGGTAGCAGTGACAATACTGGTCAATAACCCGATTAATCACGTTTTCCAAGTAGTCCCAAACAGTGGATGCAAGCCTCAGTGCCCTCTCTGCAACCTCTTCCACCTTATGCTATAACAGCTCCAAAAACACAAAACGCGATAGGAAATTAGGCAGCCCAACGCCCTTGGCTTCCTTCAGCATTTGGGTCTCCTTGTACAGAAACTTGCCTCCAAAGGCGTTGCTTTGACAGAGGTCTTTGTAAAAGTTGTCAAACATCTCTCGTAGGCGGGCGGTACAGTGCATCTGGGTATCATCTGGAAACTGCTGAAACTCACCTAGAATTATGATCTTCTTTAGCGACTCCTTAATCTCGTTCAATAGCTTCACAAACACTACATCGGTCTCTCTGGGGTTGCACAAATGCTGAGGAAGGCTGTTGAGCTCAGCTTGGTGTTTTCCCAGCATGGTGTCGATTTTGTTGCATATTTGAGGAAGCGAGGTGTTGATGATCATTGCTTGAATGTGCATCAGCTTCTTCACCAACATAGGGATTCCCACCATCGACTTGTCGATCTTCTTCAGTAGCAGGTGGGCGTCGAACAACTGCTTTTCAATCTCCCAGGCTTCGGTGTTACTTTTGTCGTTAATGCAGTTGATGTAAAGTTCTCCCTGCCAGCCAGCGTCAAATTGGAGGAGAATACAGTGGGGTTCTCCACGTATAATAGCCTATCGGCTAATAAATCACTTTTTCTTTATCAAGTCCTATCGGAAAACAATAAATGTAAAGATGCTATCTACTTGGTCATTAAATAAACAACAATTAACCATAAATTTGCTACCATATTTTTTTTCTTGTTCATTTTTTCGTACTAACAACCATTATGTATCTATTACTCAATGAACATGCAATTATTGAAAATATAATTGCACATTATGTATTCTCAAGAGGATCCCATGGCAAATGTATGTATTAAATTATAACCCATTTTTAATATCTCATAAATAAAATACTATGCAAGTGCAAAAGTAGTAGTAGCTAACCAAACATAATTCCATAATATAACTAGAATTCCACCACTATCATATGCAAGTATGTCCAATCATACAATCCAAAGACTCTAGCATGCTCAAGCCAACAACAATGTTGTTGGCTCCACCCTAACTATTGGTGGGTTAGGGCCACAAATCCCCCTTGGAATCCTCCTTGATTACTGTGGATCAAGAACATAATGCTTTGGTTAGATACTTGCAAACTAGGCCTTGCACGCCCAAGTTTTCCCATTGAAGAGCCATAATTTGTATGAGGCTATTGCTAAACAAGAGGTGTGTGTGTGTGTGAGCAATATATTATGTTGAGGTCTCCACTTTTGAGGGTAATAGAATTAATGAATTTGAAAATTCAATCAATAGTTCCATTATTAAAGGTAGAATGCAATATATAATGATAAATTTGAAGATTGAAAATGATCTCTAGCATTCAGAAACACCAGTAAAGATGAAAATAATTTCAAGCATTCATAAATACCAGTAATTTTTTTTTTTTCAAAGAATCAAGATTGAAGACGATTTCAAGCATTCTGAAACACCATTACTTTGAAACAACAAATAAACAGGGAAAATAAATGCAAATGGAATTATTCCCATGTGAATTCTTCCTCCTTTGTCTCCTTTGTCTCTCCTCTCTGATGAGTGCTCCTTATAGGTTTGAATCCTGATTTAAGGAATTGTATCCAGCACTATGCTGTTCAGTTTCTGTAGGCAGTGAAAATAATTATTGTTTCTTCCTTTCCTCCAAAGTCAATAGTTTGAATTATTTTTTTTACCTAATATCTTCAATCTTTGTTTGACAAATTCCATCTCCTCTCCACCTTTAATTGCTTGTTTACGGGCTGTCCCAATATTAATGTATTTATTTCTTTTTATTAATTTCTGACATTGCCCTTCTATTGAGAGTGAATTTTATTATTAATATTTTTATTAAGAAATGAACACTTATTATTTATTGTCCACTATTTAAATAATCAAAATACCTAAACAATATCTCATTGTTGACAACATTTATATAATATTTACCATATTAATATTATAGTGACAATCCAGATATTTGGCGAGATTAATGTCATAAATACTTAGATATTAATAAATTAGCTATTTTAATAGCGTTGAAATATTATTGTTCTAAATGTGAGGTTAAGAATATAAACATGTATGCACATGAAAATAATAATCATAATTATCCTATCCAAAGCTTTCATACTTGACCATAATGAAATTTTTTTACATGTTAAGTCATAAAACTGAACTCAACAAATTACCAAAACATTGCCACCATAGTCGAATTTGACAGATTAAGATGGTCTTTCATCATCCATCTATAAACATTGGATCTGATTAATTTATTATAGTGCTAATAATTCATCATAGTTTTAATTTAAGTAATTAATAACACAAAATTGAGGGCATTACATCCTTCCCCCCTTAATTTAGCATTGTCTTGATATAAACTAATAAATATACAACATCAAAGTGTACCAACATAACTGATGTTTAAAATAAATGATGAAGAAGACACACATCTCAACTGAATCCTCCCAAGTGATTCATTTTGTAGAATATTGGTCTCACTAAAATTTAGTGTGTTCTATCACCTTGTTGTGTAATTGCACCTGACAACGATCCAATATACTCAATGGCTCTACTGCCACTATGCCCAGCTTTCAAACCTGCAATAAAGACCAATTCAAAAAATGTGAAAAATCAGGTCTAAATTTTTTCAACAAGGACACATGGAATACATCATGGATCTGAATCAAGGATGGAGGCAATGCCAACCAATATTATAAGGTTAGTTATTTTAAGCAAGCAAAAGGGCCCTACATCTCAGTGCTGGTTTAGTTGCCTTTCCAAACGATATTGAACTCTTATGTAGATTGACCTTTAAGAAAATTTCTCTCCCACACTAAATTTTCTAGGGTTCTAGTTTCTATTTACTGATTTACATAATGTTAGTGTTTTAATTTGTCCTTTTTAGAACAACACAAAAAAGAATAGGTGTATGGTAGAACTGTTCTTTAAATTATAAGGGGAAGCTCCCTAAGATCTAACTAAACTTAAAACCAATGGAATTTACAAGTAGGTACAGTGTACAAGATTTTAATGGGGGTTTTGCGTTTAATTGTCAATGTCTAACTATGTTGTTGTCCTAGATGTAGCGCCAGATTGTCAATAGTCAAGGTCTGCAATGAGTTTTTTAGATAAAGGAAGATAAATGCGTAAATCATGAACAAGCACAACCTCCTGCTAATTAAAGTAGAGAGCAGAAGTTGGCTGTAAACAAAAGATTTAATTGAATAACACACTGTGGATGTTGAATATTGGTAAAATCAAAGACTAGCATTCTACATGAATAGAAAATGATTAAATGGATGAACATCACATGGTTCTAGAAGATAAATTGTTGAAGCAATATGCAAAGTTATTACTTTAATGAATAATGAGCATCAATGCAAAGTTTAACAAGGTTACTCAATTCAATTTAACTCACAAAATTGCAAACATAAGTTTATCAATAATTGAATAACAATAACAGTTGGATGGGTTTTGCAGCATAAGCTTTACATCCACTATCTTTCATTACACATGAACACAATGACTTGACATCAACCTTCGAATGACAATTTCCATAACGCAAGTTTGACGTTCCACTATTTTCCATACAATGTGTTTAAACTTTAAAATACATATTTATATGCCCTTCGAGGTAGCTTTTAGGGCTCAAATTAAAAAGAAGCTTGGAAGCAAACCCTAATCCCATCCATTCAAAAACACTTAAAAAATAACCAAAATTAGACTTTCATATGTTTTCTTCTCCGTATAGTCTATGAACTTGAGGCCATGTCGCATTTTTCTTGATTTTTGTTTTGAAATACTTAATGAAGGCATATGGATTGGACTTAGCCTTCTATTGTTTAAAAATGGCAGAATCCTTGAATTGCGTTAACACCCCAAAAATGGGACATATAAGTGACCTCTTCCTTTGGCACGATTTCTAATTGATTATGTTGCTTTGAAATGGATTTGTGCTAGCATTATTGAGGCCAAAGTGCGACTTTATTTTGCTAGTCATCACTTCCTTGCTGGTCGCATTTTCCTTACTAGTTTGCCATTGTCATCACCCTTTTTGACTAACTTGACCATGGAAAAGTGCAATTTTCACTTGAAATGAAATATTTGAAATGTCCATAATCCTTGTTACAGTTTTATGATATGTTTATCCATTTCAAATAGTCATATGATAACATTGATAAGGCATTCATCATAGACATTATAGAGCCTTAATACATAACATTAGATTTGAGTTGGTAATTCACATGAGAGTTGAGAAACAAATTAACAAAATTCAATTGCATTCATTGTCAATGTGCATATATGTTATATAAAAATTACTACAAAATGCCAAAGGTTCAACTACAAAATGACAAATACATTGAAAATATGCAGCTGTCCCTAATTAGCATTTGGTAACACTACATCAATATTAGAGTTATTGGAAAATGGTGAGCACAAAATCTCAGTCCCATATTTACACAATGAACAAATAAAATGATATATTATTAATGCTTTCAAATGATTTTACATTGCAATATAAATTGCTTTTTAAAGCTTTTCATTTTCCTATGCAAACTACCTACAGGAGTAACTTCCCAAAAATAACAACTTAATTTATTTATTACTAAAATATTACCGAACTTACATGATTATAAATTAACAATTATATGTTAATTTATCTTTTAAATATTTAATCTAACCTAAACTATCTAACTATGATGTAATATATTCCAACATTGCTCCCCTTATTATATCAATTAGAACAAAGGGAAAAACATTGCAAGAGTTGAAAACAACAACCCTTCTGGAGACTCTGATGAAGCACCTACATCAATTCTCCTTGGTCACCTAGGAAACACCAAAGTGACTCCATTAGGTGGATCACCTGACTATCAAATCTGCAAAACATCTGTACAACATGAGAGAACATAAAATGTCTCCATCCTCCTTGCACAATGAGAGAACAACTTTCCTCTTGTTGTGACCTTTTCACACATCATCCCATTCAAAATGGGGATCCCCTAATTTTTGCTTCGTTCCCGTCTTTTGGCTTTGGCTCTTCCCGCTCTCTCTTTTTTGTCTGTCTTTCCGGAGATGTGTCTGTCTCAATTGAGGTTTTGGCTAAGTCTGTAGAATTAGGGTTTGCGCTTTTCATGTCAATTTGAGGTCAATTTGAGTTGGTTAATTGCATTCCGACTGCTGCATCATGATTAAGACACTTCAAACTACTTGCCTGCAAATTTTGAGCTGAAAGGGACAATTTACTATTTTTAGCAGTCCAGGCTTCAGGAGCCAATTTTAGGGTTTGCATGTTGGAATTTTCAATGCATGTTAGCATAATCTTTCTGGGTTTTTCGAGACCTTTGCAGTGATATAACATGCAAAACGAGGTGAAGACTTTCAGTGATTCAGGTTTCAGAGGCTATTTTTAGGGTTTGCATGCAAGATTTCTCAGCGCATGTCTGCATAATCTTTCTGGGTTTTCCGAGGGCTTCGCAACGAGGTAACATGCAAGCAGAGTTGATCACTTTTCCGGAACTTGCTATTTTTAGCCAGTGCTCGCATGTTGATCATTTTTCTGGGTTTTTTGAGATCTCTCGGGCAGTGTGACATGCAAACTCATCCGACGACTGATTGGTCACTTTTTCGGACACTTACTATTTTTAGCAGGATCACTTCGACAATTGCCCAACACTTCAGAATCACGAACACAATGACATGCAACATGAACGGGGTCAAACGAGACCATTTGAGCAACATGCAAGTCAGGTTAGGGTTTCCAGCTTCAGGACCCAAAATGAGGGGTCAAACGCCAGAATTTTACCATGAGTATCTTCCGGGCAGTGTGACATCTCAATCCGCGGTAATTGGTCACTTTTTCGTTCACTTACGGAATATATGTAAGTCATTTTGAGTCAACAAGGTGATAAATTTAGGCACGGGGAACCCGCTAGTAAAATTTGAAGGCGAGAGCACTTACTATTTATAGTAAGTCACTTCTGAAACAAGGCTATAAATAGCAGGTCAGGGCGAGACACCAGTGTGAGTAGGTCAAGCAAGTGGTGAGGACCCCATGGAGCGAATTTCAGATCAAACGGAATTGCAGAGGTTCGAAAATCAAGCACTTACTATTTTTAGCAGGCCTATGCAGAGGAATTAGGGTTTCCTAAAAAGTAGGGCGAAACATGAGGGTTACACAGAAGCAGCGTCCAGTCACGATCACATCACAGAACAGTTACTATTTTTAGTAAGTTGCTAAATATAGTAGGTGCATGTAGGCATCAGGCGCTAGCAGCTTAGTCACGTCATGAGGTTCGAGGCAAAGCAAAAATCCAACCTTCTGGAGCTTGAGATCAGCTTGAATTGCAAAATTTGAGAAACTTTCTAAAAATAGCAGGTTAGGGCAAGCTGAGGGCATCATGAACAATTTGCCCTAAGTTAGACAAAAGCTGCAATGAGTTGAAAATCCATCTGAGTTTGGCAGATTGGAAGTAGACATGGTGAAATGCGCCCTTGCAAGCTGAAGATTGATAGAAGATTTGCTAAGTTATGAAAATTGAAAGCTGGCCCCCCTAAATGCGCCTTCACTTGGAGATGGATGAGAAATTTGGTTAAGTATTGAAGCTTGAAGAAGAGACCCCTACACGTGCCTTGATCTTGAGGAGTTGGTGGTAAAATATTCTAAGTATGGCAAATTTGAAGCTCCCTACCCCATATGCGCCCTTGCAAGCTTGAAGGGAGTTGAAAATTTCTCGAAGTATATAAAACTTGAAGTAGGCCACCTTTTATGCGCCCTTGACTTGAGGGGGGGTAAGAAAAGTTTCTAAGTCTTGCAAATTTGAAGCTCACCCATTGAAATGTGCCCTTGGAAGGTTGGAAGGCTGAAAACATTCTAAGTGTTCTAAATTGAAAGCTCCCTACCCTATATGCGCCTTGAGAAGAAGAGGAGTTAGAATTTATTCTAAGGCATTTAAATTTGAAGCTGGATAGTCCATATGCCTAAGAAGAGGAGAGGGTGGTTAAAAGTTTCTAAGGCATGAAAATTTGAAGTAGACACCTCTATATGCGCCTTGAGAAGATGGGGAGACTTAAAAATATTCTAAGGCATTTAAATTTGAAGCTTGACACTCCATATGCGCCTTGACTTGTAGGAGGTGAGTTGAAAATATTCTAAGGGTTGCAAACTGAAAGTAACACCTAGCAAATGCGCCTTAGCTAAAGGGGAAGATGAGGAAATATTCTAAGTATTGGAGATTGACAGTAGAAGCTCCCAAATGCGCCTAGCCTTGAAGACAAGAATATTGAAAATTTCTAAGGCAAATAAACTCAAAGCTTGAAGGGTCATATGTGCCTTGACTTGGAGGAAGGGTTAAGTATTTTTCTAAGGCATCAAAATTGAATGTTCATTACTCTAGATGCGCCCTTGCAAGTTGAGGAAGTGGTGAAGCATTCAAGTATCACAAATTGAAAGTTGAGACCCCTATATGCGCCCTTGGGGAAAATGGAAGAGAAGGATACTTGGAGATATTCTAAGTGTTGTAAATTTCTAGAAGAGACCCTTATATGCGCCCTTGGAAGGAGACGCCATGAAGAAATTTTCTAAGTGTACAAAATTGAAAGTTGAGAGCTCTAAATGCGCCCTTCAAAAGGATGAGTTCAGAATTTCTCCAAGGCAAGAGCAAAATTGGAAGTAGAAGGGATGATATGCGCCTAGCATGAAGAGTCAATTGAAAAATTTTCTAAGGGAAATTGAAAGTTGCCACCCTTGAATGCGCCCTTGGGAGAGAATGGAAGGGGAGATGCCTAGGGAAATTTTCTAAGTATGAAAATGAAAGTTGGAGAGTCCAAATGCGCCTAAAGGAAAGAGGATGACTCAAAATTTGTCTAAGGCAAGGAAATTACAAGTACACCCCCTCATATGCGCCTTAGCTACTTGGGGTTGATTGAAAAAGGGTTAAGTGTTGCAAATTGGAAGTGTCTCCCCCCAGATGCGTCCTTTAGGGAAGATAGTATGAGAGATCTCCTGAGTCTTGAAAATTGGAAGCTCAGGGTGCTAAATGCACCCAACTTTGAAGAAATGAGTGAGAATTTAGCTAAGGCAAGCAAATTGAAAGCTCACCTATGCAATTGCGCCCTTGGAAGATTTGAGGCCTTAAAAATTTTAAGTGTTGTAAAATGAAAGCTTGCCTACTCATTTGCGCCTTTACTTGGAGATGCCTTGGAATTTGTCTAAAGGGATGAAAATGGAAGTACCATCCTCTAGGTGCGCCTAACATGATGAATCAGTTGGAAATTTTTCTAAGTGTTTGAAAATGAAAGTGCACAGTGTCAAATGCGCCCTAGGAAGGTTGAGGGGTAGAGAAATATCTTTAAGGAAGAGACATCAAGGTGAGAAGTTTTCTAAGGGAGAAATGAAACATCACCATCCCAATTGCACCATCAAGATGAAGAAATTTTGCAGAGCCCATCAAATCCGCCCATGATGAAAGGTTGTAAATAAGGCAAAGTCTGCGGGAGAAAATGATGAATGAGGCCAATCAGACCTTGGAAATCAAAATGTCGGGATTAGGTAAGTGAAATGAATTTATACTATAAAGCGTTCTGATGCCCTTCTCTTTATTTGTTTTGCAGGATGAATGCTGGGGCCAAAACACGATGACTTGAAGTGATGAAGCAAATAGTCCAAGATGATAAAATCATGAAGGGAGATGTTGGAAGGAACGACTAAGTGTTGGAATTTCTTCTCGAAGACCTAATATGCACTCAATTCAGAGAGGTAGATGGTGAGGGAGAAATGCTCGAGTCCAAGATATGAAAATCCTTCAGGATCAGGGGTGGAGAAATAATCATCCTCATGCAGTTCAGAGTTAGAGAATGTTAGTTGAGAAGGAAATCATCATCGAGCGGGAGAAAGAAGTTGCCGCCTTGAAGTCAGATTGAGAACGTACTTGCCGTACCTGTCCAAGAAACGGAGGCCATGATGATCAGACTCATCCAGTTTGTAGTCAAGAAGAGGAAGAATAAGAACAATGCGAACGCGTCTATGGACGAGAATCTTCTAGAAGATGGTGGACATTAATTGCTCATTTATTACCCACTCTTCTTGGTGGTGGTTTTTAGGGTTAGGGCTTATATGGCTCGATCTGTGCCCTTCATTGTAATTGAATCTGAGCCGTCCATTGGACTTGGCCAGCTATAAAAGGGGCATCCCCCCTCATTTGTAATTCATTAGACAGTAGAGATTAGAGTAGAGATAGGAAGATAGAGAGACAACTTAGAGATAGCTTAGTATAGATTGATAGTGTAGTTTGAAGAAGGAGGAAAGTTTTTCCTTTGAAAACTTTGTAAGAAATTGTTGTGAACATTCTCTCAATGAAAAGAGTTTTCATTGATGATGATCTCGTCTTTTGTTGTGAGTAGCTAGCAAGGTTTCTTCGTCCTTCTTATTCAAGTAGTAGCTTAAAGTAGAGTAAATTTCATTTCATGCAAGTAGATGCTAGTTGTGGAATGTGGTGTTTAATTTGAGCAAGCTTCGCTTGTCCATACCACTAGTAAGCTCACTGATGGTGGGTGCGCCTTGTGTGGTCAATTGGAATATCGTGTACTTAACTTCAATCATGATTTGTATGTTTATATGCATCGTTGTGATGGTATTTTCATGCTAACTTGTGATTTGAACACCTTGAGCAACTCCTTTGAAGATTGCACCAGTTCTGTGGAAGCTGTCCGAAGTGAGGCAAAGCGGAGCTTGGTTGAAGTTTGCGAGAGTTGATTGCCATGTCCCATGCCTTAGAGTAGAGTAGTACCTTCTTAGGCCCTGCAACCATTTAAATTCAGTATTTTCTAGTCAATTTAGGAAACAAGAGCTTTATAGACAAACCTTTCGAGCATTCAAATTCCTTTCTCCACTGTTGAACAATTTCGTAAGTCCCCTTGAAATACTAGCAAAATCGCATCGAGCCAACTAAGACTATCCACTGCATGAAGGAACCTTGGAGTTGAATGCATGATCTTTCTAGCGATCTTAGCATGCAGGAGATTTTGTTCAAGAGAGGATAGAGTCGCTATTGGTAACTTTATTCTGTGTTGGTGCGGTCACGAAAAACACATCAACACCTCCGAAAGTTCTCATCTCCTCTGAGTGTGTCAAAATCCCTCCTCTAGTGTTGTACATGAGAGAACAACTCTCCTTTGAGGTTCACATCCTTCAAGTGTGTCAATATCCCTCCTCTAGTGCTATGGGAACCAATCACTCCTCTGTTGTACAAAATAACCTCAACCAAATGTGAATACATTAACTGCACCCTCAAGAAATGTCAACAAAAGCTAAGCCCCCCCTTGCTCCATGAAGCGAGAAGCTAGCTCGAGATGATAAAATCTCTCCTACCTCCATTGCCTCTAGCCTCCAATATGATCTTGATTTACACTCTATCTATTTCATGTTGCATTAGATTCTCCAATAGCACAAGCCTATGAATATGAAATCTCTATCAAGCATAACATGGATGGCTTGGAGAACATAAACATTAAGCAAGAAACCATGTGTTATGTGGCCATATGCAAAAGTAAAAATTTGAGTGTTGATTTCAACTGATAACACACCCTTACAATGATTTTACAAAATATGATCAAATTAGCCTTATAACTCCAAAGAAAAACATTGCCTTATCTTATCACTCCAAATAGATTTTTAAAATTTCATGAAGAAATTTCAACTTTAATTCATAAAAGTGTTTCTAATCACTCCAAATTATGCAAATTCAAAATATCATACACATTTCTCTTTAAAAAAAAAAGGAATCTCCTTTATATCTCCCTTAACATCTTTCTCAAATGTGATTACTAAAAATTTGCACTAAACTTCTTGAAATATATCATCCATTATTAAATTCCTTTCCCATGTACTTATTTGTTTTTGCAAATAAAAGCTTTCAAAGGAATGCGTTAATCCATTGCACAAAAAAATATTTGAAGAGAAAGTTAAACTTAAACTGAAACAAATTTGCACCTTTCACTTTTCATGGATTGGGTATAAACTTCTTATCATGCTCAATAGATTTCATGCTCCTTTATGCACTCATCCTCATGCAATAAACAATGATATCTCTCGTTCAAACATTTCACACAGCCAACAATAATAATCACGTCAAAACTCACAGCCACTATTTTCTGTTTCAAACTGCACACTCAATAGAAAAATTATCTTCAAACTATTTCTGGGTTTTATTGTCCCCTTCACCAGCTCCCCAAAACATTTTGAATTTTAAAATTTTATTAGGAAATGACACAGATATTGCAGTTTTACTGCAACTGCATTAGATTGGTATAAAAAATGGCATTTTAAATTTAACACAATCTACCAACAAAAAAATGGTGCTGCACTACTCACAGATATAGGAAGGATAAATGCTCTGATATTTTCGACTAAAATAAATGTTTCTTCATTCCATCTACATAGACACATGATGAGAATGCTCTAATACCTGTTGATGTGATTTTTATGACCGCACCAATCAGCAGAACAAAATAGTCCGAAGGCTACTCCGTTCTCTCTTGATCAAAGTATTCCGTGCGCTAAGATTGCGAGAAAGTTCGCACGTTCAACTCCAAGGTTCCGAAATACTTGGAATACCCTCAGTTGGTTTGATGTGAATTGCTGTTTTCACGAGGGGACTTACACAATTGTTCAGGATTCTTGTAGTTAACAGTAAATGGACGATTGGAAGGGATTTGTATAATGTGGATGATTTGGCAATAAGTACGTTTTCCTAAAGCTAACTAGAAATGTGCGGAAAGTAAATGAGTGTAGGGCCTAAGAAACTTATATTCTATTCTAAATGCAAGATATGCGGAGCTCGATTTCAGCAGACTTCGATTGAATTTCACCTAGCCTCCCGTCGGACAGCTTCAGCGAAATTGGTGCAATCTTTAAAGGGATAGCAAAAGATATTCAGACTATAATTTAGCATACATATACCATCAGGACGACGCATATAAGTATACAAACCACAATCGAAGTTAAACTCAAGATAATATCCAGTAGACCACGCAAGGCGAACTTGTCATCAACAAGCTGCTAGTGGTATGGAATGAAATGAAGCTACCTCAATAAAACACCACACATCAAAGTAAACTACTTGCATGAGATGAAAATTATGCTACTTGGATCCGAAAGGATGAAGAGACCTTGCTAGCTATCCATGACAAAGACGAATTCCACCATCAATGAAAAGATCTATTATCATGAAAGTTTTACACAACAATCTCTACAAAAGTTTTCAAAGGGAAAACTTTCTTTCTTCTCCACACTATGCTAAACTATCAAGCAAAATGTCTACTCTGCTCTACTCTCTAGTCTCCAATCTCTAGCTCAATTCTAATTCTAATTCTACTGATGCACAAATGAGGGGGACTCCCCCTTTTATAGGTAGCCCAGTCCAATGGACGGCTAAGATTACAATCAAAAGAGTGGCTAAGATTAAGCCACCTCAGCCCTAACCCTAAAAACTGCCAGAATGGGGTGTGGTGCAATAAATGCGCAAAGATTCCCACTCACTCCCAAAATAGTAAAGGCAATGAATGCCCACAATCAGTCTTCTAGAAGATCATCATCCAGTAGTGCATTCCCGTTTTCCTTCTCTCTGGCTGCAAACTCAATGAACCTGCCAAGTACAGCCTCAACCTCCTGAACTGAAATAGGTGGAATGCAATCAAGCTGGAACTCCAACACTGTAACAGACTGCTCATGCCTTGCACAAGATTTTCTCCAAGCAACTAAGGAATCTTGCGTGCTCTGGATCAAGGTGGAGAAAGTGGAAGTATTCTCAAAATCATCTTGTACGAAGGTCTTCACCTCTGAAAAGAAAGGCGCCAGCCTACACCTCAAATTATCAACATTCACCTCATCTGGATTCAACTGTCTAGCAAATATGGCCTCGAAAGTATTCTGGACTCCATCAATGATATTGGCCATAGCCTTTCGTACTCTAGTTGAATCCGCCTGTGCTGCGTCGAAGAAACCACGTTCCGTGATTGCTGAAGAATACCATCTAGAAAATTCGTACCTGTCATTCTCCTGAATGACCCCTCCATCAATCAGCAATCACAAAGGGACATGTCTCAATGCCTCAAGACGCTGAATAACCTTGCTCTAATAAACAAAAGCATCTCCCCAGGCCTGATCAACTGCCTCCATCCGTGCCAAAATGCTGGAAGCCTGCTGAAAAGCAAGAGCAAGGTCCTCCATAAACTTTTCTGTCTCAACACGAACTCCTGTGACCCACTTATCTGCCTCTTGTGCCATCTTCCCTACCTCCAACAAGCCACTGATTGACTCTCTAGGTATCTCAGTTGGAAGTTCTATCACTGGAATCTCCTGCCCACGAGGACAAGACAACTGCTGCACATATCCTATCAAAGCCTTATGCTCTCTTTTCAACTTCTTGTACTTTCCTTCCTTCTTGAATAATCTGTCCTTGAGGGCGAGGTAGGAGTTATCACATTCTTCTACAATTTGTGCACCTGTGGGGCGTCCTAACTCCAAAGTTGTGACTGTGTAATTTTCTGGCACTGCTTCATTTCGGTCACAATCAACCTGTGGTACAGCTACATGAAGGGTGCGAGAGCCATCCTCTTCAATTGATATCTTTGAAAACTTCCGTGCCCTCTTCTTCTGTGGAGGTGCGCCGATCTTGTTAAAAAACTCTTCCATTTCAACCGCTGGATCAATCTCTTCGCTAGGGCTTCTTCTCATCTATCCCTGAGCCAATCAGGTACTGTATATTGTATATCGAATGGCTGCTGTTCCTGTGCCTCTACTTCTCGAACTTGTTCAACTTCTACATCATTCTGGTGAGGCTCTTCATCCTCAAGTGGCTGAGTATCTCCTAAAACTATATCATCGTCATCCTCCAAAGCCGTCTCTAATTCTTGCTGAAACTGAGGGTCAGTAGTAGTTCCCTCATCATCTTGCTGATCAACTCTAGTAGGTGCGTTGACACTTTGGCCAACTGACTCTCTCTGTGGTGGCTCATTGTTTTCCTGTAACACTTGCACCTGGTTCAATGCATTCCTTTGATCAGCAAACAAAGAAACCTCCTGTATGCTTGGAGAACGTGTCTCCAATGGCATGGGTGATTCAACTACAACTCTTGGAGGTTCCGGCTGAACGGGCTTTTGCTGAATTGGCTCCTTCCTTCGAGATTTTGGACCTCGTGTGATTTGTTTCTTCCTGCCAGTGGTGGGTGTCCTGTGATCTCCCATCAAGTTGTAAGTCAAAGCAATCGACTTACTCTTCAACCTGCTCACACGCCTGTCAACCCATGACCTGGTGAAAGTCAAGACTGGAATAGAAAGTGTATCCAAGTCAGCAACCTCTGGTTCTGACCAATCTGGGAGTGGAAGTGGAGTATCTCTCACTGCTGCATAATCTGGATGGACAACGTCCATGTCCTCATTCACCTAGTCTGGAACCAGAACAACTTCACACTCCCTGATCATGTTAATTGGCAACCGAGAGAACATTCTTTTCCTGAATTCAACCTCGTCTGATGCATCAGCCCAATAATCCTCAATATTTGCCTTATGTTTAAATTCCTCTGATAGTACCCATTTGATGTTATTATGTGGATCATAGTGCTGTCGGCTGGTGTGATATAAAAAGTGATAAAATTGAAGCTCACTCTCGGCTTCTCTAGCTACCTGTAATGAAGGACACACTTCATCCGAGTTTCCCATGACAATCGGGAAGTCAACACCTCCCTTCTTCTTTTTCTTCTGAATTTTATCGTAGGCAACCAATTGCCTAGATATCTCTAACATCAATATTCTGTTGGTTGGGTACTTAGGCAATCTGTATGGATATGACAAAAAACCTTGCAGCCTTATGTAAGAAAACTTTGGAAACTGTATAAACCAGCACCCATACCTCTCAATCAATTCCTGGGCTTCCCTCGAGATCCTGTGATGCATCCGCTCCTGAAGCAATCTCGTGATGTGCATGGTGAAGGCGTCATTGACACGCTTGTAATAAGTAGTACTTGTCAAATGCAACTGCGGACAAGCCTCATGAATTTTAAACTGGTGAGAGCCACAACCAACAGGTTCCTTATATGAAATTCCTCTATACCTCGTCATGCGGGCCAACATGTAGATGATGTAAGAGCTCATATAGAATGTCTTCGTTCTTCTCAGGCTCAGGAGCTGCTCGTGCAAATTGTCACTGATCATCTCGGCCCAGTTGACGTAGTCTTTTCTTTCCAGCACGAGGTTGATGTAGTAGAACATCCATGGCTCGAAAATAAATGACTGCGGGCAGCCTCCAACTCGACTCAACATCATAATGAGATCACAATACTCCTGCTTCAAGTCATCTGATATAATTTGCCTTGGCAACTTCGTACGAGAGGGCTTGGGGTTGCTCATCCAGTGAGTATTGATCGTCTTCGTGCATCTCTCGTATGCAGAAGCATACATTTGCTTAGCTCGCTCCCTCGATTTGTAAATCATGTTTCTATGCACTGGGATTCCGAAAGTTTCACCAATGGCAGCAGGAGTGAGGTTGGCGAGCACTTGTCCATCTGGTGACATGATTGACCTGTGATCTTTCTCATAGCAGTTGGCGCACTCCATCATCAGCTTCGAACACTGAATGGCCGGTGGGAAACCAGCAGCTGCATATAATCCGCTTCGAACAATGTTGTGCGAAGTGTTCGAAGGTCGATGACTACCAATCCCCAACATTCTGTTCTTGAAAGTCTCTAGGTTAACAGAGCCCAAATTGGTATCAGTCAACTTGCCCAACTTTGAAGTGAACTTTGATTCTGGCATGAAGGACTTGCTCAGCTTCTTTATAACAGCTTGCCTAGATGCACCATTGTTATCCTTGCCAGTCGCCCTCGCCTCAGCCATCTCAACTTCTTCTTCAACAAATTCGAGCTTCAATACTTAGAAAATTTCTAAGCAATTTTCAGCAACTTCACTTCACACTCAGCAACTGCAGATTTGGATTCACACTTTTTCAGCAATTGCAGATTTCAATTTCAAATCAGCAAGTTCACACTTTCAAACTCTCAGCAATATTCTCTTCAAATCGAAATTTCTCCACTTGCACTGGCAACTTCAAACTTCAGCTTCAAACTTCAGCAACAAAATCGAGCCTCAGCAACAACCCAAGTAAATTCACACCTTTTCAATCAGCAAATAACTTAGCAAGTGCGCACCTCCTTAGCTCCAACAACTCACAAATTTCAGTCTTCAGCAAACTCTTTAGTTTTTAGCAAAATTTCAAACTTCTTCAACAATTGCAGCCACAGTAAAAATTCGAACTTCTTCAGCACTTCAGTCTTCAGCAACTTCTCCAACTCCAAGTCGTACTTCTCACTTGCATTTGTAGACTTTAGCTTCAGCAAATTTTGAACTTCAGCAACTCACAAGTTCCAGCCTTCAGACCCAGAGCAAATTCGAATTCCTTCAATTGGTGAGGAGAAATGAAAAACTTCTCAGCTCTTATAGCAAAAATCAATTTCTAGAAGAAGCTAAGTATAGTTAGTGAATTAAATTTCCACTACGTCATTTGAATTTCCCTCCTCTGGCATTTCTGACACTTGTCTGAGAATCTCAATCTTCTAGAAGTTCAACTTTGACTGCCACATTTCAAATTCACTTTCAAATTTTTTTATTTAAATTCATCTTTTAATTCACCAGCAGGAGCTCTGTCACTTGAATTCGAATTTTACTTCTCTTCGGCTCTGGAAAATTCATTTGTGAAGAACTGGATTAAAATCATCTAGGCAATTCATTTCAAATTCATCATTTGAAGCACTTTCCTTTCAAAAATCATTTTATTCAAATTTGCCTTAGAAAATTTTAAATTCTCCCTTAGGAAAATTTCACAATTCGAGCACTGATTAAATTCTTCATGCTAAAGGCCTTGGCGAAGTGTGGAAGACATAGAAATCCATTCCTCATCACAAACGTCCAGTACCCAGAAGAAAATTTTCTCCAGAACGTGTCGAATTCATGGGTACACAACGAATGGGTTCATTTAATTTTTAAAATTTTGAACCTTAGAAAAAATATTATTCCACCAATTTAAATCCGTTCATCTTTGTGAACATCCTGTTGCTCTGACTTGAGAAATTTTTAAATTCATCCTGCAATGCCAATATTTTGACTCCGTCACTGGAAAATTTATTCGTGCTCCAAGAAGAACTTCATCACCTTCATGTCTAGGCGTATTTTCAAGGAAGAAAATACTTTGCCTTAGAGAATTTTTTTTTTAAATCACCTTGAAAATTTTTGCCTTAGGAAAATTTGTTCAACTTTGTTCACCTTGCCTGTAAGAAATTTTTTATTTCACTTAGAAAAATCTTCCTGCAAGCACATCATACTTAACATATTTTACTTCCATCATCTTCAACGCCTTAGGAAAATTTTATCATTTTGCAACTCCAACGCCTTAGCAATATTTTATTCTTCACTCACCACCTTAGGCGCATATCATGAAGAGGAACAAGCCTTCAACGCCTAGCATTAACCATTTCACCCTCAACACCTTTATCTCACTTACCACCTTGTATTTCACCTTAGGCGCAAATAGCATATGCAAGAGGATGCGCCTTAAGTTTATGCCTTAGTAATTTCATCAACACCTTGGGTGCATATCTAACTGGGTGAAGGATAATAACCACGCCTAGGAATATTTCACTTCACCTTTTACCTTGTTTACCACCTTACACTCACCTTTACTCTCTTCAACTTGGGCGCATGTTGGCATGCATGAAGGATGACTCTTGAGCTTCCCTGTTTTTGTCTTCACTTGGCCCCATTTGGGCGCATTTAGGCATGTAAGGAGGACGAACTTTGTTGACTTGTTGACTTGCCATCCTTCTTGGGCGCATTTGAGCATGTGTGAAGGACGAATTTAACACTTAGAAAATATTTTGCATGTCATGCTTGGCGGTGGGCGCATTTTACTATGCATGAAGGATGAGACTTGTAACGCCTAGCATGTGACTCTTAAACTTCCTCTTTTTGTCTTTACATGCCTGCTTTGGGCGCATTTTTCCATGGGAGAAGGATGAAAGTTGTTGACTCCTTTGACTCTTTTCTTTTTGGGCGCATTTTGCCATGCATGAAGGATGAGACTTGTAACGCCTTTGGGAGGTGGTGGAGGATATTCCAACACTTAGAATTTTTTTGCTATCAACTCTCTCAAGGTGGGCGCATTTTCATGGGTGAGGAGGATGAAAAACTTTGACTTTCCTTGACTTTTCTGTTGCATGGGCGCATTTTGGCCTAGGAGGCCGATTTTTGCCTTAGAATATTTTTCAACTTTCACCAGCTTTCCTTGGGCACATTTTGGCTAGGCAAGAGGATGAAAAATGTTGACTTTCTTTGACTTCCTTGTTGGATGGGCGCATTTTGGCCTAGGAGGTGGACGAAGTTTATACTTAGAATTTTCTTCATGCTTCTTCATCAACTTGGGCGCATTTTCAGGTAGGTGCAGGATGAAGTCCAATAATTAGCCATTTTTTCTTCGTCTTCGCCAGTTTCTCCATGCTTTATAGTAAGTCTCTTGATTCTTGCATCTTTGAAGCTCAGATTGTCTTGAGATTTTAGATACTGCATCTTCACAACTTCATCAACTTGTCGACACTGCTATTTTTAGCCCATTTTTGAAGGTGATTGGCTATTTATAGAAATTGCTTGCTTCTAATACCTCTGCAGCTCCAATTGACTTGAAATTTGAATGACATGCTCCTCACCACGTGACCTACCTGTTGACATCGGCGCATGCAACTGATTTGCAATTTTTAGCCTGTTTCCAAAATGACTTACTATAAATAGTAAGTGCTCCGTTTGTCTTCAAATTTTACCAGCAGATAGCCTGAAAGATGTTGATCGCGGTGGTTTACACCGGTTTTCGAAAATTCTGACTTTTTACCCTTCTTTTCAGGCCCCGAAGCTGGAAACCCTAATTTGTTCTGCATGCATATCAAATGATCTCCATTTGTTCTCGTTTCTGTTGCATTGCGATCAGCTCGTGATTCTGAAGTGCTGGGAAGCGACTGCCGGGATGCACCTGCAAAAAATAGTAAGTTCCCAAATGAGTGACCATTTCCGTTTGCATGTCACATCACTGTGAAGCTCTCGAAAAACCCATAAGGAATATGCAGACATGCAAAGAAAACCTTGACATGCAAACCCTAAAAATAGCCTCTGAAGGCTGAACTCTGAAAGTGTCTCTCACTTTGCACGCACCGTCGCGAAGGTCTCAAAAATATCCAGATATGAAGAAAAACTCTGAAAAACTTGAAAGCCTGCGGAAGCTGGACTGCTAAAAATAGCAAGTTGTCTGTTTCAGCTCAAATTTTGCATGCGAGTAACTTGATGTGTTCTGAATGCAGTGTGACTGTCGGAATTTCAAAAATGCAGACGGAATGTTCTGAATTTCATACTTACTAAAAATAGTAAGTACCCGGAATTTGATGAAAATTTGCTGAGAGCATGCTGGAAGCACATTGACCTCAATGTCAATCTCTGTTTTCAACTTATTCACTTCGTTCGACCTTGGATTGACCAAGAAAGATGGAAACCCTAATTTTCAGACTTGGCCAAATTCACGTTTAAGCTCAATGGCGGATACATCCCTGGAAAGGCAGACACCAGAAAAGAGACGGAAAGAGAGAGAGAGACAAAACCCCAAGCCAAAAGACCAGAATGGAGCAAAAATTAGGGGGTCCCCATTTTGAATGGGGCGATGTGTGAAAAGGTCACAACAATACCATATTAAAAAATGGTGAACACAAAAACAGAGTTACAGATTTACATGATGAACAAAAAAAATGATATATTATTAATGCTTTCAAATGATTTTATGTTGCAATACAAATGGTTTTTTAAAGCATTTCATTTTCCCATGCAAGCTATCTACAAGAGTAACTTCCCAAAACTAACTACTATCTTAATTTATTTATTACTAAACTATTACCTAACTTACATGATTATAAATTAACAATTGCATGTTAATTTGTTTTTTATTATTTAATCCAACCTAAACTATTTAACTATGATGTAATATATTCCAACAAGAGTGAGAGTTTGAGTCATACTGCTATGAGGGGCTGCCTCATCCAATGGAATCCCAACCAATCCTTCATGTGCCTCCTTGTCAATTTGTATGGCATCTTCAGGATGAACGTCCCAATGTGTAGTTGGAGTTTGACAATACTCATGAGCCTATCAATCTTGTAGCCACAAGCCACTATACATGAGCACCAACTTCTTTGCTCGTCTTTAGGTAAGATCATTCTCTTGACTAATTGAATGAAGTTGTATGTGGGCCAATTCCTCTTTGTAGTAGAGAATTGACAACTTGTGAAAGGAGGTGAGTGGCAAGTATCCTCAACTTTGGTACACCCTTGCCATGCCACATTGATCGTCTTATAAGTCAATTTGAGTTAATGTAGCTTTATTCGTCCTCACTTGTGGTTTGCACCATGGATATTGACAACAAGCTAGCCACTCTGCGTGAAGTATAGTAGAATTCTCATCAATATACATTTTCCAAAGGGCCTTAATGAGTCTTACTTTCACCTCTTCATCATGAGATGGAGGCACGCTCCCAAGCCTAGCTACAAACCATTTGGGATTTAGAGTATAGGTTGCTATATAAAGTGGGGTGTTCATAGTGTTCCATTGTTGTGTCACAATGGACCTAATATGCTCCTCATAAAACTCCAAAGTAGGATCCCTACTATAAAGGGCTTGCATCATCTACCCAAGTATTCTCTCAAATGCCTCATAAGTCTTTCCAAGGCTAGGAGACTTTGTATCAACATATCTTGTCTCTCACACAAGTGAGATCAAGGAACAAACATATCTGCAAGTGCAAACAAATTACAAAAATTAAAATTTCAAAAAATATTAATAACCAAATGACAAAGTGAAAGCTATTTTATATTTTCTAGTTGTACTAAAACCTAAATTGTTATCTAGAAGATGAACTAAATAGTCATTTTTAATTTTTTATATTGTTAAATATGTACATTGTATCTCATTTTAATGAATGTGTTGTACCCAAAATATTTTTTTTGCTTCATTAAGGTATTTTGATAAAAATGGATAAAATCTTGTAAATTTGTTGTCAAAAGTCAACAAAAGTCAAAGTCTCTAAGAATAGCAATTTGCTCTTTTTAGAAATTTCTAAACAATGAACAAAGCATAGGGTTTTTGTGGGTTTATTTTCAAGAAGATACTTGCAAATTTTTGAAAATTTTGAAATTAGGGTTTTAGGCCCCTATTTTTAGAAAAACCCTAAAAATAGGATCTTTCCAGAAATGACTCAAAATGATTTTGATAGGTTAATTTTTCATCATGATCACACTGGTCAAATCAGAATCATCAAAAAATTAGTTTTGCTCTGGTGGGTCTATTTCACTTTTTCAGGAGAAAAGATGGGACCTTTGAGGTCATCAATGGCAGATGGCTAGATACCAGGTGTCGAAAGCTAAGTCCAAACACTGCACAAAAGAGTCTATGGCGAAAGATGCTCAACGACGGAGGAGAATTTTCAAAAGTTAAAAAATGCAAAAAATAAACTAAGTCTGGAAAAAGGACACCTTGTCACAAGGGAGATGCCTTTGCAGTCAACGTCTTAGTCAACTTTTCAATGCTCGTGCACGTGAAGTGATGCAACAATCACAATGGTGAATAGGGTCACGTCGTCGACATCATGGTCAACCCAGTCAAGCAAAATGGTGAACGTGAAGCGCAAGGAGAGGAAAATCATTAGAAAATTGATAACTCTGGAGCCAAAAGCACCCCTACAGGCTAGGGGTGCCCATTAATTCAAGAAGCCAAATGCAGTTGTTAAGACTTGCAAAACCAATCATCTTCTTCAGAATTCTACTAGCTTTCTAACGGATCATCAAGCAAATTCAATAGATTCATCAAACACCAGCAAATGAAGGCAGAGGTGGAAGATGCTAAAAGTCAAGAATCATCAAAAATGGTAATTTATCAAGATAAAAGCGCCCTTGCAGGCCAGGGGCGCTTAGAAAAGGAAGCAATCATAAGTTAGTTTTTGGATTAGCTATTTCCAGGTGATCTTCCCGGATTCAGCCTAGCTTTGCAATGAATCCAATAGCCAGTTCACGAGACCTGTCAAACGCTCACAAATGAAGATCAAGCGAGAAACGTTGAGAGTCAAATGAAGTTGAAAAACGTAAAAATTGGCTAAGTATAGAGCAAAAAGCACCCTTCTAGCAAAAGGCGCCCAACTTTTTGGAGCATCAGATGTAGCTTTCATGTTTTGCAGCTCCCAGCAAGTCCTCAGTTTTGGTCAAGCTTTGTGATGAGATCGTTAGTAGATTCACCAGAGCAGTCAAACACTTGACAATGAAGACCAAACTGGAGCATTTCGTCGAGTGTTGCAAAGTAGAAATTGTGTCTTAGAAGCACAAAAGCGCCCTTACAGGCTAGGGGCGCCTAAGAATTTGAACCTCTTGAAACAGTTTTCAAAACTTGCACAACTAGTCATCCTTTCCAGGATTCTTCTAGCTTCATGATGGATTCAACATCCAGTCCACGGAGATCATCAATCACTAGCAGCTGTAGATTAAAGCACGGGAGGTCAAAATTGTAGAAATTGAAAACCATCTGAAAATTGGTTAACATTGGCAAGAAAAGCACCTAATCTCAAAAAGGCGCCCAAGAATTCAAGGCACCAGAAGTCATTTTCAGGGTTTGTAGCCTCTAGTAACATCTCTTCAGAGTTGATCTAGCTCCATAGTGAATCTATCAGCCAAGCCTCAGGATCAATATGGCATCTGGAATCAAGGGTCGAATGGAGGTAGTTTGTTAAGAAATTTTGAAAATCTTCAAAATATCCTAACATTGGCAAGGTGGCATCCAAAGTCAACTCCTAGTTACAAATTTTGAAGACTTTCTCTTCCTCAAGATATCCCAAAATTTGGGGAATGCTTCCAGTTAACTTCCAATCTCACCAGATAACTCTTCAATCAGGGTTTGGATGCCCTAACTGATGCTTCCACCTCCAAATGATATTTATCAAGCATCTAGGCATCCTTTCTCATTATTTCTGCAGGTTGACTTCAAACACCAAACACATAAGCTTTCTTCTCTACGACATTTGAAGGATCAAACAGAGGAGGTTTTCAGCATTCTTTGTATTTTCAAGAACAAGTTGCATAGAAGGACATTTTTCCAGAGTTCATATCTCCAGGCATCATTTTTCAAGTGCAACAATTCATAACCTTCATATTCTAGCGTTCTGGGTTCTCTACTTTTTCAATCTTCTTCAAGATTGAAAAGTTTTCCCACGATTTCTTCTACTTTTGTCTTAGGTTTTCTTGCATGTTCAAGCAAACTCCATTTTTTCACAGATCATCTTTTTTAGAAATTGACATTCTGGGTCTACTCAGCATTCAAGCGCCTGCAAAACCCATGTGTTAGAATTTTTTAGGAAAAAGTGCCTTGTTGCCTCTGTCTCTGAGGGGTTGTTTATGTCCAAGAAAAAGTCATTTTTTCGAAAATTTGACCTTTTGGGTTCGTTCAAAAAGATATTCTCAACAAAACCCATGTCTTAGAGTTTTTCAAAAAATTGCCTCTCGGGGAAGCTATTTTTAGCCTTTGTGAAAAAGTTGTTCAAGTATAGTTGTGTGCCTAGTCATTTTTCCAGATTTTCAATATGTAGTTCTCTCAAGTTGAATTCAAGACCAAATTGGTCTTGCTTCATGATTTCCTGAAGACAGCTGACACCGATTTACATGCATCACCATTCAATGAATATCAAGAAGATGCGGAAGGTAGTTACTCCAATTATAGAGCCGCCACCGGTTACTACCACACTACCTTCCACACTTCCTTTCTCATTTGAGGATGGCCTACGATTCGGTCACCATAGAAGAGCATAAACAAAAACTTTTTACTTGGAGAGAACAACTCTTCAAGGTAAAATCCTACGAGGTAATCTCT